>CM069301.1:38631675-39231675 GCA_035609425.1 Epinephelus awoara | reverse complement strand
CACAGGTCAGAACACACACATGCACAAACTGGACCTATACATGCACGAAGTGGAGAGACGTCAGAGTGGGCTGCCCATGACAGGCGCTCTGAGCGGTTGGGGGGTTCAGTGCCTTGCTCAGCGGCAGTGCCCAGGAGGTGAACTGGCATCTCTCCAGCTACCAGTCCACGCTCCATATTTTTGGTCCGGACGGGGACTTGAACTGGTGACCCTCCGGTTCCCAACCCAAGTCCCTATGGACCAAGCTACTGCCGCCCCAAAGGCCACTCTGAAATGTGCAGTTTTGCTTTATTGGGGGGGTCAGAAAAAAAAGTCAGTATCTGGTGTGACCACCATTTGCCTCACGCAGTGCAACACATCTCCTACGCATAGAGTTGATCAGGTTGTTGATTGTAGCCTGTGGAATGTTGGTCCACTCCTCTTCAATGGCTGTGCGAAGTTGCTGGATATTGGCAGGAACTGGAACACACTGTCGTATACTCCAATCCAGAGCATCCCAAACATGCTCAATGGGTGACATGTCCGGTGAGTATGCTGGCCATGCAAGAACTGGGATGTTTTCAGCTTCCAGGAATTGTGTACAGATCCTTGCAACATGGGGCTGTGCATTATCATGCTGCAACATGAGGTGATGGTCGTGGATGAATGGCACAACAATGGGCCTCAGGATCTCGTCACGGTATCTCTGTGCATTCAAAATGCCATCAATAAAATGCACCTGTGTTCGTTGTCCATAACATACGCCTGCCCATACCATAACCCCATCGCCACCATGGGCCACTCAATCCACAACGCTGACATCAGCAAACCACTCACCCACACGACGCCACGCACGCTGTCTGCTATCTGCCCTGAACAGTGAAAACCGGGATTCATCCGTGAAGAGAACACCTCTCCAACGTGCCAGACGCCATCGAATGTGAGCATTTGCCAACTCAAGTCGGTTACGACGACGAACTGCAGTCAGGTCGAGACCCCGATGAGGACGACGAGTACACAGATGAGCTTCCCTGAGATGGTTTCTGACAGTTTGTGCAGAAATTCTTTGGTTATGCAAACCGATTGTTGCAGCAGCTGTCCGGGTGGCTGGTCTCAGACGATCTTGGAGGTGAACATGCTGGATGTGGAGGTCCTGGGCTGGTGTGGTTACACGTGGTCTGCGGTTGTGAGGCCGGTTGGATGTACTGCCAAATTGTCTTAAACGCCTTTGGAGACGGTTTATGGTAGAGAAATGAACATTCAATTCACGGGCAACAGCTCTGGTGGACATTCTTGCAGTCAGCATGCCAATTGCAAGCTCCCTCAAAACTTGCGACATCTGTGGCATTGTGCTGTGTGATAAAACTGAACATTTCAGAGTGGCCTTTTATTGTGGCCAGCCTAAGGCACACCTGTGTAATAATCATGCTGTCTAATCAGCATCTTGATATGCCACACCTGTGAGGAGGATGGATTATCTCGGCAAAGGAGAAGTGCTCACTAACACAGATTTAGACAGATTTGTGAACAATATTTGTGAGAAATGGTCTTTTGTGTGTATAGAAAATGTTTTAGATCTTTGAGTTCAGCTCATGAAAAATGGGAGCAAAAACAAAAGTGTTGCGTTTATATTTTTGTTCAGTGTATGAAGTATATTTTCATAGTGTATAATCACCTCAAAATAAAAATCGTTATGTTTTTGTTACCTTAGATTGAGCTTTTTATATCTATAAAGGGAGCAGGTCTTCATCTATGGAGATAGCCATGTTGCACCAGTAGTCCAGAACGGACAAAGCAAGCGCTAGACAGGGTCATTCATGAGTCTGCATTGGCCACCATAGTTCGAGGCCTCTCCACAATGAGCAGCATCAGAAAACCACTGATTTGAACCACTGACTGAAACTGCTTTATTCAGTGTTTTTACTGTTTTAAATCACAGGATCTATTTATTTTGGAGAGGAGGGAACCTTTGCTAATAATTCAGATCCCAGTAAAAACCTCCTGAACATCTGGATCAGTAAAAAGGTAAGCAAAGACTAGCATGTGGTTGGATAGCCTCCCATCTCTGGCATGCCTAACAGTGTCAGAGAAACACTGATTTATAAAGTTCAACTGCTTTATTCAGTGTTTTATCAGTTTAAAGCCCTGGTTTGTTTGTTTTGGAGAGGAAGAGACCTCTGCTGATAATTCAGCTCCTGGTATGCAATCTGCAATCCTCATTTCTCTATGCCACTAAATCCCCCAAAATCTATCACACTGAACCTTAAACTTCCAGATTTGGTTGGCCTAAAAAAAACATAATGATGACACTGAGTCTCATATTACCAAAATCCATGCATCCAAGCTATAACTAACAGAAGTGTGTGTGTGTGTGTGTGTGTCCTGTCTCACCTCATCTCTCCATCCTTTAAGGCAGGTTAGGGAGCTATGTTGTCTCAGTCTTTGCAGGACAGCGTCCACAGCCTCAGACCTCCTGTCGTATGAGTCCAGGCAGGGATTCAGTGACACAGCGCCACCGTGTGGCGGGCTGAACACCTCTGGATACCGTGTCAACAGTGAAGCTACATGGGGAGGAATCCAGCCCACCTGTGCTTCGTTAATCTCAAACCTAAAGCAGTTAGCACGACAGGAGCCTGTGGAAACAGGTTGAAAGTAGTTACTTTAAAAGACAACCTTTCATTCGGTCGACCGCATGTTGCATTTTAACTCAGTGTCACAGTAGGCTCACTGTTATACCTGGTAAATAAAAGTTATTCATTCGGCGGAGGAGTTGGAGTATTTTTTCTGACCAGGCAGAGTTGGCCATTTTTCCGTATGACAACAAACTACCTCGCAGGCACCACTTCAATAACTGTGCTTCAGTTTAACTAAAAGTAGCTGAGCACCAGACTCACGTAGCCACAGCGGTGCGCACTGGTGCGCATGTCTGCTTCTTCTTCGTGGCTAACCAAACTGCTGTACTGCTCTATGCTCAAGGCTATTCAAGAGAAGGCTGGGACACGGGGTCAAACATGGGGGGATTGCACATGCGCAGTAAAATCTGGTCTGCACTTCCTCAAAGGCTCAGTGGATGGCGTGAGACCGCGGAATAAGGGGGATGTTTGTTTCATGGTCAATTTGTATTTTTGGTTACATTTGGGAATTTATGAATGATTTGAAAATGTTTGTTTTTGCAATAGAATTTAACTATTATGGCAAAACTGATCATCTGTGCTCTGTGTGCATGGCAACAGCCCTAGTTGTTTACCAGGGGCATTAGTTAAGGTTAGCTACTTTATTAAGGAAGAAAAACAAATTAAAATGATATTGAAAAAAAGAGCTTATTGACACATTTTGACATATTCCAGTATTCAAATATTCTCAGTTTCATTATTGTCTTGATGTCACACACCACAAAACACGGGAACAATTGCAGGTCAAAAATGATTTATTTTCCGTTTTCACACACAAACAGTCACCACACAAATAACAAATGAACTAAAAGTCTGAGGAAGAGCTTTGTGCTGGAAACATCACACAGCAAAACAAGAGCTATTTGATCTGGCTCCATTTCGTTGGTTCTGGGATATGTGCATGCATGTAATTTTCACAGCTTATTATTGGACTGTAACTGGTGGCCTGCGTTGTGGGTGAGAATGACAGAGGTGCAGTTCCGACAACTTCAGGCAGCCGCCGTCCAAAAGTCCAAGCAGACCGCACCAAGCGCGCTCCTTGATCGCCTGAGCGGATCCTGCGCTTTTTATCTAGCGCCCCTGCTGTCACCCTCCAGCATCGCAGCTGCGCATGTGCAATCCCCCCATGTTTGACCCCGTGTCTCAGCCTTCTCTTGAATAGCCTTGTCTATGCTCCTTCGTAGATTTTCGGTGAGAGTGGTCTGCCCATAGACATAAATACATAGACGCCGCATTGACTGCCTGAGCGCTCCACCTCCACAGTGCATTCACTTCTATTGAGGAAGGAGCTGTTTGCATAAGTAAAATAGAATAACTCACTGAATTTTCAACTGATTTTCACGCAGTTTGGTTTGTTACAAACGGCACACATGTAGTTATGATACAGGATGCTTTCATACATCAAAAATGCGGGATTTCATGCTTTAATGCTTTCTGCAGATAGCAACAGCATGTTATTTAGGTCACAACACAGTTCTTTTATTCACCTCAACATATATAAATATATATATATATATATATATATATATATATATACACACACACACACACACACACACACACACACACACACACACACACACACACACACACATATACACATACAGTATATATATATACTGTATAAACATACTGTATAAACACAATATACCAATACAAAACATAGTATAGCATATTAGTACATTTATTAATATATCTTAATAAAGAAAATGCTTGATTGTTGGTTGAGTTTATTTCTCACACACACTCACTCTCTTTTATACCCACAGCCATCAGACTTCATAATTCTTTCTTAAATAAATGATCTTACAGACTTCTTTGAAATTTCCTTTGGGGATTAATAAAGTTTTTCTCATTCTTATTACACTGACTGCTGTGACCCCTCAAAAGTAGTAAAAAGCATTTTCAATATTTACATAAACACTGAAATTAATTTTGGTATTTGTATTATAACTATGAAACTGGGACTGTGATCAAGATAATTTGAAAAAAGATACAGAAGGATGAGCAGCAGGGGATATTTGCAGCACAGCTGGTGGAAAAGTGAATATGTGCACAAAAGTGTGCTATACATAATATGCTATACTATGTTTTCTATTGTGTATATTGTGTTTATACAGTATACTTTTTTGATGTATGAAAGCATCCTGTATCATAACTACATGTGTGCCATTTGTAACAAACCAAACATCAAAGGCTGTCGCCACTCGGTTCGTATCTATTGCTCTGGATAGGACCCAGCAAAATACCGCTCCAGATGAGATTTCTCATCTCAAGCACAAAAAATCGCTATGTCGCTGTCGCTCGGAGCCCAAGCAATTTTTCTCCCGGGTGAATATACACTCAATCGCCCCTTTGTATTGACTTTGTATGTAAACTCGTCTCTAGTGGGAAAAAAACACAGGTTCGGTGTGAACACACCTTAAGATGGACACTTCAAGGCCGCATCAGAGATTTCCAGTCTCAGAATTTCCCAGTACCAGTCCAGTGCCTCTTGACATCTTTCAGTTCCCCTGCTGATGAACTGCACTATCATGTTGAAAGACTTTGGGAAATTTGACACTAACCGTATGCAGTAAGAAGGTAGTTCTCACTGAAGCAGGACCACTAAGCAGGGGGGCACATCAAGAGTTGAAGTCAGTGGTGTTAACTGCTGTACCACTCCCTTCTAGACCTTGATGCTTTCAGACCACTCTCCTGAACATTCCTCAGTCTGCAGTGATGCCACAACTCCACAACACTAAATTTCGATCATCAAAGGATGCAGACAGAGCCATCTCATACAATGATCAGATTTCAAAACTGGTACAGGATGGTTATGTGGCAAGCAACGACTGCCCTGTTATCAGCTATTTACCATCTGACGCAAGGTCTCAGAGATCACCATTCCCATAAATTACAGACTCCGGTACACCGGGTGGCGCCATACCCTGTCTGTAGCTCGCCAGTAACACTAAAGAAGAAGATCCACAAATGAACACAAAAAGGAAGGAATGATAGAGGAAAGAACATGTTATCATGTGAAACTGACATTAAATGAGTAGCCCCCAAACTGCTGAAGAAGCTCTGTTGTGTTTGAGATATGAAGGCGACACCTGCTAGCTCAGTGGATCTACGAGCGAAACTCTCCTGTTAGCTAGCTCGTCTGCGAGGCTAATACTCACATACCCTCACCTTTAGCCACAAGACGAGGCAACACTAATCAACTGAAGACGTTTTAAATTAGGACCAAAAGGTAAGGCTTATGCAATATCTTAACAGCCTTATTCCTATGGCTCATGGGGTCCCGCACAGTCTCAGCTAACGTAGCACACCAAATTGCATTCAAAACTCTTAACGTTACACGTTTAAACTGGTCTTGAAGTAACGTTTCAGCCTTGAGGCCATCACAAGATACTCACTAGTAACGGTATACTCTCAGGTAGCCTAACGGCATACATGCTACTCACGCAAGACTGAGTTCACGTTTTCTTACGATACTGTGATTATTGAACAAGGTAACGTTAACTAGGACCGAGGATGCGCAGTGTGTCCGAGCTGAACAATGATGGAGATTCACCGTGTTGTCTCTCTCTGATGCAGCCGTTTACAGTGCCTCGCTAATTTAGTCACCTCATTTTGGCGTTTATCCAATTTTGTTGCATTAACGTTATATCTTGTAATTTAAATATTTTAGTACTTAGATTTATTTCTGTAACAGACTAGTACAAACTAGTCAAAACTGGATAAGGCAAATGAAAAATCAACAACCTTGGTTTATAAAAATCTGAAAAATAAGTGAACTGAAAAATGGTGAGTGTGTATGTATTCACCCCCTTGCTATAAAGCAGAGGTGGGAGTAAGTCACACATGTGCAAGACATCAGCAAGTCTCAGGTTATTATAACCTTCAAGTCTCAAGCAAGTCCCAAGTCACTGTGGTGAAAATCAAGGAAGTCAAGGCGAGTCCTTGCTACAAGTCAATCAAGTCAAGTCAAGTCATCGGTAAGGTCAAGCAAGTCGAGTTAAGTCACACTCTCAAACTCATGAAGATAATATAACATAAGATGCAGCCGGTGGTGGAACCTAACTGTAAGCACAAATTTGAGTCTTTTCTTCTCATGCCACCATCTACCTCTACTCCACTGTATTTATCTGACAGCTTTAGCTAGCAGTTTACAAATTATAGATTTGCATTCAAAACATATAAAATGTACAAGTGCAGCTTGAACTATGAGTCAGTTATAATTTTGCTACTATTTTGATAATGATCTGAGTTGGTTGTAATGCAAAAACATTTTATGGTTCCAACTTCACAAATGAAGGTGTCACTTCAGACTCCGTGTCATTGTGACAATATTTGTAACTATTTTAACTGTTTTGACAAACCAAACAATCAATCGATTAATGGAGAAAATAATCAGCAGATTATTCCATAATGAAAATAGTCATTAGTTAATACTTCAAAATGAGCTCCACCTCAACTAACTCCAACAGTAAAATCCTGCTTTTACATTAATGCATGAGTCAGAATCATCTAATGAGATCATATGTAATAGTATAACAGTCCCAGGGGACGTTTTTCTCAGTACCTGTACCAAGTAATTTGTACAGGTACTCCAGTCTCTGCTGTGGAGCTCTCCAACTCCTTCAGGGTTGTCTTTTGCCTCTTTGTTGTCTCTCTGATTAATGCCCTTCTCGTCTGTTTGTTGTGGTGCCATATTCTTTTTTATTATGTTTATAATGGATATATTGGGCTCAGTGGGATATTTAAAGTTTCAGGTATTTTTTCTAGGACCTACCTCTGATTTGTACTTCTCCAAAACCTGATCTGTTTGGACAGCTTCCTGGTCTTCATGGTACCGCTTGCTTATTGGTGCTGCAGATTCTGGGGCCTTTTAGAACAGGCTGATATACACTGAGTTCATGTGACACTTGCTCACAGGTGGATTTTATTTGACTAATTATGTGACTTTTCAAGCTAACTGGTAGCACTTTTATTTAGGGGCATCATAGCAAAAGGGGTAAATACATAGGCATGCACCATTTTCCAGTTTTTATTTTTCAGAACCTTTTCAAAGGTGATTATTATTTTCAATTCACTTCACCAACTTTGACTTTTTGTGTAGGTCCATTAAAAAAAACAATCCAAATATAAAAATCTATTTAGATTAGGTTGTCATGCAACAAAGTAAAAAAAAAAAAATCCAAGAGGGGTTGAATAGTTTGGCAAGGCATTGTATTAGTGTGAACACTGGGTATGGTTGTTTAAGTTTAATAACCTTGTCATTACCCAAAGCTTGTATTACCCATTATTAAAGTCTAAACAGTACAGTCTTTAGTACCTCCCATAGTATTTCACATGTGTTGCACATTCTTGCCTGTTGCCCTCCTCTTGGTTTGAAAATGTTGTAGCCAGTTTCGGAAACTTAATGTTATCATGTAAACCCTGTTCTTGTAATCATTCAGCCTTTTAAATGTGAACAATTATATTAATAACAATGGTTTTCCCTCTCTGCTGTCATGCTATTTGTTGTTCAGCTCAGTCTGTCCTCCATGGCTTCATCAGAGGTCAGCATGCAGGAAATGAGTGAGGTTGTGATCGTCACCATACCAGAAGCAGTGGGTGAGGACCTCCCCTCTGTGGTGGAGGAGGATAAAGCAGTACTGGTGACTGCAGAGCTGACCCCTCAGCCAGGGTAACATATACACACTGTGCACACAGCCTAGTGGTCACCAGTGTTGGGTAGTTAAGCATTACCAGTAACAAGTAGTGTAAGTAGTGTAATTACTAATACAATTTCAGTAATAATATTCCAGTTACCCCAAAACCAAACAACTTGCTACAGCGTTACTTTTATTATCACATCACTGCTGACATGAAACATAACAGTCACATCAGCAGACTCATTTTCATAATTGTCGTGCTGCACAGACACTTCACACAGCAGCAAGCTAGTTTTAAAGATGGAAACACTTTCCTTCGCAGCTGAAAATATTCCCATTACTTTGGTTCTGCTGGGAGAAAAGATGGCAAGAACACCATTGCTGCAGGTAGTAGAACTAAAACCCTTTCCACTGCGAAAAACACGTCCTTAAACCTCTGGGGCCGGTTGCACCAACTGGTCTTTACTACGCCCGGTTGTAACTCCTAAGATGGTCTTTGTTAAGACCAGTCTTAAGGAGTGGACTTACGCCAGTTGCACCAACAGGGCCTTCGCCAGGTCTGTGTTGACAGTTTATTTACAGTTTAAGATTTGAAGGAAACATGGAGGATCAATGAAAAAGAAAGGGTAACTTTACTGACAATGGAATTAGAAAATTAATCGAGCTGCGGATGGCCCGGCAGGCAGTAGATTTGTGGACACTTATCAATTCACCAACTGTATTTTCGCGCAATCAGCAACTGTATGGCTGGTGGTAGTGCTGCGTTGCAGCCCGACACAAACTGTAAATCCAGTGACAGCTCTTCAGTAAGTTCAAACAGATCTCTCCGAATCGAAACTTATCAATCAGCCCTTCGTCATTATTTACGTCCAATGGATTTCTTCTGTCCCTAATCACTCTCTCCCGTCTAAATGCCTGTTCGTTGTACAGACGTTGGATGAGATATGCCATTATCAAGCTGCGCTCATGCGCTCTAGAGTGCAGAGACCTTACACCTGTTCTTGACTAGGCGTAAGATTTACGCCCGGTCTTAGTGAGAAGAAGGTTTGAGCCTAGATGGTGTAACCGGCATAACTATTAGGTCGGACTAAGAACACCAAGTTATGACCAACTTAGCTTAAGACCAGGCGTAAGCCCTGTTGGTGCACACTAAAGGTCTCCTGCTGAATTTTTATTAATAATTAATTAATTATTAATAACAATAAAAATTCAGCAGGAGACCTTTAGTGTGTTAAGTAATTTGGGGGACAGTACACTGCACAGTTTTGACATTATTGAATAATTTACTCCAAAACAATTCAGCCAATTTATGAAAAAGCATGTTCCTCTAAATTAAGTGTTGTAGTATGATCAGCAGGAGACCATTAATGTCGGAGGTGATTTTGGGGAGACTACACTGCAAAGTATTGAATCTGTTGAATAATTTTGTATGATCTCTTTTTTGGTGTTGCACTTTGTAGACAGTCCCTGCGCACTCGTTCCACAGTCGTTTGTGCATAGAGATCAGTGTTACTGGCCGAGCTCAAAAGACGGCTTGTTCTGATGAAATTTACGTTGTAGCTTGTTTACCTCATCAAGGTAAGAACATAGTGTTGTATGTGCTTCAACAATATTTCGTTTATGAGTTATTGACCTGCAAAGTCCGAATCTGTGAATATATGTCTAACTTTACTGAAGTTATCTCTGGATGGTGGTGTGTTAGGTGAGCCCTCATGTTCATAGTATTCTGAGATTATTCTCATATGACACTGCTTGCCAATCACGTGTCGTGTCCAAGTCCTCCTTTTCCTCTGTGTCAAAAAATCCAAAATAACTCCAGACATTTGATTTAAATGCGGATGGCACGTTACTGATTTATTTCTCCGTTGCCTCCATCTTTGTTTTGATGAACTTCCTGCCAAATGCGGTTGACTGAGACCTCTGCTGACCTCACCAGGGGAAAAAAAACATCAGCACCATCTAATGAACTGAAAAAGCAATT
Source organism: Epinephelus awoara (assembly GCA_035609425.1). Taxonomy (NCBI): domain Eukaryota; kingdom Metazoa; phylum Chordata; class Actinopteri; order Perciformes; family Serranidae; genus Epinephelus; species Epinephelus awoara. The sequence continues at coordinate 39,221,398 of CM069301.1, read as the reverse complement.
CATTTTCTTATTGTAGTATTACAAGTTGTATTAAAATGTGTATTTGCAAAAACTAATAATGAATATAATAAAAGATCAATCCTTGCCATCAGTGTGCCGATACAATATTGCCACACAAAATATTGTGATATTATGCTGCATTGATTTTTTTTGTCCCACCCCTAGAAGATACTGGTCACAGGCAACTGCAGACCCCAGGTAAAAATAAATAAATAAAAGAATAAATAAAAACTAATTATTTGCAAGCCAAACAGCCTTAGCTACACGAAGTGGTGGTTACCCAGATATTCACACAGAGGCACATACCTAAATTTTGGGGACATACGCAACTACCAGTTTTATGGGGTGTAATGAAAAAGGAATTTGGCAAATAGTGCAATGCATTACTGTTGACAGGGAGTGATAAGTAATAATATTACTTTTGAAACGAGTAATGAGTAATGTATTATATTTTTAGTGTAATGAGCTCAACACTGGTAGTTACAAGCAAAGACTTAGGGAACAGAATGTGAATTTTGAAGGAGATTGTCTTGTTCAGTTTGCTAAATGAAAACTTAAACATTGCAGTTTTTTCTGTCTTGTTCCAGGGAGAGCATCCTCACAGTAGCACCAGTAGAAGCAGAAGCTGAGGCCAGCAGAACAGATTCACTGTCGAGAGAAGAGGCAGTCATTGGTAACGTGACCTGTAGGACTTTATTACGCTTTGTAAAATGTGGCTGTTAAGTAGCAGCTGATCTAAACTTTAGTCTTGGTTAAATGTAAAGTAGAATGGTGAAATTTAGAAGAGAAGAGTTTATCTGTGATGTTCTGTTATTCTAAGTTTTTGTGAAGTCAATGGAACAAATCACAGCAATGCTGTTTCTGACTGCTGTTTCAGTTAGTGCAGTCTTTCCAGTCTATGATCCAAATGAGATCATCTTATAATGTTGTACTTACATCATCAGTTATTGTGATCCCAAAAAGAATTGACTGGATGGTTGTATGAGGGTCTTTCTGTCTGTCTCTGCAGTGAAATTAACAGAGGAAGTGGATGTGGAAGCAGATGTCTTCTACCCAATCACCTGTGGAGATGCCAAAGCCACGCTAGTGTGGAAGAAATTTGTCTGCCCTGGAATCAATGTGAAATGTGTCCAGGTACACACTGTCATTTCTAAACACATTTTATTTAAAATGTAATTTCCTAACACATTTACACATTTAAAGGGAGGCTTTGGTATTTTACAATGTGGTCCCTATTTTCTTATGTTTTTGTGTCTGTGAAAAATGGAGATAAAGTTTTTGCACTTGGTTCAGTATTGAGTGACATCGCTGCAGCCACATTGGCAAAACAGGTTGCAATGTGATACCTGCAGGCAATTGTGTGTCGTCAAGAGATGCACAGAGATTTGACTTGTGGAAGGATAAAAAACAGTGGAGTGAGAGTTTAAGAGAGGAAGAGTTTGTTGTGTTGGAGCACAAATAGATTTCCTAAGGCTTTTCCTAAAAGACTTTCATTGTCATGGCTGAATGTTAAGCTGATTCTGACAATGTAAAAAAGGCTGTGAGATTTCAGAAAGAGACATCTTCTTTTGTGACACTTGGAAACAAAACAGACCGCAACAAGCGAAAAGTACAGGAAACAATTTCATTTCTCTGTGGGATCCTTTCCATAATGTCGTCAGACACTTCTCATAACAATCTGAGCCTGTCAGTGGCAAAAACAAGCACTTTATTGGTCATAAATTGATGGTACTCAATTACCTGCAGGGTTTACATTAACAGCCTGTTTTTATAGTTGGTGCTGCAGCGCTCTCTCTCCATACTTGACCAATTTAAAAAAATGTTGTCTCCATTAGTCACTTTGCCACAAAAACAAGAGGAAATAAGGTCCAAGTTTATAATACTATGGTTTCCCTTCAAAGTAGAAGTAGATTAAGTTAAGGATTAAGTGGATCATTAACAGCTTCTGACAGTTTTTACTTCCTCTCTAATCAGTTCAATGAACAGCTCATCAGCCCGAAGGAGTTTGTGTGTTTAGCAGGGAAATCCACTCTAAAGGACTGGAAGAGAGCCATTCGCCTCAACGGCACCATGCTCAGGTCTGGACACATCAAATACTCTAACAGTGAATTTTGCTTGGTCTGATATTATTGGAGACCCTACAGCTTCCTTTGTTATTGAACATTTACTCAACAAAACCCATCTGTTTCGAATGCTGTTGTCCAGAGGGCTGTACCACAAAGCCAGTTCAAGTGAGCCAGGTTTACTTTGCCTGAGCTGGCTCAACAAACCTTAAAGCCTCAGTCAGAGATAAAGGCTAACACAAAAATGATTATTAATTGTCCCAGGCTTTCTGCTTTAGACTCAATGCACATTCACATAAAACAAATCAATGACGCATTCAGAATGTCATTTAAAATTGATTTCAAGCTGTTTGAGATAAAACTTGATGCAGCAGATTTAAATGTTACACTCAAGAGCTGCATTTAGGTCTGACACTGTCCCATAACGAAGGATATGTGTAAGTCACTTTAATTTTTAGACAAGTCACAAAGTAGTATAATTTTTACTGATTGAATATATATAAATATCAATAGACTAATCAATTAGCTGTAAAGTACCAGCAGTGGAAAACAAATGTCAGCAAATCTGCATTTCTTCATTTCATTTAAATTTGATACAATACAGTAACATAAATGTTTTGAATACACCAGAAATTAAATAAATGTATCTCATCACTCTTGTTTGACAGGAATTTTATGCCAGTTTAATATAAGTTTATTGTTGTTTAAGCATTTAATTCTATGTCATAGGAACATAGAAACATTCAGTATACATTTTACAGTATTTTTAATTTTCATTTTATTGAACTATAAGTTGAGCTAATAGGACTTGCTGTTAGATTTCCTAAGAGTAATCAGCTCTTACCTGGTGTCTTGAGTGGGAGAGGGGTAATCACTTCACTGGGGTCATCTGGTGGGCACCCTCCTTCATTGGTGTTGCGTTGATAGGTCCGCAACACCTCCAGAGGGCTCAGGGGCCACCTGGCATCTCAGGTGCGCCGCCTCTGCCTTTACGCCTCATCTTTGGACCAGTTTGCGTCCTTCCTCTTCATCCAAAGCCAATTGCTGCGTCGCTCAGCAGGCTCTGATAGTGACTTGATGACTTGTCAGAAGGCCTGTCCTCAAACCCCCATACTCTTCAGAAGCCTGGTTGATGATGTGGCTACCAATCCTCTACAAAGCAATGAAAAGACACGCACATCCACAAACAAACACGTGCAGGTGCTGAGCCAAAAATGTCTGAAACTGAAAAAATTAAATGTCTGAAACTGAAAAAATGGAAAAAAGCCCTCATACTGCAGGGCTCCTATTTAGTAAGATTTATTTCACCTAGTAGTGACGAGTCATGTCATCTGACGAGTCACGTCGTCCCTACTAGGTAAATAAATCTCACTAAATAGGAGCCCTGCAGTATGAGGGCTTTTTTAATTTTTACAAATCCTTTACAGCCAACAACTTACAGGGAGCACTTGGGTACGCCAGCCACGTTGTTCTGCCTCAGCTGCTGGGTCTGTGTACTTCAGGCTTTTACGTTCATAAGCTGCCCCACCTGCAGCTTCCCATGGTACTGATAGTTCCACAATGTACAAGGACTTATTTGAGGTTGACCACAAGATCAGGTCCAGCCTGAGATTAGTTGTAGCAAACTCTGGTTGAAAGCTGCATTTTTCAATTCCGTGTAGTATCCAGGAGGGATGTTTACACTCTTGCAGATGGTTTTACAGTAGGCTATCCTGCTCTTTTGAAGGGAGTGGTGTTTCGTAGTCCAGGCATAGGAGGAGGGACAGGGGTGGGAATCTCCAGGCACCTCACAATTCGATTCGATTACGAGTCAGAGGGTAATGATTTGATAATAAAACTATTATTGATGCATCACAATGCATCAAAAAGTTTAATTTCAGCACACAATTTATTTTTCTCTTTCCTTGAAAATATAGCATACTGTACTTTCGGTGATCTATAATTAAATAAACAGATTATTTTACTTGCATACAGTGTGGCTCTTGTCCAGGTCCCTTTCCCCTTCAACCTACCTCCATACCCTCACTTTTGAACCAGGGTGTGCCAGTTAGATTGTATCCATCTGCTGATGCTCATGTTTGTCCATTGTGGGATATACATATATATGGAATATACACACGCCTACGTAGGGCCCAGTGTTTGCATAGCCTACTGTAATATGTCCCCTGAAACAGTATGCAATCCATGTTCTATTCAATAATAATGCCAGTTATGTTATGTTATGCCAGTAGAGGAGCTGCGAGCAGTCTCTCTCTCTGTTAGCGCCAGTGAAAGACAAGAAAGTGGGCAGGCCAGGAACAGGATTTTTAATGTAAAACAGACTGAGCAGAGAGTTAATTTCTTCCCCACAGAGGTGTGATAATTTGGTTAATGCTGCAGTGTGTGTTGGTCAGCTGGGTTACATGCTGATCGCTGCTCCTCTCGTTAATGTCAGTCTCTGGTTGGTGGTGTAAGTAAGTATTCACAATATACTTCATGTCAGAAAAATATATTGAGTATATTGTATTGTTTTTAGAATATATTTCCCAGCATAACTAAAGAGTAAAAATCAGAAACCCACCAAAATAAAGTTTTGACCCAAATCTCAAGAATGAGTGGCAGATGACTTATTTTATAATTTCACAAACATGTGTGTTTCCGTCTCTTCCGTCCTCTCAGTGGTTGGTGTGCCTCAGGATGGCACTGTTCTGTCAGACATGGCGGTCAGTAAATATAAAGTAGTGTATTCTGATGTTGTGCCTTTTATCATATTTCATTTCACAGGAAGATCATGGACTCAGGTGAACTGGACTTCTACCAGCATACAAAAGTCTGCTCCAACACATGCCGCAGCACTAAGATAGACCTTGTGGGAACCAAAGTGTCCATCAGCAGTGATCAGTCCGCTGAACTGGTTCCTGCGACACCCTCATCAGCTGATTGTAAGTTCCGCAGCCTCAGCCACCGTACTATTTCAGGCCTCATTTTGATCACAGTGCTGGATCTGTTAAGGGATGCTTCACTGACATGTTGCCTGAAAAATGGTTACACTGGTATACCTGCTGATAAATGGGGCCACCTGGTATTAATACTGAGAGGGCATATAGTAGGGATTTGCAATATATTGAATATGCGCAATCTATCATGGCTTGTTCCACAAGCGATGTATAAAAAGATCATATCACGAACATTGACTATAAATGGTCAGAGGTTGTTGTTTTTTTTGTTGTTTTTTTAAGCCACTAATATGAGACTCGCTTTGGAGTTTAGGTTCTCTCACTCTCTCCTGTGGCTCTCCCCCTCTCACAGACACATACAAACAAAAAGAAAGACTCACAAACATGATGTGTCACACACACGATACACACCCTACACGATAGCAGGCGTTGTGTGTATTTCATCTGCAGGGCTTCACAACGCTACAATTTAGTCAAATTTATGACCAAGGAGCACCAGTGCAACCTGCAAATATTGTTAATATATGAGCTGGAGAGCTGTTAGTTTGTTTCCAGCTCCCCACACGTTTAAAGTTGCAGCAGCAACAGTTAAACTTTGTGTTAACTGCTAACAGCAGCTGTTGACTGGAAGCTTCAAGTTCACAGCAAAAACATCAACACTTCTGGTCTGATATGAGCTGGGTGCTCCACAATATTAGCACCAGTAGTTTCACTTTTCTTTATTTAATTATTATAACAATATTGTATTCAATTTTATTATAACAGTATTTTTTCTAAATCAATTTTATCAATATTGTATTTAACTTTCTTAGGACAGTAGCTACTTTATTTAACTAAATTGTAAATTAATTAATTAATAGTATTTTAGTAGTCTACAGTACTTTGGAGTGGATTTCAAAGTATGGCAATGTAGAATATATATATTAAAATATTGCAGTGTTATTTTATGCCATATAAAGCTTCTGAACCATATTCAAAATCTGAATTGTAAACCAGAATGAATACAGCAACAGATCAAGACAAACTGTCAGAGTTCAAAGCCCTGTTTCCATCAAAAACTTTTGGTATAGTACCATTAGAACCAAAAGTAACCCCTATGGACATGTACATAGACCCTGGGTCAGTTCAGTGCAATGGTTCCCAACTGGTGGGTCACAGGTCTATTCTGAATGGGCCGCAAGTGACTCGCAAAAGTTTCATGGTTGTAAAAAAAACCCCACACTTTATTTTGAAGTGCTGTTTCCTGCTGTAGTGTGAGTGAATAACAGATAGCTACTTAACAGCGACAACAAACTAGCTTGATGACATGGCCAAACGCAAGTATGACACTAAATGTATTAAACTGTGTGGACCTTGAACTAATGACTGAGGACAAATCTGGATCCGTGGGTGGACCAATTGGTAACAGCTGGTTTACCGCTTCCACCACAGACAGTACTCTTAAATGTGGGTGGGGTTGTTGTCATTCACTGCTCCGTCCAGCATTCGCTGTATTTCCTCATCACTGGTGACACAGAGGGAGGTCTGCACCTCTTTTATTGTCCACAGAACGGGGTAGCATGCTGACATTTTCAAAACAAAATAGAACAGGCTGCAGTGAGAGTCTTTCTCTCTGTGGGATGTTGGGATGTTTAAAAATAGTGGGTTTGTGCATTTAGTCCTTCTCAGGCAAGTGCAGGGGTTTAGTGTTGCTGTAACCCACAGGAACGACACTCTACAACACTTTTTTTTTCTTTAATTAATATTTTTAAATGCTTGAAGGTCCATTCAATATTAAAAGTGTATGTCATCCAAGAGAGACAATAAAAACTAATGTAATGTTACTCAGTGAAAGAGCTGACGACGTGAATCCATCAACACACCTTAAATTGCAATGACAACTTTTACCATTTTAAGTGAATTAAGTTATTTTTTTCTCAGTCTACAGCTGCTGATAGAGGCAGCAAAACATCTTTTTCATTTTATAATGAAACCAGCCACAACTCAATCCTGAGTAAGAGTGATTGTTCTTTAATGACCAATCAACGGACTGCAGTGTTCACAGCTCCACCTTTTAGTACCAGATCTGTGTGCTAGGTACCCCAACAGAGGTGTGACCAAAAATGGGGCCATTTTGAACGGTTCCATTGGTACCATCCACAACTTTTCACAGTGGAAACAGGAAAAATTCGAACTGAACTGAATTGGGCTACTTGGTGGAAACAGGACTTAAATCTAGTGATGTGGTTTAGTGATGTTGTTTACTGTTTGTCTTGTAGTGAATGGAGCAGCAGCCTCGTTTCCAGAGGTAACAGAAGAAACTTCAGAGTGGGTTACAGCCATCGGAGGTGATCAAAGATCTGCTTATACATTCACCATCGTGTTGAATGAAATGGTTGGAGGACTGTAGTATTCTTAATGATATAGAGTGTGTGTGTGTGTGTGTGTGTGTGTGTGTGTGTGTGTGTGTGTGTGTGTGTGTGTGTGTGTGTGTGTGTGTGTGTGTGTCCAGAGGACTCTGTGGCATTCTGGCGAGCGGTGAAGGAGGCTGGACTGCTGGAGGAGGTGATGGAGGACTTCCAGAAGGAGCTGCAGGAGGTGCTGAAGGGTTTGCAGGAGAGAGTGTGTGACCCTCCACTTCAAGTCAAAGGTTAGGCACACACACACAGACACACACACACACACACACACACACACACACACACACACACACACACACACACACACACACACACAGGCAGGAGTTGGCCATGTATCTACAACAACAAACTGGAGAACTGCAGCTGAAATTAACATCAAGGAATGGGAGCAGGAACGCAAGGAGAACATACAAACTCCATCCAACCAATACTAAACAAGCAACTCTTCTCACCGTTACAGCTTGAACACTTCCCTCGTGCAGAGAGTTGTACTGTGAACGGCAGCGAGCAGTCACACAGTGTCACAGTGGGTTTTTCCACTGCACTAAGTAGTTTACCTTGATGATTTGTTGGAGGTGTGCTGGTTACAGACCACAGTACTGGGCCTTTTCCACTGTCACTCTTGGCCACACCGAGTCAAGCCATGCCACGCTGATTTTCATTTCCATTATCGGTTAAGACGCGCCATGTCACGCCAAGCTGTGTCAGAGATTGACCTTCTCCAGAGTAGGTCCAAAAGCAGGGCTGCCCACCCTCAAGTGGGTAGTGATGACCTCTCGTTGACCACAGCCAACCCCTGGACAACCCTGCTTCTCCCCCTTAAACAAGCTGGGTGTGTTGCAACTCTGAACTTGTCTCTGACTGCAGGAGACCAGAGAGAAAGGTGTTTTTTAAAAGTCTCTGTGTGCTCTTGTAGCGTCTAACTGAATGCTTGTGGTTTGGAGTTTAGTTTCTCTTCTGCGTCCTGTTTTTACTTTAGACATCTGCTTTATTTTACTGTTTCATGTTCATTGTCAGCTGTATTAGAAGTTGTGTGAAGTTGCTGCTCAAAAACTCAATATTTCCTTTTTTTGCTGCTTCACAATAAAAGTTTTTACATAACTAAATAACGGGGGACTTTTACTGTGAAGAATCTACAGGAAATTAAATGTGTTTATCACTGAATTAGCGGAACTTTGTTTGCAGCTTCTCTTCAACAAAGGCAAGTCGACTTAAGCCTGATTTATGGTCGTGCGTTGAATCGACGACGTCGCTACGTTGTAGGGTACGGGGCTACGCAGAAGGCTCGCCGTAGCCCCCGGCGTAGCCTGACGTGCACCTCCCCAAAAATGTAACTACGCGTCGAGGCGACGCAGTCCCAGCGCAGACCGGCACGGCTGTGATTGGTTTGCTTAGTAGCAAAGCATTTCCGGTTCCGTATTTCCACCGCCATCCCCGCCGTCTTTAAACATCTTCTATTGCCATGTAGATGTTGTTAAGGCTCATTATATATATGCCATTATGCACAACGTTCAATACGGATACGGCCGGAGCCGTCTGTCCGTGCTCCGCGTTCATTTCTCTGTGACCAAAAAAGCCGGAAGCTAAACAAAGAATCAACTAGAGACGACGATAACCACTCAGCAAAGGAACGAAGCCTCCTACCGCTCTGGCGGTGAATTGCACCGCGACAAAACGGAGTGACGGAGAAGTTCGAAGGGTTCACGACGGCGTCACGGCAACCACGTAGCGACGTCGTCGATTCAACGCACGACCATAAATCAGGCTTTAGGCCGCAGGGAGAAGAAGTAAAAGCAGCAACAGCCACAGTGAGATGTTAGATGCACTCAAGCCAAGCCATCATCAGTTTTAGAAACACCTTCCTGTTGTAGCCCTGTTAGAATGAAAATGCAAATCCCTGTTGTGCTGGGCTGATGGGCCAAACCAAACCAAGCCAGCCCATGACTGTCAAAAAGGGGTAATTCTCTAATTAGGGGTTCAAGCCTGAGGGGCTGAAACCCTGTCGTTTTTGTGTTGATTAATTCTTTTTCTCCAGAAATGTTCTCGCAAATTCCTGTGAGATGGTACATTTCTAGACACATTGGGTCTCATTCATGAAAAGTGAGTAAATCTGTGTGTAGATTTGCACACAAAAGCTTACTCTACTAAAAACCTACTCCGGATTCAGGAACGCTGCGGGAAACTCAGATTTGATCACAAACATGTGTGTATGATCATAAAATGCCAATCCATCGTAAAGTGACAGCGCGCTCCCGGTAATCAGCAATTAGCATAAACCCCCACCCATGAATAGCCAATGACCACCATATAAGGAGGTGTAGGTGCATCCTGTCAACCTGTCAGTCATGGCGCAGAGAAAGAAAGAGAGAAAAAGAAGAAATTATTTTTCCGAAGCGGAGATCGAAATAATTTGGGGTGAAGTGGATTTAAGAAAACACATTTTATTTTCTTCAGTTAGTAGTGGTGTGACAGGCAATGCGAAGGCCTGGAGGGAGGTAACAGATGCTGTTAATGTTGTCTCCGTAGTACAAAGAACCATGTCAGAGGTGAAGCGTAAATGGTTTGATATGAAACTGGAGGCAAAGAAACGCATGAGCACACACGCAAAAATACAGCAGCCACAGGAGGAGGAGGCGCACAGTCCCAACTATCTGCTGACGAGCGCATCGCTGGCATAATCGGGGAGACCTCTCTGTCAGGAATTATTCCTGACAGGAATTATTCCTGACGGAGACAGCGACATGCCACTGGAGTCAACATCAAACGCAGACTGTAAGGTGTTGTATCATAATACATTCTGAAAACCATCATTGATAGCGTAGTGGTCACCAAACAAAGATAAGATTCATTTGTGGGGTTTTGAATGAAGTGGGAACGGGAAGCCAGAGATGTTTTGTGCGTAATGGATAAACTCTAAATCAGTGATGGCTGTCGGAATGTAGAGCTATTTAACATTTATTTTATCAAATGATACTGATAACATGTAGCCTGCAGCAGTTTTGTATGCATCATCTTCAAATTAATTGAATCTTAGTAGCCTAAAGCTCTGTTTAACATAAATTAAACATTTTTCAAATCAGATTTATTCATTCAAATTATCAAAAAGCCGCAAAAAAACCCAAAAAACGTGTTGTCTCAAATAATTCTTTCAGCTGGCACGTGCTCCTTCGTGGCTCCACCACCTGCTGCTCCTGCTGGGCTGCTGAACCCAGGCACCGCGGCCGAAGAGGCTGAGATCCGGCTGTCCTTATGGATATTTTTATTATCATCATTCAACATGTAGAAAGAAGGTGTAATCTTTGAGTCGATTCACATAGATAATTCACAATCATGAACCTAATCTGGATCTTAAACCTGCTAACTGCCAGCTAATTTAACTAAATGTGTTATATTGTTAATATTTTGTCATGTTTAGATTACGTGTTTCAAAGGCATCTGTGTATTGTCTACATAATAGAGCACAATATGAGTTAAAATTGTAATTTCCAATGGTGACAAGCAATATTTATGCGCTTTACTAAATTTACACAAGCACTATGAGTGGTCAGGAGCAGGAGTAGATTTTGTTAGTAGCTACGAAAAGATCGGAGCTACTAAAATATTGATGAATGCGGACATGCACGTAAATTTCCGTCTGCAAACAGTTTACACACAAATTCCTTCTGCTCAGGTTTCATGAATGAGACCCATTGAATTTTCACCAATGATTGGAAGTTGTGTGCCAATGCTGACTGGAGTCAGCCTGATGAGGGCTCTGTAAGTAAAGGTCAATTTTGAACAGTCATAACTTCTACGCCGAAAGTAAGTTGGATTGACTTGAAATGTTACACACTTGTCAGACTCAATGTGCTCAACAGAAAAGCCTCAACAACCATTAGGGGCTGACTGACTGGATTTTTTAACATTTTGAATTTAAAAAAAAACAACACGTTTTTGACATACCCTCTTAAACTGTCAAAAAACAAGTTTTCTGGAGATCATCACCGAACAAAGGTTTATAAAAGTTACCAAACACTTGTTAATATCTCATTGCATTTTGAAGATATTGTCGAAATGAACTTTAAAAGGGGAATTGCTCATGATATAAAAAGACATAACTCCACAACCACTGGTCTAATCATCTCAAAACTTGCAAGAAATGTCCACATAAGTACTCAGAACATACCCTGAAAGGTTCATTTAAATCCACCATTAAGGGGCACTGCAAATACAAAAAATGTTTGTGGCATAATACAAATCAAACTATAAATCAGACACTGTTTGTCCAATCTTTACAAAGTACCCAGGATAATAGCACAGCTAATAGCAAATAGTTAAAAACAAGCTAAAACAAAAGAGGACAATAGTACATTTTGCAGACATACACCAAGTAGGAACCACACAGGCAGATCTAGTGTGTTTTCATAGACAGATGAAAAGTTACCAAAGAGATATTGTTGTTATTGTTATTATGTTATCAAGAGATTTCCTTCTAGTTAGCAAACCTGACCACAGCAAAGAAGCATTAAGCCAAGACCAAGAGCTGTCACTTTCAAGAGCAGTGGATAGTTGAATACTTTTTACACTTAAAGATGAAACAGTTGGCATTTGTGTGTCTTTTTTAATTGTTTTAATGACCCATATAATGCAAGAAGCAGCTGGCCCCCAGGCCCGTTTCTGGCCCCCATTTTAAAAAAGTTTGGACACTCATGGGTTAGAGTTTGCAAACAATTATTTTGGCTCCTACAACTGCTTTCTCACATATGCGGCAGTTCTCCACAACAGTTGGAAACAGCTGATGTGTAAAATCTGTTGAATTCCCGTTTTATGTTTAACATGTTTGTGTCCCACTGAACATTGAATTGAACATTAACTGTTTGTTGTTTTTTTTCCAGATGCTGTTTTGCTCAACAATATAGTACAGAACTTTGGGATGCTGGACCTAGTGAAGAAGGTCCTGGCCAGTCATAAGAGCCAGATGGACCGTTACAGGGAGCAGTACACTCGTAGCCTCGCTGGTCAGTACAACAATTCTCAACAGAGATATTACACTCAGGATGGAATCACGTGTCTTTGAGTCTTAAATCATCTCTGAAGCTCTAAAAATGCAATAGACTGTTCCCAGGTCTGTCTAAGGCACCAATCAGAGAGCTTCAGCTGATTCAGAATGCTGCTGCCATGGCTGTAATATGAAAGGCTCGGCATATACTCCAGTTCTTGGATCACTGCATTGGCTACCAGTTTCAGAGTCAACTTCAAAACTCTGCTGCTTATCCAAAAATCACTGATTGATACAGATCTTAGATAATTTGTCACATCTCCTGACCCAGTATGAACCTCACAGACCTTTCAGCCCTGTTTCCACCGAGCACTTTCGGTATGTTAACTTTGGAACCAAAAGTAACCCCTCAGACATGGTACCTAGACCCTAGATCCATTTAGCGTTTCCACCACAAACAGTACTCTTAAATGTGGGCGGGGTTATTATCATTCACTGCTCCGTCCAGCACTCGCTGTATTTCCTCATCACTGGTGACACAGAGGGAAGTCTGCACCCCATTTATCGTCCACAGAACAGGGTTGCATACCATGGCAAGTCTTACATATATTGGTCAAGTATAACTATAGAATGAAACTCAGCAAACTCAACTCAGCAAACTAAAATTAGTTCTTCTCAGAGGAGTCTGGCTTTGAAGAGAATGATATAATGGCTTCATTTTTCCATTAAAAACCACTATCTGACGGTGAGATGAAGTAGTGAAAATACTCTCAGTATAACATACACTTTGACTCATATTGATTTCTTTGGTGGCTAAAATTCATTTTGTTGCTGACCCCTCCACAACAGCACATTGCTTAGCTTCTATGTCAGATTCCAGCCTGCTTCTCCAAACTGGAGGTTTGCTGACTGACATCTAAGTGTATGTAATAAACTGCCTATAGATAAGTACCCCATACAGCCCCACTTCAGAAAAACTAAACTGTCCTTTTAAAGGGTTAATAGTAATATAATAATAATAATAACTTAAACAGGCCAATAAGCCTAAAAGGACATTTAAAAAACATACAAATACAAATGTCGTGTGTGTTCATACATATTGATGATGTGTCACCTCCTCCTGCAGCTCTGGAGCAGCAGTGCGACGAACACAGGAAGCGCGCCAAGGAGCTGAAGAGCAAATCCCAGCACCTCAACAACGTCCTAATGACCCTTACCCCAGTCCCTGCACCCCCCACGCTCAAGCGTCCCCGGCTGACCCGCGCTGTTTCTGGCCCGGCCTCGGTAAACACAGCCCCTGCCCAGATCACTTTGCCTCTCAACCAGCTGACCGGCCTGCCGCTGGGTAAGGTGCTGACTGTGGCTGGAGCCCCTTCTGGCACAAACCTGGGTGGGTACACCCTCCTGACCTCCTCTCTGTCTGGGTCAGAGCTGGCGGCCGATGCCTCTAACCTGACTGTGCTGTCCACAGCGGCAGGTCAAGAGGGCGCGGCTGGTGGCTCGGCAGCCTCCACCGCCTTTGTTAAGGTGGTAGGCCCTCAGTTCCAGCTAGTGACACTGCCGACCACGCTGCAGAGCGTGGCCACCGCACAAAGTGCCGTCCAACAACAGATTGGCAGCATCAGTGTGGTGGATGCCATGGCAACTGCCACAGATGATTCACAGGAGGAAGGCCAGGCTGATGGTGATGATGAAGGTCAGCCAAAGCAGGTTAGAGAGGAAGACGGGGAGCAGCCGGCTAAGCAGCAGTAAGACACAGGACAGCTGTTCTCTCCCCTGTCTCCCTGCTAGTAATTGCCTTCATTGTGGACCCTGGATTGAGTGTGCACTCCCTTTGGCGGCTGAGGGCTGGTCCACATTTTGACCTGTACAGATAATTCGATGCAGTGTTTTTCATTTGTCATTTAACAAGACACACCAGCCTTCTGTATAGATGTCCTTCAACTTTCAAGATAGCTAAATTTATATTAGAGTGGCATCTGGTGTGAGGAGTGTGTATGTCAGTAGTGATCTTACTGTAAATATGTATTTGTAACAAATATATTTGATACAGCAGTGTCTGTAGGGATTCACACCATATAGGCTGGAAAAAAAAATCAGTATTGTTCAGTTTGGTAATAAATGCTCAGTTTTAAGAACAAACTGTGTATGTTTACATATTTTCAACACTGACACGTCAGTGAGGAACCGACGTGGATACACATTCTAAAGCCCAGATCACACAGAAAGTGTTTTGCAGGTGGCAAAATGCTGTATTCACAAAGCCTCCTAGTGCTAAGAGTTGGTCCTAGTGACAGAATTCTAAGAAAATTCTTAGAATTGTGACGTCTTCTTAGAATTTCCCCTTAAAGTTAAGACTAGGTCCTTGTAAAGTTAAAAGTTATTCACAGAGCATGTTAGACCTTAAGAGAGCTCCTAAGGGGAAAAACTGTTAGGAGCAGGAAGGAGGACTTTTAAGAGGCTTAAGAGTTTCCTAAGCAGAGGAGAAAATGGTGGAAACACAAAGAAGTCCCAGAAACAGTCTTCGAACACAAAATGACAGTGAGTAAATGAAATGCTACAGGTGAGATTGTGCAGGGATAATATGTGTGGTTGATCTCATTAGGGATAGGAACACATTTATACATTGATATTTGAAAAACTGGGAAAAATGCAACAGTGCAGCAGTGATGACTTTTGTCTGTCTCAACCTTCCATCAGCAGAGTGAACGCCACGTTTCCCAGTTAAGATCGATCTTAAGACTTAAGAGCACAGTTAAGAATGTCTTGGCTAAGAAGGGTTGCTAAGATATGAGTGTTTCCCAGATGAGTTCTTAATGCACTTCTTAGGATCGCTCTTAAGATCGCTCTTTAAGAAGCTCTTAACAGGAGCCACTCACTACCGCGGTGCTGAAACTAAATCAATTGGGGCCAATTCCAATTCCTATCTTAACCCTCAATCTTAACCCTCAAGCTCAACCCTCAATCTTAGTAGCCCTCAAAACCAAGTGTTAAGGGCTATTTTGTGACTTAGAAATGGGACACCCCTCAAAGGCAAATACGTCTTAAGACTGTGGGGGCCAAAACTCTGTCCAGTCTGTCAGTTCAAAGAATAAGAAATATACATCATCAGTAGTCATCAATAAAAAGATGCAATGATTTTTTTCCCCAACACTTTATTTCAATTCTTGTACAAAACAAGCAGTGACAGACATGAACAGAACAAATATGCCAGGGTTAAGAGAAAAGAAAGAGAAATAAGATAAACAAATAAATAAATAAAAAGTTCAGCAGCTCAAACCATTAAATGGTTTACATATTTTCAGAGTCTTTATAGCTTTGGAGTTTGTGGAGTGCTGAATGGTTTCTAAGTATTGCTGCATTTCATTCATAAAAATTTTGAACAAGGATTTTCTATTATAAAATTTACTCTTATGAATATAGAATTTCGCTATAGATAATAAATAGATTAATGAAATAGAATTGTTTTTGTTTAGAAATGCTGACATCATAAAATCCAAACAGCACATCTTTGTACAGTAGTGAAAATAAAACATAATGTTACAATGAATATACTCGACAAAATCTTTCCAAAACGTGACAGTATAGGGGCAGCAAAACAAATGTGCAGTTACCAAACAATAATCTGCTGCCGTCTGCAGCTGTGTTGATTTCATATTGTAACAGAATGTTTGATCACTAGGGGAACAGTTGTCGTTGTGACTGAGAATTATGTTATGAATATGAACAGTTCACAAGTTACAAATTACTCACTCCCATAGTTTTTTTGGAGCCTGCGTGCTTTTTGTAAACTTGTCTTCATTGGTGGCCCTGAAATGAATCAGGGCTTGTGTTATGTCTGGTGGCCCTGAAATGGAACAGAGATAACAACATTACTTTCTTTTATTTTTTTGGCTACCTGTCAGATATTCGTTAAGTTATTAGTTTAGTTTCATGCAGTATTGCAAGTATTATCACAATGAATACTGCAGTCAACATCCAGCAGAGCTAGTGAGGCTGTTTATACGGTCACACAAGTGTTATCTGGTGACTTTCATCCACGTTAACGTTTCACTCTTTGGGTTATAAGTTGATATTCAACCAAATAACCTGTACCACAACAACCGACTGAAGTTATTCAGCAGAAAGTCACCAGATAATACGATCACTATCGTTAACCTGCAGCTGTAACGTTACCAGCTGCAGACTCTACGGCTACAGGAGATGACACCGTCCGGTCATCTTACAAAAATGTCAATGCAAACATTTCACGTATATTAAAACAACTTAACAACTACATGATCACTGAGAAAAATGACTTTTGTAACTGAATGACAGCATACTCGGTTATCAGAGAACCGGGGTTACGTGCAGGGGCAAGCGCCCGCGCCGGCTTCGTTAGCTAGCCAAAAGATATGTGTGTTACACTACATAGAGGTCTATAGTCCATAAAATGACGTTAAACTAAGATAATGCAATGGTTATCATAATTTTAAAACAACTATTAACAAGGAAAATACTCACGTTGATAACTCCGCTTCCTTACGCTTGTCGCCGCCATCTTGCATTGATTGAATCGTCTGTACTCGGCCGGGCTCGGCTGGGCTCGGCGGATGATGCGCAAAGGATTCTGGGATAGCACTCACTACCAAGGGTGGTCCTGGAAAATCTTAAAAGTGAGGGACATACAGCCCTTAAACTTGCCCCTCAACTTAACGTTCTGAGAATCGGGACAGCACTAGCACTTCGCGGGAGTGCGCATTTTTGAGATTGAGGGTTAAGATTGAGGGTTAAGACAGGAATTGGAATTCACCCTTGATGTCAGGCAAATCGATCACCCACCACTTAATCAGCACATAAGTCACACAGCGCTGCTACCTAATGCAGTATTTCCCTGCTGCTCGTGTGTATGTGTGTTCTAATAATTCTAATGAAAAACTAAGAAGATAAATATTTGTTAATGACCTATTTTCATGACGACAACAAGACTACAACTAAATAAGAAGTAGTCTTGGTAAGAGAATCATGAGGAAATGTATTATATTTGAACAAAAATATGAAAGATGGACGAAAGGACAAATGAACTTAAGGACCTGCATTGTATCCTGACCACATTGTATCCTACTTGCATTCATCAGCGTTGTGTCTCTGCTAATGATCATCTTAATGTGATCAGTTCACGGAAGGACAAAATTGACAGATTTTGACATCATAGCATGATCATGAGCATAATCATAGTCCCAACTGTCTTAATGACTATTCCACTGGCTATAGATCTCCCATACCCACGACTCAGATTTCCCCAGCTCCAGTTCATGACTGTAGCCCCTCAACTGTAGCCCCCTTCTTCCCGATTCTCCTCCTGTTTATTCAATCTGTGTTATATCTAACAATAGATTATGCCACCCTACTTCTCATCCTCACCCGCTGTCTCACAGAACACATGGTAATTTAATTGAAATAAAAACTATCCCCATTGCTGATCATCCCACTGCCAACACTAGTCAGAACTATCTACGATTCGGTTTCATCAACATCAGGTCTCTCTGAAAAAAGGCTCTGCTTGGCAATGACCTAAATTTAAAACATAAACTTGACATCATGGGACTATGTGAAACATGGCTGAAACATTATGATGAATTCCCTTTAGTTGAAGCTTCCCCTGCCAACTACACCAATTCACATGTCGCTAGGACAGAGGCGGGGGCATCGGGCTGATCTTCAACTCACCTCTGAATTTATCACCTGATCTTAAAATCAAACTCTCATTTTGTGAGTAAATCACCCCTTACACTCTAGTTCAGATCACTCTGCTATCTTCCCTTTTTACTTCATCTTAATCTATCGCCCACCCAGTCCCTACTCTTCTTTTCTCGAAGAATTCTCCAATTTTCTTTCCGACCTTGCAACCCGGACTTATAACATAGGTGATTTCGACATTTACGTAAACTCCAAATCTGACCTATTTGCCAAAGCTTTCATATCCCTAATTGACACTCTGGGATTTAATCCATGAACAGGCACACTCTAGTGGCAATATGCTTGATCTAGTTCTCACTCGCATTGTCAACGTTTCTAACATTTCTGTCCTCCCTTATCCACCAGCACTGTCTGATCACTATCTTATTAAATTTCAAATTTCCCTGCCCCCAGTAGATTTAACAACAAAGGACACCTATACCATTGACACTTCCACAACTGATAAATTTGCCGATCTCCTGCCTAGGGTACTCGACTCTCTCCCAGATCAAATCAACTCCCTTGATGAATTCACAGACAACTTCAGTTCTTTGTTAGTTGATTCCCTCGATTCCACTGCTCCCCTTCTCCCTGGTTCACCCCTGAAACCCGTTCACAAAAACTGGTGTGTGTGATGCTGGAATGTAAGTGGCGCACTTCCAAACTAGAAACCGCCGCATAGACTGGAGCAACAGTTTAGCTCTTTACAGGCAGATGCTCTCAAATGCTAGTGGCTCTTATTTTTCAGTTCTCATTAATACTAATAAAGGCAATCCTAGGTTCCTCTTTGATACAGTAACCAAACTTACCCATAAACCTTCCCCTATAGCAATCTCTCCCTTTACTACCTCTCAGTTTGTTCATTTCTTTAACAACAAAATCAACAATATCAGAAATCAGATTACCAATTCTTTACCCACAATGGCTGCTGAACCCTTCACTAGACACCAATTCAATACGATAGAGACCACCGCTACCTTCTCTCATTTTGACATGGTATCCCTGGACACCCTCTCTAGTCTGGTGCTCTCTGCTAAGTCTACAACCTGCCTATCTGACCCTTTTCCAGCTAAACTTGTAAAAGAACTTTTGCCTATTCTTGGCCCCCATCTTCTCAACATTATTAACACCTCTCTCTCTTCTGGGGTTGTGCCCTCCTCTTTCAAATCTGCTGTTATTAAACCTCTGCTCAAGAAACCTAATCTCGATCCCGATGTTCTTGACAATTTTAGACCCATCTCCAACCTTCCATTCTTCTCCCAGGTACTGGAAAAAGTAGTCTTCAAACAACTTACTGACTATCTCAACTCCAATAATCTCTTTGAACCCCATCAGTCTGGCTTTAGGTCAGTTCACAGCACTGAAACCACCCTCACCAAAGTGATCAATGATCTATTACTATCCTCTGATCCTCTGGCTGACCATTAATCCTCATCCTACTTGATCTCAGTGCAGCATTTGACACTGTTGACCACACCGTCCTGTTAAACCGTCTATCAACCCACCCCCATCTGTGACTCTGCACTTTCTTGGTTCACCTCTTACTTAGCTAACAGAACTCATCATGTCTCATATAAAACCTCTCTGTCTGATTATTCTACAGTCAACTTTGGTGTTCCACAGAGTTCTGTTCTTTGCCCTCTGCTTTATTCCCTATACATGCTCCCTCTTGGCATTCAGTTTCACTGTTACGCAGATGATACTCAAATTTACATACCGCTCACTCCCAATGATCATTCACAAATCACTAATCTTGAATTTAGTCTACTTGCTGTCAAAAAATGGGATGTCATATAACTTCATAAAACTAAACCCCAATAAAACCAAATTGCTCATTGTTGGCCCAAACTCCCTCTCCATTCTGACCTTATCCTCAACTTTAATAGTTGTATAATTACCCCAAGTCCCAGTGTAAAAAACCTGGGCATCCTTCTCGACTCTAGTCTATCCTTCAATGCTCACATTCAGGAAATTTCCAAAACAGCCTTATTTCACCTCAATAACATTTCCAAGATCTGCCCCATGCTCACGACAGCTGATGCTGAAACCCTGATTCATGCTTTTGTTTCATCTAGGCTTGATTACTGCAGTGTCCTTTTCTCTGGCTTACCCGCATGCACTACTAAAAAGCTCCAACTTGTTCAAAATGCTGCTACCAGAGTCCTTTAGGCCCGTTTCCACCGCAGGAACTTCGGGGTAGATTTACGGGGCCGGGGCCGTTGGTGCGTGTCTCGACCGCAGGAACCAGCCCCGAAGGACAGAGTTCCGGAACTTTTACAGGGGCTAAACAAGTCCCTGCTTCGGGGTAGGTACTCAGAACGGCCCTGAAAGACTCCTGGGTGGGGCTTGGGGGTTACTTGGCGCTGATTGGATTTACTCAAGGCGGGATGTGACGTCAACAGAAAGCAACAAAATAGCCGGCATTTTTAAAACTCAGCAGACGAGGGTTAGCTCGTTCATAGCTTCCACCGCCATGTAAACAAACTCAATAACCGGTCCGTGAAAAACATATTTTTTCCGGCGGATATCTTAGTTACAACATGACTGAGCTAGCAAAACAGTTTTGTGTTGCTATGTGTGGTATTTATTCAGTTTTGGGAAATCACGATGTCTAGAAAGCATCAGTAGCTGCAGCTGACAGGGATAGCTAACAGCAGCAGCAAAGCTAACATCAGGACGTCATTTGTTAAAAGCCTCCTGTTGTCGGATACGACATGAAACTACTCCAGTTAGCTCAATCATGTTGTAACTAAGACATCTGCTGGAAAAAAAAATTTCACGGGCCACTTTGTGAGTTTAGTGAGTTATTACAGACACCGCTAACCGCTAACAGCGTCCCTACGCCGCTACGTTGCTCCGGTCAAAATGGTCGCGTAACGATTACATCACATCCAGAGCCTGGTAACTTCACAGGAACCTTCCTCCTACTCCGCTCTCTCAGTGGAGACACGGCGGTTGAGAGGGCCGAGCGAGTGGACGTTCCTGTAGTAGTTCCTGCCCCCAAATAGTACGAGGAACTTCTTCGGTGGAAACGGGCCTTTTGAGCATATCACCCTGGTTCTCAAATCCCTTCATTGGTTCCCTGTTCCAGCTCGGTCTGATTTCAAGGTCCTACTGCTAGCCTACAAATCCTTATATGGTCAGGCCCCACCCTATTTTTCTCATCTAATCATCCCTTAATCTCCTTGCCATCCCCTCCATTCACAAGATGCTGGTTACCTTACTGTTCCCAAAACATTTGGCATGCCATCGCCGAAAAAATGGCTCCTTCCAGTCCCTGCGGCCTGCGAGATGTCCTGGGGGAACATGTGTTATGTGACAGCGCCTTTATATAGAATAGTGGGTGGAGCCTCCTGTGATAAGGTTCCAGCTGAGCTCATCTGTGAAATGTCGCAGGTTTGGAGGGTGGACGTGTTTCTGTTGTGCCCTGACGCATTTTTTTGGGTGCAGTAAACTATGTCATATGTGCATGCAGATGTGGGATATGTGCGGACAAATTATGATAAATGATAGTCATGATGATTCATGTTATTTGTGTGCCTGACGTACACAGCACATACAGGAACACACTTGTTACTCCTCATACTTATTTTTCTTATTATTATTATTTTTCTTCCGCCAGATTTCGGTGCGTAACTTGTGCCACAGCTTTGAGTGCACACAGGATTGTCATAAAACATATAGATTCAAGATGTTTATTCAAAGTGTTTATTGTCATTTGCACATTAACCCCCCCCCCTTTGCCTTTTTCTTGTTGCTAGGCAACCTCCTTATCACCTCCTCACCCTAACCTCCCTGTGTAATCAATCTACCATTTATTTATTTATATTTTGTTTATCTGACAGCAATTAGGCTAGTATCTAGTTCCTAAAATGGACAGGCAGAGAGTACTTGCTGTAGCTCTGGTTGAGGGGGAGAAGCTGTCAGTAAGTAATTTGTTGGGTGGAGGGAAACCGAGATCTGTGTGGGTACATGAGACCCTAAGAAAGAGGGTGGATCACATGGAGTAGGCCTACCACCAATTGGTCCAGGGGCTTCATCTCTACGATGGCTGTTTCCAGGCATATTTTAGGATGACTCGGGCAGTTTGACAACCTGCTGTCTATCGTCAGGCCATATAGCTCTGAGTATCCAGCAACCACTACCACCAGTTTCTCCTCCATTGTTTACCAACTGTAAACTTGCTGTCGTGACCACCACAGAACACCCACCTCTCAAATCATCAGATTGGACAGTGGGGGGAAAGCAGAACTGATGTGGGTGCGTTTCTGCTCCGAGTTGAAGTTTTTTTCGATTTGAGGAGTTCAGAAGGCTCGGCGCCCAGAGCACAGAAGCACTCAATGCGTTACAACGGAAACGAGCAAAAAATCTCATTACAAACAAGTACACTTCCAGCTGCTAAAATGCTTTCCGTGTGATAGGCCTAAAGCTTGCTTTGTTGCTGTCAGGTTGTTGTGTTTTTTTAATCTCAACCTTACAAGGGAGGAGAAAAACTTAACTTGACAAGAAGACAAAAAAATCTGCAAGTTGGTTCAGGGTCCACTTACTTCTGGATGTCTTGACAGATGGAGTTTACTCAAGTGTCAGGTACAGGGTTCTCACAGTCATGGAAAACCTGGAAAAGTAATGGAATTTCACTATCACATTTTCCAGGCCTTGAAAAGTCATGGAATTAGTCAAAATCAGTGAAAGTTTTGGGGGAAAAACATGAAATTTTGTTGTGTTTAATGAAATTGTTACTGTGATCTTCACTGGATACCCCTCCACCTAATAACATTAACAGCAAATTAATTTTCTGTAGCTGTCGACATACATAGCTTGAATATGCCTCGATGTCTGACAGTGTTTTGTTCACCATTGCGTACGTTTCGTCTTTTTCTCCCCTGGTATAGCTGAAAATATAATGCCAAGCAAGTGGGCAAAAATAAAAACACAACCAAAAACAAACAAAATACCCTTTACTATGGGTCCTTGAAAAGTCCCAGTCCCAGCCTTGAAATTTTATCCGTGAAAATGTGTGGGAACTCTGCATGTAATTGTGTCAGCTGTCATCACATGACTATTATTGTTAAATTCTGAATTGGTTAATGATAAAAAAGGAGAGAAATGAATGTGGCAAATCCATCAAGCATATATTGATATAAACATTTCCCACAAAGAAATATATAAGAAAAGTTCAATATACAGTGAGTGGTCTTTTTTGCATACTGTATGCATCATGTTGCATTTAAGCACCAATTAGGTTGGCTGCAGTGTTATCGTCTCCTGAGGCCCGTCGTTCAAAAGCTATAAGGGATTAAGCCGGGATATGTTGGCTATCTTAATTTAGCTTTGATTCAGTTGTTTGAAAGCAGAGGCACATATGTTACCATGGAGATTTATTCTGTGCAGTTAGTCTGGTAACAGCCAGGATTAGTTTATCCTGATGTTTTGGATGAAGAGGCATAAATTCTGCAAGGGACATTACGACGGGAGAGAGTGCTTCAGGACAGGCCGGACCCATTGCTTTTTGATGATGACCATCTGTATGGGCGGTACAGGTTCTCAGGAAAGGCATCCGCTACCTCTGCGGCCTGCAAACCTAGGACCGCACAGCAGGGAGCCGTACAATGACCGTCATACAGATGGTTTGAGCTGTTTTTTGTTTCTCGTTCTTAAAATGGCTGCTTTTATAGAAGGGGTTTTTGTTAAAGTAGCTGCTTTGTTTGCAGTTTTTATTAAATAGCTGCTTATAGCAGGATATTATTTTAATTTTTATTTATAGAAAGTATAAAGCACTAAGCAGTGTGCAGCTGCTCACTCACCCATTCTAAGACACACACTTATGCCGTCAGTTTACCACACAGGGTGCATACAATATTGGGAGTAATCTGGGGTTCAGCATCTTGCCCAAGGATACTTTGACATGCAGATATCCTCACCAATAAAAGGATTAATTGTTGTAATATAAATACAAGGAGGTTTATTTGACATAGCACACAATTAGTGGTTATTAGGTGTCATAACTGTACGACCTTCCCAAATCACATTCTCAGTGAACTGGATCAATAACTCCAATGTACTTTACATTAATGAATGAAAACGGGAAGAGGAAACCACAATATTCTTTGACCTCATTTTATTTAAATGAAAAATACTAAAATCAGTCACTGTCTGCTTGGAGCTGGGAAGAGAAAGAGAGAAATAATATTGATTAATAAATTGCATCACAGTCATGCTTACAATGTGCATTAAAATCTCGTACTTCTTTCTCTAGTTTCTTAATTTCCAAATCCAGTTTCCTTAAGGTTTTTTTTTTTATTTGTTTGTCAAGCTCCATGTCCTGCAACTTTCTCTTTTCACACTGGAGCTTCACATCTGCCAGCCCTATCTGCTTCTGTAGATGACTTGAATATAGCTGTCTGACAGTTTGTGAATTCTGTACAACACATATCTATTAGCACAACAATTGTGGACACCATAGATGTCCTTCAGGTGACACTCACTATATTTCCAGGCAGGCTGTCAGGCTGTTCAGCATCCATGTCATGCTACAAATACATTTTCTATGAGCACCACATCACTGACTTCTTATACATTATGGACTAAATTATTTCCACAAGATTGACAGGTTACCTCAAACCTTCTGGAGTCCAGAGACAGAGTCTCCTCCTCATCTGCTGCAGATGTGCCTACACCCTGCCACATTAAATAGAACTTGTATTGACCTAGTGTAAACTTGCAAGACATGTCAAGCATATGCCTTTAATGAATAACACTCAAGGGATTATCTTCCAGATGGGTCAGTGTATCACCTGACACTGCAAGACAATCCAAGGTCAGACAGTCCACATAACACCACTGGTTGATTAATGAATGAATAAAATGGTTGAGTCCATGTACAGTATACTAGAATAATGTTCCTTGTATGAAGAGGGCGGTTTCTGTGTGTGGGACAGAGTCTAGCTGCCCCCCTGTATCCCCTCCATCATCGGCCTGCCTTGGTTTTGATCAAGTGCAAGCTCTTCCGCTGGTGTGAAATCGGCTGTGGGTGGGCTGCAAAATATTCCTATACTTAATCTTCACCTGTTGCCAGGTGCGCTTTTCTCCAGTTGTATTTGTGCTGTATGAGCATTAATTGAGATAGATTATATAAAGGCCTAGCCAATAAGAGATTTGCGCAATGAATCAAGAATCATCATGATACATTTCCCGAGTAATATTAACTTCCACTGCTCACCTTTAAGACAAAGTGTACAACTGTTAATTTGTGAAAGGAACTTTAATTGTAATTATGACAGATTAATTTGCGCAGCAAGTGTATATTTTTAGATTACTTACGCATTCAGTCCGTCCGCAATTGTCTGCGAGGCATTTTCTCTCTGCTTAATAATTGCTGCCGTGTTTCCTTTTTTAGTTATTATGTGTTTAACCTCCTCATAAGTCTCCATGATGATCACTGGGCGAGAAGTAAGCCGCACGTGTCCTTTCCATTGGTGCGTCAGTGAAACTGCGATCGAAGAAAGCCGTGGACGCGCACTCACCTGAATAAGTTACTCCTGGTTTGACACAGAACTTCTCCTCAGCCTGGTTTGGTGTTCGAACAACCAATTAAGCCAGGATGGATTTACGAGACTTTGTCCAGCCTCGCTTTTCTACTTATCCTGGATTGCTTACAACGGGCCCCTGCAGTTGATTGTCATTTATCACTTTGTTTACTTGTTTACAGTGACCTTGACTGTTTTAAAAGGCGCTTTTCAAATACAATTTATTGTTAATATTGTTATTATTATTATTATTATTATTATTATTGTCTGTCAGTGTTATATTTGATTTAAACAAAAAAAGTATTTAAAGACGTGCTATTTTTATGCAGGAGACACATTGAGGCCTCTGTTATTTCAGTTTATATTGTGCATTAAAACTAAAGAACCCCCCAGTTGCCAAATAAATGAGGTATTCAGACACTGCAGGAGGGCACTCACACAGCTGTAACTGTTATTCTCTATTTATTTTAAGCTGACTGAGTTTAAGGTGCAGATGCGTCTTTGCTTGCCACGTCTGTCTGTTGCCCACAAGATGGAGCAACGAACTCACTGTTCAGCTCTTGTATTGGTCAGACTTCTTGTTCGCTTCTCCAGCAGATTCAGACGCTTCACAATTGAGCTTCTGTTATCCCAGGCTTTTGAAAACGACCTCTTGAATTATCTGCGCAGTAGTTTGATTAGTTTGATGAGGAAAAAAGAAAAAATATGTAGATTAGTTGACACTAAAAGAAAAGCTGCAGACATTTATTTAGGCTTTGTAGAATATGAGCTTGTGAACAATTATCTGGTGGAAATGGCTAAAAAGAAGCATTGTTACTTGTAGGAAAATGTGAAAAATCCGCCCGACCTAAGCCTGGTGTTTTACATCACTTAGACATGAACTCTATATTTGCTCAGACCAGTTGCTTTTTAAAAGGTATCTTAAAGCTCACATCAGAAAAAAATATTTTTGTCAGTTACACTGTAAAAGCGGTTTGAACTTTAAAAAAAACTGAGAAGACACATTGAATAATTACAAAATTGTCGTCTCAAATTCAGTCAACTTCCAGTTTTAGAGCAGCGCAGACACAATTTTTTTTAAATTAAAACACAGTTTGTTTGTTTTTTACAATGTATGAAAATTTTCGTTTTAAATGATAAATACAGCACTAAAGTAACGCACCACGTATCTCAATATTTCACTTAAGAGGCTACAACCCTACCTTTACTCACAATTAGAATATGAACCAAAATTAGGATTAAAGTAAAAATGTAGCCTATTTAAAGTGTCACTCAGTGTAGGCTATATGATGTATGTCGAATTTACCAGTCATGTCCGGGTATGAATCTGTCAATTAGTAAGAAAATATTAAATTGCTAAAATCCTGAATGGTATTTGGCACGATGGGACGGAACGCATTGAGGCTAAAATCAGTCGCACATGTACGATTTTCTTTTGACTTGTTGGGCAAACAGTAAAGTGGTTTTATTCATGGTTTTATTAAACAAGCATCATTTATTGAACAAGAGACGATGATGTCAATAAGACAGATGAGAGTTGTTACACAGAAGGCAACCGAGTTAGAAGCAGTATAGGCAGGCATATTATACTTTTTGGATAAATGTTGACATTTCAAGTGAACCTGCACAAGTTCTTTGTAGTTTTTCTTTTTTCCCCCGCAGGTTCATCTATAGGCTCAAGTCATCATAGGAGTAATATGGCTCCTCCACTGAGCGCACAGAGATTTTGAAGTGGCGGCGCAGAAAGCCCCCGTAACGCTTGTCCCACTTCAGGTTGTTCAACTTTGGTCGGATCCTCCTCATGAAGCCTCCATAGCGCTTCTGCAGCTCCTCTGGCTCTTGGCTGTCCTGCTCCGCTGAACTACTCCTCTTTGACTTGGGGCCGAATTTGCGTAAAAAGCCGCCGTAACGTTTAACATAACTACGGAGCATCTGGTCCTCCGGAGAATCGCCCGCGTCCTGTGGCGCGTCTACATCTCTCTCCTCCAGCCTCTTCAGCAAGTCCTCGTATTTCTTGGACAGGGCTCCGGCCTTCAGAATGTAATTGTCGCGCCACGGAGTGGCGAAGATTTTGTTCTTGTTTTTGTCAATTCTCTTAATGAAGCCGCCGTAGCGTTTGACCAGGTCAGCCTGCTGGCTCTCCTCCTCCTCTGCAGCTTCATCCTGGCTGAAGTCCGCCAGCCGCGGAGCCTGGTCGCAGGTCTCCAGCTGCCCCTCACACTCCGCGCTGCAGGGCTGCAGGGCACACAGAGGAAACGAGTGTAAAACCAACATCTGTGCACACACAGTGAAGCGCGTGGTACTAGAGGTAAGCTTTACAGATTCCTTCCTTACGTTTCTCCTCGAGTGCTAACATCACATAATCTGCTTTACTAAAGCGTCATTGGTACATATGAGTAAAAATTTCCAACCTAAAATGTCAGGGATTGTCGTAACCCATATTCCAAATGTAGCTCATGAGCCTTTTAAAGGCTACACAATTTATCAGTAGGCTATGCACCCTGACAAATTTGCAGCCTTTACCTTCAATAAATTAAAATAATATTAATAATGAAATAATGTAAATTAAATTCTGTCGGAAAGAGAAAATAAGGCTTTTGGAAGTTTGGCTTTTCCATGATTTTAACACCAAGTAGAAAACAAAAGTCAGTTCAATTCCAATTTAGGTTTCTGCTGCCTGATTTTAACATGAAGCCAAAAGAACGAAATAAAAGCCCAGTGACTGTTCTCCACCTTAGATGAGCTCCGTGTTAAGTTTGTCTCTGTGGTCTTACCAGGCTGCTGAAGACGGCGTCGGGGCTGAGGATCTGCTGCACGCATTTCTGACACTGTGCAGAGCAATCTGCACGGATGGAGGGCGGCAAGCTCAGCATCAGCACCAGGACATACCACTCCATTCTTCACCAGATCCCTGACACACAAAAACATCACAGGCAGTGCCGGTGAGTCTGGATGAAATGAGACTGGCTCAGAGTTGGACCGGCTTGGTTTCAAGATTGCCAGACTCTAGAAATTCAAGAAGTAACTTTCACCTGTGGTAATGACAATTACTCATTTCTTGAACACTCTATTGATAATAACTCAAAACACCCGATGTTATGGATCATGTAGACCTGTGCGCAGTGCGTAATTGTGCACTGGCGCCAAGTCTCACTTTCACCACTTTATTAATTAACACCAAACAGAGAAAAATGACAAGCTAGAAATACAATGAATTATAAAGTGTTGAGTCGGTACCTCAGGAGTTGGACAGATTCTTCCAGCCGTATTAAGACTCGCAGAGGCGCATCTACCATCAAATGTCCGCCCTCCAACACTTGAGTTTCTCTTAACGCGGCTCGTCGCCTTTCTTTTTATCGCCGGAGAGTTGGCTGTGTCACCGCAGCGCATCAGAGCAGCCCCTATAAAGCGACCAATAGGATGGAAATATACTGCGTAAATAATCCCACCGCCTCCCCGCTTCAGGAGTTTTTAACAACGCCCACGCAGTGAAGGTATAGGAGCAGCAGCGCTGTTATCCCATCAGCACATCTTCATCATCATCATCATCATTCCATCTCTACCAGATTCAAACCCTGGGCTGTAAATCACACTGACATCAACCAACAAATTGTTTTCTCTTTCTTACACAAACTGAAACTG
Source organism: Epinephelus awoara (assembly GCA_035609425.1). NCBI lineage: Eukaryota > Metazoa > Chordata > Actinopteri > Perciformes > Serranidae > Epinephelus > Epinephelus awoara. Next base: position 39,192,136 of record CM069301.1, on the reverse strand, counting down.
AGAGGAAGTCTAACGTACAAGAGAGAAATCATTTTGAATCCAGCCATTAACTGAAACCTGAGCTGAGTAGAACACACTTATATGAACAAAAATATAGGGTCGTGCAAAGACCCTCAGAGGGGTAGGTGCTCAAAGTCAAAAAGAGGCACATGGAACAATATTTTAAATTATCAACATAATAACAAGCATAACATGTTGAATTATAGCACACCATATTCAAACAGAATGTAACATGGAACCTTACAACAAACCACATCATACTATAGGCCTATCATTGTCCCCCACCATGAAATTGGAGGGGGATTATAAAAAATAAATATAAGGAAATTCTGAATCCTTTATATAATATCATTTGAGCTGTCTTTCCCTTTCTATTTCTTAAGAACTATACAGTCAAACCATATGAACCTTTGCATGCTCATATTTAGGTTCATCCTGAACGGAAATCCATTGAAAATGTCCAACATGTTTTCATCCCACAGCACTGTTTTGTCAGGACATTCACGTCTACATATTACACATTAGGTATTCTCCTGCGTCTGCTGTCCATGTTGTGGGATGCTGCAACCATCAACACATTATCACTCCGACCTCATCACATATTGACATTTGGTCACGGACTTCCCACATTGAGATTTGATGTGCAAGGTACCCTGGGTGCGTTGATTGTTGATGTTCTGGGACACCATGTCAACTTCAGCCTCTTACATGCATTGTCTGTTTTCAAAATACACTTCCATTTTCACAGGAAATGTACAGTTTGCATACAAAACTCAAGATAAATGCACTATGTTGGTACAACACCGTAAATTGATGTTTTTTTCCCTTCAACAACAAACATATGTTTGCTTATGTTTCACCATCACTCGCATGTGGTGGGGTTTATAAAAAAGAACAGGGTTTGGCTTCACAATGTTACACGAAGAGAACACTGGCCTTCCGGGGTAAAGTCAGTGGTTGTTGGACCCATCCACCACCTCTCCCATCAGCCCCACTTGGGCATCTGCTGCCTTAACTTCTCTTGTTGTCTTGCTGCCAGGGGCATATAATACTGCCGCAACAGGTGCCACACCGCCACGTTATGAACTCATGCTGTCTGTTCGTACAGACATACTGTACATGCTGCGACAGGTGCCGTCGGGCTAACTGTTGGCCTGTCAAAACACTACGAAAGGTTATGTCCAGCAGCATTACTATGACACAAAAAATGGCTGTTGCTGTCAGGTATCTGACACTGAAAAAGTGGCAGTATTTGAAGACTGGAATGAAAACAGGCTGTAATGTCAGTTAACCCATGAAGGAAAGGTTTTTATGACAAGCCAAAGATGATAATTTGATGATATTTTAACTTTGCAGCTAAATAAAAAAAACAGATTTTTTATTATAATTGGATTTGACATAATATGCAGCACAATGTTATTTCAGTTGGTATCTCAAATGTAAGAAACTATGCTGAAATTCTGGTCTTTCTTCTTTCTTTTTGGCCACTCCAAGCACTGTAGGTGTAACTGTACCGTAACACCAAAAATAAAGAGGCATCAGTTGTAGCTGGCTTGACATAATGTACTTATTTTACCCAAAAACCTGACATTTTAACTAAACCTAACCACATAGTTTTGTAGCTTAAACCTAACTGTCTGACGACATTAACCATGTGCTACATTGTCACCAACATGATTTTATCCCATCTTGTCAAAAACCACTGCTTTGTCTGTGGACGTACATGTCAAACTATGACATGTACTAGGTTCCCTTCACAGGAATTGTACAGTTTCTGCTCATTACATGCATACTGTCTTTTTTAAACTAAATTTAAAATGTAGCTAAAACACTTCATATTTAGGTTTATTATATTATGGTAAAGCAATGAAAACACATGATTAGGTTTAGAAAAAACTTCATAGTTTGACTTAAAATAAGTATGGTTGCTACAAACGTAATGTTACATCACGTGACATGCGCCATATGATATGTCTCTACCATAGCATGCTATACATGCTAACACACTTTGTTGTTAATAAAAAAACTATTGCCTTTTGGTTTCATACGGGAAACGAACAGCGGGCACCAGGGTTTCTCTCACCCATCCACCTCCACTCCTGCTCTCCCTATACAGACTTTCTTGATTGTTAAAGAGTGGTAGTTGCTGCCAGCATCACAAACTGCCGCCACCTGGTGCATGTCATATTGAAAGGTGCCTCTACGTGTCAGTGTCTGACGCTGAATTCACGGACAAAACGTGGGTATTTGACGCATTGGGAATGAGAATGGGCTGGTTTCACCCAGGAGACAGCTGCGCATCACATAAAGATGTTAAAGGATGTTAAAGGATGCCCAGTATGTCAGTATGAGACGCAGAGGGGGCATGATAAAGCGTTGGTATTTGATGATTTGGAGATGAGAATGTATTGTTATACCTGTCCCAAATTGCAGCACTCCAACGTGGAATGAAAAGTCTTTCGTAATGTTTCATTCATTTGTTCTCATAAAAAGTGATGAAAGCAGGTCAATCAGGAGAGACAGGAGAGTGAAGATAATATTTGATACAAGATATGAGTGTACAAATTAACAGATGATTTGTGCTAATTAAGATTTAACAGAAGTCTTTGCTAACTCTGAGGCTGCTGACTACAGAGGCATATTAGGGTGATGAATCCATAAAGACTGGGCAGTGATGGATAGGTGGAGGGCGCGACGGCAGTAAGAAAAAACTAGGCAGAGAAAGAACCATATTTGAAATGAGGAGCACTAACTAAGAAGGTGTGTTGCTGTGCTATTGGTTGATTGTGAATCAACTCATGACTCGATTGACCTACCCAGACAATGACACCTAGAGACAGTGAGTGAGCATGTGTGCAAGGGGTGAATGGCAGGGTGAGAAAGAACTTAGAGCCTGAGCATGAAAAGTACTGTCTTCCTGACTGAACCTTTGGTAGAGCTTCATTTCTGTCAAGAGCTTGAGAGTGTGCAGCTGACAAACTAATAAAGTTTAGCACAATGCTTCTTGTAATTCAAGAAGTTGCTGACTGTTTGGCTAAAAAACACTTGAAGCCAACTCCAAGGCCATCACACAAGTCACCCTCAAGTGTGATGTATACCAAGGTGATGCACAAACCCTAACCCACTATTGTTCTGAATAGGCCTGAATCCCCTCAGTCAGATCTTCTCTAAGAGTGGCTATTGTTAAGGCATAAATTAAAAGACTGTTATTTTCTTTTTCATCTTGCTATATCTTACTATATCTATTCTTATCTTATCTTATCTTACTATATAATGACGAAAACTCTGTGTGTGTGTGTGTGTGTGTGTGTGTGTGTGTGTGTGTGTGTGTGTGTGTGTGTGTGTGTGTGTTCCACGTTTTTCTCCTCACTGACTTGGTCAATCCATGTGAAATTTGGCACAGTGGTAGAGGGTCATGGGAGGATGCGAATGAAGCAATATTACATCAGTTGGCCAAAGGGGGGCGCTATAGCAACTGACTGAAATTGCAAACTTTGAATGGGCATATCTCATGCCCCTTATGTAGTGGAGAGATGAAACTTTGCACAGAGATGCCTCTCCTCATGAGGAACAAATTTGCCTCAAGAACCCATAAACAACTGAGAAGTACCAGTCCATTCTCATTCTGAAGTCATCAAATTCCACTGCTTTGTCAGTGATTTCAGCATTGGACACCTGACGCCAAAAGCTACCTTTTGCGGTGTAATGTTTTGCAACCAGTCAGCCGGATGGCACCTGTCGCAGCCAAATGATACGCAGCTGGACAGTGTCAGATTTAAACACTGTTGGTAACGATGTAATATAAGGAGCTGGAAAAGTCCCTATGTGGGAAGGGTGGTGGATGGACACAACAAACCCCGGACTTTCACCCTGGAGGGCAGTGTCCGCTTCCTGTATAATTGTAAAGAAAAACCATGATGTTTTTTTTCTAAACCTAATGACGTGCTTTTCAATTCGATTCAATTTTGATTCTAAAGCCCAATCTCACAATCACAATTTGCCTCAGAGGGCTTTACACCATGTGACATCCCTCTTATCTTGGACCCTCACAGCGGATAAGGAAAAAATGGTAGAAACCTCAAGAAGAGCAGCTGAGGAGGGATCCCTCTTCCAGGATGGACAGACATGGAATAGATGTTCGGAGTACAGAACAGATCAACATGATAAATTAATTAAGTAATCCATATGACAAAATTATACAAAAAGATGCAGGGCAGACACTAATGACAATAGCTATGATAACATTGATTTTTACTAATAATATAATATCTATATATCTATATCTATCTATCTATCTATCTATCTATCTATATATCTATATCTATCTATCTATCTATCTATCTATCTATCTATCTATCTATCTATCTATACATATATATGTTCTAAGTAAATATTAGTATATGACAGTATATGAATGTGGCAATAATAATCATATATGTACAATAATAGTAGAAGTATGATAATAATAATAGCAGTAGTAGTCGGCATCAGGCAGGACCACAACAGCAGTGTAACCACGATCCACGATCCAGGTGTAGCCGCGACTCAAGGGAATTTGCTACACAGTGGAGCACAAAGGTTCCAGAGAAGAAGCCGAGTTAGTGACATGCAGTAATCTTACTATCTTACTATATAATGACAAAAACTCTTGTCTGTTTGTCTGTGGGCGTGTCTGTTCCACGTTTTTCTCCTCACTGACTTGGTCAATCCATGTGAAATTTGGCACAGTGGTAGAGGGTAATGGGAGGATGCGAATGAAGCAATATTACATCAGTTTGCCAAATGGGGGTGCTATAGCAACCGATTGAATTTTTTTGCCTATATTTGACAGGACAGTGAAGCATGACAGGAAGAATGGGAGAGAGAGTGCAAGGAAGACATGCAGCAAAGAACGAAGGCCGGATTCCAACCCCCACCGCTGCAACAAGGGCTAGCCGCACCTTTCCCATGTGAACGACCAGTGCGCGCCACTTTTAAGTCAATACAACATATAAACACTTTAACTATCTGCCTTTCAACGTGCTACCTCAACGACTAATGTACAGTTTTAGCCCAATGGTACTACTGTACTTTCAATAAAGCAATCGTACTATCAAATTCACAAAAACTCTGTCTGAATACATTGCTCTTGTTAATGGGTTCAGTTGACTATTTAATCTGCAATTTCTGTTTGTATCCCAAACACACACCATGTCAAACTGTATGTGGGCAACTGTGCACTCAATGGGTATGGACTAGTAGAACATGAATGTTAGAAAATGAAGAAGAACCAACTTTTCAGAATCTGAGAGCGAGGGAAGGAGAGAAGGTGAGAAGGGGCTCAGTGTGTCAGATTAGGTCCCCCTGGCAGACTAGGCCTATATCAGCCTAACAAGGGGGTGGCCTAAACTAAGCCTGAGCCAGCCCTAACTATAAGCTTTATCAGAAAGAAAAGTCTTAAGTCTTGTCTTAAATATGGAGACGGTGTCTGCCTCTCGGACCAAAACAGGAGGATGATTCCACAGAAGAGGAGCCTACTAGCTAAGGGCTCTGGCTTTTGCTCTACTTTTGGAGACTTTAGGAAACACAACTAACCCTGCATTCTCAGAGTGCAGTGTTCTGGTGGGATAATATGGCACTATGAGCTAGATAGAGGGAACCTGACCATTCAGAGCTTTATAAGTGAATAGAAGGGTTTTAAATTCAGTTCTGGATTTTACAGGGAGCCAGTGCAGAGAAGCTAAAACAGGAGAAAAATTATCTCTTTTCTAAGTTCCTGTCAGTACACGTGCCGCAGCATTATGGATCAGCTTGAGAGTTTTAAATACTAGTTAGAACAACCTGATAATAGGGAATTGCAGTAATCCAGCCTTGATGTAACAAATGCATGGACCAATTTTTCTGCATCTTTTTGGGACAGGATAGGCCTAATCTTTGCAATAGTACGCAGATGAAAGAACGTAGTCTGTGAAGTTTGTTTGAAGTTTGTAAAAGAGATTTAAAGGACAAATCTTGGTAAAATATTACTTTGAGGTTCCTTACAGTAGTGCTTGAGGCCGGAGCAATGCCATCTTGTGTATCATCTGCATAACATTGGAAATTTACAGAGTGATTTCTAATGATGTTACCTTGGGGAAGCATATATAAAGTAAACAGGATTGGTCCCAGCACAGAACCTTGTGAAACTCTAAAACAAACTTTAGTATGTAGAGATGATTCATCATGAACGTGAACGAACTGAAATCAATCAGATAAATAGGATTTAACTACCTTAATGCAGAACCTTTATGTCCAATCAAATGTTACAGTCTCTGTAGCAGAATTTGCGACTCTGTGTCCTGGTCTCAACTCTGGGTTATCCGGGTTTGGACTTACTAATAAACTTGGCCAGGTTTCTAGAGGTGAGAGCAGCTCCATCCGAAGTGGGATGAATGCTGTCTCTCTTAATCAGACCAGGTTTTCCCCAGATTCTCACGAATTAAGCCCACATTGTTTGCTGTGCCCACATTGTTTGTTTCCTAAACCTAACCATGTGCTTTTCTTCATGTCCTGACATTGGTAGCAGTGTCCTGGGACATTAACAGCAGACAAAGGAGGATACCTTGCACGTAATATGTAGACGTGAAAGGCCACTGACAAAGTGGCGATATGTCATGACTTGGAATGAGAATGTGTTAGAAGTCTTGGAACAGAAGAACAGAAGTGGTAACAGGAGTATTTCTGGCTGTAACCCCCAAACTGGGAGAGTTGCTCCAGCAAATTCCAGGAATCATATCTGAGGTCTCTGTCCAGAAGAGTGTAGTTCTAGGAACAGCTAAGATACTGCGCAGAACCCTCAAACTCCCAAGCCTCTAACAGAGGACCTGAGCTTGACGAGGACACACTTCATGGATTAAAAAAAAAAATCAAAAATTAAAGATTATGCCTTGTATTTTATAATTTATGTCATGTCGATTTTGTAGAATTTGATCACTTTGCACTGGAAGACATGGTAAAATTGAGCAAAAGAACAAATAAAAGCTCAGTAAAGTAAAAAAAAATAAAAATAATATATGCATTAAACTATGTGTATGTGATAAAGATGACCTATATCTTTAATGTAAGCCATTTGTTATAAACATGTGAGACATTAAAAAGAAAACATGAGGAAGTAGTTAATGGGGACAGAAATGTTGCCTCATAATAGGAATGAACCTTGTCTTGATGATGCAACTAGGGTAGTTTCATGTCTATTCATGTATTGCTCCAACAGATGATATTCTAACACTGTCTAATGGAAACATGAATATAACCCATACAATGATACTTTGCCCTCAAGGTAAATACAAATTCAAGGTTTTTGCCGAACAGCAACAGTAATACAGTACAGAAGTCTGGCACATATTATTCCTTTTGACTAAGAAGAATATGTTCTAAATCTACACCTACTATGTGTCATCTTTACATTCATGTGGTTCATGTGGTCGGTAAATGCCTTCAGGTTTCTTTGTGTATGAGATAAGCAGCAGTGAGGCCAGCAAGTGCTCTGTGTTGTATAGTGGGATGACCCGGTGAGATGATCCACACATGACGATTGGGCCTCTTCTCATTCAAGGTTGAACCCTTTGCAGCTCACTGTTGTGCCAAGGTCTTCCTATCTTTGTTTTGTGGGAGGGAGGGATGAAGAAAAATCTTGGGCTTACAACTGAGTGGAGCAACAACATACAACACATGCTACAGTCCACAAGTGCTTGTCACTCCAGTATGATAACACATCTTTCACTTGGACTGAAGTTGATATTTCTTATTCCACAATGAGAAATAAGATTTATTTGGCTTGTTATGGATAGTAGACATCACACGTTATTAAACTCCATTTGATAGGCTATTTGATGCTATTTGATGGTAGTTAGTAGGTGGTAGTAAGTAGGTAGTACCTAGATCAGGTACTTAAAGGTGGAGCTAGAAACACTGTTGTCTGTTGATTGGTCAATAGCAAACGTTCACTCTTGCTCAGGGCTGAGTGGTGGCTGGTTTTGAAGCTTGCATAACCTTTGCTCATACTGTGACGACCCCTCCTTCCTGCACCAGTTTTGCTCTCTTGCTGCTGCTCTCTCCTCTGCCTACAGGAGGGTCGTTAGTGGGATGGGCCACACCTGGGCCCGGTGTGCCCTTCCCCCTTAAATAGCCGCCTGAGCCTGCAGTCTCTCTCTCTCTTCTCCTGCTGGCACCTGAGCTGACAACACCTCAGCAGCATGAGATGCCTATGATGTTCTTCTGTTCCTTTCTTATACACGCAGCACACTACTGATCCACTGAATTTCAGTTGTTCTTTGCTTGCGTTGCTGCTTAATAAATTAAGTTCTTAGCCTGCCACCTCGTGTCTGTCTCCCTCCATGTTGCAGCCGGTGAGCCAGGCTGTAACAGATGGGGGCTCGTCGGTTTTTTGTTGACCCGGTTTAGTATCGCTGTGATGTTGATACGCAGTTGTAGCCTGTTTTGTGCATCTTTTTGTAGATGTAGGCCTAGTTTGGTTAGTTGGGAGATGCTAGTGAGTGTGGTAAGTTGGCTGTTTTTTGTTTGGTTGAGTAATAGGTGTTGATTGCTCTGAGGGGTGTTTAGTTTTGTTATTGAGCTGCTACATGCTTGTGTTTTGTGGCTCAGATTGGTGCAGTCCAGTGCACAGTTGAGTAAATTGCTGCTGTTCTGTCCCTGTTAGGCTTTAGAGCGGATTCCTTTGGAGTTCGTTTGGGGGTTGTTAGTGTGGTGTGAACATGGCTAGAGCAGTTGTCTCGGGAGCATGTGGGGGTCGCCAATTGTTGGTTGCTTCACCGGGCTTGCGGGTTTCAGTGCGTAAGTACCCGCCACAAGTAACACCTGAAGCCTAGGGAGGGAGTTCAGCTAGATTTTGGTGAGGCAGTTAGAGGGACAGACATGCGGTGATGTTTTGGCTGTGTAGGGGCTGTTGAGCTCTGGTTTCTGGGTGTAGCGGGGAGTAGTGGTTGCGCATTAGTCTTGGTTTCTGTGTGGTTTGGGCAGGTAAGGTTTATTTGGGTTTTTTTCCTCTCGCTTGTGTTCCTCAGACATGGCTACTGCGGAGGAATTTTTGAAAGCTCCGTCAGAGGAGTTGTTGGAGCGTTGTTCACGGGAACAATTAGTGATAATTGCTGACCATTTTGAGATGGATGTTGGTGATAAACGGTCAAGGGAGAACATGAAGCATATTCTCTGAGAGAATCTGCTGGAATTGGGGGTTTTCCAGTCTAAGTCGCGCGCTATTGGTGCAGGATTAGACACTGTTGGTGCATCTGCCTCAGGGGTAGCTGGGGTGGGGTCAGAGTTGACTTTCGAGCAGCGCAGAGAGTTGTTGTTGCAAGCTGAAATCAAAAGGCTTGAGCTAGAGGAGCGCAGGTTAAGTTTGCAGAGTGTTGGTGGTGGGAGTCAAGCTCCTGCTGTGTTGTCTGGGCCTTCACGTTCTTTGGATATTGCCAGTAGTCTGCGTTTGGTTCCACAGTTTTGTGAACGTGACCCTGATACGTTTTTCTCACTTTTTGAGCGTGTGTCAGAAAGTAGAGATTGGTCTGATGCAGACCGTACCCTGTTACTGCAGTGTGTTTTGACAGGTAAGGCACAGGAAGCGTACTCTGCGCTTAGCGTGGCTGAGAGTAAGGTTTATTTGTCAGTCAAATCTGCAGTGTTGAAGGCTTATGAGTTGGTGCCTGAGGCATATCGTCAGAGGTTTCGGTCATGGGAGAAGTCTGGTAAGCAAACACACCTCGAGTTTGCCAGGGAGTTAACAACTCATTTTAGTCGTTGGTGTACTTCCCTGGGGGTTGATACGTATGCTGCATTGTGTGATTTAATTGTTTTGGAGCAGTTTAAAAACTCTGTCCCAGTCACATTGCCACTTACATCAGTGAGCATAAAGTGAAGACGGCGTCGGAGGCTGCTACATTAGCTGATGAGTATGTGTTGACACACCGTGGTGATCGGGAGTGTAAGGCTTGGGACGACTCTTATTACCGGGGTGAGGGCAGTAGGTTTCATCCAGCAGGTAAATGGTACATTGAGGGTGCCAGTCCACGCCATGGTAAGCTTGACAGGGCTGCACGCAGTCAGGTGCAGTTTGACCCAAGTAAGGTCTGTAACTACTGTAAAGGTAGGGGTCATTGGAAAGCTGAATGTCCTGTTAAATCTAGTGGTAAAGGGGTGCTTGCTAAGCCTGTAGCACTTGCTGCTCCTGTGAGTAAGGTAAATCTTAGCTCTCCATGTGTCATTCCTCCCTGTGTAACTCCTGGTGTTGTATCCCTTTGGGAGCAGGTGGAGGCTGATGTGGGGCCTGTTTTGGACTGTGACCTGGAGGAGCCTGATTTCTCAGCTTTTGTGTCTGATGGCCATGTGTCGCTGGTGGGCAGTGATGTCAAGGTACCGGTGAAAATCTTGAGGGATACTGGAGCCTTTGATTCATACATCGTGAGTTCTGTGCTTCCTTTTTCTCTGAGCTCTGACACTAGTGATTGTATTCTGATGCGGGAAATGGGTTTAAATGTGTTGCCTGTTCCCGTGCATAAGTTGGAGCTTGACTGTGGGTTCGTTCAGGGTGAGGTGGCCATGGGGGTGCGTCCTGCACTACCAATTCGGGGCGTGGACGTCATTCTGGGGAATGACCTGGCTGGTAGCCATGTGTGGGCTGATGGTCCGCCTCCTCCTGTGGTAACATCTTTGCCCTCTGTCACTGAGTTGCCTGATGATAGTGCACAGGGTTTTCCTGATGTGTTTACAGCTTGTGCAGTTACGCGGGCTATGTCCCGTGGGGAAACAGAGGTTGAGCAGAGTAGCACAGGGGAGAGTGGGGTTTTCACTGTGTCCATACCTGATTCTCTGTTTGTTTCCCGCAGTGACCTGGCTGCGGAGCAGCAGGCTGATCCGACACTGTGAGCTGTTTGAGTTGGTGCTTTCAGATGTTGACGTGAAGAGCGCTGCCAAGGGGTATCTTCAGAATGGGTTGTTGCTCCGCGTTTGGATCAACCATTCGAGTTGCAGGCGGATGCGAGTGATGTTGGTGCAGGGGCAGTGCTACTTCAGCGAGACGGTAATAGTGTTGAGCATCCTGTGAGTTTTTTCTCCAGGAAGTTCAACGCATATCAGTTAAACTACTCCGTTATAGAAAAGGAAACTCTCGCCCTTGTGTGGGCCTTACAACATTTTGAAGTTTACATCAACTCCAGTGTTCCCCTCACGGTTTACACCGATCATAACCCGTTAACGTTCTTGAACTCTTTGACTTGTCCATACCGCCGATTGATGCGTTGGTTCTTATTTCTGCAGTCATATTGTCTAAACATCTGCCACATTAAAGGCTCAGAAAACGTTGTGGCAGATGCGTTGTCGAGAGCACCTAGCGCTTGATGTTTGTTTTTTCCTGGTCTGCCATCTTTCTCCTCCTGTTACTCCTAAATCGCTTCTCCAGGCGCCGGGGTTGCTGGGTGCAGGGTGGGGTGTGACAGGCTGATCGGGGGTCACCACAGAATCGGTGAGTATGGCTACATGATTGCTACATTTTGTAAATTACATTTGGGATAGTTTGCTAAAAGTATTGGCAGGACGATGTGTTGTATAGTTTAGTTATGGTGTCTGGGTTTCCTGGTGGAACCCTTTTCTTTTATGGGGGGGTGTGACGACCCCTCCTTCCTGCACCAGTTTTGCTCTCTTGCTGCTGCTCTCTCCTCTGCCTACAGGAGGGTCGTTAGTGGGATGGGCCACACCTGGGCCCGGTGTGCCCTTCCCCCTTAAATAGCCGCCTGAGCCTGCAGTCTCTCTCTCTCTTCTCCTGCCGGCACCTGAGCTGACAACACCTCAGCAGCATGAGACGCCTATGATGTTCTTCTGTTCCTTTCATATACACGCCCATGCACCCGCACCCATACACGCAGCACACTACTGATCCACTGAATTTCAGTTCTTTTGTTTTTTGCTTGCGTTGCTGCTTAATAAATTAAGTTCTTAGCCTGCCACCTCGTGTCTGTCTCCCTCCATGTTGCAGCCGGTGAGCCAGGCTGTAACAATACCGTGGCAAGTAGTAAACAATAACTATAAAATGAAAAGATGTTTTGCTACCTCTCGCAGCAGCTGTAGTCTGAGAAAAATGTAACTTAATTAACTGGGTTGACTGCTGGCAACATTTACAGTGGAATGTTTTCTTGTAATGTTACTCAATGCGTGAATTGTCAATGTGAATCCATCAACACACCTTAAATTTCAATACGACAACGCTGGCCATTCTGTTAATCTTAACTGTCTCTCTTGGATGACATACACCTTTAGAATGAGTGGATCTTATTTAAAATATCTGTATTAATTTCATTAAATAATTATATGAACTACATATATATTCTAATCCTCACTTGGAGAAAAAAAAGTAAAAGTGTAGCAGAGTGTCTTCCTGTGGACTACAGCAACACTAAACCCCTGAGCTTGTCTGAGAAGGACTAAATGCACAAACCTTAAATAACCCATGGAGAGAGACTTTCACTGCAGCCTGTTCCATTTTGTTCTTAAAACGTTGGTGTACAACCTTTTTCGGTGAATGATAAACAAGGTGCAGACTTCCCTCTTTGTCACTGGTACTGAAGAAATAGTGAGTGTTGGATGGAGCAGTGAGTGACAACAATCCCGCCCACATTTAAGAGTACTGTTTGCAGTGGAAATGTTAAATAGACTTAGGGTCTAGGGACCATGTCTGAAGGGTTACTTTTGTTTCTAAAGGTACTATACCAGACATGTTTAGTGAAAATGGGGCTTTTGTCAGTCTGTGTAACACTTTAGTGTAGAACAACATAGCCCTGGTCAGGTGGCTGTAAATTGACTCTTTGCTGAGCCCCGCCCCTTTGGGATGGTTCGTCAAGCTGTCCGAGCTAGCATAGAGCCCACAATGTCACTAACTGCACTCCTTGAAGAGTTATTACCAAATATTTGGGAAAAATGAGCAACAGCTAGGAGCGAAGTGGAAGTGGAAACAACATTCATCAGCACACATTGACACACAGCTGTTTGAATATCAGTTAAGTTTCCCTGTTTTCCTTCACTGGTTCCTGTAGAGGGTCTTTATATAATATTCTAATCATTACAAAGCAAAGGAGGCATTCAGAAGGCTATACCGTCAGTAGCTAGCTCGCTAGCCAACGAATTCTCAGGTTTGTGTGATATCCTACGAAAATGCATGCACAACTGTTCATATGATATCCTTCGAATAACTGTCCTATGAATGATGATATGTCGTTAACATACAGGTTGTAAAGTTACTGTGGTTAGGTTTAGGAAAAGAAACATGGTGAGGACATACCTTAAAATGAGTCCACTCAAAGTTCACATGGATCCAAACACGTGTGTCGAAGGGGAAAGTCCTGGTGGAAAGTCAGAGCTGGCAGATGCTAGGCTATTATTGGCCAATAGGCTCAGAATAAGAGACAGTGGGCCTCATGCAGCAGCATTCTCTTAATTTTCTGTTAAGAGAAAAAATAAGAGAACTCCAGTTGCACCAAGTGCTTTTAACCATCCAAATCTGCTCTTACCCAGGTGTGCTGAATGATGAATCCCACTTGATCATAGGTAACATATCAGCATTGGTAATGCCCCTGAAACACTACATATGAGGCCGGATCTACTAAGATCCCAATTTGCGTGTACTAATTTGCCTGCGCAATCTAGACTTTTGCATGTGGGGCTGAACTGCGGTTTGCAGGTGACTTACTAAGAGTGATTGCGTAAATGACAAGAGGTGCAAACGTATTGGAGACACAATATTTAAATGAGGGTTTTGCGTGTTTTATGGTTTGCAGCATGGCGAGTTTGGAGAGAAAGTGCAAAGTGAAATTCAACCCAATGGAATTAGAGATGTTGGTAGATGAGGCAAACATACTTGCCAACATTGGGCTGGGAAAAATAGGGAGATTTTTTTCATCTGTGTATTGGGGTCAAGAAACAAGGTTCCTTCGCCAGGTGTGCGTATAATTGTTGTCATTTCTTGCCTTGTATTTTAAACCTGATGAAGGAAACTTGTTCTGAAAATGTTGTTTCTTTCATATTCAATAAATGATTCTGTTTACCATTGAGGACAATGAAAAAATGAAAGTTTTAATTGTTGAAATGAGTACCATAAGGCTAAATAATAAGGCAGTTACACTACAATGCATTCAGTATGCAGTATTTATTGCACATCAAATTAAAAATTATGTGCCACTGACAGTGCAAATCAACATTGCAAGCCTTGCAAAACGCATGGTGGGTACTACACTGGCTGGCTCTAACCCAGGGGAAGGTCTCGGTCCACGCTGTGTTGAATCTGGAAGCATATTTCAATTTTTCTTTTCCTCGGCGGTGTGTCAGGTGTCAATCTTTCTCTATCCATCTCTGTCTGGGCGCTGAACTGAGCGAATGACAGAACCAGTGAGTGACTTCTTCTTTTTCTTCTTTTCCGGCAGTATCAATGCTACTTGGCGTATCACTGCATCCAGCGAGTGACTGAGTCACGTCACCGGCTTGCCTCATACGTGCAGGCAGGCCAGGGTTGCCAGATACTGCGACAAATATCCCCCACAATATTACTTGGAGATTAGTGGGAGAAATTGCTGACCTGGAGCATCGCGGAAGATAGGGTTAAAAATCGTGGCAAGTATGGGCCAATAAACACTTAAATAAGCTACAGCAAAGAATCCTGACTGTCTCACAAAGGTGACAGGAGGAGCAAACATTTGCTGCCTGTACTCCTGTCTGTACTAAGGCAGCACCTTTTCCGAGTAGATTTTCCAGCCGAATGTTGGACGTCCATAGCAGCAGGTGGAACTTTCCTCACTCCCATGATGGCCATTGCTGCTCAGACTGGGGCTTGGAGTGTGGCTGCATCAGCTCTCCTCTTCACATGTGGCATGACTGGGGCATGTCCCAGCTGTCTCAGGTAGATCCAGTGACGTTGGCCACATTCTGAAAACTTCCTGTCTGGGAAGTTCCCGATCCAGATGATGAATTCATTGCTGTCTCCCTCAGAATGACTGACAGAGTACCCCACCCCCCTGATAGTGTGTGGTACTTAGGAACAATGGCAAACATGAACTCAATAAATAGTTCCATCTATTAAAACTGCATAGACGAAAGTGAGTGCTTTCGAATGGTGTGACCGAGGACCCCAATATATTTGTGTTTTTAAAAAGGACTAATTACAACAGAAATACAATACAATGATATGAAGTCATTAGGAACAAAATGACTGACAAAGTCATAAAAAATTGGAATGATCGAATAAAACACCTTTAAGAAATGACAAAAAGTATGCCTCTGGGGTCTGCGGGGAGGGGTTAAGCAAAAGTACTAATACCACACTATAAAAATACTCTGTAATTGGTAAAAGCCCTGTATTAAAATTTGTTGCTTAAAGGACAACTAAGGTATTTTTCAACCTGGGCCCTATTTCACCATGTGTGTGTGTGGGTATGATTCATAGGTACAACTCGTTCTAAAATTGGTTCAGTATTGAGGGAGCCAGATGCAGGGGGCAAATGTGTCCCGTATAAGTTTGCGCATTAAAAGTGCTTTTTTTCACCACGATGTGTTTAATCAATTAAACGATGTGTTTTATCAATCAAAAATAATAATGAAAAGGAAAAGCAGCAAGCCATCATTTTTTAAAAGTTGATACCATGAAATGTTTTTGCATGAAACATTATTTAAAATATTATCAAAATAATGGACAATTAATTTTCTAAACAACTGACTCATTGTTTCAGCTGTCATTTGCACATTTTTATATGGGTTGTGTGCAAAAATCTTAATTGGTAAAGCAACTAGTAATTAAAGTTGTAAGATAATTAAAGAAGAGTAAAAAGTATAGTATATATCCTTCTGATGTGTAGTGGAATAGAAATAGAAAGAAGCATGAGATTAAAATAGTCAAGTAAAGTAAAAGTACCTTAAATTTTTACTGTAATATAGTACTTGGGTAATTGTACTTACATTCCAGTACTGGTCAACAGAAGGAAGCACAGTAACTGAAATTACAATGACTGGGATCAATTGACTAATAGTAGGCTACTTATTTAGCCCACAGATTTATTAATCCAATAATCTTAATTAATCGAAAACATAATAATCTAAATTATATATTTTTGCATATGTGTGCATTTTTTTTTTATGATCCTCAACTTCTTCCTCAACTCAAGTTTTCTTCACGTTGGACAAATGATTTGCAGACCACTGCAGAGTGAGAGACTGGTGCCAGCCGGCCGTCTCTCTGGCATTGTGCAGAAGTATTCGCCTGCCTCGAATAATGTTCCCCTCCAGCTAAAATTGTGTTGTTTCCTGCAGCATCACCTCCGCGATTGGGGATATGTTTATGCGTAGCAAAGCTAACTGCTTGAGGTTGGGGTTAGGGGTGAGGAAGGGTGCACATTACGTCCCGTCCCTGTGAGCCGACACCGGCACCGGGCCCGGGGGGCAAGCCTGGCCGCTCACAAGCCGCCTCTTCCTGCAGCTCCATGAGCTGCAAAGGCTTGGATTGTCCGGACTCTGGAGCCAGTCAACCTGATTCGAGTGCTGCTGGGAGCCCGCCGGAGGCAGAGCCTCCGCTGGGTCGCAGCCGAGCGGTTCAGCCAGTTTACAATCTGTATTTTCTAAACATCAGACTAGAAAGCTGTTTGTTGGCTCAGACTCAAAGAGGCAGATTTAGCTGGAGCAGAAAGGTTTTGTTGCGCTGCCACTGGGGGCGGGATGACACAACTGACGGATGATTTATATTGGTTTGGAATTTATTGTGTAATAAATCTCAGAGATAACCACGGCCCAATCAAACCCAATGTCAAGAATGTACAAAAACAGATATTTCGAATTTGGATGGAAACTGATACTAATTGTTTTTACATGTTTAATATTATGTACATAAGACCCTAAATTACATAGTTAGAAGGCTATTGTGGATTTGGGTTTCCAGAGGCTTTAAGATATGAGACATTGTGATGTTTGTTTACAGGTTCCCTGGCAACATTCAATGCTTTGTCTGTGTCTAGTGTTGGGGGTAACACATTACAATAATATATTACATTTTTGCAGTGACAATGTAATATAACCCATTACCAACAGAATTTCGGGTAATATTATTACATTTACAGTGCCACGTAATACATAACTGTTTATTGTTTTTATTTTTCATTCATCCACACTGATCCACACTGCTGCACCTCCGCCAATGCGCCACCAGAAAAAAAATATCCACTGAAGATTGTTGTGTGGTGTCATGTCACTACCTTATTTATACAGTCTATGGTCACTACAGACTACATTATAGAAGGTTATCGGTGATCGGCACATCTGGGTCATGTCGTACTGTGTGTTTTCATGTCCAGTGTGTTTCCATTAATATAACATTCACAACGTATCCCGCTCCGCTTTTGAGTCCTAAGGCTGCCTGAGATCAACGGGGATCAGGAGCTGGCCTCCGATTCATTTTATCCTCATCCCGTTGATCAGCACATCCGGGTGATGTTAGTATATATTGGATGTGTTTCCATTCACATCCCCTACAACTGCAAAGCAATGCTGGCACACTGTCCCGTTCTTATGCATAACTCTCTCTGGTGCTGTCTGTTGTGCTAACCTCAATATTTGTTTATTGTGTTTCATATCATAGGCCCACAAATATTTATCCATATCTAATTATCTAATTACCATATCTAATTACTAGACTTTGATCCTCTGCCTGACCCTCCCTGTGTCCAAGGCTATTCACTCATTTTAGAAGGACGTGGCTATTTAAGTGTTCTATATCATAATGCTATCATTAATGTAGGCAGGGGACTTTAATGCGTGATATCTACTGTATGTGAATGCATGAATGGGTGAGACCTGCAGCACTGGATTTGAAATGAACTGTGACAAACTGGAGCTTCTGTGCTTTGATTACCTGCAGTGAAACAACATGACCCTCATCCATTTTAAATAAGTGTTAGTTCTTCTGAGCTCATTTTGGTCAAAGTAACCCAAAAATAGTGTAATAAGTAACTTATTATTCTACACAAAGAGTAATATTGTAAATTAACTTATTACTTTCAAATTGAGGTAACTTGTAATATATCACATTTTGAGAGTAAACACTACACGTGGCAGCTATAATACACTTAAAAGAGTACTCCACAGATTTATCATTGCACTCCTATAATATTGTTAGTTTTTAAAAAAGGATACTTTTTTTTTTTTGCAGAATCTGAAATCGAGCATGTGTTCTCCTTCCTTATTGAAGCCTGACACCTATGTTACCCATAACACAACTTGGCCACTGACTATATGTGAGAGAGCGCTGTGTGTTATATGGTAGTTGCAGGTAATTTATCCTGGAGCCCGCAGCCGAGATGAGCAGCAGGCTCCAGAGGTCTGGTAAACACTTCTCTCTAATGCCACACCTCAAGATTTGTTTACTTCTTAAACTTGTAGTTTTCAGACCCAACTGACGCTGACTCAAGTGACATCACTGGAGGGAGTTTATGAGACTTCACATAGCTCCTGCTGCAAATACTAAAGGCTTGCCTAACCTCAACCAATACATCTGAGATAAGATCCTGAGCAATACACCTGTGCCCCAAAAAGCTAGACTTAAGTGACAAAAACAGGAATTTTACCTCAGTGAACACAGGAGTTCAGGAGGAGCAACCCAGACGCGGAACCATGGATCAGCTCTTTACCCTCACCAGGGTGCTGGAGGGGTCATGGGAGTTCGCCCAACCAGTCCACATGTATTGTGTGGATTTGGAGAAGGCTTATGACCGTGTCCCCAGGGGCATCCTGTGGGGGTGCTCTGGGAGTATGGGGTGGGTGGCCCCTTGCTTAGGGCCATCCAGTCCCTGTACCGACACGCGGCCGGCAGTAAGTCGGACCTGTTCCCGGTGAGGGTTGGACTCCGCCAGGGCTGCCCTTTGTCACCGGTTCTGTTCATAATTTTCATGGACAGAATTTCTGGGCGCAGCCGAGTGGTGGAGGGTGTCAGGCTCAGTGACAGGAGGATCTCGTCCCTGCTTTTTGCGGATGACGTGGTCCTCCTAGCTCCATCGAACAGTGACCTCCAGCTCTTGCTGGGACGGTTCGCAGCTGAGTGTGAAGCGGCTGGGTTGAGAATCAGCACCTCCAAGTCTGAGGCCATGCTCCTCAGCCAGAAAAGGGTGGATTGCCACTCCAGGTCGGAGGGGAGGTCCTTCCTCAGGTGGAGGAGTTTAAATATCTCGGGGTCTTGTTCACGAGTGAGGGTAGGATGGAGCAGGAGATTGACAGGTGGATTGGGGCGGCGTCAGCAGTGATGCAGGCGCTTAACCGGTCCGTTGTGGTGAAAAGGGAGCTTAGCCAGAAAACGAAGCTCTCGATTTACCGGTCAATCTATATTCCAATCCTCACCTATGGTCACGAGCTCTGGGTAGTGACCGAAAGAACGAGATCGTGAGTACAAGTGGCTGAAATGAGTTTCCTCCGCAGGGTGGCTGGGCTCAGCCTTAGAGATAGGGTGAGGAGCTCGGACATCCGGGAGGGACTCGGAGTAGAGCCGCTGCTCCTCCACATCGAGAGGAGCCGGTTGAGGTGGTTCGGGCATCTGGTAAGGATGCCTTTGGGGCACCTCCCTTGGGAGGTGCTTCGGGCATGTCCAACCGATCTGCAGTTTGAGTTATAGTGTGACTTTGATGAATCCGGACTAACCCTTTAAAGGAACACTCCGAGAGGACACGTGACCTGAAGATAGGACGGCTGCTTAGCTCCGTGGCTCCTGCCCTTGCGTACCCAAATCTTCTAATTAAGCATATCATTAAAAGTTATCTCCATTTTAAATACTAGCATCAGACAACGCAGTCACAGAAAAACAAACAGCAGCGGGCAGCCAAGCAAACCGGCTCTAATTCGACACAGAGGACAAAGTAGCCAGCACAATCAAGCTAGCCATGGTCGAGCAGGGTGAATTCATGGAGTCCAAGTTAGCAGAACTTAACGACACACTGGACAAGTTGCGCCACAACATCTCCACCTGCACGAAGGATGTGTCTAAACGTGCCGACACTTCAACTCTTTCTAAACGGATGGATACTGCGGAGAAGGCCAGCGATGATAACAGGTGTAAGATAACAGAGCTGGAAGCAAAACTGGCCGATTTGGAGGACCGGGGGTGCCGTAACAATATTCGAATCCGAGGGATACCCGAGGGTACGGAAGGCTCCAACGCTAGCCAATACATCACCACATCCCTCCCCAAATGGTTTCCCAAGGACATAATCTTTTCAGCGGCTACACGATCACACGTCGCCGTGAATTCTCCACATCTATCGAAGCAGCGAGGAAGCTGGGTTTCCAGGCGTTTCTACTGTATCCTGCCAGGCTGAAACTGACTCGGGGATCTTCGCAACAGGTATTCAGCACGCGCCAAGAAGCTGAGGACTTCATTAACAAACAAGGTGAAAGTGGAGACTGAGGACAATTTGCGGATTTCACTGCGTAAAGCCCAAGCTGTTTGGACTTTTTTCTTACCTTTTTCTCTTGCCTTTTGCTCTGGCCGACGATTGGAAACTCAGGCGAGTGTGAACTGCTTCTCATTGTAATATTTTAAGTTGATACGGTAATATATTTGTAATCTGTTCTTTACGTGCCTGAGACTTTATTGTGGCAATATTCAAGTTCGGATTGCAACCTGTTTATTTTACTACGTAGGTATTGTTCCACATCTTGTTACACTCGTGATGATTCACAATATTGACCTAGGTTGCAACATCATTTTATTTTTACGCTGAGGAGCTGTACATCTGATACCAGGTTGGATATGTTAATTTTACTCGGGGATTGGGCATTGCTGACAGGGATTGGCCAGCTTTCTCAGTGCCAGGTGTCTTATAGTAAAGGGTTTTACCTAGTTACTTTGTTACACCACTAAGAGTGGTTATATTTCTGTTTCTGGGTTTATTACTGATCATAGCCTAGAGGGTGTTATTGTACCTAGGTATGTTAGGCGGCAGGGAAATGGGATTGTTTATTTTGTGGCCTCAAATTTATCTTGCAAAGATATCTAATTTTGTTTTTGTTTTTACTTTACTTTTACCTCCCTCATTTGTTTTTATTTTCCTACCTGCATGCCTGTAAACAGAATCATATTCAGGGTAATGTGGCATTTAGTGTTCCACTGGTTCTTGCTATTTAACTTGATGACCTCATCTATTTTTTTGTTAAAAACTAGGGCTTCTTACATTTTCTTGCAACCAACAGTGTTATTTTCATCATAACTACACTACAGTTTGCTAGCTTTAATACAAACGGACTCAACAACCCAGTCAAGCGTACTGCTTATTTAGATCTCCTGCGCAGACATCAAGTCGATGTTGCGTTTATACAGGAAACGCATTTGAGAAGCAATGATGTCTCTCGTTTTAACAGAAATTATTATGTGGCGGCTTCAAGCTCTTTTACATCCAAAACTAGAGGTTTCTTAGTGGTGTTGAGACGCATCTTGTCATTAACCATCTTGGAAAACCATGGGGATGGGGATGGCCGTGTCTTTTATATTAAAACAATTCTTGCTGGAAGAAAGGTGGCATTCATTTTTATTTATGCTCCCAATGATTTTAATCCAGATGTTTTTGCTTGCCTAACAGATCTTTTATCCAGCATTCAAGAGTTTCCTCTAATACTGGAAGCAGATATGAATGCCACTGCTAACCCCGCCCTCGACCATTCTTGCTGTTTAAATCAGCACTCCCAGAATGCTCCTTCAGTCAGTCTGAATAAATTTATTACAGATCTTAGCCTTACAGATATGTTCCGTGCCATTAACCCTTCAGTGACCCATTATAGTTTCTATTCTCATAGACATAGGACATATTCTCACATTGATTATTTATTTACTTCTGCCTCACTAGTATCTGAAATTCTCATTGCAGTAATTTTACCTACCCCTCTCTCTGATCACAGTATTGTCCTGTCCAAGATAACTCTCAGAGACACACCTAAAAACAGGGCTCCAGACTGCGCCTAATTGGTCGCATTTTGCGACCTTTTTTGGAGGCCGTGCGACATAGTTTTTTTAACTAGGAGCACCAGCGCGACTTACAAATCCACCCCTCTCCCCCTTTTTCTTTCTTTTTTTTTTTTATAGTTGCATTTCATGGAGGAGCGGAAGTGCGCTCGACTATGGAAGCCAGAATGACTGTGGACGAGTCAGCAGGTGATGTTGCAGCACCGAAAAAGCCAAAGCCCTATCATTTCCGACAAGAATGACTCACTGAATTTACGTGGCTGAGATATTGTAAAGAAAAGAAAGTGATGTCCTGCATGTACTGCTCTCAGTGCGGTCTGAAATTTGCGGGGAAAACTAAATTTGCTGACTCCACCACACACTTCAAACATGAAATGCTGGTTAAGCACAACAACAGCATCAGGAATAAATTATGCAGGGACAGATGCAATGATGGAGCAAAAGCGCCGCTGCACAAATCATTTAAGAGGCAGGGTTGTCTGTGTTTATTGCTAAATTATCAGTAATGCAGTTAATATAGACAAAATTATGAATATGTTGTGTCATATAGATAGTGCTCCTAAATTTTGTGCTGGTGCTCCTAAAATTTTCAGTAAGGAGCACTGGTGCTCCTAGTAGAAAAAGTTAGTCTGGAGCCCTGTAAAAAAGCTAACCGATGGCGCTTTAACACGTCACTATTGAACAACAAAAAATTCTGTGAATTTTTCAAAGATGAGTTACGTCAATTTGTTTCAGTATATAAAGGTTCTGTTGATGACCCACACATGTAGTACATGTTAAACATGATTCTAGCTGCAATTGAAAAAGGCTCCTTCCTTGATGATGTCAACATGGCCTTACTTGCTGTCTTGCCTAAGCCAAATAAGGATCCCACGCAGTGTAGTAGCTATAGGCCTTTAAGCATTTTATGTGCCGAAGTGAAGGTGTTTGCCAGGGTTTTGGCCTCCAGGATTGAGACTCATATGACTAAACTTGTCCACCACGACCAAACCGGTTTTATAAAGCCCCGTCTGGCAAGTGACAACATCCGCAGATTACTTCATGTGTTACACTTTTCATCAAATCTTAATACGCCTTAATATACCTGTGGGGGGTGCTTGATGGATTTGGCTTTGGTAAGGATTTCATTAAGCTAGTCAAGGTTCTCTATAAAAATCCTTCAGCCATGGTGACGGCTAACAACATCTCATCTACTCCATTTGTCATATCTAGAGGATCCTGCCAGGGCTGTCCTCTCTCCCCTCTTTTATTCGCTCTTTAGAACCTTTAGCTCAAAATATAAGACAACACCCCCTTATTAAACCAATCACCTTTTGCAACACTCGTCATTTCCTGTCCTTATTTGCGGATGATATTTTACTGTATGTCAATAATGCCCCCTCTTCAATTCCTTGTGTTTTAGATGTTTTTGCTCAATTCAGTTCTCTTTCTGGATATAAGATTAACTGGTCCAAGTCACAACTTATGCCCCTTAACTCTTCCCTAAATCCATCTTCACTCCCACCTCACATTCCAGTGGTTAAATCTTTTAAGTATCTAGGCGTGGATATTCACTCCTCCCTACAATCTACTTCCACAAAGAATTTCCAAAGTATTCTAAGACGAATAGGAGAAGACCTGGAGACATGGACAAAGTTGCCTAACTCTTTGTCAGCTCGGGTTTCCATTATCAAAATGGATGTTCTTCCCAGAGTAAATTTTTATTCCAATATGATACCTCTTCCTCCGCCAAATGGCTATTGGGGCAACCTAAACAAAGTAATCTCTAAATTTGTGTGGGGTGGTAAACAACCGCGTTTGAAATGGTCTACAATGCAAAGAAGTAAAAGTGATGGTGGCTTGGCTGTCCCAGATTTTAAATTGTATTTTTGGTCTTATGTGTTGCGTCCTGTGTCAACATGGCTTGGTCCCAAAGCCCAGGTCTCATGGACACCAATAGAAGAGAACCTTGCTCGCCCTCACCGGTTACAAGACCTAGTTTACTCTGCGTTGCTTCCCAAACTTGCTAAACGTAAGCTTGCTCCAATTATGTCATTTTTATTGTCAACATGGCGATTAGTAGGAAATCATACTCAGACCTCTTTAAAATGGCACACTCATAGCCCCATATTTAATCATTTCAATCTGATTACAGGAGGAACCCCTTTTCGGTTTCGGCAATGGTCTGCAGAAGGTATCAATACTTTATCAGATATATGGGATACTAGAGGAATGAGATCATTTGAAGACTTGTGTTCGATGTATAATATTTCTAAAAGGTCATCCTTCTTTTACTTTCGGCTCAGGTTAGAATTGCGAACTTATGGGGTCCCATGGGGAACAGCTTTAAAAACTCTTAACTGTCTTTGCTGTGTATTTGTTGCTATGTTGTTGTTATCTGTGGAAATAACAATAAAAAGTTGTTAACAAAAAAAAAAAAGGAATACTCCGATGATTTGGGAGTTATGCCCTTTCTCTATCATTTTCATATTGAAACAACATGATCGATATCTTTTTTGTATCTGTATGTCCAGTGGCTGGGTCTCAGCAGTTAGCATTGCAGCTTAGATTAGCGAATACAATTGAAGTCTACAGGGGCAACGTTACAGGAACCCTGCAGCTGGTATTTCTGCACGTGCAATTAAAAATTAAAACATGTTTAAACTTTAATTCGAAAAACAAGAGTCCTTTTTAGGCATTTTAGAAGAAGTTTGATACACGGAACTGTAGAAATGTTTATTTTTCTATGCATCAATGCATGTAATGAGTGCAGCTGATGGCCATTCAGTGAAGTGAGCTGGGTATAAAATCAACAGCCCTCCCCCTGGTTCTCTCTTTTGGGCATCACCTGACGTGTCACTTCCGCGTCAGACGCTGTCTGCCCCGACAGATATGGCTGCTCACTGCTTCTCCTCACTGGCTGTTTTCATGCTGACAGTGTTTGTGTTGTATTTTATAGTGACTGCTTGTGCGCCGCTTCGTGCCGCCCGTATGTGCTCCCGTGTTGTTTGGCTGTGGTAAGTGTCCTCTCTCTTGGCGTTATGGTGTTTGCTATGATGTGGCTAATGCTAGTGTGGTCATAGATAAAACGCTGGTGACTGTCTGGAGCCCTCTCGCGTCCTCCTTCATGTGCGTGTGTGTGTGCGTGTCCGCCTTTGTCCAAAGGTATGTATGTGTGTATTTTAACATAGCATGTAACCACATCATTTTCAGTTCAGTTTAGCAATGCTAATATTATTTTTGGTTAGGTAAAACTGCAATCGGGCTCGCTATAATCAGCTGACTGGGGCCGCTGCTGTTTTGTCTCTACAAGACGCTTCTCTGCTGCTGTCTCCACAAGACGTCTCGCTGCTGCTTGCTCCCACTACTGCATGTTCCAAAAAAGTTTAAGTTCTAAGCTAAAAGGGTTATTATTTTGTATATTTCCTTTAGGTTTCTAAATTTGTAAACCTGCCCATTAGTTATTTATTGTTTAAATTTTGATTTTTGTTTCTTTCTTTTTTTTGTTGCTGCAACCCTATTAATTTGTTTCCCCCCCCTTTTTCAGTTGCTGAAGGCCGGTGTGGTGGTGGTGGTGTCTGTGACTGGTGGTGGTGTCCTCCCGTTTTGCGTGCCGTGTTTCCTTGGGACTGGGTACTTCACTGAGTGTCCGTCACGTGTGTGTGTGTGGGTGATAAGTTGGTTTGCTTTCTCATATTTTGAGGATCACTCCCCCTTCACTGGCACTTGTTCACCCAAACGCCTCAGCTCCTGATTAGGTCCCCTCCCCTTCCTGTGTGAATGGTTTTGATGACTTTTAATTATTATTAAATAAAATTGATGCTTTTTAAAACTTGGAACCACATCTCTGGTCTCTGAGTAAACGAACCTGTGTGTCCTAAGTGTTTAAAAGGATAATAATTCCCTAAGTGAAATTCCCAGGGTGGCGTTGTCGTGCAACTGTTTAGAGTCTTGAAGTGTATACAGACATATATAGTATTGTACTCAATTATCACGTCCTAACCCCGCCACAGAACTATAGTGTGTTTACGCCCTGCGCGGAGGGATACACTGGTGAGCAACAGCTGCAGCTGGCTCTGGGACAGGTACGCTAGGTCACTCGGTAAAAGCAAACAAAGAGACGACACGGATATTACCCCGACTGAAAGCTGTCCATCAGCTCCTGCAGGCCTGGGGCGTTTTTCCCGTTCTTCTTAGGAACATGAAAAAATGTTTCAATCATGCCAGGATTAGTGATTGCTGCAAAGTTTACACTCCTTATGATGCACTCTCTGTGGCGGTTTTCCTCCTGATGATATATCTCCCCAACGATGGTAGCACCGAATCCCATTCTGTGCAGCAAAATGATTCCACCTCTGTAGGCATAGGTTGGCAAGCCCCGCAGCTACACCACCAATCCTCCCTTGACCTCCGTCTCACCTCGGCCCCTTGCTGTTCCGCTGCCCCGGAGGATTCAGCCTCTTTTCTCACCCACTCGGCATCCAGCACCTGGAGTTCCTCATCTATATACTTCAGCTCAAACAGGTATGGCTCTGGATCTGTGTCTGCTACCAAAAAATCACGTTCAAAATTGGCCATTGCAGCTACTATAGTCCGGAGATATCGTTAGGCTAAATAAACAGACTACGTCTGTGCCTGTGCCTGCTCACCGGTGTATCCCTCTGCGGATTACAGCGCAGGACGTAAACACAATATAGAAGTGTATCAAACTTCTTCTAAAACGACTAAAAAGGACTCTCGTTTTTCGAATTAATGTTTAAACATGTTTATTTTAAATGCACGTGTAGAAATACCAGCTTCAGGGTTTCTTTAACATTTATTTGTTCACTTTTACCAAGTAGGCTACTGACCCAGCCACTGGACGTACAGACACAAAGAAGATATCGATCATGTTGTCTCACTATGAAAATGATAGAGAAAGGGCATAACTCCCAAATCATTCGAGTCTTCTTTTAAAACACCACGTGTTTGGGAAGTACTGAGCATACTACTGGATAAATGCCAAAATAAATAAAATTTGTGTATTCTCAGAACTCTGACAATGTCGCTGTATTAACTTCACAGTTTTTCCTAATCTTTTAAATATGTTTCCTGAAACTATAGCTTGATTTCTTAGAACTCTATACACAGAACTGAAAAACTCCACAAAATGAAACACTGCACTCACAACCACGTTCTCTCTTCTCAAAACGGATTCTTTCCATCAAAACAATACACACAGCTATTACATGAATACCTTTTATAGAGCATCAGTTAAACACTGGTGAAATAAATTTAAAACACTACCATCAAAATTCTGTTTGCATATGTTTTAGCTTTATGACGCCATGTTACACATTTTGTAGAAACTGTTTCCTTTTTGTCCCATTGGATTAAGTGATTAATTAGGTGTGCGGCACACCCAGCACACACCTGATTAATCACTTAATCTAATAGTATAGGACAGGAAACACTCATGCCTTCATCCTTTCAGGAAGTAGTGGAGCTGGTGCACAGAGCCTATTGTTAAATGAAACAGGAATGTTTTTATTTTAAATCACCAAAATGACACCATTTATCATAGCCAGAAACTGTAAAAACAGAAATTACGCTGCACTTTCAAATATCCAATGGGCCTTCATCATTTGAGACAAATGCTTCACAAAAATAAAAACCATAACCAAATCTGAACCCGGTCTTACTCTGAATTTGTCGAGGAGTGGTGCTTGGTCAGTGACTTCTGCTATCAGACACGGATGAAAAAAGCAATCCTTTCATGTCGGCATGATACGCGGCTGGTTGCCGTTATTGTTTAATAGTGCCCGGCGGTGTCAATGGGAAATGCTAGATGGGTCCAACAATCACTGACTTTCATTCGGGAGGCCAGTCTTCAGGTGTGATTGTATAGCCAAACCTTGTTCTTTTTTCCTAAAACCAATCACGTGCTTTTGTTGCCTAAAACCAATTGTGTGCAAAACGTAACCACGTGCATTTGTTGTTGAAGGAAAAGAAACATCAATTTGCGATGTTGTCCCGACGTAGCGTGTCTATTTTGAAAGAGACTGTATGCAAACTGTACATTTCCTGTGAAATCAGAACTGTATTTTGAAAACAAACAAAGCATGTAACAGACTTAAGTTGACACTGAGTCCCAGAATGTCAACAACCAACACACCCAGGGTACCTTGCATGTCATATATTGATGTGGAAAGTCCATGACTCAATGTCAGCGAGGTGTTGGGAGGAAGGGTCATGCATTTTCCAGCAGTCACTCAGGGTGACACAGAGAAATAGTGGTAGCTTCTGGGAGGGTAAAAAACCAACAAACCAAAAAAAACAAAGTCACATCCCAGCCAACCCTTCCTCTGATAAATAAAAAACTGTTCCTTAAAGGTGCAAAATTGTTTAGTCCCCCCTTCACTAGGCTAGAGCCCAGTGAGTGGCTCCTCATGCTGCTGGGGCACCGACGCACACTGTGTCACTGTGACTATGTCTTTCCCCAACAAAAAGAAATCAGGATTCCAAAAAGAAAAGAAAGACAAAAAGGCAGAGAGCGCAAAGTGACTTTGCAAAAACAAACAACAAAAAAATCAAAAATCTAAAGGGGGCCCATACACACTAAATTTATTAAAATGGTGTAGAAGAAAAACGCAGGAAAAACTAAACATGGCGGCTCTTAGTTAAAAGTTTCCTGTTTTCTATTTGCTTTCATGGTTTATCATGCCAACAGCAGAGAGCTGACTAAGAAATGACGGGGAAAAAGATGGAGAATGCCAATACAATACTCATCTATGAAGAGAAAAAATGTCAACAAACTAAAATAAAACAAAAAGTTCCAAGATTAACACAGAAACACAAAAATGCACACAACACAAAATTGACTTTCAATTATATATATCAGCCAGAACATTTGAAAATCGGGGTATGTAAATAATATGCACGGATGGGAGTGGCATCTCTCTAATGCTCATACAGTGATTAAAATAACATACACTGACTGACAATTGCTTTCACTGACATTTAGAATTCTTTATTGTAAGGCACTGGTTGTGTGAAATTGTAATTCTTTAGACTCAGAAGAATCAATGAAAAATGAAGAAGGGTATCGCAGAGCTTGTTGCTGCTGACCATGTGTCCAGAACATATTGCCTACACAGTGACAAAAAATGCATTGTATTTCCTTTATTCATATTTAAATATGATGAAGAAGCTCTGTTGTACGTTATTCATCTCGTCTGTGTCACTCTCCAAGGGCTCATGCGGCAAGTGTTTGAGCATCACGTTATCTCCTTCTTAATGAGCTTTTGTCACTTTGCCAAAAGGTTCCTAAGCAACCTGGAGTGGGATTTCTCTCTGTGGCCCTTCTCTTTTCTTTCGCTTGTGTCTAGATCTGATGCTCAGTGTCGCGTTGGCTGAAACATTGTGTGACGGTTGAGGTAGCAGTGTTGATTTATCAGAATGAGAATCAGCTTTATTGGCCAAGTATGTGTGCACATGCAAGGATTTGATTCCAGCCTTTTGTAGCTCTTAATGTACATACACACACACACACACACACACACACACACACACACACACACACACACACACACACACACACACACACACACACACACACACACACACACAATGATCAAAGACAACAAAGCCAAACAAGGTCACCATAAATGCTCGACTACTATAAACATTAATATAAATATAGTATAATATAATAACAAATTAATTAGAATCATTTTATTGGTTCTTCCCATCTTAGGCTCTATTTACACACTACTGTCTTTTATCATCCATTGATCCCAGTGTTATGGTCAGGACCACCAAAACCAAGACCAAGCCATGACTAAGACCAGAGTGTATAAAGACCGAGACAAGACCAAGACTTTGAGGGGTTGAGACCGTTGCATTGCCAATAACAATATAGGTATATTTTGTAAAGTCCTACATCACAGCTTGCAGTTTCTTGGCTCCTCTGGACTGGCTCCTGGCTCACATCCTCTGATCCTGAAGGTAAGTTCCAGACAAGTCTCGCACATGGCAGCTGTAGTTCTCTGGGTCTGTGGACATGGGTTTACAGCTAACACATCTGCAGACCACCAGTTGTGTTGGGCAGTGACACATTACTAGTAACTCATCACAGTAATAACATTTTTTTCCAGTAACGAGTAGTGTAAGTAATTCCAAATAAAATTTCAGTAATAATATTATTGTTACCCCAAAACCAAACAACTCATCAGAAACATTTACCTTAGAGGCTGGAAATATTCCCTTTACTTTGAGGAAAGACGACAAGAACAATGTTGCTTGTAGTAGAACTAAAACTTTTTTCTCTGTGAAAAGCATATCTTCAAACCTTCAGTCTGAAACACCTCAGCTTCTACAACTGATAGCACAACAACATGAAGCTCCAGGAAATACACCCCACCAAAGGTGAGCCCTCCTCGGCTTCAGCCCTACACTGGCTAAACAACCAAAAACAGGATTTTAATTGTGGACAGCTGCAGGCTACAAAAACTAATGAAGCTTGTGGTTGGATATGTGGTGGATGAAATGTTGCTCAAGTAAGCCCATCTGCACACCACCAAGCCAGGTCCTGAAGACTTACTATTTCGCTTATGCAGGAGGCTCCCAATCTTGTATTCAGTGTAAAATACAAATAGAATTACTGCTTTGTGGTTGCATGCCTCTGCCACCCAGTCAGGTTGCACATACAGTTTGCATCCATGCCCCCCCGCCCCCCCAGCAGCACAGAAGAGCTATACAATCAGCACAGATTCAAGGTGGACACCCAAGATTAGTGTCACCAATTCAGTATCTGACCAAATGTCTCCCCTTCTGTTCCTGAGATATGATATTGAATAATGGCCAGGAGTGTTTTTGCAAAAAAATGTCACAGTGAAGGTGACCTTTGACCTTTAAATGTCATCACTTTATCATTTTATCCGATTAGATATTTGTAAAAAAAAAAAAAAAGTGTCATAGTTAACATGTGGATTTCTGAATTATGGCCAAAAGCATGTTTTGTAAGGTCACAGTGACCTTTGAACACCAAATTCTAATCAGGTCATTCTTGAGTCCAAGTGGACGTTTGTGTGAAATTCCCTCAAGGCCTTTTTCGAGATATCACAAAATTGACAAAAATGAGATGGAGACTGAGGCAAGGTCACAGTGATCTTTGACTTTTGACCACCAAAGTCTAATAAGTTCATCCTTGAATTCAAATTTAAGGATAGTCAAGGACTGAAATGTTTGCTGCTATTATTACTGGCTCTTTATCATTGTTTTTGCACTCTGAGCACCTTTTTTGTGTTCACAGATATTTTAAATGAACAGACAATTTTTGCACTGATCTCAGGCTGTGGACCTTTTTGTGGTTTTCTAGTCCAGTTACATTTGGATGCGGGTATCTCCTCTGCCATCCTTTTTAGTTTGTTTATTGTGCTGATGCATCCAAATCAGCGCAGTATCACAGCAGCCCCAAGACTTTGCAGTGTGCCAAATCTGAAGAAATTGAGATGAATGAGATAATGAGATATCACGTTCACAAGAATGAAATAGTCAAAGTGACCTTGAACTTTGGCCTTTGACCACAAAATTCAAATTAGTCCATCTTTGATTGAAAGTGGATGTGTATGCCATACTTGGAGTCAAGTTTTAAGAAATTCCCTACAGGTGTTCTTGAGATACTGAGTTCACAAGAATCAATTCATCATTGAGTCCAATTGGACATTTGTGCCAAATTTGAAGACATTTCATTAAGGCAATCTTGTGATTTTGCATTCACGAGAATGAGACGGACAGACAGATGTATAGATGGATGGACAGACATAATGGCTCTAGCCATGGCTGTTGCCAGCATGGGGGCATAAAAATGGAGGTTAAGCAGCATCTAATGAAGAAGGGGAATAAGGCAGTGAGACCAAGACAGTGTCAAACCTGCAGTAAAACATATTCAACTCATCAGGCAGGTTGGAATCAGAATATGTGATGACAGGTTTTGTTTTATAGTTTGTGGTTAATTACATCCCTCCCACGGATCTCTGCTATAATTAGAATAAAATTCATTTTTAAGTCTGTTTTTATACTCTATCATAGCTTTTCACACTTCCTTTCTCAATTCATAGTTGAATACTTTGTGTAGATCTTTGTCTCCTGATTTGAAAACTACATCAATCAATCAATCAATCAATCAATCATTTGTCACATGGAAATTATACAAGGTACAACTTCAGTAATACGTGATCCCATCAGCTCCCTTAACTTGTGCTCTGTAATTTAGTCCTTTTTGTCATCTGACATAGTTTACGTTCTTACATTGGCAATCTCAATTGACCTATGGCTAAGCCCCGCCCTCAAACGAGATGAGCCAATCACAGTGCGTATAGCCATTCCCACACACTCGGACATTCTCTGCCTGGATGTCCATTGAAATGCATTACAGAAAGTCAGTTTCATTCGGATTTATGAGCTTTTTCTAAGATTTTGAAGTTTAAAAATGGTCAAATGGTGTGTATACATGCAACTCCGACACAAGGTATCCTGAGAGGCTGAGCGTATTTTTTACCCTTTCCTAAACCACATCTCAACCAAGAAAAGTGTCTCCTTGGATAAAGTTGTGCGGTAGACCACAACATCAACTCAACGTGAATAAGATTAACAAGGTAAGTCAACATCGTGTTTGAGGCAACATATATTGTCACTTTGCTGGAAAGAAATATGAAGTTATCGTTACCTCCTAGCTGCATTGTTCATCATGTCACCTTGTTTGCTGGGAGTTCATTAGCCTATTTTGTTCTATTTTTTTGTACCTTGGTGATTGTACATCGTTGTTAGCTGTTGTCCAAAGGGCTCTAGTTAAACTAATGCCCAGGTTCCACTGGCTGCAAACGTAAGCGTAACATCAGTGTAGCGTCGCGGCGTATTCATCTGGGCTCCACTGACTGCGTACGGAAGCGACACATAGAGAAGCCAGCGGGGTTGTTTACCGTTTGCCGAGCGTGATGACAACCACCGACAGACGGTGGTTGTCGCGCCGCTCCCGTTGCCGTTGCAGCCGCTGTAATTGATTAACAGGGGGGCGAGCTGATATGGGACTCGTGCTGCAGACATGTCGCGCCATTGACGTGCCCGGTGGAACCCGGGCGTAACATTAACTTCTGGAGCTTAGCTTCATTAACTTATCTGTAATCGCAGAGATAACAAAGTTTGGCAAACGTTGTGCTGAATGATTAAAGCAGCTGTGCAGAACTTTTTACCATTAATAAAACTGTCCCTAGTTCGTATCACCCCCCCTTGAAGATCTGCATATTTATTTGAACCCAACAGCGACAATAAAGCCTTTCTCTATATGGCTATTTAGCGTAGTCTTGGTCGGGTTGGACACACAGCTGAAGTCAGCAAACCAGAATACGGCACCTGAGGCGGAAGTGATTCTGCTCACCCGCAGCGATTAAACCACAGAAGAAGAAGGAGCCATGTTTACAGTTCTTCGAGGAAGCAGTACACAACGGGCATTGCTGAACACATAATACCTAACAGTTTTACCAGAGACGTATCTATGAGGACTTGGTTGTACTTTTGATGTCATGGCGGATAACGAAGGAGCATCATGTAAAATAATCTGTGACTGTGACCATGAACACAAATACACAGCAGGCAGTTGTCCTCAGTTTATAAGAAATTCAGAGCTACACCAGAACATTTATGAACAGGTCTTACTTTACTACTAACTTGTGTGTAACGTTAGCATGTTAGCATGTTTCCACTAATTACTTGGACTGACCTAACGTTAGTAGCGTTAGCTTTGCAAGCGAAGGCTGCAGGTAACAGCTTTGCTGTGTTAGGATTATGTTATGTCTTCACTGTGTATCTTCACATAAAAGAATACTCTGACGAGTTGGGAGTTATGCCCTTTCTCTATCATTTTCATATTGAGACAACATGATCAATATCTTTTTTGTGTCTGTACGTCCAGTGGCTGGGTCTCAGCGGTTAGCATTGCGCTTATAGGGGGTCAGTACGTCCTGTGCTGTGATCTGCGGAGGGATACACCGGTGAGCAGGCACAGACGTAGCTTGTAAACAAAACCCAGCTGTTTATTTAGCCTAGCGATATCTCCGGATTTTAGCAGCTGCAATGGACGACCTATAACACGATTTTGAAGAGTTTCTTGCAGCGGACACAGATCCAGAGCCATACCTGTTTGAGCCGGAGCACACAGATGAGGAACTCCATCTGTTGAATGCTGAGCAGAGATGAGAGAGGCTGAATCCTCCGCTCCTGTTTCCTGCACATCATGTGCTGCCATCGTTGGGGAGATATATCATCAGGAGGAAAACCGCCGCAGAGAGTGCATCACAAGGAGTGAAAACTTTGCAGCAATCACTAACCCTGGCGTGATTTAAACTTTTTTTCATGTTCCTAAGATGAACTGGAAAAAACGCTCCAGGCCTGCAGGAGCTAATGGACAGCTTTCAGTCGGGTGAGTAATATCGTCCGTGTCGTCTCTTTGTTTGTTTTTACCCGAGTGACCAAGCGTACCTGTCCCAGAGCCAGCTGCAGCTGTTGCTCACCGGTGTATCCCTCTGCGCAAGATGTACTAACAGTGCCATGCTAACCACTGTCTCAATATGAAAATGATAGAGAAAGGACATAACTCCCAAATCGTCAGAGTATTCTTTTCACATAATAATGTGGACTCAGCAGATGACTTGTTAACTGTTTATTCCTCCTTACACCGAACGTACACGGCTGCTTCTCATTGTTTCTCAGTAGCACAACAACGGTTACTACATTACCCAGAATAACTTAGTAGCTCAAAATACACAACAGATTAGATCAGAACAGAAACACGACAGGAGGATTTACAGGAGTAATTTTGCTGTTTCCACTAAGTACTTGGACTGACCTGACGTTAGTTAATCCTCTCACTCTCCAAAACAAATGCATGCAGTAAGTGCCGGCTTTACGACACCAGGCTGTGGGTGTCATACCGCTTCAACCAAAGGGGTGCTATAATCAACAAAAACGCAGAGTTCCGTACAGCTGCTTTAAGTGTAAATACTGTAGCACCAAACTAACAGAGAGACACTCTTGGTAAAGATGGTAAAAAGGCCGTTATCCTTTTCTCATATTCTGAGCCAAAAACCTGAACTTCAGTGGAACAATGCTGATCCTCTATCTTGTTGTCTTCGATGATGACGGCAACGAGATGCAGTTTATCATGCTTACACTGGGACCTGTAAATTTTGGCTTGTAATTTAAGCTTTTCATCGACCTTCTCAACAATAAAATGATGAATATATCCCTCCAATGCGTAGTTTAGGCCCTTTTGGTTACTTCTCATTGACATCTGATCGTTATGTCCCCAAAAACCATCAATTCCCTCCTGCGAAATGTCGTGTACTGTGACACCTGCCATAGCACCTGGTCACTGAATGTTGATATTTTGTCTGTGTGAGTGGAGGGGGCGTGGCTCAGCCATAGGTCAATTACCCACAAGGCCCAGTTTCTGCCGTACATATTGTAAGAAGGCCCTCTTTCTCTATGCCTCTCGATGCCCTCTGCCTTACCTCAGTGCAACCACCCTGCTTGCACTGTCTATATTG
Source organism: Epinephelus awoara (assembly GCA_035609425.1). NCBI lineage: Eukaryota > Metazoa > Chordata > Actinopteri > Perciformes > Serranidae > Epinephelus > Epinephelus awoara. The sequence continues at coordinate 39,156,580 of CM069301.1, read as the reverse complement.
TCACCCCTGGTCCAAAGAAAGCACCACCAACACTTTCAAAATAGACATAAGAGCCTAAATTTAACTCAAATTTAGTGGCGCTGAAAGAGAAGCAGTTACCCCCAGTTTTTAAGAGCTGTTGCAGTCAGAGAATACCTGCAGTCAGTCAATAAACACAGTCTTGTGATTTCTGGGATGTGCTGACCTATGTTACAAAGAATATCTTTCCACCTGAAACACATAAAAACACCTCCCAGCTGCAGAATATCTAATTATTGTAAAAGCACTATACTTTGCTGGGTTGAAGTCCTTCTACGGCTCTGTCCAGCTCTCCTTGTGTATCAGCCAGTCTTCTGGTAGCTCTTATATGCCCTTGAGACTGTGCTGAGAGACATAGCAAAGTTGTTGCGACTGCACATATTGATGTGCCATCCTGGAGGAGCTGGACTGCCTGTGCAGCCTGCACAGGCCCTGTTTCATTTTCAAGAAGAGCTGAGCTTGGTAAACACCAGTATATAGTCTGCACCAGAATGTTTAGCTACCCAGCAAAAACACTCACACCGGACCAGCGTCAGTCATTGTTGCAGGTTGTGAGCTGTAATTCAGCAGTAAATAATCAGCTGTGTGTGTCTGACTGTGGATGGTGGAGCTGCTGAATGGATTTGTGGAGTTTGTTAGTAACAGTAGTGTTTGTTAGCAGCTAGCTCCACTTGTTAGCCACTGAAGGGCAGCGGAGCAAGCAGCCACCAGCTGCAAGACTTCACAGCTGTAAGCTGTAAGACAGTCTGTGTAAAGCCTCTTTCACACAGAGTGCGATTTTCGCAGCTCCCACCGCGGGGTAGGGCGCAGAGCAAGTGGAGAGCAAGGCGCGCAAAACAGGATTTGGGGGAGTACAGGCTCGTTTAGGAGCTACAGCTCCATGGTGACTGCCTCCGGGTCTACTTCAGGCTTTTCTCTGCTATTGGACGTGCTGAGGTGTCGTCACAGCGCGTTGCGGTGAAATTAAAAAATGTTCAATTTGAGCGCAGGCTGGCGGTGTGCAGACGCCGCGGCATGCGCCCTCTTGCACGCTGTTCAGCTCGGCGGCAGAGCGGTGCGCTCTTGCACCGCGGTAGCACATACACAGTGAATGGGTTCATAGGCGGAGGTCTGCGCTTTGCGCGCTCTGTGTGAAAAAGGGTTTAACAGTCTGAACTCAGATCAGTTTTCTCTGACAGTGATGAAAGTTTAGTTTTAATCACCAAATCTGTGAGAAGACATGAGTTTAAACCTCCAGGCTAACATGTTGCAGATTAAGAATTCAGGCTTTACTTAAGTTATTTTTCTGCTTCTTAACACTAAGATACATAAGTCAGAGTTTACAATGAACCTGGGTACAATCCTGGTTGTCTTGGATTAGTTATTTGTGGTGTCAAGGTTTTTGAGAGCATAAACAGATGTTGAGCTTTTAAAATGATGATCAGTGTGTGCTCATAAATCACACCTAAAGCTGTCAAACACAGATGGAATGACAGCTTGTAAGTGAGTAGGAATTATTTGTGAAAAAAAATCTCTAAATGAATTTTTTATACAACCTGTCACCACAATTCTAATTTCTGATACATGAATTAGCATCACTGACATGACTCACAATCCCTTTTTTGTTTTTCAGTATGTCACTTCCTGTTTTATTTTGATCAATTAACTGTGTTTCCTGTCTCCTTAGATTCAGTCAGTCCCCAGTGTTTCCAGCGTGACATCTTCCCCCACCTCCTGTGTCACAGCTGTGTCTTGTTTCCACTGATTACCTGTGTATATATCCCCAATCTGCCTTCCCTCTTGTTGCCAGTTCGTTGTGTGTTCCCTCGTGTTGCCTTTGTTACCGTTGATTCTTCTGTGAGTTTTTCTTGTGATTTTTGCCTTCTTGTGTACTGATCCGGACTGTAATAAAGACTTGTTTTTACTGATCTGCCATGGTGAGTTCTTGCCTCCGTAACTCAGTTCGTGTTACTAACTGGATTAGTTTAAAGATGAAAAAATAAATAAATGAATAAATAAACATAGCCTATGTAAAAACATGTTGACTCAAGACTAAAACTAAATCTAAAATAGCTGCCAAAATGAACACTGCTTTCCATAGAAATTTACTCACACCCACCCCTACCTGCCTCCATGTAGTAACCTGCACCCACATACACACACACACACACTCATACATAAACCAAAAAAAACTACCTGCACACACATATTGCCTCTCCATTCAGTATTCTATTTTGTGTTATTTCATATTATGTTCATTATTTCATACTCTTTTCTATTCTATTCTATTCTATTCTGTATCATTTTTATAATCCTGTCCCACCTTGACTCAAAAGGTCATTTAGATTTCTTATGATGTGGGTTATTCTTTCTGTACTATACATTTAATTCATTGTTTCATTACATTTAATTATCTGATGTTTGCAGTTTTTAGCCTCTTGTAGCTCATTGTTCTGTTTTTCTGGTCCACAACTTAACTCATTTGGTTCCATCTCAGCGCTGTCAACACCCTGATTTTCATCTGATTTTGACATACCTAAGAATCCAAATAAATTACTTGTTGACTGTTGAGCTTTTATTCTTTTGAGAACCACTTCTAGTTTTTTCTTTATGCAAACTGCTTTTGGATGGTTTGTGAATTCAACCCAGATTTATACTGATTAGTATTCATGAAAATAAATTCATTATGGTTTCACATTCAGAGATTATTGAAGATCAGGGGCTGTATTCACAAAGCTTCCCAGTACAAGAGCTGCTCCTAGCAAAACACTCTCACTCCGACCTTAGTTGTCACATATTGACGTTTGGTCATGGACTTTCCATGTCCACATACAACATGCAAGGTACCCTGGATGTGTTGGTTTTTGACATTTTGTACACCACATCAAGTTCTGCCTGTTATATGCATTGTCTTCTTTCAAAATACACTTCTGTTTTAACAGGAAATTTAACATTTTGCATACACTCTCTTCAAAATAAACACACTATGTCAGTACAACACTCCAAACTGGTGCGTTTTTTTGCCTTCAACAACAAAAGCATGTGGTTAAGGTTAGGAAAAAAGAACAGGGTTTGGCTTTAGAATCTTACGGGATGCAAACACTGCTTTTTCTGGTGAAAGTAGGTGTTTGTTGGACCCATCCACCCCCCCCCCTCCAGCCTACCTCAGGCAGACTTTCGTTGCCTTAACTTTTGTCCTTGTCCTGCTGCGTTCCCCCCGATGCCATTGGTCGTGTATCATGCTGACGTTAAAAGACGCCTTTTTTCGTTGGTTTCTGATGCCGCAAGTCACCGCCCAAGTGCCGGATTTCGACGACTGCAAACCGAGCTCCTCCTAGTGAAAAAAGAAATCTGAGAAACATTTTGGTAAATAAAAGTTATTCACAAAAAATCTTGTCCTGTAAGAGAACTCCTAAGGTGGAAGACTGTTAGGAGCAGAGAAGAGGACTTTTAAGAGGCTCAAGCGTAGGAGAAAATGGTGGAAAAACAAAGAGGAAGGAGAAATATTCTCCAAACGCTGGATGACAATGAGTTACTGAAACACTACAGATTAGTTGGTGCAGGGGGTAATTTTTGTGGTCAATCTCACTAGAGATATGCTCACATTGTCTGCCCAAATACAATAATGATATAACGCCGGAAATAAAGCGATTACAACACTAAGAGATCTGGCAACTGGAAAAATGCAACAATGCAGCAGTGATGACTTGAGTCCGTCTCAACCTTCCATCAGCAGAGTGATCACACTATACTTCTGCCTCGATGCTGTACCTAAGGTACAGGCTCTTCATCAACGCAGTCTACGCTATAACCTATGCCACAGCCTGATGTGCACCTCCCCAGAAATGTAACTACATGTCGTGGTGATGTAGACCTCCTGTCTACTTTTGTAAGCTGAAAACAGAGAGACACAATAAAATTGAAAAGACAATGATGCCCCTACAAAATAACATTTTAAGTATTATAATATTTCCACGTTGCTAGGCTAATACCGTTAGCATGTTGTACTTGTTTGGAAAATGCGTAGGCCTACAGTATAGGACAGTTGTTTTGTCAATGAACCTTGTCAGTTGTTAAATATTGCTGTTGTTCCTGGCTTCATATGAGTAGAGCAAATCTCTGCTAGCTGCTGGGATAATTAATACAATGTAAAATGCCATAGGCTTGTGCTTGACTTCTGCAAGTTATAATGTAGCTGATTTGTGTACTTTTAATTGAATTGTTGCTATTAAGCCATGTTTGATATGTGTTTAATTTGTGTTTTAAATCAACTAAACTTTACAGCACTTCACAGAAATCCCACCGCTGGCTTGTGTTTTGGAGGTGTAACTTCAGTAAAGTAAAGCATAAATCTGCCTTAACAATGACGACTCTTAAACAGTTTCATATTGTGATGCAGGTCATTTAATTTCCACTGGGTGTCCACACCTTGAGGCTCACAAAACGACAACCAATTACATCTCTTAAAAGAATGTATCATGCCCATCATGTCAAGCAACAGGGTCAACCACACATCCTTACCAAGGTAAATGTGTCTGTCCCTCCCTTTCTTAGAGCTGCTCTGAGAATTTTCCCAAATTACTCCTAAACTAGGACTCCTCACCAGAAGCTTTTTGGCGAAGTTAGAAACTCTCTGAGAATATTCTCAGAATGTTTGTGATTACAGCCCCTGACTTTTAGGACCAAAGCTGAAATTTTTAAAATGCTTGACAGTTTTAATCTCAAATGTACTCTTGTTTAGGAAAGAAAAGCTCCTGGCTATCACATCACATTAACTTAGATTATATTTAATCTTTTTTTCCTTGTTGTTAGTCATAGTGGTGGAAGTTGATTGACAATTGAATAAATTAGTTTTTCTTCTGACGCACATAGTGTGATAAGCCACACTCACCAACAAAGCAAACGAAATCAAGATGCAAGGTGAAAGAGAATGTCTTAAAGAAAACACAAAATGACTACACAAACTACTTTCATAATCATCAGTCAGAAGAAGTCTGCAGGGATCGCAGAGATTTTTCTTACAAAGTGCGGTCATGAATCAGCTGGTATTAATCTAATTTAAATCACAAAGCATGCAAAATCTCCTCATTTGGGATGCTAGTTTCTATGGCTATTGATATAGTAAATATAAAAGTGTAATTCTGCACATAGGGATCACTGACTCTCAGACAGACTATGTTAAACATATGACTACACTATATAATGTGTCATTATAGTGATACACTTAGTACCAAAGCCTGACATATCTTCTTTCGCTGTGCCACAGAACTCCAATGTGGTCCAAAAATGATTTAAACACATCAGTGAGTCACACTGTGTTACTGGGTGACATGTCCCTTCATTACCATGAACACACACAGTGTAGTTTATTTTGACTCAATCTCACATTCACCATGCTGTGGCCCCAAATCCTCACTAGAACACCAAATGTGGATTAATCAGCTGCTGAAAATAGTTCCTGACAAATGCAACATTTCCTCTTGTTTGAGCAATGTTTGTCACAAACTACAGTGACCAGCTGTTTTAGGTCATGACTGAACCTTTCTCTCCGTGCCAGTGATAGTCATGGTCGAAGGCATTATGTTTTCAGGTTGTCCATCTGTCTCTACGCAAATTTGGCACAGAAGTTGACTTGGACATGAACTGATCAGATTTTGGTGGTCCAGGGTCAAAGGTCAAGGTCTCTTTGACCTTGCAACTATCTCGTTCTTGTAGACACAATATCTCAAGGATCGCATGACGGGATTTCTTCAGATTTGGCACAAATGTTCACTTGGACTCAGCAATGAACTGATTATATTTTGGTGGTCGTAGACCAAGGTCTCTTTGACCTCGTCTGTCTCATTCTTGTGAACATAATATCTCAAAAATGCCTTGAGGGAATTTTTTCACATTCACTCACAAAGATTGAGTAAGACTAAAAGATGAACTGACTGAATATTTTGAATATTTTGAATATTTTGCTGGTCAAGGGTCAAGGTCAGTGTGACCTTGCATCTGTCTCATTCTCGTGAACATGATATCTCAATAACACCCTTATGGAATTCCTTTAAATTTGACAGAAACGTCCACTTGGACTGAAGGTGTGTGAGGCATCGTTTTTTTGTGAGGTGTTTCAGTAGAAACCAAAGGGAAGCTATAGACAGGAAGTCAAAAGTATTGAGAGACAGGCTAACACATTATTTGTTTGGGTCATACAGGTCAGCCAAACATATCCTTTAATGCACAGACGAATGATAGTGATATTTTCCCAAAATCCCAAATTGTTCATTTTAAGAAACACAACAGTAAAATAAAGGATTAGCTGGCGACTGCTTTAACATAAAATGCACATGTTCCCTACCTGAATCAAACAGAGGACATTGAGCTGATGCTACTAATGATTTATACTCTTTCACTTTTTACACATTTCTTTGGTGAAGAAGAGCTGCACCATCCATCAATATTAGGATGTGTAAGTGTTTTCTTTTTAAACATAGGAAAACCTGCTAAAAACAGGCAATAGACTTCTTTCCCATTGCCAGTAGACCAGAGCTGTTTACACAGCACTGCAGCAGATGACTATGCCTTTCTGTGTGTGTGTGTGTGTTTTTTTATTTTGTTATTTGGTATGTCACGTTTGATGTCACAGACAGGCTGGGAAACAGCCCTATAGGAAACAGTAGAAAGTAGCACGGAGGCCTGTGAAATTGTTTCAACGGCTGCCTCTTTTTACACGTGTTGTATGGATGTTTGAGTGCTGCTTGGGTGGAGATAGACAGTGTTATGTGGCAGTGCGTCATTGCATTTTATCAGCAATGGGGCTAAATTAGTGGGTTTACCCGGGTGTTGTATATCCATCAAAGCAATCAAGCAATCTTTAATCTTTAAAGCAGATATTTTGGGGCTGGTGTGAGACATTTTCAGTAGCCATACCTTTCTACTGTATTTGAATCAGGTTCTTTAGTGTTATCTGTTGTCTCCTAGTCAAATGACACAATGAAGAGGAACATCTCTGGTCACCAGCCACCTGAAACAGCAGCTTCCGGTCTAACAAACCAAATAAGACACTGATGTTTCAGCACTGACAAGGCTGTGTTTGTTTCTGCTGTTTTTTCAATAAATGATTAATCCACTCTTAAGGCTTTTCACACACATACTCTCTCCTTCTCTCTCTTTCTGTCTCTCTTTCTCTCTCTCACACACACACACACACACACACACACACACACACACACACACACACACACACACACACACACACACACACACACACACACACACACACATACACATGCAGGGGTTTGACCGATTACAGTGTGCCGATATTTTATAGTCAGCCCACTCTCATTCCCAGGGCACCAATACGGCAACTTGGTCAGTGGCTGACAGTGTGTGATTCCAAGGCACAAGGTGACCTTGGGCGTGTGTATGAGACATACATGATTTTCAGCTGTCTCCAAAGTAAACTTATCCACAGCAACAATGTAGTATAAAAGAGGGTCTAAGTAGGTTGAGAGGAAGAGAGGGGTGGTGAATGGGTCAAACAAACACAGGGCTTTTTTATTTACATTACGTAGTTAACACCACTTGACATGTGTCACTACCTAAGGCGCCAGGCCAATGTTGCTGCTGTACATTTCTGCAAACTCTCAAACCCATAAGTTAAAACAAATATCGCGAAAATTTGAAAGGAATTGGGAATTAACCAAACTGGAAGAATGTTGTTTAATCTGGGCAGACAGTCTCAAAACGTATAAGAGGGGCCTCCGCAATGCCAGAGCAAACTATTACTCAGCATTAATAGAAGAAAACAAGAATAACCCCAGGTTTCTTTTCAGCACTGTAGCCAGGCTGACTGAGAGTCACAGCTCTACTGAGCCTTGTATTCCTTTAGCCCTTAGCAGTAATGATTTTATGAGCTTTTTTAATGACAAAATAACTATTGGAGGCACAATTCATGACCTCCTGTCCTCAGATAGTACCTATCTAACCTCAAATACAGCTGTAAGACCTAATATATATTTAGATTGCTTCTCCCCAATTTCTCTTCAAGAATTGACCGCAGTGATTTCTTCATCTAAATCATTAACGTGTCTCTTAGACCCCATCCCAACTAGGCTACTCAAGGAGGTCTTACCTTTAGTTAACACTCATATATTAGATATGATCAGTATATCCTTATTAACAGGCTATGTACCACAGTCTTTTAAGGTAGGTGTTCTGTACGACATCTATTGTGTGTCTGTCCGTCCTGGAAGAGGGATCCCTCCTCAGTTGCTCTTCCTGAGGTTTCTACTCCCCCCCCCCCTTTAAAGGTTTTCACAGTCTGTAGTCACAGACCAGCTGTGTGATTTTCTCCATGATAATAATTTATTTGAGGAATTTCAGTCAGGATTTAGAGCGCATCATAGCACTGAGACAGCACTAGTTAAAATTACAAATGACCTTCTGATTGCTTCAGACAAAGGACTCGTCTCTGTACTTGTTTTATTAGATCTTAGTGCGGCGTTTGACACAATTGACGGACAAAGGTTCTGCACTAAGCTGGTTTAAATCTTATTTATCTGATTGAAGTTCCACAAGGTTCTGTGCTCGGACCAATCCTATTTATTTAGGTAACATCATTAGAAATCACTCTGTAAATTTCCATTGTTATGCTGTTATGATACACAGTTGTATTTATCTATGAAGCCAGAAGAAAGTAATCAATTATCTAAACTTCATAATTGCCTTAAAGACATAAAAACCTGGATGAGCACCAATTTCCTGATGTTAAATTCAGACATTCAGTTATTGTTCTTGGCCCCAAACAACTCAGAGACTCTTTATCTGATGACATAGTTTCTCTTGATGGCATTGCTCTGGCCTTAAGCACTACCGTAAAAAATCTCTGAGTAATATTTATAGGAGTAGGAGAGGGTATGGAGAAGGATTAGTGGGGTTAAGTAACACTAGGTTGTGAATTATTGTTCAAAACACTTATCTGAATCAGATACCCAAATTTGTTTTGGGACATTATATGCCTTTAGGAGAAGATTTAGATTTTTAAAAGATCATGATTTGACTCACACAGGAAGTGAACAGCAGTGAAAGTCCAGGGTTTGTTGGACCCATCCACTCCTCTCCCACTCTTTAGGGACTTTCCAGCTTATTAAGTTCAATCAGGAAGACTGTGCTCATTCATTCAAAACTCTCTCCATAACACTGCCACTGTTTCTTCTAATCAGCTGACTTCCAGCGTTCACTCTTCCAGTTACTCAATCAAACTTTGCCACGATCTCCCTAAGCCAATCAGGATGCCATTGCAAAGTTTGAAAATCTGCTTTCTCTTCTGCTGCTGTCAGCCTTCATTTTAGGCAGAATCTTCAAGCTGGCAATCGCTCACCTTACCTTTTTTGTTCAGTCTCCTGTTGATTGTAACAAGCCACATGCTCGATTCCTCAGTAGAAGCGGAATCATCTCTCACTCATCACGTCGTCCAGTTCAGGCGATCTTTGCCTGTTATAAGTCAGTATTGTCAACGCGCAACTTCATTCTTCATTTCCATCTCCAGACTCGATCTCAAAAACTACACGTAACATGATCTGTTTCTCTGGAACACTTTGTATATGTATGCCATGGATTGCCACCCGCAGACACCAGCTACTCTGGCCAAGCTTTCCATGCATACCTTGCTTCAGTCCCTGGATATGCCTCCGCCTCTGCCTCGTCAGTGTCCTCATCACTGCAGGCCCCCTCTCGCAGCTGGTCGGCCTCCACTCGCAGCTGGCGTCCACTCCGCAGCTGACATCCACTCCAAAATAGTTCTTCATTCTGCTTCCAGCCTCTCCAGCAGGTGCACCGGGATCCCTTACGGCAAGAGAGCCGGCGGTTCAAGCCATCCGATCAACAGCCACCCTCACTGTTTAAATTTAACTGGCAGGGGGACAGAAGTTAAGAAAATTCAGTAATAAAGCCAGAATTTAGTTTTGGGGGTCCATAAATGAAAACACACAGTACGGGGGTCTCTACTGTTAATTACAAAACTGAAAATTTCAAAAGTGGTAACACTTCCAAAGGAGATGGGAGAACATTTATGAACATGCTTGCTGGTCTTGGTAGGATAAAATAAGAGAAATTAGAAGGGGAAGTTTCTTTAGAGGAACATTGTTCTCTGGGCTAAGCCAAGTCTGGGTGATCATAAAGAAACTGATGTTATTTGATGAAGTGAAATCATGACAGATGAAGGACTTGTTGGACAAGGACCTGACATTTAAGATTCATGAACACAGGGGACTGAAAGAGCTCAGAGAGCAAGTGGGATGCAGCAACCTCACCAGGGGGTGAACGAAACAACGCTGATAGTATGAGCTCTAATGTCGGCAGTGAAGTAGTATTTATATAGTAGAGGAGGGTTATGTTCAGGATGCCTCCAGTGTGTCATTGAGCAGACTCTTAGGCCCACCCAAACAATTCTCGATACAGAAATGATGAAAAAGAGATTAACTCCACAGTTCAGTACTACACAGTTCAGTCTTTTCACATTTACAACAAGTATTTTCTAAGATGTGTAATGTGTTTTGAAATAAATCATTGATTTTGCTTTACGGAAGCGAGTAAGACCTTAAGATCTGTGTTGAAGAGAATTCTTACTGATACAGAAAAGTAAGACGGTAAACATGCGGATACCCTGAAAGAGGTTTAAGTTAAACAATAAATAAAGAAAATATATATATGGACATTTTCCTTTGCCAGTAAGTCTTTACCACATTTACATCAGTAAAATACTTCTAAGACTTGAAGCTCCAGTGTGTAGGAGTTAGGGGGTATAATCACCTGAAAATAAGAATTAGGCTACTACTCTAGCTACAACTTTAAAGGGGATCAGGAATAGTGTGAAAGGATGATATTGTGAATTTCACAACTACTTATAAGGTGAAGTTTTGCATTTGAAGTTTCTGCATTTGATGTTTTAATTAATTAATATTGGTTATTTTTGCAAAGAGACTGGTTGGTGTTTTCTTTTCTTTCCTCCTAGGGCGATATTGGGGGAGAAGGGAAGACCACTATGAGGGTGGTTGGTTGTTCAGGGACCCCGACGTTCTGAAGCAATTCAGACATTCAGACACTCAAATATGGACAATAACATGGACTGGAACAAGGACACTATGATACCAATGTCCGGATTAAAACACCATAGAGGCTACATGGAGAGTCGACGCTGCTGAGGAGCTGCAGTGTGATACGTTCATATGTCTTCTCTTTGCTTGAAGAATGATGGTTTCTGCTAGGGAGTAAATACATTGAGAGGGGCCGTGAGAGAATTTTTCCTGTCTACATTGTTTGAAAGATATTCCAGGAAAGATAGCTGCCTGACAGGTTTTCACTCTCGCACTCCAAAAAAGTTGCTATATTGCTAAGGTTATGCTGCAGGAAGCACTGTAGGAGGAACGGTTGTTTTTGTCACACAACTGCCCAAGGTCCAGAAACATATATGGTCAGGGTCAAGAAGGTATTTATGGCCCAGGTTAAGGATTGGTGAAGTCCAACTAGGATGTCTATTTGTCCTCTGTTTATCTTTATCTCACATTTCACAAAAACAACCCCCCTATATAAGAAGGAGGAATTGTGGCTGTTTTTAGAGCGGTTCATATTGGCTTCAGACTCTCTCTCAGGCAAACCTAGGTGCTTGATATGATGCTGTACTTCTTGTAATAAACCTTTCTGTATACAAGCAAGATGGTGTCAGCAGAGTCTCCTTCATCAACTTCACATCATCGCTACTTAATAAATGACATAGGCTATTACACAAACACAAAAATATTAGCTTGAATAGTCAGCTATCTAACCTTCCAGTTAAAAGAGAAATTTCTCTAGTTTTGAACTAACGTTAGCTAGCTAATTTGCTATTATAGGCTGACGTAGGTAGTACAAAATATCAACAATAATTAAGGACTTTACTAATTTTCAAAATCTCCTTGACACCAAACGTTATATTACCAAGACATGCAAACATACCTTTATTGTTTTTTTCTTTTCTTTCTCTTTCTTCCTTTTTCTATCTTCTGCCCCTGAAGGGTATGTCCTTTGTTACGAGGCCTTCCACCTGCTCCTAGCTCCTTGGATGCGCAGTGCGCACTGCACGGCTGGAGTCTGGATGTACACGTTACTAGCGGGGCTCTGACATTTAGAGCAGAGAGGCAGAAGGAAACTACACTCTGTTAACATAATATTGTCTTTTTGTACAACAACGTAAATTTGATAATATAAGAATCATCATCACTCACACATGGAAAAAAAATTATTAATTTTTTCTTTTTTGAAGTTAATTGCTCTTTGGGGCCCCCTAGTGGTCACGGGACCCTAAGCAGGTGCTTAGTTCGCTTATGACTTGGGCTGGCTCTGGGCATCACTGTGCCATAGAATCAGAACCGGAAAAACTTTATTGTCCATTGCAAAGCAGTGGAAATTCGTGGCTCACTGAATAAATAAGACACAGGTTAAAAAATACATAAAAAGACATAAAAGACATAACAGTGTAGTATAAAGCAACACACAGAAAATTAAGACCACTTGCTATAGGTGAGTCAAACCCTTACCATTTATTGATAATGCTGATTGCAGTTGGAATGAATAATTTCTTCACTATGTTTGTCCTTGCTAATGGTACCTTGTAACGGCGGTCAGATGGGAGGAGTTGAAATTAACTGTGGAGTGAGTCTGAGTGGTGCATGTTTGATGACTTTTGACAGTTTGGATTTATCTTTAACAGAAAGAAAGATGTACCAGAATGAGATGTTGTAGGTCAGGACTGACTCAGTAAGTGATTTGTAAACAACTGTTAAAACATTTTTCGATTAAAATTCCTCAGCTTTCTTAGCAGAAAGAGGCGCTGTTGAGCCTTTTTGTAAATATAGCTGCCGTGGTCAGAGAAGGACAATGCCCTGTCTACCTCAATGCCCAGGTATCTGAAACCCTCCACCTGCTCCACTACCTGCCCTTTGATCTCCAGTGGTTGGAGCAGTGTGTGGGCAGCATCCCGAGATGTTACTCTCCTGCAGCAGCACAGCTCCATTTTTTTAAGATGTTTAGTTTAAGTGAGCTCTCCTCAATAAGGGTGATCAGTGAGTCCACCTGCTGGTGTCAGTCAGGTGAGCCACCAAGACCATGTCATCTGCGTATTTGAGGAGTATCATATTGTCTGTGCTGCAGACTATATTGTTTGTGTAAATGGAGAATAGGATGGGAGATAAAACACATCCCTGTGGGACCCCTGTGTTTAACACAATGTTGTGTGATGGTTTGCCATTTACTGTTACATGTTGAAGTCTGTCTCATAGGGAGTCTTTAATCCAGTTTACCAATATTGGATTTACCTGTAGTTCAGTGAGGCGGTTTAGCAAGGTGCTTGTTGTGACTGTGTTGAAGGCCAAGAAAAAATCCATAAATAAAATCCTGGAGCACGAGTGAGTGTGGTCCATGTTTTTGGTGACCATGTCCAGGAGTGTCAGGCAGGCATCTTTCACCCCTCGTTGTGCCTTAGGCAAACTGGAGCGGGTCCAGTTTATCAGCGACTGAAGAGCTTAGCAGGCCATACACCATCCACTCCATGCATTTACATAGTACCAATGTCAGTGCGACTGGTCTGTAATCCTTTGAAATGTTCCAAGACTGTGATCAAAATACAATGCAAAGACGGGGATCTTAATTCCATTCGAAAACATGCAGTTGCACAATGTTACTCCTCAAAAAAAAACAAAAAAAAACACTAGTCAGGGTTTTATGGAGTGCTGTAGTTTAGTTCATTCAAAACACACCTCAATTCACATCAAACACAGTTTTAAACACACCTACACAATCTGCATTCACAGACAGAGCACCTGTCTTCCACTGGTCACATTTTCCCCACAAATACTACTTGCTAATGTTTTAGCACAAGCCTATGGCATTCTAAATTGTATAAATTACCCTAGCGGTTAGCAGACTCTCCTCTACTCATATGAGCCAGGGCCAACAGCAACATTTAACATAATCATTCCTTACAAATACAACCAGTAGCATGTCCATCTGACCTTTTTCAAGCTGTATTTGGCCATTGGCGACCCTATCTCAATCATCACAAATCTCAGCTGGCACAATAACTGCCAGGGCAGAATTTTTCTTCTGTTAGCAGATTTGCAAAGTAACCACCATGGGTTTTTTGGGGGAGCCAGGTATCGCACTATATTAGCACTATTTCATAAATCAAGTTTCTGTGCCCTTATTTCGTGCTAAGTCATTCATATAGCTGGTGGTGGTCTCCGGGGTCTTCTCATCTGCTACCTCTCTGTTAAGTCTTGGTCATAGTTGTCCTATTGCCCACTTTCATATTTGATAGCGTCACAGTCATGCATCCGCCATTTGCCATTTCTGTTTGGTTGTCACATTGCAATTTGTCCTTTATATATACGTATGTATGGTATTCAGATCTCTTCTCCTTGCACTCGTTCATATGATTCCAATTCAGTCCTCCTCCTCAGTTTGCTGGACACACCCTGTTATAGTGATGTTGCCATGTTCCTAAATCTCAACAAGTGTTCTTTTAACCAACAGATATGATGAACAAAATTAATAAATTAAGATCCAATATGAAATAAACTTGAGTCATTCTTCAAGGTTGTGCAGGAAAAGAAAAAGAGCTGGCAGCTTTGAGTCCTACTGTTACCTTAATAGATGTCTAAACTCTGCTTGTAAGCATGCTGATGCTTCACTCATGTTGTCAGCACTGCTGTGAACATAAATAATGGACAAATTCAAGGGTTAGGGTTAGGTTCCTCCACAGAGCAGCCTCCATGTGTGGCTGCAGTGGTGGATAAACAAGGCTGCTCCACATTTCACAGGAAGTTAAGTATTAAGTAATAAATCCTTACCATCTAAGAATTTTGTCTTGACAAATCGCATTAATCATTTCTCTTCTGAGCCATCTTCCCATTGGATCAAATTCAATTCAATTCAATTCAATTTTATTTATAAAGCCCAATATCACAAATCACAGTTTGCCTCACAGGGCTTTACAGCAACTGAGGAGGGATCCCTCTTCCAGGACGGACAGACATGCAATAGATGTCGTACAGAACAGATCAACATGATAAATTAACAGTAATCCGTATGACACAATGAGACAGAAAGAGAGAGAGACAGAGAGAGAAACAGAGAGAGATGCACACAGACGGTAATGACAGTAGCTTACAACAACATTAATGAAAGTAATAATATTATAATTAGTAATAATATATTAATATCTGATAGTATACATGTGTGACAATAATCATATGTGTAATAATAACAGTAGAAGTATGACTAATGATGCAGCAGCAGCAGGAGGCATCAGGCAGGACCACGGCAGCAGCACAACCACACACGTCACACTATCCAGGCACTGCTGTGATATGAGTTAACCTGAGAGGCAGTGGAGCACAAAGGCTCCAGAGAAGAAGCCGAGTTAGTGACATCCAGAATGACCTAGTTAGCAAGATGCAGTAATAGGACATGAGACAGAGATATATATATATATAGAGAGAGAGAGAGACAGAGAGAGGGAGAGAGAGAGAGAGAGAGAGAGAGAGAGAGAGAGAGAGAGGGAGAAGGTGCCCGGTGTATTATAGGGGGTCCTCCGGCAGACTAGGCCTATGTCAGCCTAACTAGGGGCTGGTACAAGGCAAGCCTGAGCCAGCCCTAACTATAAGCTTTATCAAAGAGGAAAGTCTTAAGTCTAGTCTTAAATGTGGAGACGGTGTCTGCCTCCCGGACCGTAACAGGAAGATGATTCCACAGGAGAGGAGCCTGATAGCTGAAGGCTCTGGCTCCTGATCTACTTTTGGAGACTTTAGGGACCACGAGTAACCCTGCGTTCTCAGAGCGCAGTGTTCTGGTGGGATAATATGGCACTATGAGCTCTCTAAGATATGACGGAGCTTGACCATTTAGAGCTTTATAAGTTAACAGTAGGATTTTAAATTCAATTCTGGATTTTACAGGGAGCCAGTGCAGAGAAGCTAAAACAGGAGAAATATGATCTCGTTTCTTAGTTCCTGTTAGTACACGTGCTGCTGCATTCTGAATTAGCTGGAGAATTTTTAAGGACTTGATAGAGCTACCTGATAATAGAGAGTTACAGTAATCCAACCTTGAGGTAACAAAAGCGTGGACCAATTTTTCTGCATCTTTTTGGGTCAAGATAGGCCTAATTTTGGCAATATTATGCAGATGAAAAAAATGCAGTCCGTGAGGTTTGTTTTAAATGAGAATTAAAAGACAGATCTTGATCAAATGTTACTCCGAGATTTCTTACGGTAGTGCTAGAGGCCAGATCAATGCCATCTA
Source organism: Epinephelus awoara (assembly GCA_035609425.1). Classification (NCBI taxonomy): domain Eukaryota; kingdom Metazoa; phylum Chordata; class Actinopteri; order Perciformes; family Serranidae; genus Epinephelus; species Epinephelus awoara. The sequence goes on along the minus strand of CM069301.1, from coordinate 39,140,260 downwards.
GAGAAACTTTGTCATCAGATACAGAGTATCTGAGTTGTTTGGGGCCAAGGACAATAACTTCAGTTTTGTCTGAATTTAACATCAGGAAGTTGGTGCTCATCCCGGTTTTTATGTCTTTAAGACAATTATGAAGTTTAATTAATTGATCACTTTCCTCTGGCTTCATAGATAAATACAACTGTGTGTCATCCGCATAACAATGGAAATTTACAGAGTGATTTCTAATGATGTTACCTAAAGGAAGCATATATAAAGTAAATAGGATTGGTCCGAGCACAGAACCTTGCGGAACTCCAAAACAAACTTTAGTATGTACGGATGATTCATTATGAACGTGAACAGACTGAAAACGATCAGATAAATAAGATTTAAACTAGCTTAGTGCAGAACCTTTTAGGCCAATTAAGTGTTCCAGTCTCTGTAGCAGAATTTGATGGTCAATTGTGTCAAACGCCGCACTAAGATCTAATAAAACAAGTACAGAGACGAGTCCTTTGTCTGAAGCAATCAGAAGGTCATTTGTAATTTTAACTAGTGCTGTCTCAGTGCTATGATGCACTCTAAATCCTGACTGAAATTCCTCAAATAAATTATTATCATGGAGAAAATCACACAGCTGGTCTGCGACTACTTTCTCAAGGATCTTTGAAAGAAAGGGAAGATTAGATATTGGTCTATAGTTGGCTAACACCTCTGGATCCAGGGTGGGCTTTTTTAAGGAGAGGTTTAATTACAGCTACCTTAAAAGACTGTGGTACATAGCCTGTTAATAAGGATATATTGATCATGTCTAATAAGTGAGTGTTAACTAAAGGTAAGACCTCCTTGAGTAGCCTAGTTGGGATGGGGTCTAAGAGACACGTTGATGATTTAGATGAAGAAATCACTGCAGTCAATTCTTGAAGAGAAATTAGGGGGGAAGCAATCTAAATAAATATGAGGTCTTACAGCTGTGTTTGAGGTAACAAAGAACTAGGTTTTGGCCATTATGGGAATTCAACCATTGCTATTTACATGCCAAATTTGGCAAATTGGGGTGGTTTTCTGCTGAGAGTAATGCAGTAAGAGCAGTAGTGTTACTGCAGCAAATATTATGTGATGCACAGAAACCTTGCACACCAAGTCCGATGCATTTCATTGTTTTATTTGTCCCAAGTAGTATAGTAAGTACAATGACCTACAGTGGGGAATATGTCTTTTAAAAATCTAGCTGGAATAAAGTCAAAACATAGATAGAAGATGTTAAGATGTTAAAAAATTAATTTCATTAATGCTTCAAGACTATTTTTGAAGGTGGGTAGATATTGTAGAGCTGATTAAATTTGACACTGAATGCTCTCCTTCTTTGTAATAAAATGAGCAGCAAATTTCTTTGTCCAATCATTACTAGGTTCAAGATCTGTAGATTTGAATACCCTAAATAAGACTGGGGCTGCAATTTTAGATTTAGTCTTAGTATTGTCCTTCATACAGTAGTTTAAATTAATGAAAATTCATGAAATTTTAGTCAACCGTTAGTCATTATGCTTTCTATTTGTTTTTGTTTTTTTCTTTAAACTAATCCAGTGAGGCTAATTCATGTATCAGAAATTAGAATCCAGGTGACAGGTTGTATTTAAGTATATTCCTAAATTTCCATTTAGGAAAATGTTTCTACAACTTCAATTAATTCCTGCACACTAACAAACTGTCATTTCTCCAGCAGTGTTTGCCAGGTTTAAGGTGTGATTTACAAGCACACACCTATTAATAATCATTTGAAAAGCTCAACATCTCTCTATTTATGCTCTCAAAAAGTCTGACACCACAAATAACTTCTCTGAGACTACTAGGATTTGAACCCAGGTTCATTGTAAACTCTGACTTTTCCATCTCACTGTTAAGAAGCACAAAAATAACTTAACTGAAACCTGAATTCTTTCCAAATTTGCAACATGTTAGTCTGAAGGTATGAACTTGTGTCCTCTCAGAGAATTGGTGATTAAAACTAAACTTTAATTAAAACTAAACTTTCATTTATGTCAGAGAAACCTGAAACCTGAGTTCAGACTGTTTACTTACAGCACAGCTACACACAGATGACTGAGCCACCTACCTGCCTGTCAAACAGCATCAAACCAGAAACCTTCTCGAGACAATCCGGACTGAGTGGATTCCTGCTGAGATGAACAGATGTGAAGTCCAGCAGTCAGTGGCTGCTTGCTTTACTACAGTGGCTAACAAGCGGAGCTAACTACTAACAGCCACCGCTGCAACTAACAAACTCCACATTCAGCGGCTCCATCATCCACAGTCAGACACACACGGCTGATTATTCACTAAATTACACCTCACAACTTGCACCAACGACTGATGCTGCACTGGTGTGAGCTTTTTGACGTCTGGCAAAACATCCTGGTCCATCCTGCAGACTATTTACTGAAGTTTACAAGCCTGTCACTCATATAGCATTTGAAGATAATTGCAAGCATGGCCTTTCTTGGCTTTCCATATCGAATAATCCACCACTAACATTTTCGTCATATCTCATCTTGTCAGTGAAACTTAAACTTAAAACATCTTAGTTTTATTATCAAGATCTATTTTTATCTCATCATTGTATCATTGTCTCATTTCCGTCATGGAAAAAATGTCGGCAAAAAATGAACACTGGGTTGGTTTATACATGTGCTAGCATGGCTTGACTTGGTTTGACATCAGCCGAGTGAAGCAGGGATTTTCATCTCCATACAACAAGGTTACGTGCTTGAAGGTGTCTTTAACTGATAATGCTCTTGTCTTGAGTTGATGACATTTGAGAGCAGTGCCTAACCCTAGCCCTACCCCCAACCCTAATCTTAACCGCCTGTACCCCAAACTATAACATTTGGTGTAAAAGCACCCTGAGGTGTCCCAAAACAGTCCCAATGATTATGCATAATGGCTCATTTGAAAACAGAATGGTAATGGGGCATTAAGGAATTAATCTCAGCTCAGTATATCTGAATGGTTCTTGATCAACTTCCCTGTAACACCATGAGAACGTAACAATTTACTTCGAAAACATTCTAATATTGGCCAGATATAGGCCAATGAGATATCATTCACTCACCCACGCACGCACACACACACACACACACACACACACACAATACTCAATGATGTGTGTAGCCGCTGGGTTTCATAAACGCTCCCCCTTCCTGTTTGAGCAGCCTTGTTTGCATTTACATTCCCCAGTAACCTGGAGACACCTGCATCTCACGCAGAACACAAGCTTAATACTCCCACAGCTTGTTGGATACACACACACACACACACACACACACACACTCGCTGTAAATCCCAGTGTTATCTTATGTGTCGTGATCTACAGCACATTGCACAGAAACACAGATAGTAACCTTGTATTGTTTGTCTTGTGTTCAATGGCCATGAAATAATGAAAACCCTCATTTTTCCATTTCTTTGCCCTCATTCAGTGACATGTTCCTGTATGTCCAGAAACACATAGTCGTAACATGACAGAGTGTCTGACAAAGAGCTTGATAGGTAAACTCTCCTTAGGTTTTTCCATGCATTACCATCGTCATCATCATCACAAACACAATAACACAGCTCTCCTCCATCCCCCACTGACACCTCAGTGACGCCTTGCACCTCCACCAATGAAAAAGATCTGTTATGAGACAAAAGTAAGGTGAGCGTACAAGTGACAACAACACCGCCAACCTGAGCTCTACACTTTATCTGGTGTGAAGGTAACCATAGCAGCCGTTGAGAAAAGCTGCCATCACCACCATAAATAAACCGTCTTGATGGGTGGAGGATGACTTTATACATTTTCACCTCGTTGAGTAGACAGACAAAGTGACTCACAAGGCGGTGGTGATGCTGATAGGCAAGGGAAATCTCTTAATGTTTTAATAGAAGAGGATACTGTCTCATTGACGTCATTCTCCACTTGTACACATGATCATATGACAGCACAGCTTTTTGGAGTTAGAGTTGATACTGTAGAGGCAGGGATCATTCATAAGGTAAATAGTTCAGTTAAGTAGTGCAGAGCAGGAAACTAGACCTCCATACATTTGCATCAAAGGGAGCTCAAAGCGATTGTTCTACAAACCAAGGCAGCCTCGAATGGGACTGAATGGACATGTTCCCTATCAAACAAAAATGTGTGAAAAAGGAGCCTTGACTCTGATTAAAATGACGCTGGTGGTGGTGGTGGATTCTGACAGCACTGCAATATTACTGATATGCTGCAATCACAAATCAAACTTTATGAACAATATGCTGCCCTCAAAAACATGATTTATTGAGGGATACTGCCATAAATACTGGCTTCGGAAATACTTTCTGAAATGACACTGACCTAAAAACAGAAGACAGAACAGTCTGTAAGTCAGTATGAAAGGATTCAATGCAGTGAACAACATACTGATTATTTTGCTTTTCTTAAAGTCTGGCTGCTAAAGAGGGCTTAAAAATCTGGATGGCACTATGGAACAGGTCACTGAATCACCAAAGCCTCTGTCTATCTTCTTTTGATGACTTAATAGCAGTTCTGGTCATGAGGTCATGAGGTTACAAGGTAACTACACTCAATTTTTTTTTTGAAACAATAAATCTTTATTTGTCTCATATAGTATAAAACAAAATAGTAATTTTGTCAACAGTTAAGCACGGGTTCCTGTAGATGTAATTACTTAAAAAACTAGAATTACTGCCTTGCTGTTGTATGTCTCCATGAACTCGTCAATTTTCACTTTCAGTTTACATCCATGTCTATGAAAACATACATGCTTCACACACATCTGCCCCCAACAGCACAGATGATCTATACAATCAGCACAGTTTCAAAGTGGACACCCAATATTAGTGTAACCAATTCAGTATCTGACCAAATGTCTCCCCTACTGTTCTTGAGATATGACGATGAGTAATAGCCAGAAAAGTGATTTATACAGAACATTATGATGTCACAGTGAAGTTGACCTTTGACCTTTTGGATATAAAATGGCATCACTTTATCATTTTATCCTATTGAATATTTGTGTGAAATTTTCTCATAATTAGTGCATGAATTCCTGAGTTATGGCCAAAAACAAGTTTTGTAAGGTCACACTGACCTTGATCTTTGACCAACAAATTCTAATCAGTTCATTTGTGGATCTGAGTGGACTTTGGTGCCAAATTTGTAGAAATTCCCTCAAGGCCTTCTTGAGATATCACATTCACAAGGATGAGACAGATGCAAGGTCACAGTGATCTTGACCTTTGACCTTTGACCACTGTGGCATCTAAACCTAAACTTAAAGCCACTGAGGGGCTGCATGGACAGGCTATTTACTGTCAGTGAATGCGCTTGCCTGAGATAACAAACTGCTGTACGACATCTATTGCACGTCTGTCCGTCCTGGAAGAGGGATCCCTCCTCAGTTGCTCTTCCTGAAGTTTCTACCGTTTTTTTCCCCCGTTAAAGGGTTTTTTTGGGGGGAGTTTTTCCTTAAACGCTGTGAGGGTCCAAAGGACAGAGGGATGTTGTATGCTGTAAAGCCCTGTGAGGCAAATTGTGATTTGTAATATTGGGCTTTATAAATAAAATTGAAATTGAAATTGAATTGAAAGAGTCCCCCTTCTTCCTTTTGTCTTTGTTGCATAAGTTTTTTTTTAATCACAGCTGTAGTCCTCAATAAAAAGCATGCAAGCATCCATGAATCTGTGTCCATAAACCATTCAAAAGAACAATATTATGTCATTACATTCAGCAGCGTACACCTGGCTTGACATGGCCTGACGTTGCGGTCAAAAAACTATCTGTGCTCCTCCGTCCAGCAATACCTGTCCTTGAATGAATGGCTCTTGACAGATACCTATGACAATATAGTGACCCCTAAAGGAGAAATTAGCATCCCACATACATTTTCCACAGGGATGGCCCCTATAACCACCAAAAACTAATCAGTTCACCTGTAGGAGCCATATGTGTGTGTGTGTGTGTGTGTGTGTCATGTTGGTAAGTCTGAATGTCTATGTGATGTGGGTGAGTACACGCCATTGGTGCTTGGGTGGTGGGCGTGTCATTGTGTGGTGCCCTCTGTGATTGCAGATGATTATGCTCACCTGTTGTCAGTTCTGTGTTTGTCCATGAAGGAGGGTGAGTCGGGAGGGAAACTTTCTGTTGACCGCTAACACTAGCACTAACGCTTAAACCATCACATTATTGATCCTGTTACTTGTATCATGATCAACTAAATGCCTCACAAATCTTCCTCCAGGGTTCCTGAGGCTTAAGGCAAATTAGATTTAAGACTTTTTTAAATGTCACTCAGAAAGAAATTTTAAACAAATTTGACAATAACCAAAACTGAAATATATATATATAAATAAATAAATAATAATAATGATAATAATAATAATAATAATAATGATGATGATAGTAATAATGATTAATCGAATCAGTCACTGGAGGTTAAAGACAATTTTCCCTGGATGTGTATTGTAACATAAATCATGACTTTTTGCTTTGCGGTTGAGACGAAGGGAGAACAGAACTGGAAAATGCCCAGTGTTTGTTGGTGCGTTTTCTTGGCGGTTTTGTGTTTCTTACTCTGCATGTGGTATTCCACTGCTTTGATTCGTATTGTACTAAGTTTGAAGACATTTTTGCATAGAATACACCAAGCCTCTTGTGCATTGCCCCGTACAAGTTTAACCATGTTGCAAAATTTTGGTTAATATTGTTGTTTATTTTTTGTTGATATTGTACTTCCTCATATTGTCCAAGGTATAGTGACAGCTGAGTAGCTGAGAGTTGTTGGTTCTGCTAATCTGATCCGTATGATGTTAATATGAGAAGCAATCTGCAGTTTGGTTTGGTTTTTAAATAGATGTTTCCAGTTATTTTGAGATTTTAAGATGCAAAGTCAGAATTGTTTTTATATATAGTATATATTCATTTACCTCCGTTATCGGACAATGTGAAGACCCAGTGGATTAACATGATCTTAGTTGAAATGTTGCCACAACAGCTGGAGTGCTCTTTCACAACAAGAGTCAATACACAGCAGGATTCACTTCAAAACTGAAGCAGTTTCAGTTAAGTTCAATTCACCTTTGTTTATAAAGCCCAATATCACGAATCACGATTTGCCTTAGAGGGAAGCATATGGCGTTCCTCTGTCCCGGCTGACAAGGCCTATATCAGCCTAACTAGGGGCTGGTCCAAGCCAAGCCTGAGCCAGCCCCTAGTTAGGCTGATTTAGGCTTAACTAGGCCTACTCTGAATGTATCACTCACTCCGACTAATGGTGCAACTTCACCACTAAAGGACAGACAATTGTGTTTCTACATCAGGTAACCTTTTACGTTTATTTGCTGTCATTTCATCTTACCAAATGGTGGTAGTGCATCTCAACTAATATTTCTTGGTTGTTATTCATTTTGACACATTAGGCTTTGTTGCTGCTGCTAAGGGATTCTCACTGTGGAGCCAACAGCAGACTGTCAGTCTCAAGGCTGTTAAGAGTTACATGGTTTGTCAGCCAGGGATCCTCCTTTTATTATATTGCAGAGTCATGTAACTGGCACGTGCACAGATAGACCCCGAGTGGTGCTCAAGCACCTACCCTTTTGCCCTCTGTCTAGATAAATGCCCTTTTTGTTGGACATTTTTTTTCCATTTCATTTTCTAATTTTAGATTTTAGTTTTTAAATTTGGCCCATGGCATAAGTTCTCCATCAAAAGCAAGATGTAACGGCTGACCACCGCGATTGAGTTTAATTCTGCCAGACCACAAGAGCCCCTGCCCCTCCTTTATCAAAGTCCCTTGTCACAATCACCACAGTTAATACACTTAGATCAAGCACCCTGCAGAGCAGCATCAACATCTCCCTGTGACCTGCCTTCATGGACAGCCAGCTAACGATAGTGTCTGCCCTCAGCCTCGGTATTGTTTGTAACTGTTGTGAGATTAAACTTCTATCAAAACATCTCATACAGCCAGTCTAATTTAGGCAATAACCCACCAATAAGCCTAACAACATGTAAGCTAGTCTGGAGTAAAATCACACCATCTCCCTCCAACTCTCACGTCTATAAAAATCAAAACTGAATTTGAAATAATGTCAATTCTGTTGCTTTCGTAGTAGTTTGAGATTGCATTACTGTCCCGTAATGTGGTTTATCTCATTTGATAGTAATTTACACAAGAGGCCAGACACGCACGCACGCACACACGCACGCACGCGCGCGCACACACACACACACACACACACACACACACACACACACACACACACACACACACACATATATATATGTATATATATATTCTTCCTAATCAATCTTTTGAGTTAGGTATGTGTGATGTGTCTCTTTTCAAATATTCTTTGGATTCCACTCCGTTATCAGTACCTTCACTTTATACTCTAACATTTATTCACCTCTGTATATTTAGATAATCAATGTTGCCGGAAGAAGAACTGTCTGTCAAAATGCTGTAAAGAAATACTAGTAGCATGGAAGCCCTCTCATCATATAAACTGTTATCTACCTTAGGGCCATACACGTTTTCACATCAGCCACTATAGTTCTGCTACATGCTTGGCTGTGATGTTGGCTACAGTCTGTAATTTCATCGTACAGGTATAAAAATGGACTGTGTCAGACAGGTTCAATTAAATTAGATTCAATTCTATTTATAAAGCCCAATATCACAAATCACAATTTGCCCTGGAAGGCTTTATAACACGGGTGTCCCTCTGTCCTGTCCTGTCCTTTGTCCAGGTGCTGCAGGAGGCACAGCTGGAGAAAATGAATGTGTGTGTGTGTTGTTTTTTTAATTAAAGCACATCAACATTCTCTAGTAGACCCCTGAAATAAAAACATGAACCTGAAAATGAGCATCGCATGTCATCTGAACAGAATTTCATTCTAAGATGGCTGTTAAAGAACTATGCTTAGAAAAGCGACCAAGTGAATTCTTTCTGGTATGTGCAGGAGTCCTCACACCTTGACCATGACACATTGACACTGATTCTGTCAACTAGACACTATTGCAACATACATTTGATATCCCTCCATTTGCCCATTATCACAAATTTGTGATTTGTGATAATGGGCAATATTGGTTAAATTACCATGACTTGACATTTTTCCTGTATTAGATCATCACATTGTCACCCTGTGAGAAACAGATAAGCAGTATCAAAGTAAAGAACATTGTTCTGTGTAACAACCAGTTGGTCACACAAACTGGGAATCATTTATCAAATAGCAGCAGCACGCAATCAGCAAACAGCATGATAAATTAACAGTAATCCGTACGACACAATGAGACAGAAAGAGAGATAGAGAGAGATGCAGGACGGTAATGATAATAGCTTACAACAACATTGTTTAACATATTGTGGTACAATATGTTGAAAGTATACATTAATATATGATAGTATACATATGTGACAATAATCCTATATGTATAATAACATTAGAAGTATGATTAATGATAACAGCAGCAGCAGGAGGCATCAGGCAGGACCAGGCAGCAGCACAACCACACACGTCACACTATCCAGGCATTGCTGTGATATAAGTTAGCGAGATACAGTAACAGCACATGAGTGTTAGCAAGGGACAGAGAGCGAGGGAAGGAGAGAAGGTGCTTGGTGTATTATAGGAGGTCCCCCAGCAGACTAGGCCTAAGTCAGCCTAACTAGGGGCTGTTACAAGGCAAGCCTGAGCCAGCCCTAACTTTAAAGCCGTTTCTCAATATGCGTACTTGTGCGGACTTGTGTTCTCGTGGACTCGTGACACGTCATCAGTCACAGCCCAAGTACTGTTCCAATTCAAAGTTCACATCTGGCGAAGTTCAGTCCAAATTCCCGGAAGTGTTCTCGCCACGCCCATTTCACCGGGGATGCATCGGAGCAGACTTGTGTGGACTTCAGACAGCCAGCTATCCCAGCATGCATTTCGCAACGATCATCGGAAAATGACAAGTGAGGGAAACGTCAGACCCGTGGTCGATGTTTTAATATGGAGCCCAGTTGTGACTGAGGTCCGCTGGATGACAGCTGTCAGCGCTCATAGATGATAAGCGTGTGTGTGAGCGCTCAGGCTGCCCCAGAGAGCAGCCTCTCTCAGGTAGTCCTTTTGAAATTCATGGCTGATATCTCTGTAGTGGTTAAATATGAAATGAAATTTGTTCGGGGATGTCTAATGGGCAACATTCAGTCCCAGACAAGATATATTCTTGTATTATTAAATGTTATTGTAAAATGTTATTGTTCTTTGCATTCTTTTGCTTATTTGTGTTTTTACCATTCAATAATGATTTTAAGAATTTATTGTAATTTATTTATTGTATTTAAAGATTAATTGTCTTTATTGTAGTATTTATACAACAGCATTTTAAATATTGATTATCTGATATGAATTGTATACCCGATGTCTTAAGTGTGGCTGAATAAACTTTTCCTCTTCACATCTGACCTGTTTGATCCCATTTATATTGGTGAGGACAGACTAAATGAGAAACTGCTGTCAGTATAATCCAGTACAGTTCAACAGCACCACAATCTACAACTCAACACTTCAATAAAATGTCAGACTTAACACAATATTAAACTGCTGTTGTACCAAGTAAACTGTCAAGTCTCCAATAAAAATAGACAGAAAGCATAATGATGAGACAAATGCAGTGATGGACAGTAACTAAGTATATTTACAAGAAGCTACTGTACTTAAGTACAAATTTGATGTGCTTTGGGTATTTCCATTTACTTAAGGCCCGTTTCCACCTAAGAAGTTCCTGGTACTATTTGGGGGACAGGAACTACTACAGGAACGTCCTCTCGCTCGGCCCTCTCAACCGCCGTGTCTCCACTGAGAGAGCGGAGTAGGAGGAAGGTTCCTGTGAAGTTACCAGGCTCTGGATGTGATGTAATCGTTACGCGACCGGAGCAACGTAGCGGCGTAGGGACGCTGTTAGCGGTGTCTGTAATAACTCACTAAACTCACAAAGTGGCCCGTGAAAATTTTTTTTCCAGCGGATGTCTTAGTTACAACATGATTGAGCTAACTGGAGTAGTTTCATGTCGTATCCGACAACAGGAGGCTTTTAACAGATGACGTCCTGATGTTAGCTGCTGCTGCGGTTAGCTGTCCCTGTCAGCTGCAACTGATGCTTTCTAGACATCGTGATTTCCCAAAACTTAATAAATACCACACACAGCAACACAAAACTGCTTTGCTAGCTCAATCGTGTTGTAACTAAGATATCCGCCGGAAAAAATATGTTTTCACGGACCGGTTATTGAGTTTGTTTACATGGCGGTGGAAGCTATGAACGAGCTAACCCTCGTCTGCTGAGTTTTAAAAATGACGGTTATTTTGTTGCTTTCTGTTAACGTCACATTCCGCCTTGAGTAAATCCAATCAGCGCCAAGTAACCCCCAAGCCCCACCCAGGAGTCTTTCAGGGCCGTTCTGAGTACCTACCCCGAAGCAGGGACTTGTTTAGCCCCTGTAAAAGTTCCGGAACTCTGTCCTTCGGGGCTGGTTCCTGCGGTGGAGACACGCACCAACGGCCCCGGCCCCGTAAATCTACCCCGAAGTTCCTGCGGTGGAAACGGGCCTATAGAGGGAAATACTGTACATTCTACTCAAGCTACATTTATTTGAAAGCTATAGTTACTGTTCAGATAGTTTGTTTTATATGTTGTTGTTTCATATTTACAAGTTGCTGTGTGTAGTTATAGATCAGACTAGTGCACCAGTGAAAGGTGTTAAAATTAGTTCTGCCATGACAACATTTAAATGCTGTTTACATTTAGCCTACGTTGATCAGTTAATACTCAATACATATTCATGTATATGATGATCACAACACTTGAAATTGGGTCACTCTGCATCATGAGTACTTTGAACTTTTAATTTTAAGTAGTCCTACATTTTGCTGACAATATTTTTTACTCAAGTCAGATTTGGTGTGCAGCACTTTTACTTGTGACTGAGTTTTTGTTCTTTGTTGTGATATTCCTGGGTACTTTGTCCACAACTGCACAAACATATTGAACAGACATGCAAGCATCGCACGTCTCATCCTCATCCTCATTCTCCGCTGTCTTTCTGGGATCTGCCTCCTCAGCTGGGCAGCCTCCTCCTCAGCCTGCAGGTACAGCAGTCACGCTGCAATAACTGCGCCAAGACGCATCGCCAATGCTCACGATCACAATAACCACCAACTCTCCACAAACTTTGCCCCTGCACTTGACTTTTGATTATAATCTGAAGCCAGCTGCGGGGAAAAGATTTTAAAAGACATTTTATGAAAATATTTTGGCTGTTTATATGTTTTTGTGTGTCAGTTATATATGTTGAAACGTTAAAAACATATACATATTAATTTCTTACAATGTCTATGAAAAGACGCAGGGCTGGGCTGTGTTTATATTGTTTTATTCTAAATGCATGTATACAACACAGCACAACAGCCAAGGCGAGCGGAGGTGGTGACATCATCAAGTTCGCTGCTGTTCCAAAAGCAGAAATGACTGTACTCCCGTCCTCTCTTTCTTGGGAAGTTCGGACTTTCGCGTGGACTTACCAAGTCCGAACTTGCCAAGTTCACAAGTCCGAACTGCCGAACTTGAGTATTGAGAAACGGCTTAAGCTTTATCAAAGAGGAAAGTCTTAAGTCTAGTCTTAAATGTGGAGACGGTGTCTGCCTCCCGGGCCGCAACAGGAAGATGATTCCACAGGAGAGGAGCCTGATAGCTGAAGGCTCTGGCTCCTGATCTACTCTTGGAGACTTTACTGACCACGAGAAACCCTGCATTCTCAGAGCACAGTGTTCTGGTGGGATAATATGGCACTATGAGCTCTCTAAGATATGATGGAGCCTGATCATTTAAAGCTTTGTAAGTTAACGGCAGTATTTCAAATTCAATTCTGGATTTTACAGGGAGCCAGTGCAGAGAAGCTGAAACAGGAGAAATATGACCTTGTTTCTTAGTTCCTGTTAGACTTATTAGAGCTACCTGATAATATGGAGTTACAGTAATCCAGCCTAGAGGTAACAAAAGCATGGACCAAATTTTCTGCATCTTTTCAGGTCTGGAAGGGCCTAATTTTCGCAATATTACGCAGATGAAAAAAACGCAGCCCGTGAAGTTTGTTTTAAATGAGAATTAAAAGACAAATCTTGGTCAAATATTACTCCGAGGTTTCTTATAGTAGTGCTAGAGGCCAGAGCAATGTCATCTAGAGAAATTATATCATCAGATAAAGAGTGTCTGAGTTGCTCATCCAGGTTTTTTATGTCTTTAAGGCATTTTTGAAGTTTAGTTAATCAATCAGTTTCTTCTGGCTTCATCGATAAATACAATTGTATATCATCTGCATAACAATGGAATGATTGAAGACTGAAGTGATTTCTAATGATTTTACCTAAAGGAAGCATATATAGAGTGAATAGGATTGGTCTGAGCACAGAACCTTGTGGAACTCCAAAACAAACTTTAGCACGTAGAGATGATTCATTATTAACATGAACGAACTGAAAACGATCAGATAAACAAGATTTAAACCAGCTTAGTGCAGAACCTTTTAGGCCAATTAAGTGTTCCAGTCTCTGTAGCAGAATTTGATGGTCAATTGTGTCAAACGCCGCACTAAGATCTAATAAAACAAGTACAGAGACCAGTCCTTTGTCTGAAGCAATCAGAAGGTCATTTGTAATTTTAACTAGAGCTGTCTCAGTGCTATGATGCACTCTAAATCCTGACTGAAATTCCTCAAATAAATTATTATCATGGAGAAAATCACACAGCTGGTCTGCGACTACTTTCTCAAGGATCTCTGAAAGAAAGGGAAGATTAGATATTGCTCTATAGTTGGCTAACACCTCTGGATCCAGGGTGGGCTTTTTTAGAAGAGGTTAAATTACAGCTACCTTAAAAGACTGTGGTACATAGCCTGTTAATAAAGATGTATCGATCATGTCTAATAAGTGAGTGTTAACTAAAGGCAAGACCTCCTTAAGTAGCCTAGTTGGGATGGGGTCTATGAGACACGTTGATGATTTAGATGAAGAAATCATTGCGGTCAACTGTTGAAGAGAAATTGGGGAGAAGCAATCTAAATATATATTAGGTGTTACAGCTGTGTTTGAGGTTAGATAGGTACTATCTGAGGACAGGAGGTCATGAATTTTGCTTCTAATAGTTTTTGTCATTAAAAAAGCTCATAAAATCATTACTGCTAAGGGCTAAAGGAATACAAGGCTCAATAGAGCTTTGCCTTTCTTATACATTTTGAAACTTTGTTCCCAGACTAAACGAGATTCTTCCAGTTTTGTTAATCGCCAATTCCTTTCAAATTTTTGCGATATTAAAGGATACATACAAAAACAGCATAGTATCTCTCTACCCAGCTATGTTCAATCTTGAGAGGCTGAGGTGTGTCCTTCAATCTACAATCAAATGGTATATGATGGAAACTTAAAAATGTGACCTCAGAGGGCTTTATGTATTAGAAGCGCTTGATCGTCTCAAAAGAGCAAATAATACTGATGCCACCAAGCACTGAAAGAGAATTTTTTTTCAATTTCTCCTCCAGCACAATGCCTGACACATCTATCTCCCCATTTATCTTGTTGTATATTTGAGAAAGATAACAGTGAGTTTCCATTGAAGGGACTCACTAATAAATGATGCATCAGACAGTCACCTGCCTGACTTCCCACATTTCCTTTGTGTGGTTCACGCACAGCATGTCATTCAGACTTCCTGCAAGGCACCTAAAAGCATTTTGTCATTTCCTTCTCTGCAACATGGACTAGGCTTTCCTGCACACTCAATCCCAACAAGATCACACAGAAATCCCTGCCGGAAGCTGAGCAGCAGGACTTCATCTCTGCTGCTTGCCATGCTGGCTATTTTAGTGTGTGACCTCACATGACAAAGGTCACTGTCAAACACATTCTATCCTGTTATGGTGGAAGAAACTGTTGTTGCTGATGTTCATCCTCCACAGTGAGGGTTCGGATAGCATTCTCAAAAACAGGTAATCTCTGACTTCTTACGCTCCTGATTTTCCCCTTAAATACCATAATAGGTTTTTTTTAAAGGAACACTCCACCACATTTAGAAAACTGTGTCCTTAATTATTACCATCAGTCTAGTGGTTTAGCCTAGTGGCAACCTCAGGAAGAGCAACTGAGGAGGGATCCCTCTTCCAGGACGGACAGACGTGCAATAGATGTCATACAGAACAGATTAACATGATAAATTAACAGTAATCCGTATGACACAATGAGACACAAAGACAGACAGAGACAGAGACAGAAAGAGATGCCCATGTTAAAATTTACAAACTTTACACCAGAAATAAATATGTTTACAGCCTGGTACTAAAAAAGTGTTGGTCTCTAACCAATTGCAACACTCATGACAACTGTATGGATGTTGAATTTTTACTTGCCCGCTTACATTTTAGTAAGGCCCAAAGTTATGCATATTTCAGGGCATAGCTACTTGACTGTAAGGCTGTCTGCAAGGCGTTGCTACCTGTTGCAGTCTGTGAGTCAGACTCACCTTTCGCTCCTTGACAGCTCCAGGCTCTCATCCAAATATGGTCACTTCTTGTCACAAGATAGTGACCAGTGTTGGGCAGTAACGCGTTACAAGTAACATGTTACAGTAATATTATTTTTTCCAGTAACGAATAGTGTAACTAATTGCTAATAAAATTTCAGTAATAATGTTACAGTTACCCCAGAACCAAACATCTCATTACATTACTTTTCTTATCACATCACTACTGACTTGAAATAGGCTACAACAATCACATTACTGGACTCACTTTCGTAATCATAGGCATGTTACAAAGCAGCAAGCTAGTTTGGAAGATGGAAACACTTACTTTAGCTGTTGGAAATATTCCCATTACTTTGATTTTGTCAGAAGCAAAGATGAGAAAAACACTAATGCTGCAGGTAGTAGAGCGAAAGTGTCATTGCTATTTAGATGCAGGCGCAGTTGTCATTTTCACGCCCTGCGCCCTCGTCGTCTAACTAGCAAAAGAACTTGCGCTTCTCTGGGTGTGTTGGTCTAAAAATGAGGAGTGGTCAGGCGCAGTCATGGCGCGTTGCTAGTTAGATGACGTAAAAAGCAAATGCGCCATTGACCAACAAAAACCTGGTCTAAAGTCAACGGCGCAGTATTTCGCTGTTAAACAAGTTAGTAATATGCGTCTCTAGGCGGGTGCACAACGCGCGTGCACTCTGCTCAGACACACACGGAGCAGCCACACATATGCAAAAGATAACAAATAAAAATATGATTACAATGTGAAAGGTTATTATTGTGCGTATTAAAATATTTATCAGAAACACGTCTTAATGGTCAGTCATTAATCAGAATGATCTAATCGCAGTAATAATGATCATCATAATCTGGGAGGTCCGCTCGCAGTGTCCGAATATACGGGACTGCGAGCAGACCTCCACGGGCTGATGATGCATAGCCTGTAAAACGAACTTGTCTTTCCCAATTGAATTGTGATGATTTTGGGATGTTAATCACAAAATCAAAGATGTGAAAACGTTTGATAAACTTTATTTTGACATAAACACAACAATAACCAGCTTCTGTGAACTAAAAAAGTAAACTTATAGCCCTATAAGTACAAATGTATACGTATGTAAAAAAAAAAAAAAAAAAAAAGCTTTTAGAAGGTAAAACTGAAGATCATCTTGTCAGGAGGAGGAGGAGGAGGAGGACCCCAGCTTCACAGCCAGTGCGCAGCCAGACCAGACGGGCCCCGGTGCAGCCACGGGACCAGCCCTTCCTGCACCTTCAGGCGGGGTTCAGGATGCTGGAGAGGGAGCTGGGCTCTCTAACCTCCCAGGTTAAAATAAAATAAATTGAATAATTTACAATTTGTTGACAGCGTTCCTTGCCTCGCCTGGTCTGCAAAACTAGAGCCCAAAAAGTCAAAGCAGAACAGGAAAACTTAAAATTAGCCATCACAGATCACTGCAGGAGAAATAACCACATTATGGACTAGAACAAGGGCAAAAAAATTACATCAGAGACCAATTAATTCAAAGGTTGGATAAAAGAGGCAATAGAAATCAGGAAGCGGGTGAGCAGCACCATCAACTGGGACGAGGGGGCGAGTATTTTCCAAAAAAGGCTTGACTTGGACCAGCCCCTAGTTAGTGGTAAATGCCATTACATTTTCATCTGAGTGGCTGTGCACGGGCCCGTTTAAAGTCTGGTTCTTTTCTACTTTGCATAATGGAGTTTGAAAGGTTCGACCAAGCAGGCCGAAATACAGAGAGTATTTTCCAAAAAAGGCTTGACTTGGACCAGCCCCTAGTTAGGCTGATATAGGCCTCGTCTGCCTGAGGGACCTCCTATGACACACTGAGTCCTTTCTCTCCTTCTGTCTGTCTGTCTGTCTGTCTGTCTGTCTCTTGCCTTTGCGCTCCACTGTCTCGCAGGTTCCCTTGAATCACGGCTATGCCTGGATCATGGGTCATGGTTACACTGTTGCTGTGGTCTTGCCTGATACCTCCTACCACTACTATTATTATTAGTCATACTACTGCTATTATTATACACAGATGATTATTATTGTCACATACACATACTGTCATATATTAACGAGTAGATATAACATAAATACTACCAAAATAAAATTATTATTATCATATTACTAAAATGAATGTCATTGTTTGCCATGCACCTCTCTCTCTCTCTCTCTCTCTCTCTCCCTCTCTATCTCTCTCGCTCTATCTCTCTATCTCTCTCGCTCTCTCTCACTCTCTTGAACCAGCAACCCTCTTGCTGTGAGGCGACAGTGCTAACCACCACACCACCGTGCCGCCCTTATTGTTTATTGTCTATTAGGATCCCCACTAGCTACAGCAGGGCTGCAGCTATTCTTCCTGGGGTCCGCCAACATATTAAAATAACAGTACAAATCAAAACACAATAAAATCGAACCAAAAATAAATAAAAGAAAATACCAAATGCAAAAATACTCAACAAATCATGAAAGAAGAGAATTACAAATAGATAAAAATAACAAAACAGAACACAAAAACACAACTTAAACAGGAGCACTGCGACAGATTAAAAACTGACTGGGGTCATTGTCAGACACAATAAGTCTGAGAAGCAGTCCACAGTTCATTTTATATGAAGTCCCAGATTATCCACCTCATATAATCACACATACTACTATCATGTCACAACCATACATTCTACAGTCATATTATAACATATTATCATTTTTATTTTATATATATATGTATATATACAGTATATCATATTATCTATATTGTGAGGGTCCAAGGACAGAGGGATCTGGCAAACTTTAGAAAAGTTCCAAGGGTAAATTAAATTCCAAAGTGAATCAAAATAAAGATTGTTCATAAAAAACAAACAAAAAAGGTCTCCCCTATAAAGGTCCTGGCAAAGCCCCCAGTGTTGTCATATCCTAGAAATGCCCCTGTCCCCAAACAATCCCTGGTGTCATTTTCTTCTTGTTCTTGTTTTCTCTTTCATCTCTTGCATGTTTCGTTTTGCTGATGATTACACCTAATGTATGTAGGTAGCTGGCTGACTGTTCAAACTAATGATATCCAGTGAGTATCCAAAATTTGCCGATATGAGTGACCATCTGGGGCCCTTTTTCCAAAATTATTTTGGGGCCCCAAACATTTGCCTGGTCTCCCTCTCCAGATGGTGCACCCCTGCCACAAACACACACATTAACAGTGTGCTGTAAACTCATCTTGTGTCTAGTGGTAAAAATCAAATCAGTATAGAGTGGAAACTTCTCCTCCATATACCATCCATATTAGGATATAAAATACAGACTTACAAAATAAAGACATCCTTCAAATCTGTGGTTTAATGGAAGGTGATCTCATCACAGTAGGTCTCTGTGGTGCATTCACAGACTTGCATCACCTCAAATTAATGAATTCACTACAGAGGAAACTCAAGACAAAAGATACCAATAGATCAGCTTCTCCATAACTCCATCCATGCAATTCTACCTCAGCGGTATTGGCCTTCTGGTCGCCATGGTAACACCGGAAATAAAGATGTGGTTGTGAGTGTTGTGAGTCAGAAGCTAAAGTAAATGTCCCTGAAACTTGTGAAAGATATTTATCCGGCAGCAGAGCGGGCAAAATAATACAGCCAGAACTGTGCTCCAACACAAAACCTCTGCAGGCAAACGCAGGAACAGAGAGACGGCAAGGTCACAGCCACACACACACACACACACACACACACACACACACACACACACACACACACACACACACACACACACACACGCAAGTGAATGGAGCATGAATATCCACCTCCACTTGATCACGATGTCTCTCTCTAACCACACACACCTCTTCCTGTGCAGTATCACTGTGCTTTAGATTCTCATGGCGCTTTGAGTCAGACATGGATTGGAGGACTTTCTATGAATAATTGATGTCTAAATCCAATTTTATATCAACACATTTTCCTCCATCCCCCTTTATAACCAACAGGGTAGAGCTCAGACTTTGGTTTGACTTGTGGAGTTCTTGAGGATTAATGGACATTATCATTCAAGTTATACTCATATTTCTCTTAGATGCTTTGATTGAAGTATACTGATTTATAAATAAATAAATAAAAATAAAAATTAATTTGGAAATGGTATTTACATGTTATTCCTGCTCAGCCACAAGAGGTCAGGATTGCATGCTTTTCAAGTGCTCATAGTCTCTGTTACTGTAAACTCATTTCAGCCAGACGCCTTACATTGTGTGCAATCGTCAAAAAAAGATTACGGCACATTAACAGGCTCAGTGTATCTTTCTTTTTATTAGATTACATTCTTCTTTTTTGCATTTGTCAGGGCAGCTAACAGAAAGAATAAAGATGCCATTGTTTGTTTTGCAGTCACTTTCCATGTGTCCTCATTGTATTTTGTATTTAAATCAGCTGTTTTGATGTTATCACTAAGCCTAACACCCTTTTAATAGTGTCAGAATAAACTGTAACACAGCGTTACAACTGACCCGGACCATACCACCCATGACACAATCTACCCTGCTGGCTAGAAACAACAAAGTTTTCTCTGATGTTCCTCATCCAAAAGCAACTTGAGAAGTTCCATTTCTTGCTACTTCATCCTTCTGCTCCACTACCTTTCCAACCTGTTGTCATCCAAAGTCACCACATATCACCTCTTTGTCAGTGGCCTTTATACATTATACACTACATATCCTCCTGACTCTGCTGCTTACGTTCTGTGACGCTGCAACCAATGCCAGGACGACAACAAAAGCCATGGTAAGGTTTAGAAAAAACATTATGGTTTGGTTCTACATTCAGACGGGAAGTGAACACTTGGCTCCCAGGTTAAAGTCTGGTATTTGTTGGACCCATCCACCACAACTCCTGCCCACCCTACAGACACTTTCCAGTTCCTAATATTACATCGTTACCAGCAGTCATTACTGACAGGATTTAGACCAACACATTCTCACTCCAATCTTGTCGATGTTTGGTCGTGAAATTTCCATGTCGAGATATGATGTGCAAGGTACCCTGGCTGTGTACGTTGTTAAGGGACACCGCGTAAAGTTCTGACTGTAACATGCATTGACTGTTTGCAAAATACATTTCTGTTTTCACAGGAAATGTATATTTTGCATACAAAGTAAAAAATAAACAAAACAAAATAAATGCACTACATCAGTACAACACCACAAATTGATGTTTTTTCCTTCACCAACAAATGCACGTGGTTGCTTTTAGCCAACGCACGCACATGGTTGGGTTTCGGAAAAAAGAACAGGGTTTGGCTTTACAATCATACAGGACGTGAGCACCAGCCTCCCCAGGAGTTACTCTTTCCAATTTCAGCTGAACATGTATTTTAAAAGCCTGGTTCTAGTCAGACTAATGTAATAAATTGATTTTCTCTAATCTCATGTAAATGCATTAAATGACACAAATGAAAACAGGATATAACAATAACAGGTGATATGAAGTTGATGTATGTGAATTACTGTTTCTCTTAAGTGAAATATATTTATACAGCACCAAATCCTAAGAAAATTTATCTTAAGGCACTTTTCCTTGTTTTCCTTGTATATGTGATGTAATTATTGTAATTTGCTTCACTGCATTGTAGATCCTTGCCACCAATCAGTGTTTCTTGGGAGTGTCTGTGTACATTTCTGTATTGTTTGTTGACTTGTATGTATATTGTATGTATATTTTATGTGGCCCTTTGTAGCATCTGATCTCTATGTCATTTCTTATGCGCTGGTGACCAGATCAATTTCCCCTCTGGGCATTAATAAAGTTTATGTATTTATTTATATATTTTTATATAAAGTAGGGGAGTGTTCCAGAAAGCAGGATTTGTGAGTTAACCAGGTCATTTAACTTTAAATTCATGAATATCTAGAATTTTTGATTTTAGATACAAAGATCAAAGTAAGTCCAGTGAAAGACCAGGTGAAAGAAATAAAGAGTTTAATACAGTTTAGAGGGATATAGATGATAACAGATGATTTGATGAATTTGATGAATTGACAGAAAGTCCTTAGCGCTTGGACTCCAGAGAGTTGCAATCGCAGGTCATCTGAGTAGCAGCAAGATAAATCCCCCATGGAGTCCAGAAACTGGTGGTCAAGGTGGCTGAAGACTTGGTGGTGATGGGGAGGTGGAGGGTGTGCAACTGCAGCATGAAAGAACTATGTGCAGAAAGGAAACCGTATTTATAACAAGAAGCGGTAAGCAGAGAAGGTGTTGCTATGCTATTGGTTGACAGAACAGCTGATGTCTTAATTGATAGCCCCTTGACCACATTTGCCATATTCATGTAAACTTCTGAGTCTTGCATTCTTTGCTTTCCTTTACATTGTCCTGCATTGTCCTTGGGATAAACTTTCTGAAATCATAACTCAAATATGCCACTCTTACTGTCTGGGCATAACATTTTCAAACTCAAGGGATACTGACAGGCTCTCAGTTTTCACACACTTTGTCTGCATTTGTAGTCTCATTGCTTTTACCACTTGCAGCAAAGGGCCACAGGCTGGAGTCAAACCTGGGCCACTGCAGCAATGGCCTTGTACATGAGGCGCCTGCTCTACCACTAAACCACTGACGCCCCAATGTTTCCTTCTTGAGAAACATATCTCCTTTCAGTTAATCCTTAGCAAAGATCAAAAGCCCCCTGTTGCTTAGATATTTAGCTTGATCCTAACTTGATCTTACCCATTACTTTCTCAGTAGCTTTTGTCTATTTCAGGAGGTAAAATTGCCCCTATCTTTTCAAACATTACCATCGCTTTGCATTCTGTTTGTCCATCCTCTTCCACCATCTGCTCCACTTCCACCTCCTTGTCTTTGTAGCCTTTACCTTTTGGTTGTGTGACCAGCCTCCACAACACAAAACACAACTCCATTGCTGTCGCTTTTACCTTTCATCCTTTTGTTTACATCTTGCCGGGACATACTATTACTACCTCCATCCCTACTATCACCAATGATAAGTACATTCACAGCTGTGTTTATGTTGGATAAAAAAAATCGCCAACTTTTTTTTTCCCATGGTGAAGACCAGATGTTGACAAGCTAAAAATAGATGTTTTGTTTTGTTTTGGCTGACTAGACAGCACGTGAGGAGAGAATAGTATGAAAAATGTAGGAGGCTGAGAACAGTTTCCAAGTATTTACTAATGCCACATGAGCGGTATGAGCACAGAGTGCCAACGGGCTGGTGAACTCTAGTAAAGAGTCGTCACCAGGATGTTTTACTAGCCCGCAGAATGCTCGCATTGGAGCCAAGTCAGTTGTTAGCATGAGCTGTGAGCTGTAATCTGTCAGTAAATAAGCAGCAGTGTGTGACTGACTGTAGATGGTGAAGCTGTTGAATTTATTTGTGACTTGTTTGTTGGTTGCAGCAGTGGCTGTTAGCCTGCAACCAATTTAGAGTTTCCAATTAACCTGCATGTCTTTTGATTGTGGGAGTTTAAGTATTTTACCTGCAGTATCTTATGTTTTATGTAGTATGTTTTCCTTTATTCTACAGATGTTCAGTGATAGAAACCTTGAATTAGATTAATGATAACAATATTATACACATAATTTGGAGGGATTATTTCAAGGTTTCAGGCTGTGCAAAGATGCTCCTGAGACAGTTCAGCGCATAATAGCAGGGTGTAAGGTGCAGGCAGGAACAGTATACATGGAACGCCATAACCAAGTGGCTGACATAGTATACAGGAACATCTGCACTGAGTATGGGCTGGAAGTCCCATGGTCACAATGGAAGACACCTCCTTGGTGGTTGAGAATGACCAAGCTAAGATCTTGTGGGACTTCTAGATCCAGACTGACAAACTAACCGGACATTGTGTTGATGGACTGCTATGTATTTGAGGAAATAATACATTATTTACATACTTTAAATAGGTACGACTTTTTTTTAATTGACACAATGGTCAGTATACCTGTTAAATAAGTTAAGTGGTACTTGGTACCTGATACCTGTGTGATTGAACTTGCACTGGAACAGTAAAGTCATCTAAACTGTATCTCGTGGTTTAGCTCATCATTTATTACTGTTAATGTAAGAGAAAAACATACCAGACCTGGCAACAAGCAATGGTGGAATCCCTATCGTTAATCGACCTGGTTTTGTTGTGGGATTTCATCTGCTCTCCCCACATGGATCCAACGCTGTAGGACAAGCTTGCAGGAGGGGGGGACATGTGTTAAACAAGACTGAGGTAAAAGAAATAATATTACACTGTGGAAATGTCTGGAAGTGTGGGGCATATGGACAGTTTTGACAGCACAGTGGAAGACTGGACAACAGTGGAAAGAGTTGAGCAGTATTGTCTGGCCAACGAAATAAGTGAGGACAGAAAAGTTGCTGTGCTGCTCAGTGTTATGGGAATCACTCCAGCGGGAAAACTGAAAGTAAAGGTGAAATATGAGAACCAAAGATGCAACCTTGAGCTATATGTGCTTTAGTATGGAGGGGTACTATTGTGGTTAAAACACATCCGTCTCAACTGGCAGGAGATAAAGGCCATGCGAATTGCCAACAAGGGGAAAACTCAGTGTGCAGATGGAAAACGCAGATACTGGACAAACATGCAAAAGTGTTCAGAGAGAGCATAGGTAACCTTCAACACATAAAGGCATTCGTTGAGCTCAAGGACAATGCAACGCCAAAGTTTCACAGGGCACGTCCCGTCTCATATTTCTCATATGCCATCAGGTGTTGGAGCAGAGCTTTTTGGACAGCCCTAACACACATATTTACTGCTGGTCTATTCACATGGGATTAGTATTACCTGAGGTAACTGTCCGGGACCCTTTTACAGAAGGTAAAAGTCGCGGTTATCTTTACTGACATGGCACATTCGGACGGGACTAAAATCTCTGGTAATTATTACTTTACCCCACGTCCCTATATAAAACTAATCCCATCCGAATAGGGCTTTTGACCCATGTCTCCCTCTCTACCTGGCTTGTGATGCATCACCATGTGGTATTGGTATTGCAATATCACAAAAATGATTGGTGGCTCAGAGCGACCTATTGCATTGGTGTCTCGAGCCTCAACATGGGCTGAGCGCAATTATGCACAAATTGATAGAGAAGCTTTGATTTGGTATGGGGTGTGAAAAGTTTAACTAGCACCTCTATGGAAGATGCTCTACATCACCAGTTTTCAAACGCAACCTCCCTGTCATACATTCTAGTGTCACCATAGTGGATGCGGAGCCTCCAAGCATTCCTATGAGACCGCGCTGAGCAGGTTTTTTTCATGCAGCAAAACGAGACAGTCACTGGATAAATGCGACAAAATCGTCACTTCCAAGGAGGCTCAGCTTCCCTGGGACCGAATGGAGTGGTAGGTGGGAGAGAATGTTCGGTGTGTGCATGATGATTGGAGGAACTGTCTAAGGCTGAATCCCTTTGTGATTGACAGCGCTTTGGAAATACACAACAGCATCGTGGCATTTCGAGCTCAGTCCCATGCAGATCCCATCTTCTGACAGAGTGCCGTCTGGAGTTCCTTATTTCCATAAGTGATATAGCTCATTTTCACCACAGTTCAGGTGTTTAAACCCATCTGAAAGTCTTTGGCATGGGTCTATGGCATGAGTGTGGTTGAACAACGGCTTCAATTAAATGTTCCTTTGATAACTTTCTGCCTCCCTACAATATGACAAATTTTATGATGCAAACTTAAAGTGAGCTTCCCCTGTCTGAAAGACCAGCAGCTGCCACTGATCCCAGAGTACTCTACTTGATGAGATCAGCTTTCTGTGCACCAAGGCTGCATCATGTGGAGGTAACATGTAGTTGTGCCCCCAAAACTTCGCTCAAGAGTGCATATGTCATTACATGAAAGGCACCTTGGTGTAGTTAAAATAAAAGGCCTCGCTAGGAGTTCTGTGTGGTGGCCTGGCATGGATAGCCAAATTGAAGACCTTGCCAGGCCATGTACAGGTTGTCAACAGCCCAGCTGCAACCCCAACCTTCATTTCCCAGTTTTTTGCATCAGTCCAATAGGTGTTGCCGCCAGAAAATACTTTTTTACTACAGTAAAAAAAAAGAGAGACTAATCATAGACCTGTCTTCCCCACATCAACCTAGACTCCATTTCCTTTCAGGCATCTTTGCCCACAGAGAAAGTACAGCACATCACTCTGCTTCTGTCAAACTATCTTCTGGCAGACAGATGCACAAAACACCAGCTACTAGCCCTTCTCGGTCACCACAATTATGCCATTCGCATAGTTCCTCAAGCCACATCTTTCCTGTCCAATCTTGTAGCCAAAGCCATCCCCTCTCTCCATGATAAAGTTGTTGTGGTCGATGCATGCAAAATGGACATGCGTTTGTGGCAACATTTCCTTTCATCTTGGAATGGCATTTCTTTCTTCTATGACAACTTCAATCTCAATCTGAGGACATTCAACTTTACACGGATGCAACTCCTTCCGTAGGTTTCGGTGGTTACTACGGAGGGAAATGGTTCGCTTTCCGCATGGCCCACAGAGATCAAAGCCCTTGACTCGGAGTCCCACTCTCCCTCATCCATGCTTCATGAGCTATATCCCATCATCATAGCTGCCATTCTTTGGGGGCATGAATGGTCTAGGAAGTACATACTAATACACTCTTACAACACTGTAGTCATAGAGATCCTTAACAAAGGACGATCTCATTCCCCAGCCATCATGCAGTTCATGGACAGGCTCACATTAATCTTAGCCCAACACCAGTTCATTGTCAGGGCAGGCCATATTCCTGGTTACCATAACAGCATTGCCAATTCACTTTCTCGTTTCTCATTCCAGAAATTCAGACACTTGGCCCCAGAATTGGATCCCATACCAGTCCCACTGTTTTCAGCCACGACATTCAACTAGCTCCTCAGCTAAGAAACCTCTCTAACGCTTCACAAGAAGCTATCCTTAACAGTCTTGCCTCTGCCTACTTAACCGGCTGGACTAGCTTCAAGGCATATCACGCCACTAACCTGGACATTACGTTCATATGCAATTTTATCACCCATGCTCATTCAAATCAAAAAATCCGGTCCTCCATCATCCAAACCTATCTAGCTGGTATCAACTTTGTTATCAAACTAATCACTGGCCACCACTGTCCCTCTATCTCTCACTCTCATGTCACAATGTTGATCAAAGGCTTGTGTAAACAGGAGCCCACTCTCAGAGCTAGACACCTATCATGACTCCGACCTTCTAAGCCTCTGTATTCGTTCTCTATGACCAGGCTACATATCCCCTATGGCTGACTTAACCCTAGAATCCATGTTTCTGCGAGGTTTCTTTGGCTTCCTAAGATCAGATTTCACACCTACTTCATCCTCCTAAAATCTTTCTCATCATCTCAGTCTGTCTGACATCACCATCCACACTTCTGACTCTCTCATATTCATGCTCTGAAGGAGCAAAACAGACCAACTGGGAGTTTCTTTTCCTATTCACATTTTGCGCCTCAGCTCCTATCTCAGCCTATACAAGCCACTGACCAAATACATCAGCTCTAAGTATGCAGCCAATGCATCACCTCAATACTCTATTTTTCTCACCGAAGCAGGAAACATGACCACTCAATTCTGGTTCCAGAAACATTTTCACAAAGTCCTCTGCATTTTAGGCATATCCTCAGAACACTATTCAAGCCATTCTTTCTGCATTGGTGCTGCATCCACAGCTGCCAGACTGAACATCTCACATCAAACAATCCAGGTCTTCAGCCACTGGTCATCTCAGGCATATCGCTCCTACATCTGCATCAAGCCAACGTTCAACTCAGTTTACTTTAACTCTGACTCTTTTGGGGGCCTGTAATCAACTCAGATAGGAAAAATGCCTGAGACTTAACCCCACACTGAGTCTCACTCCACCCAATCTCCAGCTCATTCTCCCAGACCATCCTAACAGAAGACATCTCTCTTTCACCTTCACCCCCACTTACATCCATTCACCATTCCTCAACAACTAACGCCTCCTGAATTACAATAAACATTTAAAAGACATATTGTTGTGGCGTGGTCCTTGCTAGTGAACATAAAGTTGAGTATTTCTGCATTATGACTCTGGAAGGCTAACTTTGAAGAAAGTACATGTTAATTAAAAAGTGATCAAAATTGATATTAAAAAATCCCTAAGCATGCAGCGGAATGGTTAATATGCATACGGTATTCTTAGTTTAATTGTGGCTGGATACCTCGGTGGCATGTCAAAGCCCCCTCTACTCACCTTTTTTCCTGTCTGCTTTCTCACCATCAATACTATTACTGCTCACATGCAATCCCTGTCACTGTAATCTGATAAATATTTAATCTCCTTATATCTTTCAACCTCCAAACTAAAATTAGTTTTCTGTGGTAAACCCTGAAAACTAAATCATGGTTATATGATGTTATTGGTTTTGTGCTAAATAAAGGGCTGAGCTTATTACTGTTGGGACAGAGACATGTGACTCTTTAGGATTGAGAAATAAACTATTTATGCAGTACCCTGCAGAGAGAGTCTATGGTGCTGTGTCCACAGTGAGATTCCTGCTGATTGCAGTGCAGTGGCCTAAGCCTCAGTAAATTCCTCTTTTGATTAGAGCCACAAATAAAGCTTTACTGGCCACTGAGCTGTGACAATAGACAGTCTGCTCTCTAAGTCCAGCTAGCCTGGTATGCAGGGCAATGAATGCCACAAAGGGATGGCATAATACAAAAGCAGGACTTGTTTTTATCTGACAGTGTTGGGTGTTTAGCCCTGCTACCAAAAGCAAAGGGCTCTATATGGGCTTCGCTGGGTCTATGTAATGGCAAGGACTCCAGGGGCCACTAACACATTAACCAGCTCACCGGTGGTCTAATTTACAATATTGTGGGTGAATGCATGTAAACACATAAACATGCAGATTACATTTTCATGATGAAAATACACTTATACTTACTTATACATGATAAAAAAAAGGATAAAATATTAAAATAAGAACCTAACCAAATTTAAGAACTATGATGAAAAAGATATAATTTAGCCACAAGATCCTGACTGTTAAAGACCAATGTAGCCAGAACATACAACATTTCATTTGACATTGAAATAGGAATTTGTCATTTGAACTCTAAAATTTATTAAAGGGGTACTTTCCCGATTTTCCCTACATCTAACCAATACACAGCTCCTCTCTCAGCTCAAATCCTCTGGATGAGCAGGTTTTCACTGGCTGTTGCTCAAACTACAGATTGTCCTTCCTTATCTCATATCTGCCAACCACAGACACAAAGAGTATAGAAGCAGATCAAGAGAGAGAGACACCATTCTCGCTCTCTTTCTCTCAAACTCAGACCAAACTGTAAAATTAAGCAGTGCTGATTAAATATAAACAAGATTCTGCAACTTATTCTCATAAAATAGTTCGTATGAAATCCTTGAAAAAAGCATGTACAACAGTTTGTATGATATCCTACGAATTTGAGCCCCATGAATGATGTCATGTCCTTAATGTGTATTTATGTAATTAACGTCAGTACACTGGTCACGTGATGGCAACTTTTCAAAATATATGGGATTTATATGGAATTATGTGCAGTACTTTTTGTAGGAAAACATGCAAAAATTTGTGAAAACAGCTGATTACTGCATTGCCTCTTTTTCACCTCAAATGTTTCCAGAAACATTTTTTAACTTACTCTTAAACTTTGCTTTTAGATCGTTGTTGGCAGCTGGCCACTATGTGTTTGCTGTGGTAAAACAGTAAAGCTCACATCATGTCACGCATCAGTGGTAATGTTTATCGCAATGCATTCTTGTAGTTGTAGGTTTTCTACCCCCTGAGCAAAAGCAAATGCACAGCCCTTCCTCTGTTTGCTGTGGTCATGTAGCACTGATTTCAACAGTATTTGCATCTTTACTACTTCACAGACAACCTAGTTTTATCAAAAGACCATCTTTCCAGCTGTAAAATACTTATTTTAATAATTAAATCCAGAACTAATTTCGCTGAAATTTGTTCACATAATTAAAGCTGCCTTATTAGAGATTTTAGTAAGGTGTCATTTAGGCATAATCGACTTATGATTATCAATTTAAATATTCCTGCATGTCCATGAGAAAGAACTCCCACCAGTCATGCACCAACATCACTCATAGTCTGACCACATTCACTGGTAATATCTAACCGTTTAACGAACCCAGTCCAATTCCCAACTTGTTAAATATCAGCCCATAAGGCGGCAACATCTTTTGATGCTTAGAACAACAAGTATAAAGAGTAAGAAAGTCCATATAGGGTGGGTGGAAGGGGAGGTAGATGGTTTAAACAAACTCTGATGTGAAACAGATGTGCAGTGTATGTGTAATATTTTGACATCTAAATTACTATCATCAAGCCACAATTCATTTTATTTTAAAAGTCAGTGACACAAGTTGAACCTTTGACCCCATTGTCAGATTTGTCATCGACATGGAGGACGCCAGCGATGGCACTTTGCAGCCAGAGGATGAGGTGGCAGCCTACATTGAGTTCAAGAAGGGTGCCAGATTTCAACAACATCCAGATACACTGCAGACTTCAATTGGCTGAGCTCATCTGAGATGGACTGACACAAAGTGGAACAGTATGCTGTGGTCTGGTTGGTATGGTTTTTGAAAATCATTGACATCACTGGGAGCAGTTCTTTTGTAAAGCACTAGGTTAATGCATGAGGCACTTCCCAGGGCCCTGCCATGTGGACACAGACCCTTTCTCCTCAAAAAAAATCTACCATCAACTATTGCATGCCAATCAACCAACCCATCACGCAGTATGTGTGGGTGCAAGAGCTCTTGAATCTGATGGACTGTAGGACATAGAGATATTTGCATGGGGAGTTTCCATTCACCATTTGTCACTGCTCTGCATGGGTCCAATCCCATAGAAAGCATAAGTTGATGAGTCTTCTCTCACTGAAAATCACAAGCTGCACACTGCAGCAGGCATTATCTGGCGTACCAAGACAAGATCCGCAAGAGTCATCGCAGCAAGAAAGTGGATTGCTTGTCGTCTGACATGGACTGCATGCGGTTTGTTTTCATGCTCCTTTTCCCTGTGAAGACATAACCTGGTGCTCTCTCTTAAGTACAGTGGGGACATAGTGGACCTGTTCTTCACATTTGATAGTCAGAACTACTCCAGGTAATTGTATTGAACAATGTTGTGATATTATATATAAGTAAGATTGTGAAACACTTAACACTCAACAGCATTATTTGCACTTCATCAGGTACCTGGTCTGATTTGATGTCCTCCTCACCAAGCTGAAACTGACTCATCCTGGTGTCATAGAACTCATCCATTTAATAACCTTGAGATTGATGTGAGATAATAAAGTAGCTACATGGTTATTGCAGAACTAATTTAGCTATGAGCCAAAAATTTGTCATTTGCCTATTTTTTTTTAATCTTTTTTTTTTTTTTTAAATAACGATAAAGAGCTGTTGTTGCATATCAATGGCCTTATCATTCAATTCCTGGTGTTCAAATGATATGAAAAAGTGGGTTCATTTGTCTTTGTATGTTGTGTGGTTCAGGAGTTATGAAAATCTGTGTTTTTCGATGTTGGCATGGACATCAATTCATGGCCGTAAAAAAAACATTCATTGGCCATGAGTTGACCTTGGCAACAAAGGAAATTCCTAACTAGACACCATTAGGGTTCTAAAACTCCAGGTTACAAAAAAATGCCATGCAGGTGCACAGGAACACATTTCTCCTGCTGGACTATTTTGACATGTCATAGTAGGAAAAGCACAGGTGTAACACTAACAACGGCTCTGTTCTACTCAAGTGCTCCAGTGAGAGGGACAGAGCAAGCATGCAAGATACGAGGATCCTGAAATCAAAGCAGGTAAATGGAATTCAGCCATCATCATTTCCATTATTTACCCCTGTGCTTTTCCTGCTGTGACATGTCTTCCATGAGAGAGGCCTATTTAGTTTTGGTTTTAATAGTGTGACTGACATATAGTCGGAACTGATAACCTAATTGAATAAAGACCCACCTGACTTGTGTCTAGTATTTAACATGGATAATCTGAATAGACAATTCTCTCAAGCCACATCATGCTAAAACTATTGCCTTTGGTCCACCTATATTTTGTCCAGAATATGAATCAACAGCTCGCATGTACCTCCTTTAGAAGGTTTGGCATTATCAGAAACATTTTAAGAAGGTTATCACCAAACACTTTTTGGATGTTTTCAGAGGACATTATCATACCTATAAGAGGAACATCATGGGAACTAAAATAATACTTCCCACAGACTAGAATATTTAAGCAATATCACAACATAAAGAGTAAGTGCCTGTTGCACCATGTCTGCGTTACATAGCAATGGTGACAGCGGAGTCCTGTGGGAACTATTTTTGTTGGCGGAAGACAAATAAAATGCTTAAATTATCTATTGCTTATTTAACTTTTGAACTGTTGTATAAAAGCAATATCACACTTGAGCTCGTGATGTTATACTCGTATATCGTCATGGCTGTGATTTGGTCATACATTCACAGCCGTGACGATATACGACAATATACGAGTATAACATCACAAGCTCAAGTGTGATATTGCTTAAGTAACATTCTCAGAATGATTTTAGAACCAAAACACTATCATTCCCACAACATTGGCTAACATTACCTACAAATTCTAATATTAATAAAACTAATATAATTAAAAAAAAAACAACTTTTAATCTAATGTCCATTTAACCTTTTAAGGATGTTTATCATTTTTAATAAAGTTCCTATAAGGTAAAATGCTAACTACAACATAATATTTTCATTGCAACATTCTGAGGATGTTTTGGTGATGTTGAGAGGTGACAGATCATAGAATATTCTTTTACAAAACATCCCCATAATGTTACATGACAACAAAGGAAAAGCATTTTCAAAGCCATATTCAGACATTGTTTTCGGGGTGTTATTGAGGCCTGACATTAAATTTTAAAAAATGTATTAATCGGTCCTGTAATTAAGCAATATCACACGAGAGGGAGTGATGTTGTACTGTATATCATCACTGCTGTGATTCGGTCATAGGCCTAAGACAATTACAGTGTTTTTCCTAGATTTGGAAGTTGTTAAAATTGAATTGAGAATAGGCCTACACTGTGGACTTTAAGGGGATGGTAAACACATTTGTGTAATCAGATTTTAAATATCTAATTTCTAAATGGGTGAAAATTAATTTTATCCATATGTTACCCATATCTGACAGCACCCCCAGTTGTTGACTACACTCACATGATAGTTGAGGTCAAGAGCTCTCTATAACAGTTGGTCCCATGTCTGTACCTCCTGTTGTTGCTGAATTAAAAGCCTTCAAACATGCACTGAGGTCGAGGTTCAAAGGTCAGTATTTCTAAGCAGGAGGCATGTAGAATCTTCATACTGACATATGTTACTCTCCAGGTTGAGACCTTTCCAATGATGTATTTGGTTTCGCTCTACGGCAAAGTTTTTTTCATTTTTTGGACACAAGCCATGACACGTCTAGTTTCAGACAACACTTCGAAGGCCTAGTGTATAAAATGATTTTTGTTTGTTTCTTTGCTTTTTTTTTTTTTTTACTGTAGATAGTTACTAAAATGAGTCATCCTCAGAGAATACAATACTACTAAAAAGGTAAACCAATAATAACAATAATGAAATAAGCAAAAACAATATTAAAATTATATTGAAATTTTAAAATCTATTTACAAAGTGGAATGGTAGCCTAATAGATGACTTAGACATTATTTACTATTATTTAGACACTATTTATTAATGCTTAGATACTATTTATTATTGTATTACTTTTAGCATGTTCTACTTGCTCCACTAATCTACTGTATATGTTTTAATTTATCTTATCTTACTATATAATGACGAAAACTCTGTCTGTTTGTGTCTGTGTCTGTGTGTGTCTGTTCCACATTTTTCTCCTCACTGACTTGGTCAATCCATGTGAAATTTGGCACAGTGGTAGAGGGTCATGGGAGGATGTGAATGAAGCAATATTAAATTTGGCCAAAGGGGGGCGCTATAGCAACCGATTGAAATTGCAAACTTTGAATGGGCATATCTCATGCCCCGTATATTTTAATTTAAAAAAACAAAAAAACAAAACCCACTTAAAATCAATCTCTTCCTAGGAAGTCTGACCGATCTCTATGAAACTCAGTAAACATAATCCAGGGACCAATATCTAAAGTTCCCTCTTGGCAAAAATTGAAAAACACTAAAACTGAGCTTCTATAAGGCAATGAATATTGCGGAGGGCGTGGCTCATCACATAAAGGTGTATAACATCTCAAGGGTTTCACCAATCACCACACAACTTTGTAGGCATATGACCACACATAATCTGAGGGGACCCCTCCATTATTGACCCGATCAAACAAAATGGGGGCGCTAGAGAGCTAATTATTACTCCTCAAGGTGACTGGAGAAATTTAACTGCTTAAAAATGGCTAAAATGCGACTGATCACTCTGGCTCCCCCTGTGGCTGAATGGTTTTCTTTTTCTTTTCTAATCTTTGCTCTGACTAAGTCATGGTATGATATGCTGTACATAATCACAGAAACTGTCAGTGTGTCATTCTGTCAGTCAATCATTCTTTTTAGATTTTTTTGATCACTGACGTGGTCAATCTATGTGAAACTGCACATAGGCATTGAGGATTGGCATAGGTAGAAGGTGACAAAGCTTCCAATGGGTATGGACTAGTTTAATAACTAATTTATTTTATGTTACATCTTTATCTTTACATATTTATCATAGTTCTCCAGTGTTTCCTCAGTGGGAGCCGCCTTCACCAGGGGGCAGCTGCTGGTTCTGCTGTGGCGCTGGCTTAGGGTCCGCTCTCCACTGGTGGGGTGGAGGGTTCAGACCATCACTTTTTGACGGTGAAGCTGGGCTCTTCCCATGCCTGGGCTGGGATGCCGGTTCATGCTGACAACCGGGTTGCAGGGGGCGGCGGCCGACTGCTGATGCGGATGGCTCCATGTGATGGTGTTTCCTCTCTGGTTCTTCCGCGCTTAGCCTTATTTTTTTTCTTCTTATTTATTTATTCATTTTTTCTTTTTCTTCTATTTTTTTTTATTACATCGGGATGGGGGTGAGAGAGGTGAGGGGGTCTGTGGGGGATTTGTTGGGGATGGGAGGGCTCTGCTTTTAACATGTAAAGCACTTTGTGCTACATTTTATTGTCTGAAAAGTGCTCTATAAATTAATATTGATTGATAATAGTCCGGAAATCCCATCTTCATCCCGTTTAGGATATACTGCCATGGTACAAGATTTGATGCACACACACACACACACACACACACACACCCACACACCCACACCCACTTTTCTTAACAGAGATAGTGGCATTTGGATTCAGTTGTGGCAGACAAGTGGCAATTTGAAATGGAATGTCCAAAGATGGTAGACAGTACAAATCAGTAATGGGATGCACCACACCCGCCCACAGCACAATGCTCTTAAAACCCTACGCTATCCAAAGCTGGCAAAATACATTTATCTTATTTTATGGCCTTGACATTAACCTATCATATTGTTGAGTTATCAAGGACACTCATGTTTTTGTGTGTATACAGTCAAGTCAAGTCAAGTCAAACTTTATTTATAAAGCACATTTAAAAACAACCTCAGTTGACCAAAGTGCTAAGCAGTTACGGTGCAGTGCTGGCTGGTCAAGATCAACAAACAAAGAGTTACAGTAGTCTAGGCGTGATGTAACAAAGGTGTGAATAACTTTCTCAGAATCATTTCTGGGGAGATAAGCCTTTACTTTTGCTAATAGTCTTAGCTGGAAGAAGCTCGTTTTGACAATGGACCTTATCTGCTTATCAAACCTAAAGTCACTGTCCAAAATAACACCAAGGTTCCTTGCAAAAGGGTGGCAATGAGACTTAAGGGTGCCAATGGCGCTGTCATACCCATCTAACAGATTCTGTTGGCCAAATAAAACAATCTCAGTTTTATTTTTGTTCATGGAGAGAAAGTTCACTTCCATCCAAGATCGGATATCATTGAGGCAGTCTAATAAGACCTGAACAGAGGCTTGTTCATTTGTTTTTAAAGGCAGATAGATTTGTACATCATCTGCAAAGCAATGAAATGAAATGTGCTTTCTAAATATGGATCCCAATGGCAATATATATCGAAAAGAGGAAGGGGCCCAAAATAGAACCCTGAGGCACCTCATAGCTCAGGGGGGAAGTGGCCGAAGAATACTGGCCCAGCTGGACAGAGAAGTTCCTGTCTGAGAGGTAGGACTGAAACCACTTAAGAACAGTACCCTTAATGCCCACACAGATGTTTAAGCAAGACAGGAGACTGTTGTGATCCACCGTATCAAAGGGCACTGTCCCAAATAGCACACATACATCTGACCGACGTTGGCCTGAGGACGACACATCGGTGGCCCTGAATTTATAACGTCTGACAAACATCGGCCGCATGGGCGGATATCTTTAAATTTAATATTCTTTTGTCCCAGCTCATCAAACATCTCTGTTACATCGGCTTTGGGTTGGCCCAGTGCCGTAGAATGTCTGCCCACATACGGAAGTTGCCAAAGAGGCGGAATTTCATCTCTGCAGTGTTTGTTTGGAACTGAGCTTGCAGGACGCAGCATCTCATCGCAGTTAGTTTCAGGTAAGCTAACTGGAATAAACTGGCAGAAAACAGCTATGTTGTTTCTTCTGTGACTGTTAAAAGAGGTTCCTGGTGAGTGGCGAGGCACAACTGGGTGTATATAGCACATGTCCCCACCAGCTAACGTTATCTTTCGTTAGCTGATAGCTAGTTTAGCGGTGTAGCTCATGTTAGCTAACAGGCTACAACTGTGGTGTTTTAATTTTATTTTCCCTAGTTGACGTTATGTGCTCATCTGGTTATTGTGAGCACACATTTTGAGTTAAAGTCCGTGTAAAGCAAATTCTGCTATTTTCTTCTAAACACATTAAATTCATAAAAGGTCAGGTCATAAAAGTACTTCTCAAAATGTGTAAAAAAGCCTTTTAGCCATTTACAATGTAATTGTTGAGCTGGGCTCCACAAACTGTGTTTCTAGGTTTCAATTTTTTGGATTTAGTGGGCGGGCCTTAAATCATAGCCGCGTTACGTAACGGAGCTATCCCTGCTACAAACACACCCCCTGAGGCTGTAGCAGTATAAATACACACTCTTGTACAGTAGGTGGCGGTATGCACCTGGAAGTTGTTTGGGATCCGCCAATAAATTGAGAGAAGAAGAAGAAGAAGAGGCAGTAGTATAGAAAACCAGCCGTTTCACTATATACATATATCACATTTTTCACATCACTATATCACCGTGTAGACTAATCTGATGTTTGTAAAGTCTATAAACACAATGATTTAACAAACATTACTATTTCTGTGTGCACGTTTTGTAATTAACATGATTATTATAGATTAGCTGGGCTAACCGTTAGCTGTTAGCCTTTAGCCATTAATGATTAGCCGTTAGTCGTTAGTGATTAATGACACATATTTCTGTGATGTGACAAACTTATAACAGACATTTTTTGCTGCTTTACACCGGGGCCCTGGACGCATGCTCAAGTGTCTGGGAGAGGAGTGGAGAGGAGCGCGGAGGTAAAGCGGGGCAGGCCGACACTGTGTATCCCAGAATGGGTGCTCAAGTGTGTGTGAGACCAGCGGAGAGGAGCGGAGAGGAGCGCGGGGGTAGGGCGGGCAGGGCTGACACTGTGTGTCCCAGAACGGGTGCTCAAGTGTCGGTGAGACCAGCGGAGAGGAGCGCAGAGGTGAAATAGTGAAGTTTAAGGATGCCTTCGGTATGTTGTTAATATGATTTTATGGCCAATTTATCTGTCGAGGTCTCCTCTTCTGCAAAGCAAACTGACCCGGTGGCTACAGGTAATAATTGTTGAGCTGCTGTTGACAGTTAACGAAGTTAATGCTGGATCCCGTTATTTAACAGTTTCAACACTAAATTAAGCAGAGTGATGGACCCAAAGCCTTCAATCAAGTTTGTCAAATTGACTTCATTGTGCACACTTACACACGAAATAGGGTAACAGTCAGCTATTTTTGAATGTTAGCATTGATTTCTCACATTCAGTGGTGAAATATTTGTAGTTTGAAAGGTCCGACCTAAATGAATAAAGGTCAAGCTAACGAAGCATATGAATATTAATGAAGGAGCACCCACTGAGCGCAGCTTCTTTTATTGATCGTTTGAACGTCGCGTGGGGGTCATTTTCGTTTAAAGGCCGACGTCTCAGCGACGTCTTGGCAATGAGCAAACCCCTCTCCCTGCTACGTCTTAACGATCTAAACTTGATACGTCAAGCCGACGTCGGCCAGATGTATGTGTGCTATCTGGGGTCATATCCAGAAGGACCTGGACCACGGAGTTACCAGAGTCAACTGTTAAAAGAAGGTCATTTAAAATTCTTAAAAGCGCTGTTTCTGTGCTATGGCGTGACTTAAAACCAGACTGGAACTTCTCGGAAATGTCATTTAGATCAATAAAAGACTGCAGCTTATCATTAATCACCTTCTCCGAGACCTTAGAAAGAAAAGGAAGCTTGGAGATAGGCCTAAAGTTGGATAAAACTGTGGGGTCAAGATTATGTTTTTTGATGAGGGGCTGGACCACAGCATGTTTAAAGGCAGCTGGGACACATCCAGACATCAAAGATGAATTTATCAGATCCATAACACAGGGCCCAATGATATGGAAAACGTCCTTAAAAAGAGGGGGTGGGATGCTGTCAAGAGGACAGTAAGAAGGCCTGAGGTGCTGGACAATATCAGTTAAAGCTGAGAGAGGTACTTGTTCAAATGTATCAAAAACAGCAGGGCAAATGGGAAAGACAGCAGGATCTAATGCAAAAGCAAAACAGAGGACCTAATATCGGAGATCTTGCCAATAAAAAACCTTAGATAATCTTCACACAGTTAAGGTGAAGGAACAACACCATTGTGGTCACAGGGGTTTAAAAGAGTACTCAACGTATAAAAAGGAAACTGAGGTTTATGGCTATTGACTGACACAAGATTGGATAAAAACTGACTCTTGGCAGCTTTAACAGCTTTCTGAGTGCAATAGACTGTTTTTTAAAATGTCCAAAGAAACGTGTAACGTGATCTATCTTCCTCTTACTCTCGACGCATCTACATACAGATCTTGAAGTGAGCCATGGCTCTGTTACTGGCTTAGAGCATTTGCATCTTAAAGGAGCCACCAAGTCTAATATGTTAGTGCAAGTACAATTATAAGTGTCTATAAACTCATCAGGAGTAAGAGTACCATAATGATCCTGAGTATGTAGCACGGAATGATTAAATGCTGCAGAAAACTCAGAAGCTGTTGAAGGGTTAATTGTGTGCACACGGTGGTCCGTGGCGCACAGTTTCACATTAGAGTGGGGCACTATAATATTAAATAAAACAGCGAAGTGATCGGAAATATGTGTGTCACAAATCTCACTGACATTTAACTGCAGACCCAAGGATAATATTAAAGCTGCAAGCAGCTGTGATCGGGCCCTCGCTCTCCTGCGCCACCGCGGGGGGCCAGCAGCACGCATCACTGAAGCGCTTATGTGAAAACTCAGAGTAAGTTAACCCTGACGTGGTGTGATGTTTCATCCTCCTACTCGAAAAAATGCCCTATGGGAAGGGTTTTTTGAAAATTTCAAGGGGGCACTATAGAGGCATTTTGTCCCCCCCATGGGCAACGCCCCTATCAGATGCAAGAGCTCGCCATTCTTGACCTGTGTATCAATTTCATGAGGATATAAGGTCGCTGAAGCCATCAAAAAGTCAAATGTATTTGGTGGCAAGGGCGGCGTAATAGTGGCCACACCCCTTGACATAGAGAAAAGCTTTCAATAACTTTTGATCAGCATGGTCTCAGGGGCTGAGGCTGTCGAGCAACTAGGGGCCGC
The DNA here is from genome assembly GCA_035609425.1 of Epinephelus awoara. NCBI lineage: Eukaryota > Metazoa > Chordata > Actinopteri > Perciformes > Serranidae > Epinephelus > Epinephelus awoara. The sequence continues at coordinate 39,100,718 of CM069301.1, read as the reverse complement.
AGAGAGACCCAGAGCAGGCATGGATTGGCGGTGTAAATGCGGGGCTTACTGGCCACTTTATTAGGTACACCTGTGCAATCTAATACAATCCAATACAACAGCTCTGCCACGCATTCTCTGTTTACAAAGCTTTTACATTTTCAGCTTTTGTCAGAAAGGTGATTATTCTACTTTATTATTGAGGTCGTAGTGTGTGGTGTTGGTGTACTGGAGTGCAATATATTTAAAAGTGTTCCTAATATTTTGTCGCCCTCAATTAGAGAAAATTAGGAGACCACCCCAGTACACCACCACCATTCACTATGACCTCAATAATAAACAAAGTAGAATCACCACTTTCTAGACGATGTCAACAATAACCGAAAATTTATAAGCTTCAGGGAAAAAATCATGGTATAGTCGTTCTACTGGATTGCATTAGATTACACAGGTGTACACAAAGTGGCCAGTGACTGTACAGTGTTTCCTCTAGGACTTTTTTCAGCGGCGGGGGTGGCGGAGGGAGGGGGTGAGAGACATCCCTTGGCCGAATACCGAGTACCGAATACCGAATGCTGCTTTTTAGTTTTTCATTATTTTTTCCAGATGAATCCCCTCCGGATTAGTGTTGTCACGGTACCAAAATTGGGACCCACTGTACGATACCAGTGAAAATATCACGGTTCTGAGTAGTATCAGGATACCACAGCAAAAATAAGGCAGATGTGCCTTTTGTCATTTATAAAAAGATAAATCACTTTTCTATAATACATCAATGATATTTTAATGGAATAAATTACTTATTGACTTATTCATACTTCAAAAACAGCATCAATAAGTGATTAACATAGGGAGGATCAAAATAAAATAAATAAATGAAATAAAAATCAACCAGCCACCCTCCTCCCTTGGCAAGTCCCTTCATAAGTAAAGAACAGTCCCTAAAGTGTGGTGAGGTTAGTGGACCATTACCTGCCACAAAGAGTAATGTGAACGGCTCGTTTCTCCTCTAATATGCCACATACTGTGTGCCGCCAGGGCTCGGCTGTTCAGGTACTACTGGGCAGTCATGACAACAAGTTATTCACCTGGAGCCAGACTTCTCCGTTGCCGGTAAGCCGTTATCATGCACCGCCATATTTGACAGGAATACATTCCTGTCCGTGTCTGTGAACTGGAACTGGCACAGGACAAAGGGAGACACAGACAATATATACACACAGGGTAAGGGCACAGGTGGAAACAATCAGGGGTGAGGCAGACAATCACACCAGCGGGGAAACCACACAGGGGAAGGAGCAAGTTGCCTGAAACAAGAGGAGAGTTAACTTTCAAAATAAAACAGGAAATCACAAGACAACATAGACACGAGACAAACTGATTAAATTAACTTAACGTTACTTAATGTTTCTTGGACATGACAGTATGATGATTCTCACTATTATTTTAGTTAGATTAATCTTTCTGTGATATTTTTAAAAATGTTCAGTCTATTTATAATTTCCTCAGAGTTGTTGCCTGCATCTCTTCTTTAATCCCCTCCTTTCTTTAAATGCAGCTATGTTTTAATGTGCACTTTGACTGTGTACTGGATCAGCGGTGGATCTGGAGGGGGACATGGGATGGCAATAGCTGTCCTAAAAATACCTTGTCAACTATGTCTAGGACCTTGTAATTCCAAATTTATGGGAAGTTATGACTGGTCAGAAACTGTCTTCTTTTTTTCTTCCTTTTTAATTTTCCTTAAGTACAATAAGCGCTTAATATGCTTTAAATTGCTGGGAGCCTTCATGACTGAAAGTGAAAAGGCTGTATTACCAGAGGTTCTTGGAAATAGGGTTGAGTAGCCAGCAGCTTGCCTCAGATAGAGGAACAAGTACATATAGGCTTAGGTCTAGTTACGTTTATTGTGAGGTTGTGGGATAGGGTTATGGGAATGGGCACCCTAATGTTTATACAATGTATACTTTTGTTCATTTTTTATAGAGAGGTTGGTCAGAGAGCTTTGCGTATTGCCAAGGTCACTTGTTTACTCTGTCACCGTCACCACTGCTACTCTATCACTGTTGATTAGATATGGAAACTACTAAGGATGGCGTGCGATTGATTAGCTGGAATGTAAAAAGCTTAAATGGCTTAAAGAGAGCTAGAATATTTAATCACCTTAAATATTTAAAATGTGACATTGCATTCCTTCAGGAAACTCACTTGCTGGTAAAAGATCAAGTCAGACTAAGAAAATCCTGGGTGGGCCACATGTTTCACTCAAATTTAAATTCCAGAACACGTGGAACAGCTATATTGATACACAAAAAATATCAGTTTAATGCATCCACTATTATTTCAGATCCACAGGGACGCTTTGTTATGGTGTCTGGGTTCCTTTTCCAAATACCTGTCATTTTAGTTAATGTTTATGCCCCAAATTGGGATGATGTCAAATTTATGGACAGACATTATTTCATTAATACCCAATCTGAACTTGCATAATTGATTTTTGGTGGCAATCTGAACTGTGTAATTAATCTACTATTGGATCGTTCACATCCTAAATTCACAACCCCTTCAAAAATGGACAAGTTCCTGTCACTTTTTATGGATCAAATAGGAAGAGATCCTTGGCGCACTTTTATTTCCACGTCAGTCTTTCTCATTCTTTTTCAAAGTTCATCGTTCATATAGTAGAATAGACTATTTCTTTATTGATAGAACATTTCTCCCCTATGTCACCAAAACGAAATATCTGACTATAGTTGAATCGGATCATGCCCCTGTGTTGCAGTGTATAACAATTTTGAATGCCCCCCTTGGAAACTGGATAAAATTTTATTAGCAGATAATGTCTTTTGTGTAATGATATTCCAAAAAATCAATGAGTTTATTAAATTCAATAAAAAGGACAATGTTTCCCCATCACTGCTTTGGGAAACACTGAAAGCTGTGATAAGGGGTGAAATAATATCTTAATCAGCTAAATCCAGTAAGATGCGCAGACAGGAAGAGGACCAGCTCATTAGATCTATAGATACAGTAGATGCTCTGTGCTCTGCCTCCCCTTCTCCTGAGCTCCTTAAAAGGAAGCTTGACCTTCAAACTCAGTATAACCTGCTATCAACCAAAAAGACAGAGTGACTTTTATTGAAATCACGTGGTTATGTCAATGGTGAGAAAACTGATGTCTTTTAGCACACCAGCTCAAGCACCAAGCTGTTTCTCAACAAATTCACAAATTAGGAAGCCAAATGGTGAATTGACAATTGATTCAGGAGAAATTAATCAAACATTTGCCTTATTCTATTTTAACCTTTATGAGTCAGAAGCAGTCACTGACAGTACTGACATAGAACATTTTTTCAATGATCTCCAGACTCCCACTATCAACACAACTTATAATACTAAGACCAAACTCCCATTACAACAGATAGAATTCATTAAAGTCATAATGGCGATGCACAGTGGTAAATCACCTGGCCCGGATGGGTATCCAATTGAATTTTTTAAAACATTTTCTAATAATTTATCTGTAATTTTACTCGATATGTTTAATGACTCTTTGTCTTGTGGGTCTCTGCCACAGACACTGACTGAAGCATCAATTACCCTGCTGCTTACGTCAGGCAAAGATAACACAGAATGTGGCTTGTATCAACCTATCTCCCTCCTTAACTGTGATGTGAAGATCCTGGCCAAGGCTTTCGCCCTACGCTTAGAAACTGCAATGCATGATGTGATATCTGTTGACCAAACCAACTTTACTTCAGGACGACACTCATTAACGAATATTCGCCGGCTTTTGAATATTATTCATTCTCCTGCGTCCAGCGGGGTACCAGAGGTGGTCATCTTGCTGGACGCGGAGAAAGCTTTTGACAGGGTCGAATGGGAATTTTTGTTTAGATGTTTGGGAAAATTTGGGTATGGCCCCAAATTCATTTCATGGGTTAAGATCTTATACACCTCACCCACAGCTTCAGTTGATACAAATAATCAGCATTCACAACACTTCCAGCTGTCAAGGGGGACCCATCAGGGCTGCCCACTCAGTCCATTATTATTTGCATTAGCTATTGAGCCCTTATCCATTACACTTAGATCGTTACCATCTATGTATCAGCAGAATTAATAGAGGAGGAATGGAGCACAGATTATCATTATATGCGGATGATTTATTATTATATGTTTCAAACCCAGTTCTAAGTACACCCCATATTGTCCATGCTCTGGAGAGATTTGGTACATTTTCGGGGTACAAACTAAACTTTGGTAAAAGCAAATGCTATCCTGTCAACGACTTGGCTCTCCAAATTGCAGATAATGTCTTGCCATTTCAAATGTCTAGAAGTGGCTTTAGGTACTGAAGTATTAACATCCCAAGAGATATGCAAAATCTTTATCAAGAAAACGTTTTCCCCTTAATTGAGAAAGTCAGACTAGATTTGGAAAAATGGAAATCACTTCACCTGTCCTTGGCAGGAAAGGTTAACTGTATTAAGATGTACTCCACAAATTCCTTTATTTGTTCCAATGTGCCCCCTCTTCCTAAATCTTTTTTTAAATCCATAGATAAAACTTTTAATTCATTCATATGGAACAATAAGACCCCTAGAATACGTACAGAAGTGCTACAAATTCCTAAATCACAGGGAAGCCTATCTCTTAATAATCTTTGCTATTATTATTGGGCTGCAAATATTCAGAAAATTATGTATTGGCCTAATTCTCCATCTACAGACTGGTATAACTTTGAATCTATATCATGTACCTCATTCTCTCTCACGGCCCTGGTCACCTCCAGTTCTCCATTTTCTATCAAACATTATCAATACCCTTAAGATACAGTTCTAATTCAGATGGAACTTTGTGTTTAAACACTGTCTTCGCTTGAATCCTATATGCAATAACCACCTTTTTCCCCCGGCTAAATTAGATTCTGCATTTTCTCTTTGGCAAGGACAAGGCGTTTCTAAATTTAAGGATGTGTACATAAATGGTACATTTGCAAGTTTTGAGGACCTATCACACAAATTCAGTCTTCCTAGGTCCAGCCTATTCCGTTAATTTCAGGTCCGCCACTTCCTTCAGAGCCAGGGCCCCACTTTTCCAAGCTTGTCAGTGTCAGGCTTAGATAACATGTTAGAGATTCATTTTAGATCACAAAGGCTAATTGCAAGGATATATGACTATACAGCTTGCCTCGCCAAGATTAGGGCAAATTGGACAGCTGAGTTAGGAGAGGACATGGAGGAGGATGAATGGAACTGTGTTTTACAAAGAGTAAACAATAGTACTTTTTGTGCAAGACTAAGTATAATTCAATTCAAAGTTCTACATTAAGCTCACGTCTCCAAAGCAAGATTAGCTAAGTTGTATCTTGATTCAGATGCAAGTTGTGACAGGTGCCAGAACACTCCCGCCAACTTGACTCATATGTTCTGGTCATGCCCTGCTCTGACAACTTATTGGTCTATGATTTTTAAATTTCTATCTGAAGCAATTAATACTGATTTCCAACCCAATGCAGCAGCAGCCATATTTGGAATCACAGCTGGCCAATACTCTGTATTTAGGAAAAGCCACAAAAATATGTCTTTGTGGTAAAGTGTCTTTGTGGTTAAGCTACTTGATGCTCTTAATACAGTTAGAGAAGATTAAATTTTCACTTAGGGGATCTAGTGACAAATTCTTCTCCATTTGGAACCCAGTTTTGACACATTTAAGTATACTCAAAACTTTGCCTAACACCCTATAATAAAATTTCCCAATCCAAGATATTTAATCATATAGAACACAGTAGGTCTATGCACAGTTTCGCTAATAGAACTGGTAAAGTGTATTTATGTATTTACTTTCTTCTCCTTCCCATATCACTTACTTTTTGATTTTTGTACTTGTTTGCATTTCTAAATAAAAAAATATTAATAAAAAAAATAATAAACTGATTAGAATTTTATGATCAAAGGTTGAGGTCAGTGTGCCCTCACAAAATATGTTTTTGGCCATAACTCAAGAATTCATATGCTAATTATGACAAAACTTGACACAAATGTGTAAAAGGATAAAATAATGAAGTGATGGCATTTTATATCCAAAAGGTCAAACATCAACTTCACTGTAACACCATAATGTTCTGCATGAAACACTTTTCTGGCCAATATCCAACATCATATCTGAAGAACAGAGGGGGAAATATTTGGTCAGATACTTAATTAGTCACACTCATCTTGGATGCTAATTAGATCTTCTGTGCTGTTGGGAGGATAATGGGTGTGAATGTATGTCTATACTAAATCTTGTATGTCAACATACTGGAATGTACTGTACACCTACATATGTGGTCATATAATCAATGAATATTATTCCAAGGTGTTAAATGGGTAAGATTCATATATACATGTATACACAAATAAAAATAAAATGAAATAAATGATGAATTGGGCATGAAGAACCATCTATAAACAATGAAATAAAATTTAAAAAAAAAACAAGTAAAAATTAAATTACAGTTTACAAACCTTTCATTACACATGTAACAAAAGTGATATTTTGCTAAAAACAAAAATAGTATTTAAGAATATTTTATTTCAGTTGTCAGCAGTACACAGGGTGGCACTCATAACAATATAATGTCCCGTCTACCTTTGTTCCCTGTTTGTCAATGGTTTGTCTGTTGCTGAGAGGGAATGGGCGACACATGGCGTACGCGTGCCCCATACACATGGTGTACACGTGCCTCCGCCTTCTCTGTTAGTCCGTGCTTCCGAGAGCACAGATAAAGGAATCCACGCTGGTTTACTCTGAAATAGGCCAAGATATGAAATACACAAAGAGTTCAAATCAGAAGCTTTAGTAATAACGGACCCTCGTCAGACTAGAGTCCTGTTTCAAAATAAAAACACAGTATTTGCTGTATTGCTGTATTCTCCACCCCTTTGACCATAACGGGATCTCCGCGAGCTGTTTCCCCTCTCCGCCAATCAGCGCGCGGCTGCAGAGAACACCACGCCCTCTGTTCTCCGTGTGCACTTGGAAGCTGGAACATTTTGTTTGTGAAGGTAAATTAGTCCCTACAGCTGGACAATCGGTAGCACTAAGCTAGCGTTCTCATTATCAAGAGCAAAGCATTCAACTTTTAACAGGCTGGCGTTTAACCTCCGCGAACATCAGCTAGGCAGACGTAAGGACGTCAGACTTTTTAGTTTAGAGTTTAAGTAATGAGCGATAAAGACGTCCTTCCTTCATGCTTACTTTCAACAAAAAAGAAATTATGGATATTTGCGACGGGAAGAAGAGGAAACAGGTAAGCGGCGGTGTGCGGGGCTGCAGACGGAGTGTGGCCGTAAAGATGAAGCGGGAGGTGGGTAAAGTCCTTCGCTCCCTGACGGTGGAGGACAATAATCGTACGGAGCCCATGGAGGAGGAAGAGGACGACGACTGCTTCTCCATTGGTTTCCTTCGGAATGACCGGCCGGAGCCCGCCGTGGCGGTGTCTCCACGTTACAGCCTGCTGCGGGAGGTTGGCCGAGGAAGCTACGGGGTGGTGTATGAGGCCATAGCTCGGAAAACAGGGGCCAGGGTGGCGGTGAAGAGGCTCCAATGCGACGCCCCGGAAAACGTAGAGCTGGCTTTGGCCGAGTTCTGGGCCCTGACGAGCCTGGAGAACCGACACCAGAATGTGGTCCAGCTAGAGGAGTGTGTCCTGCAGAGGAAGGGCCTGGCTCAGAAGATGAGCCATGGCAACAAGAGGTCCAAACAGTACCTGCGCCTGGTGGAGACGTCACTCAAAGGTAAACAGGCCACTGTCATGTTTAGTCCTCTGTCGTCAGCACTACAATACCTTCAATACTGCAAATAATGAAAGAGTACACGCACATGCTTTAACATGTGTCTTATAATGTTCTTACTCCAAAATACTTGTCTATAGAATTATACTTAAGTAATTAATAAGGTGACAGTGATTTTGTCAGTTTATGCTCCAGTTTTTTTTAGACTTTTGCATTAAAAGCTCAGTTGTCTTGTGTATTAATTAAAGTAAATTAAATTCGGCTACAGAACAGTTAAATGTCTCCTCAGCTTATGTAAACATGCACTGTGGGTCTGTAGTTGATGACAATAAGTGTAACCAAAATGGGTTCGCTTTAATCAACCACACTCAGATGCACACCACATAATAATTACAACTCTGTAAACTGCATGTATGGTATTAGTTTTCATTCACTGAAGAGTCGTTTTGTGAATTAAAAGTAAAGGAATGAATTCCTTTTGCGACCCTCTCTCAGTGACGTTGCTATACGTTACATATAGTAGACACAGAGAGTACACCGTGTTTCCCTCAGCTCACAAGAGTACACAGTGTACTACTTGGCAGCATGTTAACATATTGCTTGTTGACTGTGATTTCAGACTCTAAACAATGATGTTACAGTGTAATGTGAAATATTATGATGAAATACTGCAGCTATATGTTATGACAACTACATTTTTATTCATTTTTGTTTTTATCATGGCTGTCATCCATCCAGTTTGACCTACTTATCACTTCCTTTGTTATTGCTCAGCAGGGCTAATAGAAAAATAAGTAGTAGCTAGTGAATATATCTTAATAAAATTGAATTTTTGCATTAAACTACCAGTACTGACCTGTGCTGTTAAAAAATTATAGTTGCAACTCAATCAGTGTTCAGTCTTTGCTTCTTTTCTTTTAATAGCCTGACTGTTATATAAGTGTCACCATTCAGGCTCTTGAAATGAAATATTAATCTGGAGCTGACATCTTTTGCAGCCATGAAAACAACATAATGTTTGTAGGGCTGGGAAACAATGCAAAGGGCTTGTTTTTAATCTACTTTTGTCTTGGTCCACTTAACCTAGTTTATTAAGTGTAAAGCCAAGTAGTCAACAGCTCACATAAAGATGATAAGGGCAGGTCAGTGTTGGGAAGGAATGCTATTTGGACATTTGAAAGCCAGATTCATTCTTACCTCAAAGTTATATCCTGTTATTATATATAATACACCTGATCAGTACAGTGTACATTAAGACATGAAAAAAACTGCAAATCTCACAGAAATGTCTGCAAAGGTTTGAGGTTTTAAACCTCAAATGTAACACTCTTTGTAGTGGCACAGATCATGATACTATCAAACCTACAAACCACTAAACATTGTGTTGTTTCTACAGGATGATAACAACTTACCAAGTATCTCTAACTCCTGAAACATGTGGATGACCTTCAGTCAGAAAATAATTAGCATGTCAAATCCTGTGTTGAAAGTAGCACTGTCCTTGTGTGTACATGACTTGTGTATGATTTATTGTTGTGGGCTTGAAGTATAGTGTGAGAGTGAGTGTTTTTGCACTTGTTGTGGTCCTGGTATGGAACACCACTGCTTTTAGCTCTAATCAACAGACTGAATGTCACAGTTTGACTGCTGTTATCTCACTAATCAGATTATATCTGTCCATTTTCAATCTGCACCCTGCAGGGGAACGTATCCTGGGTTACCCAGAGGAGCCGTGCTACCTCTGGTTTGTCATGGAGTTTTGCGAGGGTGGGGACCTCAATCAGTACATCCTGTCCCGCCGGCCTGACCCCCAGACCAACAGGAGCTTTATGCGCCAGTTGACAAGTGCTGTAGCTTTTTTACACAAGAACAACATCGTCCATCGTGATCTGAAGCCAGACAACATCCTCATCTCACAGAAATCTGGCTCCCCTGTTCTCAAAGTGGCCGACTTTGGCCTCAGTAAGGTTTGTGCTGGCCTAAACTCAAAAAACAGTGAAGAACACCCTGCAGCAGGAGGGGGCGGCCGAGGCAGCAACCAGAACAACATCATCAACATCAACAAGTTCTGGTTGTCATCAGCTTGTGGCTCGGACTTCTACATGGCCCCCGAGGTGTGGGAGGGCCACTACACAGCAAAGGCTGATATCTTCGCCCTGGGCATCATCATCTGGGCAATGATTGAGCGGATCACTTTCATTGATGCAGAGTCCAAGCGTGAACTGCTGGGCACCTACATACGGCAGGGCACAGAGATTGTACCTGTCGGGGAGGCTCTGTTGGAGAACCCTAAAATGGTTCTCCACATACCTCAGAAGGCCAGGAGCTCCATGTCTGAAGGGGTGAAGAAACTCCTCCAGGACATGCTTGCAGTCAACCCTCAGGACCGGCCAGATGCCTTCCAGCTGGAGGTGCGGATGGACCAAGTCACGTGTGCTGCATGACAGCCCCCACCTTCCCTCAACCTCTCCTTTTTTACCCTAACCAGTCAAAAAAGAGACCCCTTTCCTTCCCAGGTAAGCTCCATTTCCTTATTAACTCATTTACTGTCTACCTCCTACTTTTTAGGAAGAGTCTCTTTGAATTAGTTGTGTGCAACTTAAGAAAGCTGCAGTTTTTTTTTACCCCAACCAAACTATACCACAGCTAATTTCACTGATTTCTCCACCTGTTAACCAGAGAGGGGGGACAGTCAGCAAAATGAGCTGCTGATCTGATTAGTGAGAATTAAAACCTGCAGGCTCCTCTGTGACACAGGACTCACCACCACTGGCTTAAAGGGAACACTGGCCGTGGGTAACCCAGGGGTGAGAGCAGGTAATCTTCCTTCAGCTGACACCATTAGCCTTTCTTGTCCCGGTCACTGGCTGGAACGTCCCTCATTTAATAGCCACTGGTGGTCAAGTCACTGTTTGCTGTGGATTATTACAGTTTTGTGCATGTGTTTCAGAAATGCTCTTTCCTGCTCTTTAGCTGTTTTTCTTACTTTCAGTCACCATTACATTACTATAGATCAAGTGAGAGATTTCAGGAATAAGAATAGGCAAAACATTTCCATTTTAATATAAACTCTATCATGACAAAGACCCACTTTACATCTGGCATTAGTTCTGAGTGGTCAAAGTGGAAAGTTTAAAATGCATACAATCTAGGGCCTGATATTTTATAACATCTTTCTATTGTTCAGGGGAATTCTTCCTCGAAGGAGGATTAGGGCCATGTTAAAGAAAAACATCTTAAAGTTTGAAAATAAAGTCGTAAATCTATGAGAATAAAGTCATGAATCTATGAGAATAAAGTCGTAAATCTACGACAATAAAGTCGAAATATTATGAGATTAAACTTGTAATTTCAGGTGAAAAAAAAGCCACAGAATAAGACCATTAATTCGTGTGACATAGTATAAAAAGCAACAAAGTGTGCACAAAGAGTGTTGGGTAATATATATGGTATATATGTTTTAGCAGTAATTAAGTAATATAACGTGTTTCCAACAAAATTATGGGTGATACTGTATTTACAATGTCACACAATGCATTACAACCTAAAAACTGTTTATTGTTTTAATTTTTCCTTCATTCACTCTGATCCACATCGTTCCACTTCCACTAGAGGACCACCAGTGAAAAACGAAATCCCCTGAAGGTTGTTGTGTAATATCACAAACTATATTATAGAGGGTGCTGCCCTTGGTAATCGCACATCTGGGTGATGCTGCACTGTGCGTTATTTTGTTCAGTGTGTTTTTATTTATATACCTACAATGCATCCTATTCTGCTTTGTGTCCTACGGTTGCCTGAAGACAGTGGGGGTAAGGAGCTGACCTGTGATGTGTTTTTTCCTTGTCCTGGTGATCAGCACATCTAGGTGATGCGATCCTATGTGCATTAGTATGTAGAATGTGTTTTCATGCACAATGCAGCATCATCCAGATGTGTGATCACCGGCAGCACCCTTCTATAATGTAGTCTGTAAGATGACACAACAACCTTCAGAGGATATTTTATCTGGTGGCACACTGGTGGAAGTGGAACAGTGTGGATCAGAGTCGAAGGAAAAATTAAAACAACAAACAGTTTTTAGGTGGGTTAGGGTTAGGGTTGACATTGTAAAAGCAATAATATCACCCCTAATCTTGTTGGTAACACATCATATTACTTCATTACTGCTAAAACATATGTTACTATCACCCCCAACACTGTTTGTTCACACTTCGTCATTTTTTATACCATGTTACCTAACTTTGCAGTCTAAATCTGTGACTTTTCTGGTAATATTTTTGACTTAATTCTCGTAGATTTACGACTTTACTCTCGAAACCAAAGATTTTTTTTTTCTTTAACATTGCCCTAATCCTCCTTGGTAATTCTCAAAGGGAACAGTCAACCCAGATTATTTAAACCCTTAACTGCAGGCAAGACTAAGGTTGAAGCAGGAAGTGGGTCTGTAAAGTGTCATGGGTGTTAAAACAAATGAATAAGTGGCAACCTCCAGGGCCAATCACACCTATTGACTCCCATGTTAAAAGGTCCAACTTTACAGCTAAAATAAACATGTTTACAGCCTGGTTTTGACCTTAATAGCTAATATCAACATTCTTGACAACTGTACAGAGCTGAATTTTTGTATAACTCACCTGTTATCATTTTATTAAAAGAGCAATAAGTGAAATTCATCATTTCTAGATTGAAGGAATTAAAAAATTGCTATGTGAAGAACCAGAGCTGTAATTTCATCTGGAGTATACCATGACCTCACACACCCTCTCTCTGTGTTGATCTCCAGCCCACTGTTTACAAGCTGGTCCGGCTGCACGTTCATGTACGTTCATTTGAATCTTTGGCTGCGGCTCACAATGTTGACTAGCAATTTTTTTTTGTAGGATAACAATGAGCCATCGCTCATGTCATGTTTCAGATTTTATGAACATGACGTTCAAAAGGGAAGTCCATAAATCAGTGGGTGACAATATGGTAGCTATATTAATTATTTTTACAGTCCGTGCCAATGACTGCATATGAAGATAGACAACAATGCATCACCACTTCCTCTCATCATACTGAAATTAAGCCAATCATGTTAAAAATCAGTGTGTCTCTTGACACTCTGTGACTGACACAGCGAGCCAAGCTACTGCCCAGTTAAAAGATGTAGTTAAAAATGAACAAGATCTACCAGGTAATGGTGATGTGAGAAATGGTGATGTGAGAAAGTTGTCGGCTAGAAAACTTTTAATGTCCAGCCATACGGCCAACAGCTGGTGCTTATGGAAAACACCAGTGGCACACCAAGAATATCATCAATGAACTTGGTTAGTACAGTGTTATTTTTCCTGACAAGAATACCAAAACTATGAAAAAAACATCTAAGTTGTAATAACTATCCCTTATCCTTAACTGTCCACAAGACACGAGAAGACATGCTGGCCTGGTCCCTTTACTTTAAATATAGTTTCTAAGCTTGACTGCTGCTCCTGATTTCTGCCAAAGCATCTCACGTCACTGTAAAGGAAACAGGATTAACGAGTGAACAAATCTACTGCTCTGACATCAGTACTAAACTGAGCTATAGATACAGTTAACAAGATGACTGACGCTGATAGAGTGCTCAAGTTGTCGCAGTAAAAGTTGAAGGTAAGTAACAGGAGGTGTGTTGATGACCTCGGGGGTTGAGAGGGTGGAGGATGTGAGCAGCAGGGAGGACAACTTGTAGATTGGCACTGGGAACACAGCAGAGTACAACATAGGCCTGAGGGAAAACAGCCTGCCTTTAAATGAAATACGCATATTCAGGGTGTGTGTGTGTGTGTGTGTGTGTGTGAGAGAGAGACATAGAGTCAAGCAGAGAACAATGAGTTATTGGCAGAGATGCATAAACAGTGAAGGAACCACTTTACAGCACACAAGATATTGCAATATTTTCTATCCTTCCTTTATTAGGACATTTTAACCAAGATACAACCAGCTTTTCAATAATCATCTCAAACAAGCAAACAAAAACAGTGACACAGGATAAGAAACATTTTCCTTTTTGCTCAAATATAACTTCAGGTACCGTATTACAATAAATAAGTAAAAAAGGCATACATGAATAAAAACATCGCTAAATAAAATAATAAGTCTTGGTGTATAGCATTTGTGGGCAATTTATTGAATAGACAAAAAAGTATAAATATCTCCTCTGGAAAATTCACACAGGTCTTTGGGACGCGCCCGCCAGTAAGCGTGCGGACACGCGCATTTTCGGCACGCAGACACACGCCTTCACAGTTTCAATTGGCACAGTGCAGCAGTGAGAGCTCCGCAGTTCAGTTTAACACGGACAATTAACAACTTTCTCCTTCTCTCTTTTGATGTGTGTGCATGAATGATTAAGGTGAGAAGCCGGCCATGTTTCACTTTCTCACATCGCCCAAGCCGTGAGTTGCACATGTGCGTATTCTCAAGATGGCGAAATGTTATGGAACCCCCCAGATGACTTACCCGCACAATATACAAACAAATCTAAAATCCTCAGATTTTACGACCGTGCGGACTCCGCTCCGCGCACCAGTGTCACTCAAAAGACTGCTCGACATGTATTTTTCACATCGCCATGACAGAAACGTGCAAGAATTGGGGGTAATGTTGTGTTTCACGGACATTTTTATTGGAAACTACTACGCGGAAGTGCGCTCAACGCTCCGCTTGTGAGCACCTTAAATTAAAACTCTCGGCGCACACTGCAACACAATCAAACAGATGCGCAACTCAGAGGATCAGAAGTGTCTCTGACACCAGACTCAGAGCTCTGAGTGCGCTCATGGCTTGTTGACTGTGTTAGTGTTGTGTTTAAGGCCTCCCCCCAAAAAATGGCGCCGAAGCTTTGAATTTTTTTTTTCACAATCGAATCCTGTGCCATCGAACGAAGCTTCGAATTTTTTGGGTCAGCCCTACTAATTTCCCTGTGAACTAAAAGAAAATTTTAATTTGGATTAGTCGACTAGTCTAAACAAGGGAAAACACTCAGAAAACAAAAATTGGCAAAAAAAATTGGCACAATTTATAGTTAAGTATTTTAAACATTGTCCCCCCTACCCAAAAAATATTGTGTGCATTAAGAGCCTTTTGAAGCCTATTTAACAATCTTCAACAAGCATGTTGGATTTTAAATGTAAAAAATTTGAAGTACGAGACACTTTGTATATGAATGTGAACATGACGGCAACTCAGTCAAAAGTTAACCGCTAAAATAACTTGGGTCTGAAATGTGGGGCGCATTGAACCTTTCAGAGTAGCTGACAAAAATGATAGCAGTTTGCTTTAAAGTTAATAAAACAAGATCTAATTTATAATTAAATTTCAGATGAAATGAGAGCCGTGCAGTATGTATGTAAACCCTGCACATTATCTGACAACGACTCACCTTAAGTTAACAAATAATATAACATCTCAAAAAAGATTCATTGCTGCTGAATTCATTTTCTAGATCAAAATACTGCCAAACCATGCTGGTTTTGTGAGAGGACATCTCTCCAATTTCCCACTGTGCTGTTATAAAGAGGCAACAAATAGGATTTGTTTGTTTTTTTAGCTCTGCGCCACCTAGTTTCAGTGGTGTTGCTTCGCACTGTTGCAATGACCAAATTGACCGTGGGGATCAGAGATAATCAATTATGTGACTCCATTAGACTCTCTAAATTAAATAAAATGTAGGCTGTAAAGCCACCGGTATACCTCTCTGTATATGTAGAATGAGAAGGTGTGTGGACACTCTATATTCTCTATATTCTCTATAAATGAGTAAAGAGACCGAGCAACAATTATCAGATTTATCTGGGGGGAAAAAACAAACAAATAGTTATGCCAATAATTACACCAGAATGCACAGTACCAGTACAAACAACTCACAGTGAATTATACCAAAACGTACAGTATCAGTACAAACAACAGTAGACACAGTGGAATTATACCAATATGCACATGTAAACAGTCCCGATTCTAGAATAAACGGTACCGTATGGAAACGATGCGGCCGATTGGAGCTCAATTGAATCGGAAAGAAAAGTTCAGTGCTCACTTATCTGAGTGTGACTTAGCTGGGTGTTGTCCGTCGATAGCTGCCTCTGTGAGAAGAGAACAGAAGGAAGGGAGGGGGGTATCACTGTACGAAGGCTGCCGTAGAATGGCAACGAGGATGTCAGCCGACCAACACTCACTATCCGGTCCCTGGTTGCAGCGATTTGTGATGCTTGCCAGCTAGGAATGAACTAGCAGCCAGTACAGTACAGTCCTCTCTCGGCTAGCTAACATTTAGCTGTGTTACTTACTGATCCATTAGAAAGAAAGCTAGCTGGACATTGGTTTTGAAGCCTTTTTGGTCACGGAGCTCCCTCCATCTCTTGAACGCCTGACTGAGGTTAACTCTTCTTTTTCCTCTTCTTTTATCACTCTCCTTTGTGCTCTTCTTTGCCTCCTCAGACAGAGGAGCTTGTTTTATTTTGCGAGGCCGTTTTTCACTTGTCTCCAAACTTTGTCCGCCTGCCATTGTGCTTGTGACTCAACTATCTCAT
Source organism: Epinephelus awoara (assembly GCA_035609425.1). Classification (NCBI taxonomy): domain Eukaryota; kingdom Metazoa; phylum Chordata; class Actinopteri; order Perciformes; family Serranidae; genus Epinephelus; species Epinephelus awoara. The sequence goes on along the minus strand of CM069301.1, from coordinate 39,084,406 downwards.
ACCCAACTCCTCATAAGGACTCACTCCATTCCCTGACTGGCTGACTGACCAATTTTGAAATACATGAGGCGTTTCCTGCCGTAAAGCAATTTTTTTCTGCAAAATTTTGGCACTGGTGGCAGCCACTAAGTAACCTATGTAAACGCTGATAGTCTGATTTTACTGTGGCCATCACCCTGTGCAACCCACATTAATTTCTTAGTGATATATTTAGAAAAAGATGCCATCTGTTCCCTCTTTAAAACTCCTGTCTACTCAAGCATTACCACGGGGAGGGGGACTGCTGTCTGACGGCTCTGTAGCACCCACTAGTGGCGGGCTGCGGCTGCATGACAGCTAAGCCACCTTGTACATGGATAAAACACTAAAGCCTGATTTATGGTCGTGCGTTGAGTCGACGACGTCGCTACGTGGTTGCCGTGACGCCGTCGTGAACCCTTCGAACTTCTCCGTCACTCCGTTTCGTTGCGGTGCAATTCACCGCCAGAGCAGTAGGAGGCTTCGTTCCTTTCCTGAGTGGTTATCGCCGTCTCTAGTTGATTCTTCGTTTAGCTTCCGGCTTTTTCGGTCACAGAGAAATGAACACGGAGCACGGACAGACGGCTCCGGCCGTATCCGTATTGAACGTTGTGCACAATGGCATATATATAATGAGCCTTAACAACATCTACATGGCAATAGAAGATGTTTAAAGACGGCGGGGATGGCAGTGGAAATACGGAACTGGAAATGCTTTGCTACCAAGCAAACCAATCACAGCCGTGCCGGTCTGCGCTGGGTCTGCGTCGCCTCGACGCGTAGTTACATTTTTGGGGAGGTGCACGTCAGGCTACGCCGGGGGCTACGGCGAGCCCTCTGCGTAGCCCCGTAGCCTACAACGTAGCGACGTCGTCGATTCAACGCACGACCATAAATCAGGCTTAATAGGCTTAACCGACTAATATTTCTGGTGCCAACAAGCAAGGTGGTAGGCATTTTATCGTTTAGATTTCTAAACACGTGCATACCTAATCCAAACTAACCCCTTTTAAACACTAAAATCACACAATAACACAACCATGTTGTTAAATGCTATAATGTATGCATTAGCTTGGTCTCTGGAATGAGCCACTTGTCATTTAAATTTCAAATCAATAGATTGGGCCTCAACTGGATAACTGTGTCATGCAATTTTAAAAATGATGCTGTCATGGCAGAAAACATGCTGTATTACTGTTACAGAGTTAAAAATGCATGACATTGATGATTTACAATAATGCTTTTTTTTGGGAAGTTGTAAAAGCTAGAGGGATTAAAGGGGATATGAGATCACTGACAAGCAACAAAATTAAATTTCTTGGATTTTTCTCAGTTTGACAATTGTTGGAAACTTTTGGATAATTGAAGTACGCAGCTCAATAAAATATACAACATAGGTCTAGTCATTTTTAAAAATGTTAATGTCATGTCTTATCATATAAGCATAACCTAACCTCCCACTGAGGCTTTGCAATTAATCGTCTGGTGATCGCGATTACGATTTTGAGGTCAAATGGTTTCAAAGTTAAGGAAAACGAAGGTAAATGATTTTTGGTCACGGATGCCTGGAGATGTGATTTGTCTTCTACGGGAGCGGCACATGCACAATACCGCCCCCTCCCCTCCCAAGGATGTGTACAAGAAATCTCCCATCCTCCTCCCCCAAAACAAACATGTCTACTCAGCAGGAAATAACTTTAGTGACAGTGTAGGAGAAGTGTCCCTGTAAGATTTTAATTATCTCAGTTTGCTATTTAGAGCGGAAACTCCTTGTTTAACATCAGTCAGCCGCTGAGAGGATGTTCAGTGACCTGAACTGTCCGTCTGTTTGTTTGAACTTGAACCCTCCATTGACCAGGACTAAGCCTGGTGTTTGTTTGACAATTAGTCCTAAAATCCCACAGTCATTCTTAACCCCTTGTTGTAGGCCCCCACCTAGAGACCTCATCCCCCCGCCCTGTGATGTCAACAGGATAGACTCCGAAGGGTTGTTGCATGCTAGTCCACTGCTGCAGATTGGCCTTGTTCTCTCGCGGCATGATGGGATAGCATGTTATGCAACAGGCCCATGGTCCTGCACTGGTTCAGTTGGAACTGTCATCTGTTGAAGGGGGGGGGATTAACACACACACACACACACACACACACACACACAAACAATCTTTAGTCTGATGGGAAGATGTATGGGGCTTAGATTGTTTTCTTTTTACGGGGATGGGGCAGGTCTTGGGGATCTGGTCACATTAGTGTGGGGATAGTGTGGATAATTTACAGTTGGTGACAGATGATTTGCATTATTAATGAATGCACCAACAATTTTTTCCTCCAAATTAATTGATTATGTCACCTTTAAAATGCCAAAAGATAATGTCAAATGCTCATCATCAGTTCTCAAAGTGATGTCTATAGTTTGTTTCTTCAACCTGACCAACATTTCAATACCCAAAGCAGTTATTCAATTTCTATTGGCAGAAAAAGGAAGAAGCCACCACTCCTCAACACTGGACACATTTGAACCTCCTGATCATTGTCACTTTATCTTATAAATGGCTGTAATTATCAACATTGCCTTTGAGTAAGTTTCTTATGGTTTATTGGTAACAGAATAATTGAACTCGAGGGCTGTAACACCACAATCATAGTGAAAATGCCACCACAGGCACAGGATTTTCACTTAATGTTTGTAAAGCCTGGCTGATTCTGGATTATTATTTTTTGATGGAAACTAAAAAAATGAAAGAAGCCTAATAGCTAATGCACTTTTCACAGTGCCAGTGTTTGATGAGGTTGTAGTAACTGCTACTTTGGCAATAAGCAATATGACTCTTGTAAGTACAATTGTGATTTAAATCTGTAAGTTATAGTCAGTATCTTAAAAAAGGAATGAAGACTATAAAGAAGATGTTGTTTTATTTAAGAATATACATATCGTTTGGGACTGTTTGGGCAAATTTTAAACATTTAATGAGATGGATCAAGATTGGGAAATCCCTCTAAAATGTGTATTTTCAGCATCATATCATAACCATGTGTACCTGTGTTTCGTGGGACATGCCTTGTCCATTTCTGTCCCCCATTCTCCTTACCTACCCTCCCTTCCTCCCTCTCCTCCTCTGCTGGACAATGAGAGTGCTGCTCCTCGTTCATGGCTTATGGAGGCTTGTGTCTGGAACATTTTGTCCTCCTGCTGTCTGCCAGCAATGAACTGACTGTCTAAACCAGGCCGGAGCGCTGTAAGCCCAGCCCCCCACCCCCCCCCCACCCCCATGTGTGCAGACGTTACTTTGGGAATCCTTTTTGATTTCACTGACAGCATGAACAGGCCTTTTACAAGTTGAGGCATTTTCAGGGTGTTGTCCTCACACCCCATGCATGAATGCCTCCACGTTATGTAATAAAGACACTGATGCCTTCAAGCAAGGTTGAGGATTTTCTTTTTGCACGTGTCTTCCATCTTATCCAAATATTCCAAAGCAATGTACATTTTAAACAAAGCCAGTAAGGTCTGAGAGAATGCTGATCTTGCTCCTCTAAAGGAAATGAAGTGGTTTGGACAGCAGTATGAAGGCAGGGTACGCTATGTTCTCTGTTGGCTGAGTCAGTGGGGGATATTATAGAGGGGCTGAAACATGCCAGAGGGAGGCTACCTTTATGAGATTCTGGGAGTGGGTGTGATGAACGTATTGGTGTTCTTATGCAACATGCTTGTTAAAGTGAGCATTCAGTGGCTGAGAAGGTTGTAAATATTTCCTAGGGGCCCTCAGGGTTCAGAGAAAGAACTACAGAACTGAGATTCTACACAAATGATTCTGGTGGAGAGCCGCTTTGTGTTCTTGTATTTATTCGAAAATTGAATTATAAAGAAAAAGTCTCAAAGAAAAGCTCACCTCTTTTTATTTTGAAGTATTTGTCAATAAAAATCAACAAAACTTGTAAGCCTTCAAGCACCCTGTACCCTATAGCCTCCCATTCCACAATGCTCTGCTCTGGAATAACATTGATCCACATGTTTTCCACTCAGCTGTCCCCATTCATGGTGGCTGTGTTGGATCTAATGGGCTCTAAGCTCTTTACACCATGTTAATCTCCTCACAGTCTGCATAGCATCTACTGTATCACAGCCTCTCAACTCACTGCAGGTGCTGTACGTGGTAATATTTTGGGCTTGTGGTGAATTCTTTTCCATACTGTGGTTCCGCTGTTGTGTTGACGGTTCATATTGTTTGAATAGTATTACCAAAGTTTATGGGGTTCATCTTGACCTGTAATTATTAGATGAAAAGAGACATGGTCATCATATGTCGAAAGCAGGGAGTGGTCTCCTCTCTCTGATATCAATTTAGTATTTTTGAATTTGCTCTGTCACTGTAGTTGTTGTTGTTGTTGTTGTTGTTGTTGTTGGCTGTGTGCTGTCCTGTGAGAAAATGAGAACATAAGAACTTCAAGATGGCAGGATTAACCAAGGAACACAGATGGTGGAACAAACAAATAGTGAAAAAAAACTTTAAACCAATGTGGGGCAACTGATCAGGACAGAATGACACATGTTTTAATAGCAGCTTTGTTTTATTAGAAGGCATAACTTCTGAATACCATTCCAACTCTTGAAATGTTACATTGTTGCTTTTGTCTACCAGTTGTCAAAGGTTATCGTATTACCACACTTTGTCCAACCTCTGTATTTACAGGGAATGCTTTGTCAGTTTTGCATTAAGAGGAACATGGAGGCACACACCTGAAGTTACATAATGAACACTTTTTGTGAATGTAAGCCAATTGAAATGTGTTGGTTTGCATGCCGCACAGCCACAAAACCACCCATAGCTCGTAAAACTGCAACACTCCCTCTCCAACTGGTTATCATGGAGAGCTGCCACGGTGTCCTGTGCTCACAAGAAACCAGCCCACACCACTTCCCCAAAGATACCAGTCTCTGCCGGTTTTTAATGAGGTGGTCTGCGTTTGGGTTATGCAACAACAAATGGCTGGCATTGTGGTTCAGAAGGCAGCAGGCCTTAGTGTGTCCAGGATCTGCGGGGCTACGACATCCGCCATGTTTCCTTCATCTTGCTTCTTAATGTAGCTGTAATAACACCTAAAGAGCAATTATCAGAAAAATGATATGCTGACCTCAGCAAGGGTTTGACCAGAGGGGTTTTGTAGGGTTTAATATTCAGACTACAAACTACTGTGTCAAAAAGCAATAGCAAAGAAGCCCTGTCCCATGAAATGCAAGAAATGGACACAAACTCATAAAAGCACATTGCGTTGTGGTGGGCATGAAATGCAATACCAATGCAAAGTGAGGATTTTTTTTTTTGTTCTGGTAGACACACCAATTAAGTATAAATGCCAAGGAAGTCCGTGTAGGGCAGACAAGAGGGGGTGGGTGATGCGTCAAACAAATACAGACTTTAAACCAGGAGGCTGCTGTTCGTGTCCTGTGTGAAAACAAAAGTCAGTGTAGTGAGACTTTATGGACTTCATGTAAGTATGCAAAGTAGGTACATTTATGTCACTTACTATTATTATTATTTTAACCAAAACCATGATATTTTTTTAAAGTCCGTGTAAAGCAGCAAAAAATGTCTGTTATAAGTTTGTCACATCACAGAAATATGTGTCATTAATCAATGAGCCAAATTTCAAAGATTAAAAAAATTGTTAAGTATATAAAATTAGCTCTCAAAATAATGCAAAAACACGCACTTCTCTCTGCTGTGAAACACTGGGGGCGTGTCCGGAGGGGTATGTCTGCAGCCTCTCTTGTCTCATGACTCCAGGCTGCAGCCATTCAGTCCACGCCCACACGCGGGAGGGAAGCCGCCTCCGTGTACTGTACAAGGACGTAACCCCGCACCTGCAGCCGGCAGAAAGGGAGAATGTAATCCAGGGAGGGAGAGTGTCGGTTCGGCTCCACTGACTGAAAATATTTTTTCCAGCAGATGTCTTAGTTACAACATGATTGAGGTAACTGGAGTAATTTCATGTTGAATCCGACAACAGGAGGCTTTTAACAGATGACGTCCTGATGTTAGCTTTGCTGCTGCTGTTAGCTGTCCCTGTCAGCTGCAGCCACTGATGCTCTCTAGACGTCGTGATTTCCCAAAACTGAATAAATACCACACATAGCAACACAAAACTGCTTTGCTAGCTCAATCATGTTATAACTAAGACATCCGCTGGAAAAAATATTTTTTTCACGGACCGTTTATTGAGTTATTACAGACACCGCTAACGGCTAACAGCTAACGGTTAGCCCAGCTAATCTATAATAACCATGTTAATTACAAAACGTGCACACAGAAATAGTAATGTTTGTTCAATCATTGTGTTTATAGACTTTACAATCATCAGATTAGTCTAAACGGTGTTATAGTGACGTGAAAAATGTGATATATACAGTCATGGAAAAAATTATTAGACCACCCTTGTTTTCTTCAATTTCTTGTTAATTTTAATGCCTGGCTCAACTAAAGGTACATTTGTTTGGACAATTATAATGATAATAACAAAAATAGCTCATGAGAGTTTAATTTAAGAACTAAGAACTATTCATTTTCCATGGTTTTCTTGATAATAACCAAAATTACTTAAATTCTTACATCAATAGCTATGGCATTGTACCGCCAAAAACACTACTTTTAAGCATTCCATGTTTTCTTTTCTGTTTGCTTTAAACACATGATACACACAAGAGTTAATACTTGATTGCATAACCATTGTTTTTGATGACTGCAGCCATGCATCTTGGCATGCTCTCCACCAGCTTCTGACATTGTTCTGCTGTCACAGCAGCCCATTCCTGTTGGAAAAATTCAAACAAATTTTCTTTGTTTTTGGGCTTGTGGTTCTCCATTTTGAGTTTGATGATTTTCCACAGGTTTTCAATTGGATTAAGATCTGGTGATTGAGCAGGACAAGGCATGGTGCGAATGTTGTGGTTCTCCATCCAGGCTTTAACTGACCTTGCCGTGTGGCAAGGGGCATTGTCTTGTTGGAAAATCCAGTCATTCGAGGCAGGAAAGAGTTTTCCAGCTGATGAAAGAAGACTGTTTTCAAGGGTAGTCCTGTACATGACCTGGTTCATTCGGTCTTCACACAATTGCATTTGCCCTGTTCCACTCAGACTGAAACAACCCCAGATCATGACTGATCCACCCCCATGTTTTACTGTAGGGGCAAGACAGTCTGGGCTGTAAGCTTCTCCAGGCTTCCTCCTAACCAGTAAGTTGGCTGGAGTGGGCATCAATTCAAAATTGGATTCATCACTGAAGAGAACCTTAGCCCAATCATCAACAGTCCAATCCTTGTGGTCTCGAGCAAAGAGTAACCGGGCCTTCCTCTGCCTTTCATTGATGAAGGGCTTCTTGCGTGCTCTGTGTGACTTCAAACCAGCTTCAACAAGTCGGTTTCGAACTGTCCTTGCCGAACAAGTCACATTTCTCGACAGTGCCCACTCATTTTTAAGGTCCCTGGAGGTCTGACGACGATTCCTGACACAGGAACGGATGAGTGCACGGTCATCTCGTGGGGTAGAAAGACGTTTCCTGCCACGGCCAGGTAGCAATTTGGTAGTGCCATGTTCAGCTTGGTTTTTTTTTTGTTGTAATGAACGGCTGTCTTGGAGATCTTCAGTTTTTTCGCTACCTGTCTCTCACTCATGCCAATTTCCAGCAGTGCCAAGATGGCTGCCTTTGTGGCTTCACATAATTCTTTTGTTTTAGGCATTATGTGAGAGCTGACAACTTCTGAGTTGTGCTACGGCTTGAATGTAAGCAGGAAACCACTCTAGGCCTTTGCATGTGCAGTGCTGCTTGTGACATGAAATGGCCTCTTATATACCCTGGGAATCAATTAAGCTTAAGAATGTCAAATGGGCCATAAAGTATTATGTGACCAGCTGCATTTTTTGTTGTGTTCATTGTATTATACGTTTAGTGGTACCAGATATTAGAATGAACAAGAAATTGAAGACAACAAGGGTGGTCTAATAATTTTTTCCATGACTGTATATGTATATAGTTAAACTCTCTCGTTTTCTACCCGAAAGTATTTGTAAACAACGAGGCGATTCCCTTTATTTATACTACTGCTCCTTCTTCTTCTTCTTCTGCTGCTGCTGCTGCTTTTCTTCGTCTTCTTCGTCTTCTTCTTCTCTCAATTTATTGGCAGATCCCAAACAACTTCCAGGTGCATACCGCCACCTACTGTACAAGAGTGTGTATTTATACTGCTACAGCCTCACGGGGCGTGTTTGTAGAAGGGATAGCTCCGTTAGGTAACGTGGCTATGATTTAAGACCCACCCACTAAATCCAGAACACAGAAACCTAGAAACACAGTTTGTGGAGCCTAGCGCCACAGTTCAATTGTAAATGGATAAAAGGCTTTTTTTTTTTTTTTTTTTTTTTTTTTTACACATTTTGAGGAATACTTTTATGACCTATTGAATGGGTTTAGAAGAAAATAGCAGAATTTGCTTTACACAGACTTTAAACATATTTTGTTTGATGTTTAGACCCCCATCTGCAACTGTTTGAAAATGCTAGTGACATTTTTGAAACTGTGCTCGTTTACAATGGAATTTGCATTGGCATCGTGTTTGTGTTGCCAGCATGAAATTTTAATACATTTCACATCCACTACCACATAATGCTTTGTTAAGAGGTTGTGTCTATTTCACATATTTCTGTTTGACTGTGTTTTTATTAGGCATGATAATGATAAATCAATGATCAATAAATTAGTCGTTAACAATTTGATTGATCATGTGAAATTTAATCAGTCAGTGTCAGAGCAAGTGCAATATGCGGTTGTGAGCTTTGATGGAGGAAAAAACTTATTTGGTATTGTTTGGTATAAGCCAAGTTTTTATGTTTTCTTGAAGTCACAATTCATCGATTGATTGATTTTACCGATAACAGCTTAAGGAAAGTGCTTACAATTTGCAACGCTAATTTGAATATATGTTAATTTTAATTAAGAAGACACACATGCACATTCATAATTCTAAATACATTAATATATGCACACCTTTCCACAAAGGCCCTGAAAAAGGCACACACATCTCTGCTCAGGCGAACACGTTCACACATCTAAATTTGGGCTGTATTTGGTTATCTGCGTGGAACCTTGTGGACAAAATTTACATCACAAAGTATAATTTTAGCTCGACTCCCATTTACGCAAGTTATTGCATCTTGCCCCTCTTGATAGGAGGTGGTCATTTGCAACAGTAATGAACACTTTTACATATCTTAAGACAACATGATGTATGGATGAGTTAGATTGAAGCACACTGCAATTATACGTTGCTGTTCTGTATGAGATATTGTATACCTAAGTACCTCCGTAGAGGGCTAACCTGTTCTTACTCCTAAATGCTCTCAAGAAGGACGCTGATCTCATGTCTAGTTATCGTATGGGCCATAAGTATTTAAAACCAGCAGTCATTGTCTAAATAAACTAACTGCCCACTAGAAACACAGCATTGTTGGCTAGACAATGACATACATGCTATAATGTCCAATCACCAGTAGCTCAGCTCATACACAGTTCACCCAGGGACAATGTTAGGGGGTTATAAAGGTATGAAGAAAAAGATACGAGCCTAACTGATATATTCATCCAGATCAAAGTATTGTTACACCCGTGGTGTATACTCAGGAGGCATGCTTGTTAAATTTGAGTTGAGAAAGTTCACACACATAGGTACGACATTCCCCCACAGCTGCACTTTTAAAAACAAGAGATAAAATTAAAAAAAAAAAACCCTGTTAAATACTGAAGCATTAGAGCCACGTCAGTGAGTAGAGGCAGACACCTCAGGGCACCATGAACTTATCAGTTGGTCTTTTCAAAAACAACACTGTTTTTAAATAAGATTTCATTCACAATATGACAGCAAACAAAAGGAAAACAGGGTTCAGGTCAGAAATGAGTGGAACTGTTTTGCATGTCCAAAGCTCGGACATGAACAAAGGATTAAATCAGTGACCAGTGGCCTCAGTCAACCTCTGGACTAGAACACAGATCGATAGTGCCTGGCTTTTAGCACATCAGGATAGTTTATGGCCTGACAGCTCCGTAGTGACATTGGAGTCATCTGAGAGGAATCTATAAGAGGAACCTGTGGGTTGACCTCATTATGGAGTGAAAATTCAGAAATATGAAATAAAAAAATAAAAAAATAATAAAATAAATTTTATGTTGTCATAATATCTGAATGAATTTTTTATTTGCTTTAGGCAACACTTGTTTTCCAACCATGTCATATTGTGAACGGTATGCTGTATTTTACTGTGAATATATTAGACATTAAAAGTGCTCATCCTCAGCAGTGACATAAGCACTTTCCATGTCTCCACTCAGCACATTATCGCTCATTCATCATCTCCAACATACATGCTTCCTCCTAAGCTGACCCACTTGTGTTCATACCATGTGCTGTGAGGTTATGCAACTTAAGAGGAGAGGAACAAACCCCTGTGAGCTGTGGCACGTCAGCCGCTGGGCTATTATTAGAGCACAGCACTCAGCTAAACCTGGTCACATCTACAGGCAGGAAATACACTCGGGAAGCAGGTGGTGATGGCATTTTGCTGCAGGTAGATGTAAAAGAAGTGACCAGTCACTCCATCAACTACAGTTGATGTTGACTAGAGTTTAAGTTTGATAGGATATTCCATCAATTCTTTGGACAACGATATTTGCTGATATCACAAAGTTTGCCACTGTATGATTACATTTTGATTCAATTCAGAGGCCTGTGATTGATAAAAGATGATATCAGTAAATTTCCTCATAATCTTATTCTTGGGAGCTTACCAATATCTGTTTTTATGCTAGCAATATTTGAATGTTCAGGAAGGAGATGTGCTTGGGCAGAAATGGCAACAGAGACGTGCCATGGGAATTGATATGATATGATATGTATTGATGTTTCCACTTTGCATAAATGATATTGGATCGTCGATCATTGTATCAAAATATCGATCCAGATCAGTGCATCGTTACACCTCTATTGTCAGCCAGTCTGTGGCTTTGATGAGGCACTACTGTCTGCTGTGATGTTGAATATAAGATAAATACATCTCATACGATGCATCCAGCATAAATATATAGATTTGGTAGATTTAATTTGTTTAAACAGAAGCAACTGTACTCATTCCACACTAAGAAACCATGGATTAGCAACCATCCAAGATGTTATAAACACATGCACTGCAGCCAGTCTGGAAGTATGGACAATTAAAAAGCAGCAGCCTACAATGTAAGAAGAGGCAAAAAAGAATTCTATGTTACTGGAGTTGTACTATGTATGACTTCATGTGACAATAAATTACTGAATAATTGATATAAATATATTAACTAATTAGAGGTGGGTGATATATCAAATTTGTACTTTGTATTGCGGCTTTTTCCACGTGGGATGTATAAAATTTTCTATATTGAGAACATTGAGTATAAATGGTCATGTCGTTTTTTTCAGCAACGACATGAGACTTCAGTGTTTGTGTTTATTCATACACTCCTGTGTCTCTCTCCTTCTCACAGACAAAAACACACAAAGAAAGACTCAAAAACACACACTCTCCTCTGTCCGGCCAGATCACTGATGACTTTTCCCAGAGCTTTAGTGTGAATGGACGAGGCATGTTTGTCATCTGCAGGGCTCCAGACCATATTTAATTGCATTTTGTGACCATGGCGCGCACCAGTGCAACTTGTAAATATTATTAACATATAAACTGGAGAGCTGTTAGTTAGTTTACAGCTTACAGTGACTAGCTCATCGCGTTTTAAGTACACAATGGTAACGGTTATACTTAATGAGGTTCACAATAGGGTAAGCAAGGGAGCGTGTGTATTAAGTGTAACTATTAAGTTTTTTTCCAACTTATAGTGAGTAAATCCTCATGTTTAACAACGCTTCGGTAACAGTTTAACTTTGTGCTAACTCCTAACATCTGACTGTTGACCAGAATCTTCAAGTTTACAATTAAAAAAAACAAAAACAAAAACAACATCATTACTTCCCACAAAAGACGAACCAGGTGCTTCAAAATAAAAGCACCAGTGGTTCCACTTTAAATTGTTTAATTATAAGAGTAAATTATTTAACTTCATTATAACAGTACTCCATGTAACTTTATTGTAACTGTAGTTCATTTATAATTTTGTATTTTTGTAGTCTACAATACTATAGGGGACATTTCAGAATTTCTTTATGTATCATAATCAGCAATTATAGCCTAAAAATATTGCAGTTTTATTTTAAGCCACATCACCCAGCCCTATCTCTAAGTATGGTAACTATTGTGCAAATCAAAAATGCTTCCATACCCTACGTTTCGTTGAGTGTTACATACGTCTGTTCACCACAACTCACCAGTGAACATGAAGATCTAGATGCATTTAAAGCGTCTCCAATTTGCCAGAAATACAGTTCTGATGGTGAAATACTAGATCCTTGTTGGGGCCTATATTCAGTCAAATTTATCCTTACTAAAATATATGTAGTGTCTAAAAATTACAATGGTGGCCAAGACCCTCATACAGTGTTATCCTAACCTAGAGGACTGATGGTCACAGCTGTGGAAGTAAAGCCTCATTTGTGGTTTTCTTTGTTTTCTTGTTGCTCCATGCTGACCTGTTTATACTTTGTGTCTTTACAGCTTTGTTTACTACATGGATGTGGACTCCAGTGGAAAAAGGAACAATGATAAAGTGAACTGTGAAGAATCCACGATCATGATTTGAGCGGGAAGTGATGGACTGGCTAATGATTCCAAAACTCCTGGACAGGAACAGTATGCAAACCAGACCACAACAGTGCACTTCCAGGACCATCCAGTTCCAGTTACTGTCACCATGGAGCTGAGGACATTTAACGGGTGGATAATGTTGGTGTAAAACCAGGTTTATTTTTTATTGTTGTTTAATATTTGTTTATTTTTGTTCCCAAAAAGCCCCAGTATAGGCCTGCTCCTCATCAACATTTGTAATGTACTTGGCTGTGGCAAAGGGAAGGTACTGGACGTACCAGTATCTTAAGGTCAAAGCTACATTATCCTGATAATAGCATTTGAATGAACATAAGATGACACCACCAGCGTGTCTACCCGCTCTGTACAACCTCGTGCCTTAGAGATGATTCACTCCAAGTGCGATTGGATCATAAGATAAAATGATGCTGAAGCTGCAATTTAGAAAAAAACTTAAAATGAAGATATGGTTATCACAGATTTTGAGTCAGTGTCACATGTACGCTCATGTAAAGACAGTTTACATGGATATTTCACAAATCTGTGCCACACTCCAGAGGCAGAGGCTGAACAAATATGAATATGAACGTTTTTATGTTGTTTTGAAGGTGTTGTGTAGAATACACACCTTAGAAGTAGCAGGCCTGTATCAGCTCCATACAATATTGTGCTATTGCAACCAAACAGTGTCCAGCAGGAAATTCAGATTGGTTTTATTGTGGGTATTTGTTCCTGTTGAATCCAAAGAGCACCTGGTGGACAAAATGTGTATATCTGTCTATCGTCACTGCAAAGTTTAGTATGAGCATATTTGCTAAATTAATGTATGACCAAGAAACAATCATGATCATTTGGTGGGTTAACGGCTGTTTTTGGTAACTTTGTACTGAATGTTTTTACATTGAGGTAGATTGTGGCATTTTTGGACTTCTCACAAACTGAAATACCACTTTGAATACAGTTCGAGATATCAAGTCAATGGGTAACTAGGAATCATCTGTCATCTAAGAGATACTGAGCATTGCTCTGTATTTTGTCTTATGATTTTGAAGGGTTCTGTTTGGTGTGATATGGACATGGTTTATTGGGCCATTCTGTGAGAATAGCCTTACACCTCAGCAGTATTGAGACATCTTTGACTGAATCTTTCATGAGTATCTGATTTGGAGGACTCTCACAGGAAATTTGAAGATTTGCCATCTGGAAACAATTCCCTAAAGCAGCCACGGAATACACATCCTCACTGTCCCTTTCTTCCTTCCTTCCTTCCTCTCATTACTGAAGTGCTTCAAAGTCTTTGCAGAGGCACGTAATGTTGTGTAGAACACATTCAGTTAGTTGCTGGTTGCAGCCTACTATCTGTGTTGTTTGAGAAAATTATGGCTAGTTTGTGCTGTGATTCCTGAAAAGCGATCACTACATGTGCACCCTGGGGATAAACAAAAATATCAAGCCTCATGACTGATCCTCAGGTGAGATGGTACTTGAAGTAACTAGGATTTCCAGGAAGATAGAACAAAATGCAGAAGTTCAAACGCACAGAATAATAAAAAGCAGATAGAGTGGTTAAGGCGTACAGCAGTGAGCCAGACAGAAGGGTTTAAATGCTTTGTATGCTTCACATGTAGAAAGCTCTGCTGCCTTCACTGTCCCACACACACCAGAGGAATGACCAGAACCTCCTTCTGGATTCATAGCACTGCGTAGCATTTGGGTTCAGTTCAGTGACTCACTAGTAGTAGTAGTAGTAGTAGATTTAAAGGCATTTTGTAGTGTGGTCCTACCTCATTCTCAGCACTTTGAAACATCTTGTCTACCTTGACAGTCTCAATTGCAACTTTGTCTTAGTTTCTGATGCAAGGGTATTTGTGCTTGAGTGGGATGGATTTGTATCTCAGACTCAACCACTCCAGTCTTGAAACAACCTTGGACTGACTTTTCTGTGTGGTGTTTTGCTTAGTAACACCTAGCTTTTCCCTTTACAATGATTACATCAACAAAACCTGTTCACTTCTGTTGTACGGGTAGGAGGTAGTCCAAGCTCCACGTATGTTTGCATTCAACAACTGCAGCTCCCATATAGCTGTGTTAGTGCCCAGAGGTGTCTATGCCTGAAGGCTTTAGTGTCTTCCAAAGAGTACAGTACAACAGTACAACCATATCCTTTTAGCTGTTACGAAAAGCCGTACTTGAAGCACGGCAAACAAGTCCACTGTTCTAACCTCTTAGTTTCTGAGTCCCACTGGCTCGGCAAACTCTGCAAGAATTTCGTGTCTTTGTTGTAGAGGTCAACTGATAATGGATTTCTAAAAGCTGATAGTTTGGAACAGAAAAGCTGATTAATAGGCCCATATCTCACTGACCCCCTCTGCAGAAATTCAAAGTAAGCAGTAAGTCAAATAAATACATAACTAAATAAATATATTAATCTGGAACTAAACATCAAATTTGTCATAAAAAAAGTCTAGGTCGAAGTGTTTTTTAATTATTAGGCTAATAATTTTCCTCAAAGTCAAACTGAGATTCTGAAGCAGTCAATGACATTACCTTGACTTTATGTATGAAGACTTCATGCAGCTGTGATCAGAGATAGGCAGGATTTCTGTGAGTTGTATTTGAATTATGTATTTCAAGTACTGTTGAGTATTTTATAATTGCTCAAAAAAAAATTAAGTGTGATTTAAAACAAGATACTTAAGAGTGGCATCATTTTCTATTTTCATTCATTTTCTGTAACCACTTATCCTGTTAGGGGTCATGGGGAGACAGCTGACATTGGGCGACAGGGGGGTTGCCAAACTATCACAGGGCTGACACATCAAGACAGACAACCATTCACGTTCACATTCACACCTATGGACAATTAAGGATCAATTACCCCTAACCTGCATGTCTCTGGACTGTGGGAAGAACTTGGAGTACCTGGAGAAAAACCCACGCTGACATGAGGAGAGCATGCAAACTCCGCACAGAAGGGTTCCCCTACCCCGGGGTTCAAACGAGTAACCCTCTTGCTGTGGGGCCACAGTACTAATCACTGCCACAACCACAAACAGTGACAGAAGTATTAGTGTAAAGAATAAAACTAAACAAAATACACACAAAACAGAAGTTTTTAATTTGTATGTGAATTTAAATGAATGTGCTTCTTTTTTAATGTTCAAGTTGATTTAAAAAATTGTGAAGGACTACATGAACTTAGAGATGGCAGGAGCAATTCTGATCTAAAGACAACAGAAAGGGGCTTATTTGCAGTCAGTGTTGAAGCACCTTGACACACTGGTTGCTGTACTTGTTGAATGCCTACACAACTCTCGCTGTGAAAATATGAAGATGTTCAGTTTTGAGATAAGACTTTAATTTTTAACTTTTTCCTAAAGCACTAGTGTAGCACATAGAAACTCTGTTTTTTACTGAGATGTTGATTCTCTGACCTGCAGTGTTCAATATACATGTTTCTTCGAACATTAAACCTAACATAGTTAAAAGACTGCATTGCTGTGGTAATAAGCTAATCGAGGATCTTCAAATCATCACTGTGCTAAAACTGTGCAGTGCCCCTACTGTCACTGTATTTTCTGTAGGAGCCATTTCATTTAGTTCTCTTCAGACTAGCAATGATTCCACTTGAAAACACTTTACACTATGCAAAATGTTTCACTGCCTCACTGTAAACACCGTACAGAGCCACACTGTTCTCAAACAGTTGTGTGTAATATCTTGAACTTTTTTTCTTTAGTGCATATTTCCAGTGTGTACAGAAATGTATGTTGTGTTAAATAAGAACTGCTTTTTTTAATGAAGCTGACAGGAGCCATTAGATGTTTGAGAAAGCATCATTTTTTTTGTTTGTTTTTTGTTTTGCTGTAAATATGTTTGACAACTTTTATTGGAATAAATGATGAAAACTATGACTGTTTCATCTATCTTATTTCCTAATGTAAATTTATCTCCCCACATTTATAAATGTTATACTGAATTCTTTCATCTGTCATTTATTTAGCGTTTTGCTTATAAAAGATAGAGGAGTTTTAACTGGTTCTGAAAGTTTTCGTTTAATACTGATGCCTCTATCCACCTAATTTCTAGCCCTCATGATACTTTGCGCAAATTATGGGTGCAACTTCCAGCGCTGAACGTAAACTGGCTTTTTTACAGCGTATAATGGTATGCTAATCCAATTTTATAGAGTGATTGGGACTAAAAGCCTTGTGAAACACACTACCTGTATTCACTCCAGACTGGATAACCTCTATCATCTTTGACAGCCATCTCAAAACATTAGTTGTTTTCCTTTTTAAACAAGCATGATAGCGATTAACTCGCTACACAGTGATAGTTTCATTTTAATCTCTCATCAACAACCTTTTTTCCATGACGAAAACGAGGCGATGACAAGCTAAAAATAGATCTTGGTAATAAAAACTATGAAATCTATGTTTTATTTTCATTGACAAGATGAGACATCATGAAAATGTTAGTGGTGAACTATCGGACACAGAAAGCCGAGAACAGACATGCTTGTACTTCTCTTCAAATGCTGCATGAGTGACAGGCTGGTAAACTCCAGTAAATCGTGGACCGTGGGCCAGGATGTTTTGCTAGCCAGCAAAAATTCTCACACCGGAGCAGTGTCAGCCGTTGGTGCTAGTTGTGAGCTGTAATTCAGCAGTAAATAATCATTTGTGTGTGTCTCACTGTGGATGGTGGAGCTGCTGGATGGATATTGGGACTTCGTTAGTTGAAGCGCTGCTGTTAGCAGTAAGTTCCGCTTGTTAGCTGCTGAATGGCAGCAGAGCAAGCAGCCACAGGCTGCACAGCTGATCCCTGCAGGTCTTCACTCAGACCCGGGCTGTCTTGACAGGTTTTTATGGGTTGATGGTGATTGACAGGCAGGTAAGAGGTTCAGTTATCTGTGAGTGCACCTGTTCTGTACCCTGCAGGACTCTTGACTGTTCTCTAAGTGTAGTCTGAACTCTGATCAGTTTTCTCTGACAGAGATTAAAGTTTAGGTTTTATCACCAATTCTGAGAGGACACAAGACTAAACCTCCAGACTAACATTGCAGATTAAGAAAGAATTCAGGCTTTAAGTTATTTCTCTGCTTCTTAACAGTGAGATGGATAAGTCAGGAGTTTACAATGAACCTGGGTACAAATCCTAGTTGTCTCAGAAAATCACCCTTTAAACCTGTCAAACACTGCTGGAGAAATGACAGTTTATAAGAAAGAGGAAATTATTTGTAGTTGCAGAAAAAATTGTCAAAAGGAAATTTTTATACACCCGTTACCTTGATTCTAATTTCTGATAACTGTATTAGCCTAAACAGGATTAGTTTCAAGATAAAAAAAACAAACAAACAAACAGAAAACATAATGACTAAAAATTGAGTAAAATGTCATAAATTTTTGTCAACTAAAACTAGATCAAAACTAAGAAGGATAAAAATGACTAAAATGTGACTAAAACTAATTAGCATTTTCATCTCAAGACTAAGACTAAAATAGCTGACAAAACTGACAATGGAACAAGTTGAGCATACAGTGTCCTCCTTTTCTCATGGGTTTGGACCCCAAACACAGCATGATAAGTTAAAACTTCCCCCAAAAAAATACAAATTTGAAGAGGGTAAAAATATTAAACAGAATTTGAACTCATCAGCATTACAATATGATGTGAGCCACTTGACACCCATGTGTTTGTTTTTGTTAATGTAAGCTGGTGAATGCGTTGTGCTGACCTTAGTGTATAGAGCACATTCACAGATGTCAAAGGGACGGTTTACTGCCTTGTTCACTGACACCGGTGAGGCACATATGATCCCCTCAGTGCTCTCTGTGTCCTGTGTGATTGTGTGTGTGAGTGAGTGGTTGAGAGAGAGAGAGAGAGAGAGAGAGAGAGAGCCCCGCCTTTCTGTTCTATATGTTCAGGAACATGTTGTTCTCTGGCAGCAGGCCTGAAAGCAGGGCCATCACATCCTCACAGTACAGCACATGTGCTCTTACATGTTTCAAATCTGACTCAAACTGCTTCGGTAAGTCTGCTGTGGCTACTGACAGTATACATCTGAAACAGCATGGGGGCATATATTTTCAAAGCAAATAAAATATGATCTACAAATGTGTTTTTTTTTATTTTACAGATAATATAAATCTTAAATGTTAATACATTTTGTATTGTGAGGAGGGGAGTTGGAACAAGTCACAGTAGATGACTGCTAGAATCTGTTTTGACTTTGATTCTTTATTATGTTGTTGTGTTAGCACTTCGGTATAATTTATGAATCACAAATTTTGCACATGTATATTTTTTGGCAACATTTAATAAATAATAATGCTAAGTGTGTGACTAAATAATTTAAGTACACATAAATAATGGAGTTTCGATTCTTCAATTCTGATTTGTCTTGTCTGGGATTCCAGGATTCTTGCACTCCTATTGGCTGCTTGCTGCGAATGTCACAGCTGTTACCATCTTCCCTAATTTCAGCAGCGTCTCGTGAAATCCCCCCACCCTCACCCCCTCTTAGCTTCATTTCACTGCCTATAGCTGCCTCCTCCCCCCTCTCAGTACAATGTGTACCAGCTGAACATAAAGAGCACAGAACACTGGCATATTGTTGTCTGCTGTGTGTGTGTGTGTGTGTGTGTGTGTGTGTGTGTGTGTGTGTGAGAGAGAGAGAAAGAGAGAGAGAGAGAGAGAGAGAGAGAGGCATTGTTTGAGCATGTCTATACTGTGGGAAGTATTCCTGTGGTGTCCTTGGTCATCATTAATCCACACTTTAACTATTAATCTAGAAGCCTAATCACACTGTGCTGCACAGTGGTCGTTCGGAGCGGAGCTTTGTTTTTGACCAGGACTGTGACATGGCAGCGCAAATCCCCCGTGGAGTTGTTTACAGTTCCATACTTACTTATAACAGCAGGGGGTATCCCTCTTTCCCTCAGCCAGTAGGATCATTGCTCTGTTATTCTTTCTGAATTAGCCCTATCAGATGCTACCAATGCACCTGCTTCTCTTCCTGAAGTCCACAGAAAAGAAATTAGACAGTATGCAGAACAAACACACACAAACTGATTACGGACCTGTTTCATTAACTTAAGTAGTAATGAAATGTTTTGAAAGAATCATCGTTAATATGCTTAAATCTGATGTTGCTGGTTGTCTCGACCCCCTACAGTTTGCTTATAGGCAGGGTTGTGGCACCGAGGACACAGTTATCACTGTCACCCACTTGATTAACAAACATCTGGAGAATCCTAAAACATATGCTCGCGTTTTATTTGCTGACTTTAGTTCAGCTTTTGATCTGATCATACAGAAGCTAATTAACATGAAGGTAGACACTTTTATTATCAAATGGTTTTATTCCTTTTTAACAAACAGGACACAACAAGTTAGGGTGAACAGCTCTCTCTCATCCCTGTAGCAGTGTAGCACAGGCGTGCCCCAGGGCTGCGTCAGCTCCCCAGTCCTCTTCACACTGTACACTGATGAATGCAGGAGCTCATATCCTAACAACCATGTCATCAAATTTTCAGATGATACTATAATCCTAAGTCTGTTGGATGTGAATGCCTGCCCCTCTGTGTGCCTCAGTGAGATAGCCACCTTCAAAATCTGGTGTGACAATAACTTCCTGGTGTTAAATACCAAAAAAGAGATGATTTTTGATCCTAAAGAAATTGCAGCTTATGACCCGGTAATCATTGATAACTGCGTTATCGAACAGGTGTCCTCGTATAAATACCTGAGCCTGATGGTGTCTAATAACCTAAGCTGGAGTGATCATGTGGATTTCCTCTGTAACACACTAGCTCAGAGGCTACACTTTCTCAGAAGGCTGCGGCTGTTTGGGGTCCGAACCGAGATCATGTTTACATTCTATAACGCTGTGTTAGCAAGTATTATAAGATACGGCATGGCAGCGTGGATCGGCTCCCTCACAGTCCAGTGTAAGGCCAGACTTCAGAGAATGGTGACCACAGCTATGAAGATAGTGGGGAAACATGATCACTTCCAGTCCCTCCAGGCAATATATGAGAGAGCAGTTGTCAAGGGAGCAAATAAGATCCTGAGTGACCCTTTTCATGTTCTCTTTCAGGAGTATGAACTGTTGCCGACAGGGAGGCGCTACAGAGCCAGCAGGTGTAGGAGCAACCGGTTCAAATTGTCCTTTATTCCCACTTCCATTCTATTATTAAACAAACAAACAAACAAACAAACACCTCTCATGGCAGAGCCCCTCCCTCCCCCTACTAGGGTAGTGGGGAGGCTTACTGCTGCGGATCCACTACCCTAGCCCCCCCTCCATCCCACCACCTGACCTCGGTCGGGTGGTGGGATGGAGGGCTCACTGTGGTGGACCCACCTCCATTCTGGTAATTTTATATGGAACATATAACATGTGGGCAGGGGGGAGGCTTATGGCTGCTGATCCCCTGCCCATTAAGTTCACCGTCAATTCACCGTTAATCACTGTTTACCATTGCTTATTACTGAATTCTCCTCAATTATGCTAATAGGTGGTTGCCTGCTCACCTGATGTGCGCAGGGCTATTTATGCCTAAATGGCCTGGTCATTGTGTTCTTATCTAGTATTGTTTTTATTTTGCACTATGGTCCCACAACTGATTTAATATAATTTTAACTGGTATACTGGTGTTTTTATTTGACCTCTGTATTTATTTGTTTTTATCTGCACTCACTTGCACTTTGAGATAGGCCAGTGCAATACCTGTAGTTCCCTTGTTTGTAACCTTACATACAAGGCAAATGGTTGCACTACTCTTGCACCAGTAGTCTGCAACTGTAACACACTCAGCGCACTATGTTGGCAACTTGTCTGTGCTGATTGTATGTATGTATGTGAATATTGCAGCTGTTTGCACTATACTGCCCAAGACGAATTTCCCCCCTGCGGGACAGTAAAGTGTATCTTATCGTATCTTATCTTATCTTATCTTAAACTCAATAACTCACACTAGGAAAGCAGACAAAACATCAATGAGACAGGTTTTAAAGGGCTATTCCAGTGATGTGTTGCAGAGTCCCTTTTTGAAAACCTGTACCTGCCCACACTCGACAATAAAAGTCCTGCGACCCGACCTGCACCCATGATTAAACACACATAGGCGACAGTCAATCACATTAAAGGGGAACTAATGTTTTTTTCAACCTGGGTCCTATTTTCCGATGTACTGTACATTTGTCTAAATGAGTGAAAGGATGTTCAATATTTGACATTTCTCCAGTACGAAGCTATGGCTGACCTGCCTGCAGCCTGTGAGCGCGTGCTATATTAAATAATAGGGCACTCACACAGCGTCAAACAAAGTCAAAATACGCTCACTAAAAGTACATTTTTTTTCCACACAGATAGGCTTGGATTGTTAGTATAATTATCCGATAACATAATGGGAAGGAGAAATGAACGTCTGTGTTTACCTTTAGCTGGATTCAGACATGTTCCTCTGCCTGCTCAAAATTCTTCATTTGTGCTGTGTGCCATCTTCATTTACTCTTCACATATAACACATATACTGATATTTACACATCTTAACAAATGTCACAAGTGTTCCCTTTACCATGACACCAAAAGTATTCAAACAGACCTTGTGGTTGCAGAGATATTTCATTTCATTATGGGTATGCAATTTTCGAGCAGAGGCCTATAAAATAGGCTTAGGATTGCCAGTTGAAGCTGAGCATCGACTTTTGATCATTCCTCCTTGGCTCCAGAAACTATTAAGCATATATACTAAATCATCAAACCAACAAACAAACACAGGGGAGAACAATACAGCCCATAACTAAAACTCAGCAAAACAAAACCCTGATCCCCCCCATGCTGTCTGAGCACTTGGTTTCGTCCATGGCTTAGGCCTGTGCATAAAATCAGGCTCCACCCTCAGGCCCATCTTTTGGTTGGAAGGACTGGTGTTGGTGGCTTTTTCGTCCACATGAGCGTTGAGGAGTGCGGTTTTTGAAATCACGACTTATGCAGATTTTTGACCTTTTGAAAATGTTTTCTTGATAATAACATGGTGGTTGGCATAAACTGGTTTGTGACTGGATCAGGATGACAACATAGGCAGCAGAGGAAGATGATGTCATGGACTTTGGTTGGTCTCCGGTAACTAATGGGAAAGGGCGAGGTAAATCAAACGTGAGGCTGGATAGGGATTTAAGTGCGTCTGCTAGTCAGGGCAGTAAAAGAACTTTAGAGGAGAGTTATAGATCAGAAGAAGGTGAACGGGTTGTTTGCAGGAAGGTGGAGAGGCAGGAATTTAAAATAATACTTAAATTCAGGAAGGAGGATGAGCAGGTGACTCCAAGTCCTATAATGCTGTCTAGGGAGTTGAAAAAGAAACTAGGAGAAGTGGAAATGGCCAAGATTCTTCCCGGTGGGAACCTGTTGGTAAAATGTAGAAATGAAGGACAGAAAAATAAAGAGTTGCATATTGAAAGTATATGCATAAAAATTGTGTCTGAAAGAAGAGTACTGGGTGAGAACAAAGTCAATCAATCAATCAATTTTATTTATAAAGCCCAATATCACAAATCACAATTTGCCTCACAGGGCTTTACAACATACGACATCCCTCTGTCCTTTAGACCCTCACTGCGGATAAGGAAAAACTCCAACCCAAAAAAAAACCCTTTAACGGGGGAAAAAAACGGTAGAAACCTCAGGAAGAGCAACTGAGGAGGGATCCCTCTTCCAGGACGGACAGGCGTCCAATAGATGTCGTACAGAACAGATCAGCATAACAAATTAACAGTAATCTGTAAGACACAATGAGACAGAGAGAGAGACAGGGAGACAGACAGAGAGAGAGAGAGAGAGAGAAGGTGGTATATAGGTGGTATAGGGGGTCCTCCGGCAGACTAGGCCTAAGTCAGCCTAACTAGGGGCTGGTACAAGGCAAGCCTGAGCCAGCCCTGACTATAAGCAGAGAGAGAGCAGCAGACGGCCAAACTTCTCCCAGAAGGAAACTGATGTTTTGGTCCAGGAGGTCTGAGCTCGCAGTTCTGTATATTCGGACACTGCGAGCAGACCTCCACAGGCTGATGATGCAAAGGTAGCCTGGGAGGAGGTCACCACAATTGTAAATCAATGTTGCGTTTCTCTTGTGCGCCCGCATGCTCTCTCTTTCTCTCTCGCAGTCTCACTCTGTTTCTTTTCTTTTGACTTTTCTAAGATGACAGATGCTGAATATATACCCCCTATCTGATGCTGTGGCTGCTTGTGGTTGGCTGAGAGGGATGTGAACTCATTAGTCTGCAGCTGTGTTAATCAAATCAGGCTGGGTTTCCATTACGCGTGCCAAACAGTGCCAATCCCCTTTGATCTGACATCAGATGTGATGGGACGGTTGATATAGAGATACATTTATGTGCTGATTGCAGATAGTTGCATTGAATAGTGGTTGCATTATTAATGTGCCTGATATTCTGGAAACCTGCCTGTGAGGTTTTGGTGACATGTGCACACTGTCCGCCGGTCAGCCAAACTTCCACTTTAGCGCACCTTCAGCGAAGCCTTTTGGCACAAAACTGTCACTGCACCAAACTGGATCTGTCGACACCTCCCCCTGCTGCGTGCCACAACCATCTCAGCGCACCTCGGTCTGCCAAACTACCAAACTGAGCGCGTCTTGGGTTGCGCTGCTCGAAACGAGCTCTGCACGGGGTTCGCCACCCTGCACCACGCCGGGAAACTAGAGCCCAAAGAAAGGCTCTATGAGTTTCCCAGTCAGGGAAACACTGCTTCCACCTCTGGAAGCAGTGTTAAAAATGCCAGAGGTATGGGCACATAGCGATGGCTTGCAAGGGAAAGCAAAGGTGTCCCAAATGTGGAGGTGAGCATAGATTTGAGAAGTGTGAAGAACATGTTCAAGCTAAGTGTTGTGATTGTGGTGGCCAGCTCAGTGTGACATATGGGGGCTGTGAAGTTCGGAAAAGAGCAGTGGGGATTGTGAAAACAACTAACAACATACGTAATGGTGAAGCAGTGCAGAGAATGCAAGGACAGAAGGGAATGGAGGTTACAGATAAAAGTTTAAGACCAAGAGGAGGTCAAAGGGAGGAAGCTAATAGGCCTGCAGAACTTAACATGGACAAGCTGATTTTAAGTTAAACACAAAACAGAGATGGTTAGAATAATCGTGAAGGGAGTGGAAAAAGTTTTGGACATGAAAGATCTATCATAGGAGCAAATCAATAGAAGGCTTGAGGCAGAAGGGAATCCCACAGTCGGGGGGGGGGAACTAATGTTTATTCTTCAGTGGAATGCAAGGAGTCTAATAGCAAATGGTCAGGAATTTAAAGGCTTTATTAACAGTTTCAGAAATAAACCAAAGATTATATGTATTCAAGAAACTTGGGTTAAACCAGAATTGGATTTTGTAATTAAATGATATAATAGTATATGCAGAGATTGAGTGGAGGGAAATGGAGCAGGGTGTATAATATTTGTGCAACAAGAGATGCAATATAGAGTTCTGAAGAAAGGTAAAGATTGGGAGATGATAGTTACTGAAGTGACCAGAGAGGGTATTATTAAAGTGCTTAATTTTTAAAGTCCTTGCAAGAAGCTTTCATTGGAGTCACAGGAGGAACTATCTGTAAATCTAAATGGAAAAAGTATTTGTTGTGGAGATTTTAATGCTATTAGTACATTATAGGATGATTACAATGATGGGAATGGAGAGGTGAACTAATGGATATAAAAAACCTAGTATGCCTCAATGATGGAAATGGTACAAGAATTGATGTTAGAAGTGGTACAGAATCTGCCATAGATCTCTAGTATCAGAAGATGTGGCAGGCCTTTGCACTGGGGAAATTGTAAAGGAAATAACAGTAGGAAGTGACCATTATTCTATAATAATTAAGGTAGGCCTGAGTACAGAAGAATGTGACACTGCAGGAATAGATAGATGGGTTTTCAACAGTGTTGATTGGGAAAAATTTAAACTGATTAGTGATAAAGAAATGCAGCAAGTTGATGTTAGTAAGGATGTTGATGAGTTAAACCTGTCTATTTGTGAAGGCATTCTAGGGGCTGCAAAATAAACAATTCAAAGGAAAAGAGCTAAGCAAAAAAAAAAAAGAAAGAAAATTGTACCATGGCGGACAAAGGAATGTCAAAATGCAATTAAATCCCGAAATAAAGCTTTTAGAATGTTTAAAAGAACTCATAATTTCCAGAATCTTATTGACTATAAAAAGATACAGGCTAATGTATGGAAAACAATTAAAAGTGCAAAGAAAGTTTATTGGGTGAAATTTTGTAATTCAGTAGGAAGAGAAACAGAAATTGCCAAAGTATGGAGAATGATAGAAAGAATGAATGGAGTTAAAAGAGAGTGTGGATATCCAGTCTTAACTGACAACAATACTTCAGCTGATGAGGAGAAGCGGAGATGTTAGTACAGACCTTTCTATAAGTTCATAGCTCCAATAATAGTTAGTGAAGAGGGGCGAAGGGGAAGGGAAGCTACGGTGGCTGAGAATGAGGAAATATTACAGCAAGAGGACGATAGCAATGATTTAACAAGTGTACCTTTTACAAAGGCAGAATTGAATTGAGCTCTCAGGACAGCCAAGAAATCATCACCAGGGAAAGACGAAATTTACTACATTATGATAAATCATCTTAGTGAAACATCAAAGGACATTCTACGGGAGCTGTATAATAAAGTTTGGGAGGGAAAATTACCACAGATCTGGAAAGAAGCTGTTCCAATACGTAAACCAGGAAAAGACTGCACAAATCCAGGAAACTATAGGCCTATTGCATTAACATCCTATGTATGTAAAATTATGGAGAGAATGGTAAATGTAAGATTAACATATTATGTAGAAAGCAAAGGTTGATTATCAAAGTATCAAAGTGGATTCAGAAGAGGCAGAAATACAATGGACCCAGTTTTATGTTTAGAACATGAAATAAGAAAAGCACAGATTAATAGGGAAAGTGTGGTAGCCATTTTCTTCAATGTAGAAAAGGCGTATGATATGATGTGGAGGGAAGGATTATTAATTAAACTAAATAAATTGGGGATTAAAGGACCAATGTACCGATGGATCAAGGATTTCCTGTGTGGAAGACTGATTCAAGTAAGAGTAGGAAGGCACTACTCTGGAAATTTTGTTGTTGAAAATGGAACGCCTCAAGGTAGTATAGTGAGTCCTTTGTTATTTTCTATTATGATAAATGATGTTTTTTTAAGTTTAGAGAAAGGAATGTGATTCTACAACTGCAAGAGGCTATTGTTAAAATAGAAAAATGGTCATTTAAAGGGACATTGTGTAACATTTTCAGTTGTTTATTGGCAAAAATTGATGTCTGCATTCATAAATATGTCATCACTGGTGTACTATTACCTCCACCAATAATCTGACTTATTCTTGTAAAAGGAGAATTTTGGATTTGTTTGTAGGCTACATTGTGCGGGTAAGTCGTCTGTGGGGTTCCATTACGTTTCGCCATCTTGAGAATACACTCGCCAGCAAGGGACATACAGCACCGCCTTCGGCGTTTTCGTTGAGAGCCAGGCCAGCACTGCGAGACTGAGGAGCCGAAGGAGAGGAGCAA
The DNA here is from genome assembly GCA_035609425.1 of Epinephelus awoara. Taxonomy (NCBI): domain Eukaryota; kingdom Metazoa; phylum Chordata; class Actinopteri; order Perciformes; family Serranidae; genus Epinephelus; species Epinephelus awoara. Next base: position 39,057,014 of record CM069301.1, on the reverse strand, counting down.
GAGGCGCTTCACTACTACCCTGGCACATTTGAAACAAAGTCCCACTCTTTGAGCATAATGCAGGATCATGCATATGCAGCATCATGGGAGACGGAATCCTTGTCGCCAAGAAAGCACTAAAGGGAATAGAAAAGGCAGTTTGACCGGCAAATTAACAGAACAGAACAAAGGCCCACATCCAGGTAGCCTTTCCCAGGTAGAGAGAGCTGCTGAGGGAGAATGGTAATACAATCACAGGCCAGCGCCGCTGTTGGCTGTTAGCTGCTGTTAGCGGCCAGTCGCTAACAGTCTCATCCCTCTCCTCGCATCACTGCGCTGCTGTTAGCCGTTAGCTGCTGTTAGCCGTTAGCTGCTGTTAGCGCTGGCCTGTGATTGTATTACCTTTCTCCTTCAGCAGCTCTCTCCACCTGGGAAAGGCAACCCCAATGCTGACCCTTGTTTTTTTAATTCGCCGGTCACGCTGCCTTTTTGATTCCCTTTTGCACTTTCTTGGCGACGAGGATTCCGTCTCCCGTGATGCTGCATAATACATGATCCTGCATTATGCTCAAAGAGTGGGACTTTGTTATGCGGCAGTAGTGCCGCTGGCCACTAACAGCTGTTTCAATTTACACCCGCCCCAACAGTCCTACGTTGTAAACACAGCCAGCGTGGTGAGGAGGGGGTTTGTCAACTCGTGTCGCGTGTGTCTGTGAAGGAGCCTGAATGAATACTCCATGTAGTATCGGATGACATGGTTTCATCAGTGTTATCATAGCTTTTTGGTCCACAGCGGCTACAGTTGTTGCAATACGTGTTTGAAACAGTGAGGCGCTAGAGTGCGCCATCTGTTTGAATGCAATATATGATTTCAATGTTAGATGGGAGAAATTCCTACACACTGTGGCTTTAACTGGGTGTTTAAGTTTTCTGTTGATAAAATAAAGACAATGTTCTTTACGAGAAAACGAATTGATAGCAATGTAAAATTTAAATTATATAATAAAGAATTAGAGAGAGTGAAACAATTTAAGTTTTTAGGATTGTGGTTAGATGAAAGAATGACATGGGCAGCACACATTCAGAAAATAATCGACAAATGTAAGAAAGTATTAAATATAATGAGATGTTTGGTTGTGAATGGGGAGCAGGGAGGATGGCACTGAAAACTTTACATCGGACTAATAAGATCTGTTTTAGATTATGGGTGCGTAGCATTTGGTTCTGCAGCAAATACATCCTGCATAAAGTTAGACAGTATTCAATACCAAGCTTTAAGACTATGTCAAGGTGCCTTCAGAACAACCCCAACATCAGCATTACAACTGGAAATGGGAGAAATGCCACTCGAGTTAAGACAAGGACAGATGTCTCTAAGTTACTGGGCTAATCTAAAAGGGCATAATGAAGATCATCCGACATGAGATTTGAGAGAAACAAAAAGTTTTGGATGGACAGTTGGGCAGAAAGCAAAAGAACTAGAAATAACAGAATTAAACATTAGTCCTACAGTTCCACTCTCAGTAATCCATCCATGGATACCTCCTGATGCTGAAGTAGACCTTACATTGCTTAACAAAAAGAACAATGATAAAAATGTTATGTTACATTCACAAGTAACACAGAGCTATATAGGAAATAAATATTACAGTTTTGTCATATTTACACAGATGCTTCAAAGGATACAGATAACAGAGTTGGCATTTCATTCATAGTTCCAGAGTTAAAGTTTGGAAAAGAGTCAGTGATGGACTCTTAGTATACACTGGGGATATGCTGGCAATTTTGTTAGCTATGCAGTGGGTGGAAGACACAAGACCATTGGGAGCTGTAATATGTTACATGTTTATGTATGACTCTAGTTCATCATTAACCAGCTTGACGAACAGCCATTCAGACAGCAGACCAGATGTTTTAATAGAGATACAACAAACACTAGGATTCAAAGGATAGGACTGACTGTGACACTTGTTTGGTTACCAGCACACATAGGAATCAAAGGAAATGAAATAACTGACAAATATGCAAAGGAAGCCACAAGAACAAATGAGACTGACATCACAGTACCTTTCAGTAAAACAGAGATGAAAACTACAATTAAGCATAAGTTGAAAGGAATGTGGCAAAAACAGTGGGAAGAAGAGAGAACAGGAAGGTGGTTATATGGAATTTAAAGGAAAGTAGGTGTGATGAGAAATATGGTTAGAAACCGAGGAGAATAAACGGTAATAACCAGGATACGTTTTGGTCACACAGGATTAAACAGCACTTCATTTAAAATAGGAAAACATAATACAGGAAGTTGTTAATTTTGTGGACAAGAAGAAACAATAGAGCACGTCATGAAGTACTGTCCAAAAGAAAAAGAGAGAAGCGAACTGAGACTGAAATTGGAAGAATTAAAATTAGGGTTGGATTTGCATGATATTTTACAAAGAACATCTGGAGAGAAATGCTATTTATTTTTGTTTCAGTTTTTTGTATTTTATTTATTTTTATTTAACATTCAGATAAAGAGTAGTTACTAGATATCCCAGTCCACACTCCATACCAATTGGTGACGGTAATGCACCATAACGTTGTTTGCCAACCGCCATAAAACGTTAAAGAAGAAGAAGAAGAAGAAGAAGAAGGCCTGTCTTTTGTTTGACCAGGAAGGAGCAGTCAGCAGCTAGGTAACTCAAAAACAAAGAAATGAGAATTAATATAACTTAATTATACCACTTGACAATATAACAAACCAATGTAAACTAAATGTGTGTAGAAACAAATGTATTATCAAAAGGTGCCTATAAACAGATTATAAACCAAACAGACTGATTGTGTTGTATGTTATTAAGTGACTGCAAATAAAAGTAACTGACCATGTGGTAATGAGGATGGGTGTATCAAACTTAAACCTGCAATTGTGTGGCTGTAACCCTGGCCATCACAGTACACTTAGACGTGTAGTTACCTATAGACACAAAGTTGTCCCTATCCGTTAAGTAGGAATTTAACTATTTTAGTGCTGTGCCAGGAAGTCTGAAGCAAATTGAGATTTGTGATATTGGGCTCTTTAGATAAAACTGAATTAATCTGAACTGAATTGAATTGAACTGAAAGATAAAAACCATAGTTCATGATTCATGTAGGCTATATTTTATTCACTGAGTGTGTTTAATACTAATATGCAGTTAAGAGCATAGTAACTGGAGTACCATTGTATATAGCTTTATAACTATGGTCATTGCAACAAAACACAATGCATATTAATTCAGTTTATTCATTATGTTTAGAATCTTGAAATGAAACGTAGGTGATAAGAAAAAAAATAAATATCCCAGCCAGTGTAACTTTATAGGTTGTTGTTTGGGTGGTGATCAAAGAGTGGAACCTGTCTGGTGTTTTTGGGCTGATCAAACAAACCCTGTGGGATAATCCAGTGAGGATCCGGAGGATTAGTGACAACTGTGGGAAACGGCTTCCTCCATTTGGTGCCTGTGCCTACATCAACAGGGACGAGACACTGACGCTGTTAAACAAACCAATATTCATTTTGCTATGCAGCACAACAGCCAAAGAAATCAAACTGTTACAGGCCATCACTAGTACCACTGAGAAATGTGGACATTACCTATTCAGGCTTTGTGTCCACAGAATGTGCAGCTAGGTAGATATACATGTAATCATAAAATAAATAGCTTGTACACCATAAATCCAATATTTACAAATAAATCAAATATGTTTTGAAAACCCAGAGTTAACATTAGATCAGTATCATTTTCTCCTCTGTGCATCCAGTGAAGAGATACCAGAAATACACTGATTTGCTGACCCAGTCAGATGGCAGCTGGAAGAAACTGCCAGCTTTATTCAAATACTAAAATGTGCTTTCTCATAGAAAAAACACTTAAAATACCAACCATACTACCAACCAATAACCATTAACTAAAATGTTTAAAACTGGGCTGTAACCACGATGCACTGTGGGGCGTGCAAGTACTCCCCAGTATTCATAAAGTATGAAATTGTCCTGGCTAATATTGTATGGATTTTGACTAATTATGCTCTTATAATGCTCTTATATGCTCTTTTTTTGCACCGACCTGCACCAGGCTGTTATTTGGTTACAGGTCCTGTCCAGTATGTTTCTTAGTGCAAAAATACTGTATAATGTAGGGGTGAGTTTCTGTACAAAAATCTCTAAACGTTTAGAGTGGGTTATTTTTTTTCATGTACACGGGTTTCACCGCTGGGTGGTGCTATTGCATTTTACCAGTACAGCCCTAGTTATCCAAATACCAACCGAACGGGCCATTTAACCAACAGAACAGGCCGCCACACCGAAATATCGCCATCCCGACAGTCCGCCATCCTGAATTCTGGTCCCTGAGTCCTGACAGTAAGCTATGGCGAGCCTGTAGAAGCTGTATTCCCCATGCATGTCAGGGATTTTCACCGGGGACGCACGTGAGTAATTCAGGCTGACATTACCTGTTTTTCAGCGAACTCTTCTGGTAATTTATTATTATTATTGGGTCTTATATGAGTGGGCTACAATGAGTACCGGGCCATCAAATCACAGCATCCGTGGTGAGAGGACACGGAATTGGGTGCGCTTTTACGCACGCGGGTCAAGGCGATCACGGATATTTGATGTGGGAAAGATGTAGCGAGATGTATTACAGGTTTTAGATACGTGGTCTGTCCGTCCGTCTGTTCATCCGTAGCACGAGTCATGTGCACCACTTCACCACCGGCCGTAAAAGCGCAAACAGTCCCTCAAGGAGGGACAGCCATGAGGCAGTGAATGAGGAAATAATCGCCCGGGCGCAAAATGGGGTTCAAACCCCCAGCCGCTAGGTGCCCGGCGGTTATTTGCCACTGGGTTACTATTTGGAAATATACAGTAAACCCATAAACCTTCAAGACATTCCTGCTCTGATTGGAGTCCACAGCTGTGAAGTCCGGCGGCTGCTTGCTCTGCTGCTGTTCAGTGGCTAATAAGTGGAGCTTACTGCTAACGGCCACCGCTGCAACAAGCCAGTTTACCAGCCTGTCACTCATGCAGCATTTGAAGATAAGTACAGCCGTTCTCGGGTTTCAGTGTACAATAGTCAACGAAATATTTGTCTCATCTTGTCAACAAAAACAAAGCATAGATTTCTTCTTAGTTTTTATTATCAAGATCTGTAGTTTTTGTCTCACTTTCGTCATGGAAAAAAGGTCTGTTAAAAAAAGTAATTTTGTCAAAATTAACAGATTTGTTACTGAAGACAATGTTCTTGCTGACATCAGCCATCAAGTCTCTACCACAACACAAAGAAGAGTTTTTTGATCTGACTCCCATATCATGTCATTTATCTGTGGTTTCATAGATTGTTACAAATCACTGAAGTTACTTTGATTCATTATGTTTATTCATTTACTTATAAACTTATGTTTGTCTCCAGCACATTGGAATAAAGTGTAAATAAATGGCAATACTATCAGAGAAATGGAAATCTGCCTCTGTCCTCCATCAACCCTCTTACCGTGGGCAGGGCCAACCATCACTGACTAACAGTAAAAATTGTTCTTTACTTGAATGAGCTGGGCAAGGCTGGTGTGAGAAAAAGTGAACTGGTAAGTCACAGTCAGATCAATACGTTCTCATCCCAACTCATCAAATACCGTTGCTTTTTCAGAGGACCCTCACATCTAAACATGGTGTGCTAGGTACCCTCCTGCATCTGATTTGGACATTGAGGGACAGCATCAATTGACACTTGTTAAATGCATTGTGTTTTCAAAATACTGTTTTCACAGGAAATGTAAAGTTTCTGCTTGTTTCACAGTCTTTCAAAAATAAACTTAGAATGTGGGCTAAACACTTCAGGCTTCATTCATGAAATGTTAGTAAATCTGTGAGTAGATTTGTACATAAAAATCCTTGGTGCTAAAAACCTACACGGGATTCATGAACACTGCAGGAAACTGATTTGATCATAGGCACATGTGTATGTTTATAAATGCCAATCAGTTGGAAACTGGCAGTATGCTCCCACTAGGCAGAAATTAGCACACATCCCTGCCCATGTATAGCCAGTGACCACCATGTAAGGAAATGACAATTTTAGTGGGTTGGTATCAATAAGGGAAGAATAAAGAATAAGCCAGACAACGCCACCTGGGGAGTTTCACCCTAGGAAATACTTTAAGGTACCTTGAAAATTGTTTATAAAAAAGGTAGATGCTAAGGCACACAGGTTCGTTACTGATTAAGAGGCTGAGACATGTTGTCACAATTAATGCAAAAATTTTATTTAGAATAAGTATATAATACTAATCAATAATCAAAGCAAAAAGCGGGGGCTGGAGATGCAGAAAAGAAAGAGAAAGGTTATTAATAATTTATGCTAAAAAAAAAAGGCCTCAATATAAATTCTAAAAAATTTGTGATACAAAAGTTAAAACTCACTAGGAAACTTAGCAGAGGCCCCTTGTTGAGAAGCAGACTACATGGAGTGCCAAGGGGTGCTACTGCTACTCACCATAAGTGGGCACAGCAAACAATGGTGCAGTGTATGGTGTCCCAGTGCAACTACTCACTACTAAATGCAAAAGTGAAGGGACCTCACCAGGTGCCTAGCCTCTCACCAATCTCACCAATATGGGCAAAACTGAACTAAAGATGAGCAAAAAGAGGGCAAAGAAATGGGCAAGGCAACAGTGGTCAAAAGAGCAGGAGGACCTAACCCACAATTATACCATGTATAGCAAGACTCTGATGAGGTAGCCTACTCACCACCTCAAGCGTGGGCTCTAATGCATACAGGAGGGCAGGAGGGAAGTCAAATGGTACCTGACCAGCCAACACATTACACTTGCTAAAACAAAGGTAGCATTGCAATTCAGGTAAAATTGTACACAAACAGGAGCAGCCATAGCAGGGACAGGGCATGAGGCGAGAGAGGGAGAACAAAGGCCTACAGGTGCTATATATTGTCTGGCCCTGATTAGGAGGTTGACCAAAGGAAGAGTCAGGGCAAGGCTGTGTTCACCCTGCACACATATTCTCTTGCAGTACTGGGAGTATTCCCACCACATATGGATGGGTGTATCCTGTCAACCTGTGAACACGGAGCACACTAAGAAAGAGAGAGAAAGAAAAACCTTTCTGACACTGAGACTGCAGTTATTTTAAGTGAAGTGAGGTTGATATTCTATTTTCTTCTGTTAGTGGTGGTGTGACAGGGACAGGTAAATCAAAGGCCTGGAAGGAGGTAATAGGTGGCGTTAACTCTGTATCCTCGGTTGTAAGGACAATCCAAGAAGTTAAATAAAAATGAAATTTGATGCACAGTAGAGTACACACAAAAAAACACATATGCTACAGGAGGAGGCTCTTCCCAGTCACAGCTCTCTGCTGCAGACGAGCACATTACTTGATTCATCGGAGAGACCTCTCTGTCAAGGGAGACAGACCTTTGCTTGCCTATTTGTATGATTATCCAATCACTAAAACATTTAACATTATTTATTCAGTGTAGGAAATTAGAGGATCTATGGAGGGTTGCATTCCTCAGATTCATTATATGAACATTTTGTCTGATGTATATCTGACTGACAGACTGTCATTTTGGAAATGTCTTACTTCAGAGAAAGCATCACTGGAAATAGTCACACCATTAAATGATTTCTCGATCTTCAAGTATCCCATTAGGCTCTGTCCTTTCAACTCAGCGTTCGCTTATGTGGTTAGTAAGAGACTTTGTAACCCATTTTCTACTCAGTCTGGACATCTTAAGAAGAAAAAATAATGTGCTTCAGATGCTGTTATTCAGGTAACATGATAATTAATGGGCCTAATAGCTTCTCTCTTTCTGTTGAAGCTTCTCTTCATAAAAGATACATTGATCAATATGAGCTTCATGTACTAATGACTTCATCAAGGTGTCTCAGCTACATGTTTATGAGTAATTTTGTAAAAAAAAAAGAAAAGAAAAAAGACATATATATATATATATATATATATACATACTGCCCACTCCTGGTGTTTGTCAATCACCACTATGTCCAGTTGGTTAGCCAGCAGCTGTTTGTCAGTCTGGAAGCTGAAGTCCCACAGGATCTTAAGCCTGATTTATGGTCGTGCGTTGAATCGACGACGTCGCTACGTGGTTGCCGTGACGCCGTCGTGAACCCTTCGAACTTATCGTTGTCTCTAGTTGATTCTTTGTTTAGTATTGAACGTTGAGCATAATGGCATATATATAATGAGCCTTAACAACATCTACATCGCAATAGAAGATGTTTAAAGATGGCGGGGATGGCGGAATCTGGAAATACGGAACTGGAAATACGTTGCTACCAAGCAAACCAATCACACCCGTGCCGGTCTGCGCTGGGTCTGCGTCGCCTCGACGTGTAGTTACATTTTTGGGGAGGTGCACGTCAGGCTACGCAGGGGGCTACGGCGAGCCTTCTGCGTAGCCCTGTACCCTACGACGTAGCGACCTCGTCGATTCAACGCACGACCATAAATCAGGCTTTAGCCCTGTTGTTCTCAACCACCTTTGGTGGTGTGTCCCATCGAGATTTGGGTACTTCCGAGGCCATACTGGGTACAGATGTTCCTGACCTGTGTGTGCACACCACAACACTTCTCCACCGAGTATTCGCCGACAGAGCCCCAGATAACGCCAGATAAAACTACATTTTTTTAACTTGAAGACGATACATCGTAAAGGCATTGATATTCTTCCCTGTGTTGAATCAGATATGCCTCTAGAGCCTGGGTCCAAACAAAACGTGCTCCCCATGATCCTGTGGACACCACCATTGTTGTTGCTTGCAGGCTTGTCAGTGTTGCCAGATCTTACAAAGAGAAACAAGCAACCAGGGCTATGGAAACAAGCCCAAAAGAAGCGACGTATATATATATGTAGAGAAAGGCGATGTTTAGAGAGCAAGCCCAAACAAGCAACTCCACTTTAGAAACAAGCCCAAAAAATCACAACCTGCGATGACCAATATTTGTAATCGACTTTACAAAAAAACAAGCCCAAAGTCGAGGCTAATAAGTGGACCTGGCAACCCTGCTTGTCCTCCTTACATTTCTTCCATCCTCCTGTGTGCTGACGTGGGACGAATCCCGCCTCTCATTGGCTGATGCTCTTTGTCAGTCGTGTCAGACTTCTCCAGTTATAGCATGCCAGATATCCAGTCCCAGTCCAGACGAGGAGCGACTTGCTCATAGGCTTGTTCACACATGAGGACTCGTCGTGACAGACTATCTGCCGACTCACCTCCGACCCAAGGTGGCTCTCAAGATCCTCTGCGACGTCAAAATCGCGGTGAAAATCATGTGATGTGAACTAGGCTTAACACAGACTATTGACCCCTCATATTAACTTTAGCTATAATCTGAAAGAATCTGAAGAAATGAGGACTGCATTGTCCCCAGATTACTTACAATGGAAGCATGTTGGGATTCTTAGTGGCAGTATCAACACAGGTGAACGATTAGCAGCGACAGCAAAATGTTTTTATTTACATATGGGCATAAGTATTGTTGTAAGAAAAACTTGTCCTTTATCACACTGACATTAGGCTAACATTAATCGTAAACAGATAACTTACCAAAATAAGGAACTATTATTTTAGATAAATAAGGTTGGCTTACTGAAACCTTGATTTAGTAAGGAGAGATCAGACTTTACAATAAAACATGACTAATTTTGCTTGACAAGAATATAATTAAGAAAAACCTAGATGTGCACCTATTTTGTTTCATTGCTCTCTCTCTCTCTCTCTCTCTCTCTCTCTCTCTCTCTCTCTCTCTCTCTCGCTCTCTCTCTCTCTCTCTCTCTCTCAGACCAGGCTGACCCACTTCTGCCTTGTTCCAGAGAGACGCACACAGACACACACACACACACACACACACACACACACACACAGATCTGCTGAATCAAGGCCGAGGTCTGCTGTCTGTCCAAATCACTCCCTGTCTGATGGATTGTTTTAGATCAACATGCAGTCATGGATGCTGTTCATAGAAATATTACAGTCACTGAATACCCGCTGTGTTCTACGGAGCCCCTTAATGGTCAAGTCGGGAGATTTTTTTTGGACTGACTTTTGCATCCCTTCGCAATACTTTTGCGTTACCTCACAATACATTGCATTACCTTGCAATACTTATTGTGTATCCTTGCAATACTTTTGGGTTTCCTCGCAATAGTTTTGCATTCTCTCGCAATAGTTTTGCTTTACCTTGCAATAACATTTTGGATTCCCATGAGTCACCATTGCCACTTCCTCTTAGATGCCCGCATTGATCAGTGACCAACGTAAACTTGTATAAAGCTGCGGCCCATATCAGGTAAAATTGTGTGTCACTCTTGCCTGGCGAGATCTCCTTTTAAACTGTAGTGTTGTTATTATTGTCTTTCATGCTGTTGTAAGTAGCCTACTTAAGCCCACTTGAACCGTCTTACCATCAGAGATAAGGTCTTTTTTTTTCTCTGTGTTTTTGTTGCACTTCCTGTTTTATTTTTTAGTAACTCTCCTCTCGTTTCAGGTGTCTTGACTTCCTCCCCTTGTGTTCTCCTGTGTGCTGATCATCAGCAGCCCCACCCTGATTGTTTCCGCCTGTGTCTCAATGTCTCAGCCTCCCTCATGTTTAAAACCCTGTGTTCTGTGTTGTCCTGTGCCAATTTGTTTTGTTCGTATCAAGTCAACCAGGGGCCTGTATCATGAAGCGAGATCAACCTTTCCTGGGTTACCCAGACTTATCCTGGGTTGACTAACCCTAACAATGGCAATCAGGATAATCTGTATCACGACGCTGGATATCAACTCGGTAACTCAACCCAGGGTTGCTTTATCAAGAGCTGTGAACGCGCAGCGGACCAATCACAATCATGAGAGAAGCGCAGCGTCACTGAGCGTCCTCACCGAGCGCCGTATGTGAGGAAAAACAAAGTATTTCTCGTGAGGATCAGAGATGAATTCTACTAAAATATGAGGAGGAGAAAAGCAACATTACAGAAAAGGCCAACACCATGGCAGCTGCAGGTGGAGGAAACATGCGTGGCAACGCATAACGGGATGAATAATGTTTAGTTTTAGTTTAGATTAGTTTATTTGCACATAATGTTAAAAACAGACAGTATAGAATTTACAAGATTAAAAAAAAGAAAAGTGCTGGAGAGGTTAGAAGCCACTAAAAGCTTATCAAAGAAATTCCCCTGTCAAAACATCAATGAAATCACATAATAGAGAAGAAAAAAACGTCAGGAAAGAAGAAATAGAGGAGGAGAGAGGGAAAAATCAAGACAAAATAAGGTAGCAAATAAAATTATGTGTAGGTTAAATTACTCATCACTGGTTCAAGTAGCTACAGTACCTGTACCTGTACATCTGACACTGATCACACCCTTGAATACCATGAAATCAATGCTGTGCAGATGAATTGCGTGTATTACAATTATCATCTAACATCATTGCGTCTGATAAACTGGTCTTCTTTGTCATAACGTTATATATGCTACAATAAAGCTTAGAGCTGACGCCACAATGAAATCATATCAACACCAAATTGATAGTCTGAATAAAATCATCCTGATATTGAGCTGTGTTAGAAATTAACAGCTGCGCAAAAATATACCTAGTCTCCCTCTTTAAAAAACAAAACACCATGAAGTGTCGACATGATAGGCTACTTTCCACATTTCCAGCAGCAAAGCTGTCAATTTGGCCCATTATCTTTAACACAGATCATTTCCTCCAACAAAACAAAACGTTGGCACTAATTAATGGTGCTATTAAGTGTCCGCAAATGATCAGTTTCTTCCTTATGAAGGGGTGGGATGAGATTTCGACTTCTTTCCACTCCTTTGTGAACAAACTTTTCATTGTCTGTTGTTGTTGTTGCTTTCTTTTCTTTTTTAATGTTCAAAATAAACTTTCAAATCAAAATCAATCAAATTAATTAAACCTTCCGTCATGACTGGGCTGCATTTCTGTCAGCGGAGTCATTTTTTTCCGAACAGCTGATTGGCCAGTAGGTGGTGCTTTTCATAGGATCAGCCTCAACCCTGAACTTACCCTGCTCCGGAGCAGGATAGCCATTCAGAGTAAGTTACCATGGTGATCTACCCTGATAAGAACTGAACCGGCTTCGTGAGACCAAAAACCCAGGGTTAACCCTGCAGTTACCTCGCTGAGACATTAATCCTGCTTCGTGATACAGGCCCCAGTATTTCTTGTCAGTGTTTTTGATCCTCGGTTTTTGATCTTGTTAGTGCCTTTTTGGACCTGCCTTTCCCTTTTGTACCTCTGTACCTCTACCTTTGCCTGTCTGGATTTTGACCTTGATTCTGCCTGACCACGATTTTGCCCATTGTTTAATAAACTGGACTTTGACCATTTTCTGAGCTGTGCAATTGAGTCCTTTATCTGAGTCTTGTCACTCTGACCCACAACACTGCTTTATTTCTAACACTCTCCTCACTTCCTGAGCTCTGGCCTCCCCAGCAATACAAATTGTGCACAGGTATACATAGATCTGACTAATCCAAATCCACAGGCCTTTAATCTGCTGTGAGAACAAGCTGTTGAAGCACTGTGCCTCACCAGCCCCGCCTGGTCGTCTGGATGATAGTCCTCAATCCAATCTTTCCACTGAGGATGACACAGCAGGAAAATTGAGAGACAGATCAGCTTACACAGTCTCTCTGCCATCCACATGCTCTGTGCTGTTTATATTTTTATCTACTCACTTATTTATAGACTGCATGGGTTTGTTTATTCTGTTTTTATTATAGAATCCTTTCTTTTCCATTTTTCTTTCCTTGTGTTACTTTTCACAACATCATAATTCAAGACATGTTTATTCTGTTTCGCTAATGTCATTCTGCATGTGTTTTACAACTGCTGTGGCTCCATTTTCAACAACAACAAACATGCAACCTTTTTTTCATTTTGGTATCAAAATCTCATGCTGCATGTAAGATGAGAACAATGCATTCAAAACCAGTAATGCATCAATAAAATGCTGATTATGAAATAATGCTGTCAAACTGTATTTCTGGGGTCATTTCCCCCAAAATGATACAAATAATAAAGACAGCAGACATGCAGCTTTAAGAAAGTCTCACATTTTATACCCTGTTACTGTAAATATAGATTATTTAATAAGTGCACTGAATTGCATTGATGTGTGTTTTTTGTATCTGTTCAAGTAATTAACAATACACTGAGATGGTCTATCATCACATTTCAGTCCAGCCAGTGGAAAAAGTTGTGGCCATGGTGATGGCAGCTGGCCAAGTGTCAGTTTACAGCTGACTAACAACATCCATCCATCCATTTTCTAACCGCTTCATCCTCTTGGGGGTCATGGGGGGGCTGAAGCCTATCCCAGCTGACATTGGGCAAGAGGCAGGGTACACCCTGGACAGGTCGCCAGACTATTGCAGGCCAATAGTACAGACAGACAACTATTCACACACCTACGGTCAATTTAGAGTCACCAATTAGCCTGTCCCCAATTGGCATGTCTTTGGCCACGCTGACACAGGGAGAACATGCAAACCTCTGCTCAGAAGGGCTCCCCAACCCAGGATCAAACCAGGAAGCCTCTTGCTGTGAGGCGACAGTGCTAACCACCACACCACCGTGCCACCCTGACTAACAACACTAGGGGTATAATGAATGAATGTGACATGAGACATGTGTGACATCATTCCATCGTCATGATACTATTTTTTCAACCCAACTGCCACAAAAAAATGTTGGCATTGGCATTTCTGCAAACCACATGTGGCAGGTGGCATGGAAGAACATAGGAGGTGCACCAGGTAGCGACACCTGTAATATAGGGAGGAGGAGGTGGAACAAAAGCTGCGATGTTGGTCCAGCCTGGTGGGATGAGACAGGTGCACATCTCATTCCATCCTGGCGTGTTGGGAAGACTGGGGCAGTAAGATGCGGAAAAAAACTGGTAGGACTGAAGCTGTTATGTGTGTGTAATGTTTTATGCCGCTGAGTTTGAATGCCTTTCACATTTATTGTTTCTATGCATTGTAGACCTGCTTCCCTGCTCAGCTGAAGGAGGCTGGTAGTGTGTAGGAAAGTAGATCGGCGTACCAGGTATTTTAGCCATAAAGTTGTTTTTTTTACATTTGATTGGTATGCATTTTGATATTTTGTAATGAAGTGTTTTTCTTAAGATTATCCATTTGTGTCTTTGCAGAGCATCAGTGACCCATTAGCTGTGGTTACGACGTGGAAATAGGTTCTTAGATAACTTAGCTAGCATGCTAGCTACACTAGCTAATGCTGGCAGCCAGAAACAAACAACTATGATTCAATGTCTGTTAATCGTCCAATAATTTAAACAAAGAGCAGACTTTATTGCAGTGGTCCTTCTGGAAGGAGCAGGGGTTGAATTTACTTGAATCCATTTCAGTCGGGGAGTTGATACACTAATGCCAGCTAGTACTAGCATGGCTAGCTAGCTGAAATGTTGACTACTCCCACTATTGAGACGTGATTGAGTAAATAAGAAAATAATAAAGTTTTTGACTAAACGGGGATTTGGCCACACTAAAATATGACTGACAGATACCTCGTCCTCTCGAGCTTGTACATATGTACATCTAAAATGGCGGCTTTAAAACTCACACGTGCACATGTAAAATGTGGCTCTGGAACTTGCGCATGTGCATGTCTAAAACAGTGGCCTTTAAGCTTTGCGGGGGATGATATTGCTTCAGTTTCTTTTTCAAATTCGGTGCAGACCAATTTGGATCTGCTTGGGCAGAGACACAGTATTTTGTGGTGGTGTGTCATTGCATCTCACCAGTAAAGGAGCTAAAATTAGTGTGTTCACCCGGATGTTGTGTTTCCATCAATGCTGATCAGAGGTTAGTGGTCGAGTCGATAAATATCTGTGACTACTGCAGAGTCACTTAACCTGGGTGAGAATGGTGACTGGAACCTTTCTCATTACATTAAAAAGCCAGATGTTAGTGGGTGTTAGTGTGTTTTCTGTGCTGTGGAAAAGGGACTTAACTCTGTTTTTCTGCTGCTAGCTGCTGAGCAGGTAGTGTCCAGTGGGTAATAAGGGTGAGGTGAGAGTAAACCACAACACTGAAGTGGTGGGCTGAACAGCTACTGAGCTGAAACCCAGATGCTGATAAATGTCTGGATGTTCATGACTATGAGAGACCCCTTTCACATTGTCATGTTTTTTAATAATGTCATTTGATATGTTGTTGTAATAAAAATTATGACTACAGTCACTGTAACATGGAATAACAAACCTCATTTTGGTGTTTTGATACAAGATGGTTAGTGTTTGGACAGTATTTACAAGAAACATATTTCTTTGAAGAGACTGTTAAATCTTATCTTTTAAGACTGATGTTATCTACGTACTTATACCAAACCACATGATTTCTGGAGAAAGTTGTAATTTTTCTCTTTCACTGGGCAAAGACACGAGCATTACTGTTTAATGTGAATTGTACTTAAGTACAAATAAGCCATATGCACAGAAAATACATGTTATAAGCGTAAGGAAACTGTAGCACTGGGCCCACTCTAAAAATTAGACTTAAGAAACAAATACACAATGTAAAAAACAACAATAAACACTTAACAGGCAAGGGCACATCAAGAGCAACATAATGAACATATATAAAATAAAATACTAAAAATATAAATTTTTAAATACTGTCCAACCATAGATCTGTGTATGTATAAAACAGCAATATCTGAGTGAATCACTGGAATGCTGACACTGTGGACATAGGAGGGTTTCAAGAGACAGCAGTTGTGTGTGTGTGTGTTTTTGAGCAGCAGCACACAGCGTTCAGTACACGATGTCCCAGCTGGTCCCAGCACATTCACAGCTCTGTGTCCTCAGCCTTGGAGCTGATGCTAGCTACTCATCCATGAACTGCAACAGCAGCATTCAGGGGGTAGTGCTGCCCTCTATCTATCTGCACAGGAACAACCACAGCCTCCTCCTGCTACTGGTGGAGTCCAGGTTAGGAGGTACGTAGGTGCTGGGATTGGACTGGTATATGAGCCCTGTCATCATGATTAACTGTTTACTATTATTACTAATAATTATAACCTGTTCCAATCAAATATTACTAATTAAATACAGACTTCTACCCAGTTAGTGTTATTTACTTCCCATATATTGGCTATGACATGACTGTATGCCTAACAAGGAGCTGAGCAATGTTTTTCTGGGAATAATTTTACTTTGTAGGGCATGATTTTGCCTGATCAATTTTGACATTTATGTATTCATATGTTCTAAGACAGTCAAAAAATTATTAGTAAACATTAACAGCTCTCTCCCAAATCCAAAAACTAGAAGGCTGAACCTCAAATTTGTGATGTCATAGGGTATAAAGTCTGGAACAGCTCTTTTGACGGTGAACTGGGATAGATATTCCAGGGGAATGTTCCAAGTATATATACATTCTGTTTCAAAACTGAAAACACAACAATAAAATACAGCTCTTTTGGGTAAAAACAACAACAAAACAAAACAAACAAAAAACAAGAAAGAAAGGATTCATTCTGTGGGTACAAAAAATCTGTTCCCTGTTCAAGCTCCAGACTTTATACCCTATGACATTACAAGTTTCAGACTTACTTCTCTGGCTTTTAGAGAGAGTGGCTCATGTCCCTAAATATTGATTGAACTTTCCTTGGTCATGGAAATAACATATTGGAATTCTTAATTTAGGTGGTGTTCCCCTTTAACCTTACTTTTTCATGAATGTCCTGACCATAGACTGTACAGACGTGAAGCTAAGATATCCTGGATATGGCTGCTGCCTTTTGCTCTGGTAATGTCATTTGGAGCCAAAGAGTTTTGTGTTTCTCAAAATCAAAGATCCTTCCTTTGTAGGAGAGGTCCTTTGAAGGAAGGATTATGCAGAGGCAAGGCAAGAGTCCTTCCTAGCATTCAGTGAAAACACACTGGAACAGGCTAAAGGCCCATTTATGCTCAACGTTAAATACAGATCCGGATCCGTACTCCGTGTTCATTTCGTCCGTATTTCTGCACTTTTCCAATAAGGTTACGGATATGGGCCAAACGGAGCAGTAGCACTGGAAACCATGGGGGCAGTGTTGCTGTCACTACCCCATATGTAGCTCTAGTGAGACGTAAAGAAGAAATAACAATGGCGGCACTTTTTCACCTTAAACGCTGAAAATAAAATAAAATAAAAGAGGGAGACAGGTTTTTCCTATTTTATCTTATTTTGTTATATTTCTTCCTCTCCCCTCTCTGGGAGCGCCCGCACTCCCAGCCCCGCACATATCCCCGAGGCTTGGCTCTCTCTCACGGCGCAGCGGCCCTCCATATCCCTCCCTCGCTGCCCCGCATATACTCCCGAGCCTCGGCGCCTCTCCTTGACCAACTAACCTAAATACTATAAACACACTACTAACTGTAAGCCTACACTAAAATAAAATATAAAATATATAATATAAAATATAAAAAAATATACTATGCTAACAATACAATTCGACAAATTACTAGCTGTTCTCTCTGCTCTACTACTCACTCTGCTCTGATCCAACCTCCTCGCTATCAGTTTGATAACTGCGGACAGAATGGTTTTATAGTAAGGGGAGGAGTAAAGGGAGGAGGGCAGGCTTTAGCGTGGACGGTTAGTGACGTCATTCGCCTCGAAAAAGAATCATTCGCCTCCAATGTAATGTAATGTAAATTCAAAAATAGTAACCAGGTTTCAAGCTGTAGAGGGCACTCCACACCACATTTTTAAAACGGGAAACTAGAGGCCCCAGTGAGAATCCTTTTTTTGGTGGTGGAAGGAACATGGCCACATTTTTTCTCAGCTCTCCAACTAAACAGTGAGGTGTCAATCAAACATATGGTTTAAAAAATCAAAGTCCAGGCACTCAGGTCGGTTTGGAAAAGTTAAAAATCCTTTAATCAACGGGCAAGAGTCATTAAAAACACCATCGTGTGTCAGCTGGTGTTTTTAATGACTCTTGCCCATTGAATAAAGGCTTTGTTACTAAAAAAAACTTTGTTACTCTGACCTGGTGGCTGAGGCTACAGCAAGAGGTTGGAAGGCTGAGGTGCGGTTGGTCGAGGTGGGCTGCAGAGGCTTTGTCGCCGATTCCACCACAAGGCTCCTGAAGGACTTGGGATCAGGGGGCAAGCCCAAAGAAAATCCACTGGCTCTGGATTAGAAAGAAAGATCCTGTCTGGGGCACTGGGTGACTCAGCCACCTCCTGCCACCTCCATTCTACTCGTAAGAGAATGAAGGGAGGAGGGAGATAGAGTCAAAGTCAAACCGACAATGGAGGTGCCTACCCAGTAAGGTGCCCCTCCAACACTCTATCTCCCTCACTTAAGGTCGCCCATGCCGCAAAGCACCATGGAAGGAGGGTGCTGACTCGATCCGAAGAATACCATCACTCACTCAAGTCTTGGCAGCGTGTCTCAAGTGTGCAACAAGGAACGTAACACCAAGTCCTATTTATGCCGCTTGGTGACTAAGGGAGGAACCAACCTCTCAACACACACCAGGTCAGCCCGCGGTGGGCCTGCCTCAACTGAGGGTGTATTGTGATAAAGGGCTGAAACACCCGATGAAGTTGAGGTGCACAACTGATGATGTGTAGGTGGTTGGTCTCTCTCTTTCTCTGTGCTCATGGCTGGGAAAGGGACTCCATTAAGGAATGTGCTGAACTTCAGGGATTGTAACATCGAGTCCTAATAATGAACTTCTCCCTCTGGCCATGTCCCCCACCAGTCCACAGTACCACTTACTATTAAAAAATATGAATACGATCAATGAAAAAATCTGTTTGCCTGCATATTACTAATTAAAACAGTTTTGTTGATCTATACAAGATGTTCTTCAGATACTTGAAAAATGCTTTTATGAAATGATATATTGGTCTATCTATTCCCAGTGTTAATAAAAATGTATTTATACTAAAGCAGAGATGTAGGTGTCCAGCACTTCTTAACTGTTACTACTGCTTGTGCTTTAACCATGAAAAAGGTCTGTACCAGTGATGAAACCTTCTGTCGCATCTATTGGTGGAAACACAATTAGTCTTGTCACAGTTATAGAGTGCCCCCTGATGGAGAATGATCATCAGTCACCAAACAAACAGCACAGCATACATTCACCAATGTCCAATAGATCAATAAGTAATTATAATAAACTTCTTGACCTCTGATTAGGGTCATCTTTAGTCTCAGACATTTGTCTTCTTAGATCTCTTTCACTGACCAAGGACTGACACAGACACATTTAAATGAGCCTCCTGAATTACAGTCTTCCACAAGATAGAGGTGAGGAATGAGTCACTGCTGAAAGCTTTTGATGCAAATCTTTTCATGGAACAATAGTCTCAATTCATATGCGAAAGCTGTAAAGGTAAAGTTAAAAAAGTTCTACTCTCATATGAGGCACCTGGAGTATGTAATTATATTTGTGTCTCAATTCTGAGCATGGGAGGACATTTGGAACATTTTAAGCACAGTAATGATTATTTGAAAGAGCACAAGTCAAATTTTGTTGAGATATTTTTATCATACAGAGTGGGCAGAGTGCGGGCAGCAAGTCACACGAACAAAGTACTTGAGACAATCCCCCTGTGCAGCTTTGCAATTTTTTTTTATTTTTTGGCCACTTTTAGGCACATCACATCAAGCTGTAAACACAACAATAACACAGAATCATCTGATAAATATAAGACTAATACTAAGTCCCTTTTAGCTCTGTTTTTGATCTCCACCAACTCCTGAGGTAAATATCTGTGTCTTAGTTGCTAAATGCTCCACAATTCTGACCAGCTCGTCTCTAACTGTGACTGTCTGCTGTACAGTGGGTGTGTTATTCTTCACTGACACCAGCTGCCTGCTGAAAGCACTGACACTGAGTTGTGGGCTGTAAAGCCCAAACAATGAGCTGGAAAAAAAGGCTTCCCACTGCTGAGAGGAACTGCAGAGTTGATGATAACACTCTGTGTTTTTTCCACTACAAGTGACACCTTTCACATTAGCCACTTGATTATTCATCTACAATAAAATATTAATTCCTACTGCACAAAAACCCCCACTAACAGCTGCTAATATCTGACTTTTGTATGTAATGGGAAAGGTTACAATCAACACACACTCCCTGGTCAAATGACTCTGCAGTAGTCTTGGGTATTTATGCACTCTGGCTAATCAGCAGTAATGGAAATACGATGCCCAGGTGGATGCATTAATTTTAGCCCCTTTGCAAGCGAGATGCAATGACAGGCCACTACAAAATCAGATCACACATCCTTCCAAATTAGTCGGCACCGAGTTTGAGAGAAAGAGAATGAATAAGTAAAAAGAAGTAACCAAAAAGAAAAAAAAAAAAAATGACTACTCATCTGCTGCACAATCTGATTTTTGTTGGATAGGGGGCAGGGGCGTCACTAGGAGTTTAAAACATCCGGGGCTTTAGCCCTGAATTCAGAACAATTTTTTACCAGGGGATCCGGGGTTTCACCCCCTGGAAAATTTTGAATAATTCCCTGTTAAACACGTGATTTTAATGTATTTTGACAAATAATTTTGACAAAGAATGAGCACTTGTCTTCTACCTGACTCTTGTAAAGAAAACCTCTTGATACTGTAGTGGAGGAGGGGGCTCGGCTTAGGCCTGCCTAATGTTACAGCTTTGTCTTGCGCATATTACATTTAAAACCGAAAAGACCTATACGCACCACATCATATAGGCTAATAAAGCAGTAAATGCAACTTCAACTCACTGCAACGCGTCTGTTTACCAACAATCTTGTCAGCAGCAAAAACAACACAACCCATTGGACCATCCAAAATGTCACTGCACTGACAACGTGATCACTTAATAATGACCAGGCCGAAAACACAACCCTAGTCAACCAATATACGCTACCCAGCAAAAGGTATACAAACAGACACATTCAAATTTTAATTACCACAGCGGACAAGAATAATAAAAACATACACCTACCCAATGTCAAGTGACTGCACTGTAGCCAAACGGAACGGACAAAGAGAGAGGAGCTGCTCCTGCTAGCTAGTAGCCTACCACTGCTCGGGAATAATGCATGAAAGGTCTACAGTGATGTTTTCCTTGGCAGGTAAGTTTACTTCTCACAGTCACGCACAAGATGATGATACAGTCGGTGACTTGTCTCTTGCTGCAAATGTGTAGTAGTGAAAGTCTTTCAGTTTCAGGGTAGCTCAAGGGTCATAGGCATGCTGACTGCCCATATATGGGCATATGCCATGTAAGCTGGTGTGTGTTGTGCGCTGCTGTCTGTTGTGCTCCTGTGCCGTGCCGTGGGCTTTAAGTTGGAAACAAGGTGCTTTATTAGTAAAAACAAAAAAAACAAACAAACAAAAAAAACAACGGAGGCTTAAAAGATACAGGGCTGAGCCCAAAAGATCCAGGGCTATAGCCGGGAATGCCCAGGTCTAACACCGTCCATGGTAGGGGGTACTAGTGTTGCTTTAGGTGATCACCCAAAATAACCATACACTGTATAAAAGAACTGGATGCAGCCACCATAACATCACCCATTGGTTTGTGGACTCTCTTTGGCATTTTGACTGTCACCATCCTGGATTTTTAGGAGCCAGATGTGACGATATTTTTATGATATAGTGCAGAACTGTGCTGATGCCCCGCAAACAGCCTGTCACTCAAATTATATATGTGTACTTTAAGCCTTGATAAAATATAAATGGGTGAAATATTTAAAAATGTACCCCCATGCAGTTGTCATGAATGCTGAAATTAGCTATAAAGACCGAAACAGTGTTTTGTACCAGGCTGTCAACATTTCATTTCTGCTGTAAAGTTGGGCAATTTAAGAACTGACTCACTTTTGGAGCCAGCCTCAAATGGCCATATGAGGAACTGCAGTTTTTGGCACTTCTGTGTTGCCTTCATTTTTCAACAGGATTGAAATGAGTGCAAAATGTGGCACCTTGCATTTTTCCTTTGGATCTGCTCCATTGCTACCCTCTACCAACAGTACTCCTGGAACTGGCTACTTCAATTAACTGTCACTACATGAGCTAGCCAAGCATCAGTGGCATCACCTGTTGAGGAGTTGTTATGTTGTATGTCACCCTCAGCAGTGTGCAGCGACCTCCCCTTCTTGCCCCTGGCCTGTAACATTACTCTGCTGGCCAATCAGCCTGCTGCTGCACATCTGTCCATGCTACCCCTCTTCATTTGTTGCTGCCAGCAGACTGTTGTTATTGTTATTTCTTTCTTTTTTCAGGCCACAAGGGTAGGCAGTCCCTCTGACTTTTGCCAGAATTGCCCAATGGCCAGTCCCAGCCTATTTTTCTGCCCTGGATGTTGCCACTAAAAAATAACATAAATAACAACAAACATTATAACAGCACCAGGGGCCTGTATCACGAAGCAGGATTAATGTCTCAGCGAGGTAACTTCAGGGTTAACCCTGGGTTTTTGGTCTCACGAAGCTGGTTCAGTTCTTATCGGGGTAGATCACCATGGTAACTTACTCTGAACGGCTATCCTGCTCCGGAGCAGGGTAAGTTCAGGGTTGAGGCTAATCCTATAAAAAGCACCACCCACTGGCCAATCAGCTGTTCGGAAAAAAATGACTCCGCTGACAGAAATGCAGCCCAGTCATGACGGGAAGTTTAATTCATTTGATTGATTTTGATTTGAAAGTTTATTTTGAACATTAAAAAAGAAAAGAAAGCAACAACAACAGACAATGAAAAGATTGTTCACAAAGGAGTGGAAAGAAGTCGAAATTTCATCCCACCCCTTCATAAGGAAGAAACTGATAATTTCCGGACACTTAATAGCACCATTAATTAGTGCCAACATTTTTTTATTGGAGGAAATGATCTCTGTTAAAGATAATGGGCCTAATTGACAGCTTTGCTGCTGGAAATGTGGAAAGTAGCCTATCATGTCTACACTTCATGGTGTTTGAGGGATTTTCCAGCTCAATATCATGATGATTTTATTCAGACTATCAATTTGGTGTTAATATGATTTCATTGTGGCGTCAGCTTTAAGCTTTATTGTAGCATATATAACGTTATGACAAAGAAGACCAGTTTATCAGACGCAATGATGTTAGATGATAATTGTAATACACGCAATTCATCTGCGCAGCATTGATTTCATGGTATTCAAGGGTGTGATCAGTGTCAGATGTACAGGTACAGGTACTGTAGCTACTTGAACCAGTGATGAGTAATTTAACCTACACATAATTTTATTTGCTACCTTATTTTGTCTTGATTTTTCCCTCTCTCCTCCTATATTTCTTCTTTCCTGACCCGTTTTTTTTCTTCTCTATTATGTGATTTCATTGATGTTTTGACAGGGGAATTTCTTTGATAAGCTTTTAGTGGCTTCCAACCTCTCCAGCACTTTTCTTTTTTTAGTCTTGTAAATTTTATACTGTATGTTTTTAACATTCTGTGCAAATAAACTAATCTAAACTAAAACTAAACATTATTCATCCCGTTATGCGTTGCCACGCATGTTTCCTCCACCTGCAGCTGCCATGGTGTTGGCCTTTTCTGTAATGTTGCTTTTCTCCTCCTCATATTTTAGTAGAATTCATCTCTGATCCTCATGAGAAATACTTTTTTTTCTCCTCACATACGGCGCTCTGTGATGACGCTCAGTGACGCTCAGTGACACTGTGCTTCTCTCATGATTGTGCGTCTCTTGATAAAGCAACCCTGGGTTGAGTTACCGAGTTGACTTCCAGCGTCGTGATACCGATTATCCTGATTGCCATTGTTAGGGTTAGTCAACCCAGGATAGGTCTTGGTAACCCAGGAAAGGTTGATCTCACTTCGTGATACAGGCCCCTGGTGCTTTTGATGAATAGGCTTCTATCATTTATTGCATCCAATAGTCAGAAATCAAAAGTTGCACAACCAAAAATCAAAGAATCTATTGTTGGTTTGACAGCCTGAAAGATAAAGTCATATTTATATTTCTTACATAATGGTTCATACATAATAATTAAGCAGTCATGAAGGCATAAGTGAGATTTACATTTCAGAGGTAGCACCTAATATCTTTCACTGTCAAACAAAGCAAACAGGAATAGAGCCGTGTCAAAGAACAGTATAGGTAAACAGAATATGGACATTATTTATAGAGTACAGATCAGGAGGTTGAATTGGAAAGTGTATTTTATAGGCCAATTGAGTTGTGTCTTCCTGCTCTAATCCTGCATGTATTGGCCTTTCTCCAGAGCAAATAAAAAATGATGCTTTAGCTTCGTCTGGAGAGACTGTGAGCCTGTTTGATTTAGGATGTGGCTAATCTCTGCAGGACCTAACAGCTCTCACTGCTGGATCTGATTTATCCCTGAATCAAGGGATTAAGGGAAATTATTCTCACAGATGTTTGCGACATTTGGATGTTTTGATTCACTCTAAATTGGTGTTCAATGAAGGTACAGTATTCTTTTGAAGTATTTCATATCAACACTGTGTAAAAAATGGATTGTGGATCATTGTGGGTGATGATGTAATAATTAATGCCATTGTACAGTACAGTATAGCGTTTATGCCGTGACTCATAGCCTACTGTACACTCATAGACAGTGATACTGGTAACCTCCCTCATGGGATATTACGTGATATTATATTGTCAAGCTCCAGCTGCACCACTTTGACACAGTCTGTTTAACATGTGATATCCTGGGAAGAAGCTGCATTTCTACCCAGCACTGAGGTGTTCAAAAGGATTAAGGCCAAACAGATCGATGCAGTGTCACAAGAAATCCAAACGACAGACACACCTCACAAATCCAACTAATTGTTATGGGTGGAAGTCAGAGCAAGTCACTTTTCCAGAGTGGAAGATGAGGCCGCTGCTTACAAGAAATTTTTGTGACTTTCTGTAAAAGACGGTCCGACATTCACACCCACTACTACATCGTGACTGGCCAGGTGTAAGGTGGATGTTAATTCTCTCTTAAGCTTTCTTTTTTTATTCCTAACCCAGCTATTTCTTTCACTTTCTGTGAACAAACAACAAGGAGGGATTGTGTGAAGGTGCGCAGCATGCTGCCTGTTTAAATTATATTGTGTCTTTACCCTCTTAATCACAGCTAGCTGTTCAACCTCCTGTCCCCAGGCCTCGTCAGATCTACCAGTCTGTTCTGAACACACCTCGACCTTGATTCTTGACCATTTTAAGTTGGACTGATTGGCTATGAATTTTGGGTAAATGTTACTCGAGACCTGATGACAGTGTATATCTAACTGCGCAGATGGAACAAGTGTGGGGTCCCTGTACCCCAGAAGTGGGAGGATAAAGCAAGTTGTTGCTTCCCAGGGTGGGAAACTCTGGAGATCCTCAGCAACTAAAAACTAATAACCTATGTTTATTGTTAACATAATGCAAGTCTTTAAAGATTTACATGGTTTGAGTTCTCTGGTGTTTTGTGTGTGTGTGTGTGTGTGTGTGTGTGTGTGTGTGTGTGTGTGTGTGTGTGTGTGTGTGTGTGTGTGTGTGTAATTCTTCAATGCAGCCGGTGGTCTACACAAAAGCATGGTTAAAAAGTAAGTACATCTATGGCCTAAGGGAGCCAAGGTGACATCAGCTCATCCATCCATCATCTTCATCTCCTTATCTGGGGCCAGGTCACGGGGGCAGCAGGCTGAACAAAGTACTCCAGACGTACCTCTCCCTAGAAATGCTTTCCAGGTCCTCAGGGGGGACCAAGGCGTTCCCACACCAGATGAGATATAACATCCTTCCTTCCAGCGTGTTCTGGGTCTGCCCTGGGGCCTGCTACCAGTTGGACATGTCTGGAAATCCTTCCATGGTAGGAGCCCAGGAGGCATCCTAATCACATGCCCAAACTACCTCAAGTGGCCCCTTTAGCACCATGCCGATGATGACAAGCAGCCAAGAAAAAGATGATTGATCGATCCATCCATCTACTAGCATGTCACAAGCCTGTCATCAAGTTAATGGCACTCATTTCCACGCTCCACAGTAGACAGACCAGTCAGCATCAAATAGTCTTATTTCAGCAGCTCTTTAGCAAGTGCCAGAATTCTTATTCTGGCATCTTTGGCACCTCCAAAACAATTTCAGGTACTGTAACCTGCTAAGAGGGTGTGGGGCTCACCATAATCAGCATGTAGCCCTGGAAGACCAAAACTGATGCAATCAGATATTTAAAGTTATAGTGCGTAGCTTCTACATGTCCGTAAATGTCTACTAGAGGAGATGACACAATGATGATTAAGCCGATCGGGTCCTCTAACATTTCACGGTATTTTTCAATATATATCATTTTTAGTTTGCGTGTCGACCGGCAACATTCCCGCGCTGGCACACAGGAAATGCTTCCTCACAACAAGAAGGGAGGGGGAGGAAGAGCAGAGAGTGTCATAGCAAGAGGTAGAGCGCAGGTAGAGAGAGAAAGCAACATGGCGGAGAACCCAAAGAAGCGGCCGAGACATGGTTCAGAAGTGGATCCTACCACAAAGAAAAAGCCTGGACATTCGGCTGAAGGTCTATTAGCAAAGAAGGAAAGTGACCGACGGAGAAGGCAAACAAGGATTTGTATTGGCGTCGCTTTTCCTTAGTGGAGAGCCCTGAAGGAAGAAATTAGGCTGAGGGCAGACGCGGATGTTGCCTTGCTGCTGTTGGATAAGTAAGTGTCTTTGTTTATAATTATGTTATGTATGTGTTGCTGTTACATGTACTGGACCTAGTACTTTATTATTTTCTTGGAAATGGTGCTATGAACGTAATGTAATGTTAGCAGCCTGGTGTTCGCCATGTTGTGTAGCATTGTGTATACAGTGTGAGGCGAGTGTTACTCTGTGTACATGGAAGTGCCAGCTTATTTGTTGTAATAACGCATTATCCACTGGTGGGCGACTAGTCTCGCTCACCAGACCTTTCTCAAGAAAAGAAAGGTGTGGCTGGGCCAACTCTCACTTTAAGATTGGAGAAAAAAATGCCCCGGCTGCTTGTATTTCTTTCAACCAATCACAATCGTTCTGGGCGGTGCCACAGCAATGGTGCGCTTGCAAAAATATTGCCGGGGGGAAACAGGTTTTGGTGTAACACGCCCACAAAAATATCGCCTACAGGACGCGAACCATGGCAGAAAAATGGCTACATCCCTGCAAGATCAAACACTGCAAAAGTTAGTAAAGGACGTGTTGAAAACTGCAACCGGAGGTGGTAGGGCGGGACTTCAGCGGGTGGCTCGTTCTGCCCAATGAGAGGCTGATCTATGCAGCGAACTTCCGCCCGCTCAGACTAGCGGGTGACAGAAGTTATGCACTATGACCTCTAGTTTCGCAGACTGGGCGCGGCGGAGGCGCAGCGCACCTGCGCATCGCCAACTGGGTGTGGCCAGGCGGATTTTGCAAGATTGGCACACCATGCGTGCTGGCGCAGCTACTCCTCTTTCCCACCTCCGTCCCGCCTACCTGCGAAAGTCGGAAAGAGGGAGGAGAGAAGGCGTGGATTCACACCAATCAAATGAGCCCCTCTTCTCGCCCTTAAATGTGCCGCGCAAAGGTGCAATGAGAGTTTACTCAATTCACCATGGCAGAAGAGAACAGCAGCGTCAGACAGCCAAACTTCTCCCAGGAGGAAACTGATATTTTGGTCCGGGAGGTCCAAGCTGGCAGTGTCCGAATATATGGAACTAGCAGACCTCCACGGGCTGATGATGCAAAGGTAGCCTGGGAGGAGGTCACCACAATTGTAAATCAATGTTGTGTTTCTCTTGTGTACACGCTCTCTCTTTCTCTCTCGCAGTCTCACTCTGTTTCTTTTCTTTTGAGTTTGCAGCTGTGTTAATCAAATCAGGCTGTGTTTCCATTACGCGTGCCAAACGTGCCAAACGGTGCCAATCCCCTTTGATCTGACATCAGATGTGACGGGACAGTCGATATAAAGATACATTTATGTGCTGATTGCAGATAGTTGCATTGAATAGTGGTGTTTGTGGGTATTTATTGCATTGTTAATGTGCCTGACATTCTGGAAACCTGTCTGTGAGGTTTTGGTGACGTGTGCGCACTGTCCGCTGGTCCGCCAAACTTCCACTTACACCGGCTGTGCTCTGCCTGCACTGACAGTAGACCTGGTTTTAGCTGGCGAGCTTTTAGCGCACCTTCGGCGAAGCCTTTTGGCACGAAACTGTCACTGCGCCAAGCTGGATCTGTCGACACCTCCCCCTGCTGCGCCGCCACACCCATCTCAGCGCACCTCAGTCTGCCAAACTACCAAACTGAGCGCGCCTCAGGTTGCGCTGCTCAAAACTAGCTCTGCGCGGGGTTCGCCACCCTGTGCTGCGCCGGGAAACTACAGCCCTTTAGCTTCAATGTGGCGAACAGAGACATATTTATGCGCTGCTAAGTACATTAAG
Organism: Epinephelus awoara; assembly: GCA_035609425.1. Lineage (NCBI taxonomy): Eukaryota > Metazoa > Chordata > Actinopteri > Perciformes > Serranidae > Epinephelus > Epinephelus awoara. The sequence goes on along the minus strand of CM069301.1, from coordinate 39,028,588 downwards.
ATTCGTTAAATTCATCCAGATATTTCCACCACATGCCGATCAGAGCTAGAGCCGATAAATACAGGTGACTACTCCAAAATCATATGACCTGGTTGTGAATGCCGATTGTAATCTTTCCCATTACACAGAAAAGCCAGATGATAGCAGGTGTTAGTGTTTGTGTGCAGTGGGAGGGGGCTTTAGAAACTGGTTAAGATAAACAGAGAGTTTAAGTATGAACATCTATTTTCACAAATATAACTAAAGAGCTGAATTTAAGATATTCATTTTTGTGACGCAGCAGTCAGTTAGATTTAATCCTGATTGTTAATGGTGAGGTGGCTCTTGTGTTTACATTTGGATCACATTTAGTCTTCAATGATAATCAGTTATGAATCATCCAAAAGAAAAAAATAATACATAAAGACCTGTAAAAAGGTCCTTGGAAACTGATGTAACCATGCAAGTCAACAGGAAGTGTGGAACTGTGATCGTCATGGCAACAGTTGTATTCTGTGGTTGATGACGACAGCAGGTCTTTATCAGTGATGGAATATAACTAAGGCCATTTACTGTGTATTCCTGTGAAAGCCACATATCTCCACATTTGGCCATAGATAAAGTATTTTTGTCACAGTTCTGCATTCCTGCTCTTTTCTGCCCAGTCACCCAGCTCACAGTTAATAATTTTCCATTCACACTGGTTTTCCAGCCTCAGCATCATTCATGCAAACCTCTTCAAGGCAACTAAGTTCAACTGTTCCTAATTACTCACAGTCAGTATACCTTAGCCTCACAGATAGTTCTTGCCAAATTGTCCTTCGCCACTCATGCCAGTGCCAGACTACCAGTAAACGCACCAGCCTCATGTCCCCGGCCACAAGACCTACTTCCGCGTCCCATTTGCCTTTGGCTGCTTGGCGTTACCATGATGCCACAGTGTGATTGTTCCAGTCTGCTTACCTGTGGTTTCCTGCTGTCCAGAGATTTTCAGCGTGTTGCTACACCTGCCATTGTGTGTGCTTCCTGTGAATATTTACCTGCTGGCTTCTCAATCCTCTGCCGGCCTCAACCTACCTCCTATGTGTCCCCTTCTGGTTCATCTGCTTGGACTGTGTAGTTACCTGGTTCCAGATCTTCTGCCTCCATGACTACATCCCCTGTTATTGAACTGAACTGTGTTTACTTTTGGGCTAACATTACAACTCACTCGCCTGTATCTCAGCCTGATTCAGCCTGCCACACAGCCAGGCTGCCAAGGACTTTGTGAAGAGACTTTGCTGAAGTGTTGTACTGTATTGTGTGCTGTTAACTTGCCCTGCCCTGTACCTGCTGAGCTGTAACAGTAAATATTATTACCAGCTGTTCCTGGTTTCCTGTGTGCTGCAGTTGGGTCCTAACGCCACCCATTACATTTTTTTTTTATATTGATATTATTTTTTTTGGCATTTGTCAGCAGATGAAATTCATTATGAGTTTCTCAGCATTTGTCATGAATTATTACAATGAAAACACACACACACCTTAGTTCTCACACTCATTGGGTATAGGTTGTCTAACATTGTCTGTGTTTATGCAACTGTATAACTGTCAGTAGACTTGTCAAACAGAAGAACTTTGTGCTGCTGGCATGTTTGTGACGACCACAGTAACAGCCAATGTTATCTGGATTAATTACACATGCAGAAGCAGCCCTCCTGACATGTTTGTGGCCATTGTGTCCACCATATCAGATCCTGACACCGTGGACTCGATAGGGATGATGCTCACCACCAAAGACTTACCACATTACCCATGTGAGTCTGCAGCTTTCACTACAACAACACCACACAAGGCTTTGCAGCTAATGAGTTTGTCACATCTCATAGATGAGGGCACCTTTACTAATTAACTCTAGCAAACGTTCTCTGTCCTTGTCAGAGCATGAGAGCATTGAGCTGTTGAGTCACCATCCTCACTGTTAGCAGGTCTCATCAACCCATCAGCTCTGGACATGAGAGGGACATTCAAGTAGCCTGATAAGAACAGACTGCTAGAACAAAGCCATGCTAGGAGATGATTGCAACGCTGAAGACAAAAAGAGACATAAAAGGCTAAAAGATCATTCCACGATTGAGAGCAAACTGAATATATTTGTGAATGAAGCCAGTGATTACTTTTATTGAAGTGGCCAAGTATAATTTGGATTGCAGAGATAGTGTACACAGGGTGAAATGAGTCATGATTCACATGGCGTATAGAGGAGGCTGCTCTATGAAAGGATGCTCTACAATAGATTTTACTAAGAGGTAAAAAGAGAAATTACCATTGATCTATAAAATATTTGAGAGATTATAGCCATTAAAAATGTAACTTTATTAGAAGCATAAAATCTGTTATTATGGTGAAAATGACTCAACACAATATATTCTAAATAATATTCTAAATATAATGTCCACTTGAACTGATATTCATTTTTTTATTTTAGGTGGCTAAAATACATTTGTTTCTGCCCCCGTCCACTGCAGGGCATTGCTTGGCTTCCGGCCTGCTTTTTCAAACTAGGGGCGTGCTGGCTGACATCTACTGTAGTTTATACACTGACTATGGATGATTACCTCATACAACCTCACTTAAAAGATATATATTTTTAAAACTATGACATTAAACGGTCATAAACAAGCTAGTCTGTTCTCCAGCGGTAGGGGCGCTAATTTAGGAAACTCTCCTGTGGGTGGTATTAAAGGGTACGAAAATACGTCCGATGTGATCATATGGATCAGAGGATTTGTTGCCCAAAACACCAAAGGGAAAAGGTCCAGTAACACCAGATTTTTCAGATATATAATATAAGACCTCAGTTTACCATATACTATCATAACAAATAGAAAATCACCAATTAACCAATTAACTCATGAGCAATCAAAAGTTCAGTTCATAGTTTGTGAAACTCCCACAGTGTCAATAACAATGCTGTTGATTATCCTTCATACTGCAAGGACATTCATTTTACCAAGTGAAAAGGAAGAATATAAAAGGAAATGCCTAATGCTGAACTCAAATGCTGCATGAAAGAGACACCGCCTGATCTACAGCCACATTGTACTTTGAAGCCACCGAGGCAGCTGTCATGCATGCTACTGCAGACCTAAAAGCAAAAATGTGACACATAAAGGAAGACGTCTTTGTAACTATAAAGTCTCACATGGTGCTTTTATCAGCGTCATAACAAGTTGAGATCTCTGCTGTTCCAACAGAGATTGAGTCTGCTCTGGTCACCGACAAATCTCATTCAGGCTTGTTGCCATCTCTGTAGACATTTTATATCTAGTTATATGTCCTTGTTCTTTACCAGGGTTGCAAACTACTTACTGTTGGTTTAACCTAAAAATAAAGTTTGTTTACAACCTCTTAAACCATCTTTTGCTTTTTTTTAACTCATCTGACTTATAGATGTCACAGTGTTCAAAGATCTCAGCCAACCTGCATGGTCTCACTCCAAAGTCGTCAAAAACCGGCGCTTGGTCAGTGACCTCTAGAGTCAGACACAGACAAAAAAAGCAGTCCCAGAATATCCACAGCAGACACAGGGGGATACCTGGTGCATAATATGTAGATGTGAAAGTCCACTGACAAAGTGGTGATAAGTAACAACGTGGGATGAGAACATGTTACATAATCACAATCATTAACAATCATTAGTGTAAGGGAAGTCTAGGAGGTCCTTTTCCTGCATAGGGAGTTTATTCTATCTATTTGCAGGGGTTTTAATGAATGACCTGGTTGGAGCACATCAACTGGCATTTGTAGTATCACCCTGAGACTAGTGAATAATTATCTTAATCAGGACCACAGGAACTTAATAAAGGCACATAAAGTAAATGGGGAAAAAGACAATAATGGGAAAGAATGGTTCATCTAAGCACATTAAAATTTGTATTTCATGGGTTACTTTTTCAGGTTTGACAGGAAATTAGAGAACACAAATCTAATGGAAAGGTGGTTTGTTTCCCTCCCATTCTTTGTAGTTTTCCATCGATGTTGTGCTCTGCAAGTTTATTAGGCACATCTAGCTAAAAGTAATGCAGTCTAATCTAATATGTTTGGTCCAGCCTGTCTATATCTACACCCTATCCATATGAAGCTCTCATTCTACCATCTATAGGTTTTGCTCAAAGTTACCATGAAACTGGTGTCATTTTTTTTTTTTTTACAAAAAAGAAAACTGTATTCCTTTAGATAATGGATACAATGAATGAGCCAAGGCTACATCATAGATTCTCAACTTATGTCAGGTAATCAGGTCAAGCAAGTCATGTCAAGTCAGTTTTATTCATAGCTATAGACCAATGCCACAGATCACAAATTTACCTTAAGAAGCCATACAACACCCTCTGTCCTTCGAGACATGATTCAGATAAGGAAGAACTCCCCCAAAAAAATGCTCTGATGGGAAGGGCAACAGGAAGAGCAACTGAGGAGGACAGTCATGGAGATAAGATGTTGGGTGTACAGAATAGACCAACATTAAAATTACAGTATGGACAATCAGGATGACACTGAACAAGCACACAAAGGAAATGAGAGAGAGATGAAAGGGGTAATCTCCTGGAGGATGAGGAGAGAGAGAAAGAAACTGAGGGAAACTGAGGAACCCATTGATCAAAATCAGTCCTGGGAGATAGATGGAAAAACTAAGACATGAAAAAGACAACCTGGCCCTATAAAATGGTCATATTGGGAAAATTCTTTAGTTCAGGACTGCTTTAGTCAAAGAAAACTTTATTTTCATTGCAGTATTATATTTGGCAGTATAGCTCTGTTCTGGGGCTTCTCTGCCTTTCCTCACGCCTATGTGTAACAACCAGAATTGTTAGATTATTATCAGATTATTATCAGTGTCACATTAGATGACCTCTGTCAGACATCTCAGAAGATCTAGATTGCTCGGGAGAAATGGGTACCAGGCAGCAAAGATGAAACAAGACTTGGACTCGACAGTTGCGGTTGAAAGGTAAAGAAAAAATTATTTCATTTATTCTCTCTTCTTCAGTTTGTTCTTTCTTTCTTTTCTTTTGCAAGTATGAACAGTTTTTATAACATTCACCAGATAATAGCAAACAACATGTAGTTCAGGTCTGTACCATGTGCAAAATAATAAACAAAATTCACATAACCTTTTGTACTCTCACCTTTTCTTTCTTTCAGGTTTAGTTCAGTTGGGATTCACCTGTCAGGTAAGTGTCTAGTTTATGTCTTCGATGGAAAAAAGTTTTTACAAACATTTATACAACAACTTTTAATATTTAGAATCATACAATTAAAGATTATTTACAGTTATTTGCCGACTAAAAAAACCTTAAAAAATGGGGTATGCAACAATATGATTTGTGCAGATTCTGTAAAGAAGAAGAGGAATCAGATCTTCATTTATTTTGGTATTGTAAAGAAGTTACACTTTTTTGGATTAATGTAAGCCAATGGATTTCTGTTTATAGTCCAAACTTCTAGCTGTCCTTTAACTGTAATGTTTGGTGAATTAAGAGATAAAGTCGAGGGAAAAGACTTGAATAATATAATTACTATGATGGGAAAAACCTTTATATTTAAAACTGCAAAAAGACAATTGAACATTGAGCGTTTCAAAATGTTTTTGAAATTTCAATGGATTCTTGAAAAAGATATTAATTGAAACAAAGAACAGAAAGTTATTTTTGAACGTGGGTGGGAAGTTCTGAGTCAGGGTGGAGGTTGGTCCTAATGATAACATTTTTTTTATCCTTTATCTTTTGCATGCTCTTAGCATGCAGAATTTTTGTTTTTACATAGCTGAAATGGTGCCTATCTTCTACCCTCCTCTTCTATCTTTTTTCTGTCCTTTTCTTTTGTCCTTTTCTCCTTTTTTGTCTTTTTCTTTGTTTTGTTGGTTGGTTGCTATAGTGTGGAGTAGTATGGTTTTAAACAACATTCACACACACACATATATACATATATACTGTGTATACATATGTATATATACATATACATATATATGTATATATACATACACACATATATCAATGTGCATCTGATCAATCAACTTTTATTGACCATCAAACACTTTATAGAGATGAAGTATTTTTATCTCATACAGTTCTTTACAAATATTTGAAGTGCCATCTCTTGAAAGATGTCTGTTCATCACAAGAAGCATTTGAACACGGGGTTGTTCAAGCTGCTTTATATCAATTTGTACAACAGACTTTTTCATTTCATGCCCTGTAGCCCAGACACTGCTGACGACATAACTGCATCACGCTTTTTAAGGTCTGAGAAACATGACTGTTACCTTCTGTTTATCAAATCAGACCGGAGGAACACACTGAAAAGTAATGCCTAACATTCATCACACAGAAAGCCAGCAGTGAAAGGAGTAATGAGATCTTTAGCAGTTAATTCCACAGTGTAAAAATGCTTGCTTACAAGTAAAAGTCCTGCATTTAAAGTCTTACTGAAGTACAATTACATAAATAATGGCATCAAAATATATATATAAATATGTAAAATTAGATAATTTAAGGTTTATATACAGATTATATTACTGCAATAGAGTGTTAATGCATTAAAGGTCCAGTGTATAAGATTTAGGGAATTTAGTGGCATCTAGTAATGAATTACAGATTGTAACCAGCTGAAACTTAGCTGGTTACAATCTGTAATTCACTACTCCATTTAGAATTCCTTCAGTGTTCATTGTATAGGAAGTTTTTACTGGGATCTGATTCATCCGCAGAGGTCTCTTTCTCTCTAAAATAAACAGACCAGGGGCCTCATAGGGCGCGTACACACAAAAACATGGCGCACGTCCTTTTCCACGGCAAAGTTCAGATGTATCAAGAGTGAAATGACCGTGGAAATGTGCGATGCCTCGCGCCAACTTCATGGCTGGCGTACGCATGTTTGTACAGTTGCTGGTCCTTTGGCGACACTTAGAGGTGATGCTGGGAAACTGTCATAATAAATAAATGTGAAAACAATTAGTCCTCAGCCATCACAGGATGTTGTTTATGTCAACAGGAAGCATTTTCATTGTACAGATCATACATGGTGCGCAAATGCAATTAACCAACATTGTGGCGAGGTGGCCTGGTTCAATGCACGATTCATGCATTTTGAGGAAATAATTTATTTGTTTAACTGTCCTAATATTAATCCCCCTGATGTGCATTGAGCATGTGTGCCCGCAAATATTATCTTGTATTCACAGCATCTGTACTAGTCAGTGGTTAATGTTAGTGACTTGCTGTTTTTGCTGGTTAAACTACAGCTTCAGAGCTTTCTAGTGAGAAGAAAAACGTGGAACAGACACAACAACAGACAGACAGAGTTGAGTTTTCGTCATTATATAGTAAGACTAGTCCATACCCATTGGTAGCTTTGTCACCTTCTACCTATGCCAATCCTCAATGTCTATATGCAGTTTCACATAGATTGACCACGTCAGTGATCAAAAAAATGTACAGGCAGAATGACTGACTGACAGAATGACACACTGACAGTTTCTGTGATTATGAATGGCATACCATACCATGACTTAGTCATACCAAAACTTAGAAAAAAACCCAAGCATTCAGCCACAGGGGGAGCCACAGCGATCGGTCGCATTTTTGCCATTTTTAAGCATTTTTCTGTTGTTATAGCGCCACCGAGTTGCCAAGAGTTAAATTTCTCCAGTCACCTTGAGGCGTCCTGTTCTACATATCTACCAAGCGTAGTAAAAATCGATATGGCAATTAGGCTTAGATAAGAAATTAGCTCTCTAGCGCCCCCATTTTGTTTGATCGGGTCAATAATGGAGGGGTCCCCTCAGATTATGTGTGGTCATATGCCTACAAAGTTGCGTGGTGATCGGTGAAACCCTTGAGATGTTATACACCTTTATGTGATGAGCCACGCCCTCCGCAATATTCATTGCCTTATAGAAGCTCAGTTTTAGTGTTTTTCAATTTTTGCCAAGAGGGAACTTTAGATATTGGTCCCTGGATTATGTTCACTGAGTTTCATGCAGATCGGTCAAACTTCCTAGGAAGAGATTGATTGAGTGTTTTCAAAAAATTCAAAATGGCGGAAAATCTATATAACCGGAAGTTATGGATTCTTGAAGCAAATTTGTTCATCATGAGGAGAGGCATCTCTGTGCAAAGTTTCATGTCTCTACAACATAAGGGGCATGAGATATGCCCATTCAAAGTTTGTAATTTCAATCTGTTGCATACATGTCAATTTTTCAATTTGAAAATAAGGGAATTTTTTCGGCGCCTGCCGCAAGCCCCCATCTCGAAAACAAAAACAGCATCAATAAGTGATTAACATAGGGGGGGATCAAAATAAAATAAAAATCAACCACCCTCCTCCCCTGACAGTCCCTCCATAAGTAAAGAACAGTCCCTCCATAAGTAAAGAACAGTCCCTAAAGTGCGGTGAGGTTTGTGGACTGTTACCTGCCACAAAGACAGAAATGTGAACGGCTCGTTTTTTCCTCTGACACATCACATACCTGTGTGCCGCCACGGCTCAATTGTCCAGGTACTACTGGGCAGTCATGACACCAACGAAAGAGGAAATTACTGGACCGGGAGTCGGACTTCTCTGTCGCCAGTAAGCTGTTATCTTGCACCGCAGAGCACTATGAGCCTCCGCTGTATTCCTATCTGTGACCCCCGTTCAACCCACAACAGCCAGGATTCGCCTTTCCGTTCTGCTGCTGGTTGAAACGTGATAATAGTTACTAAAAACACTCCACTAACTTGACGTGGAAATGAGCGGTAGTCTAGAAAACTGTCGAGTTTTTTTTTTGTTTTTTTGTTTTTTTGTAGGGCGCTCGTGCGCCCTCACATAGATTGCGCCCTGGGCGGTCGCCCACATTGCCCATAGCAAAACCCGTCCCTGGGTGTACAGGAAATAATATATAGAAATATTGGAAAAAATATTCTATAAAAGAAACACAAAATACTGTATGATCAACAATATGGATTTTGGAAAAAAAGTAGGACAACCTCACTTACATATTGGTTTAAACACAGGCTGAGAGAGATCAAGGAGGACATTCACATCTGACACCAGAAACTATCAGGCGTTCAACCATACAATCTCTTAAAATCACAACTATGTCAACTATTCAACCAGAAAAGATGAGCAAGCATGACTGATAACCCAGTATACAATTGCTTCAGAATTTGGCCTTGTCTAAACCTGTGTACAACCCTGTTTATCTCCCATTGGGTGAAATCCATACAGCACCAATCCATCCAAACCCTGCATGACCACCAGCTAATAAAACTCACAGGCTGTGCATGTATATCAAAGAGCAGGAAAATGATGTCCAAGGGATCAATAAAAGATGGAAAGAGAAAAAGCTTTTAATTAAACTCCAGCCAGGGAAAATTTTACCTGACCCAGCTCTGCTGATATAAATGAGCAAAAGACACTCCATCATTTAAATTTATAATGAATTGATGGACACAGAGACTTAATTTAAACGTGACAGAAGATAAATGCAAATTTACACATCTGTTTACTCACCCTCATAATGGGATTTACCAAGCCTATTAAATATGACTTACAATCCGGTCAAAGGTGATTCGCCTCATCGACAGCCTACTACAATCAACAACAATAAAAACAGACAGTCAACATTTAACAGATGTCATAAGACAAATGCTTTTTTCTTTGTGTGACTGTAGACACTCAGAGCCCTATTTTAATAGGCCAAGCACAATAAGCAGTGCAATGTGAAAGGTCTTGGGCACATGGACTGTGTGGGTGTCTCTATGCACTCATGATATATTTAGTTCATGGAGGTGTGGCAGGGTGGAGGGTGAAGTGAGATGTAGATGAGAGGATGTCAATCAATCAGTCAATCAATCAATCAATCAATCAATCAATCAATCAATCAATTTTATTTATAAAGCCCAATATCACAAATCACAATTTGCCCCACAGGGCTTTACAGCATACGACATCCCTCTGTCCATTGGACTCTCACAGTGGATAATAATAATAATAATAATAATCTTTGGAGTGTAAATTAAATTTTGATTGTGTTTTTAATGCTCTGTAAAGTGTCCTTGAGTGTTGAGAAAGGCGCTTTTAAATAAAATGTATTATTATTATTATTATTAAAAATATCAAACTATCGCTCAACTTCACAAACGGTAGACATACTGTAGCTTACTTCAAGTATTTTCTTCATCACAAAAGTAAACAGTTTAACCATATGACTTGCTCTCAATAAATCACTGAAAAATGTAATGAATAAATAAATAAATAGCCTGTTGAAAATATACACTCCTCCATTAATCGTGCAATTTAAATGTGAAAAGTCTCACTGAGTGACCGTCACCTGCGTGTATGCGGAGAAGGGGAGGGACGGAGGGAGCGGAGCTGTGGAAACATCCCCGACATACTATCACGTGTTTAAATAACTTATTGGACGGATATATGTAGAGAAAGGCAAGCCCAAATAAGCAATTCTATTTGTACTCTATTTCTACTCGTAAACGACTTTACCATAAAACAAGCCCGCACAGCAACCCTGCTTGTGTGCTTGTGAATACTCGCCCTACACTGCCTCTAATTGGTTTATGATGAAATGTTCCTCTCCCTAAGCCAATCATCATCACTTATGCGGCTGTCTCTCCCTCCCTTCCCCCTCACCTGCCCTCACCAAAGACTTTGGAGCTCCGCTGAGAAGGAGCTTGCTTGGGTGAAAGCCGCTTCCGTGAATACAAGTAAAATGGCGCATTTTATTGTGAGTAATGGTAATGGCGTTATAACGGGGGAGACAGTAACTTTTTTGATTAGTCCTTACTGAAAAAATCAGTGCCGTTAGTAACGCCGTTTATTTATAATGCCGTTATTCCCATCACTGGTAACGTGAGGGCAGTTTACATCACAGAATTTGTTTTGGGGGTCCAAAGTGCTATGTCTATCACACTGCACACAGCAAAATGCAGGTCAAATGCAAAGGAGTGACATTAAATTCTAAAAACTCTGCTGTGGTCTTCCACGAGTCATTGGCAGATTTGGTTCATTCATTTGTGGTCAATCACAAACAAACACTCCCCTATGAATACTAGATCGGACCAGAGATTTGACAGACTTCAGCGTCCTTTTAGTTTGCTGGTGAGTGGCCCTTCAAATTGTGAGAAGACCGATATCTTCTTACAGATCATAAATCCAAGACTCCTGATCATTTGAGACTCAGAGCAGCTTTGCTGTCAGATCATCCGATTGTTTACATCCCTAAAAAAAGCAGAGGGGGTGACAATGTCTTCATGCATGCAGAGGAACTTGGCCCTGTTGGAGATACTCCATAAATCAACACCACGTGTGCAAAGGGTTATTGTGTGTAATGCAAGCGCAAACTTTATTAACGCACTATGTGAAATAGCTCTTCATGTATTGAGAGGTAACATACCATTGACCAACAAACAGTACCAACAGCTTCAGAAGAAGAAAGCAATCATCATGGCTAATAAAAAAGTAAAACTTTTTAAAAAGGAAAAAAATCCATAAATCAGACCAGCAATGGGTTTTTGCTACCCCTATTAGAGCAGCTATTCTTTTTACAACTAGTCTTTTAAACAGAGGGTGAAATGGAGTATACTCAAAAAATGTTCCTGGTTCCTTAACACCAACTGGAATCATAAAGACATCAGCAGCAAGAGCAAAACAGTGGATCCATATGGCAAAATGTGCAAAATTAATTGGATAGAGCCATGACTGATGTGCTGAATGAAACAGACATATGAAAAAGCTAGAACATATGTAGGTATTTTACAGCGTTACCTGCCGTTGGTGAGGCAGGGCGAGCGTGAAAAAATTTTTTGTGGCTTTTTCTCTAAAAGAGGAACAGAAGACGGCGCTTGAGTCTTTCCTTTGCAAGAAGGTCGTTGTTGCTGTTTTGCAGACCAGATATGGCAAGAGTCTAATCTACCAGTTAGCTCCGCTGGTAGCTCTCTGGATGCGTCACCCCATCTATTGTTCTGATTGGTCGTAGTGTTATCCAATTGTGTGCAGTGATATTTACAAATGCATGCTTGGTGCCGCCCCTCAAGTTGGGCCATTTTCATTACTCATGGCCAGACCCTAAATCTTTCTAGATTTGGGTCTGGATTTCTAGGCTAGGTTTACATGGGAGATCAGTTTAATCGCCTTATAACTGCCTTTATTCGGGTCTGCGCAAGGTTTGGGGCAGGGAAGGTTTCTGATTGGATAGGGGGCGGGGCGGATGTTACGTGTTTAGGTTTACTGGAAGAATGCACTGTAGTCCTCGCTCCGGATAACAAGATGCTTGATGAAACGGTTCTTAGTGCCTTTTTCAGGCTTGTTTCGCTTATATTCTTGAAGCAGCAGTGTGACAACAACCTTGTTCTGCTAATGCTTCGTCTGTTGAGGAGGAGAAGAGAGGTAGAAGGTCGAAGAAGGGAGATAGAAGACCGCTCGGGACCATCTCTTGTTTCTAGAAGCTGCCGTCTTGTTGTGCGCCCGTTACATATGTCATCGCACCAGAAGGGCAAGGAAACGAGCATGCGCAGAAAGACCGGAATGAACTGAGTGTATACAAGTATGGGAAATTCTTTCATTCGGAATTAGAAACGTAATATTCCAGCCCCTTACATCAGAATGAATTTTTCAGTTGCATTGGCCATTTTTATTCTGAATTAGGTGTTTACAAGATCACTTTTAATAGGAATGAACTTTCATTCTGAATGAAAAGGGAATTAAACTGTCCATGTAAACGCACTCACTGTTTCAACTATCTTGACAAAACAGACATTATTAAAGAAGAGTTTTTTAAAAACATGCCTAAAAGAAGCGGGAAAATGCTTAACACATTATGGAAACACTAGCCCAATCCAAAAATGTGATACTTTGGACAGATCAGGGAGATACTGTTGTCGACAGTAAAAAGTGTCACTGCTTCACATAATGTTTCAGGCATTTTGAGACCTCTGGAATGGGACATTTAAAAAAAAAAGAAAAGAAAAAAAAGGCTTGTTTAAACTTACCCCAAACACCCAGGTGCATCGGGATATTGCAGAATATAAAGGAGGCGACGGCATCACTGCTGAAACCTATGACACTGTCCACAAGAGAAGGTTTAACCTGTGGGATTCACCCCGTTTTAGCACACATCTTGGGACTCACGGGTTGAAGGATTTAAATCATCTAGATTGAATACAGAGATCGGGATTAGGCTCAGAGTTTGTTGAGCCTGCTTCCTGAAATAGGGCCCAGATCTCGGGAGAGAAACAAGCAACCAGGGCTATGGAAACAAGCCCAAAAGAAGCGACTATCATGCGTTTAAATAACTTATTAGACAGATATATAAAGAAAAAGGTGACGTTTAGAGAGCAAACCCAAATAAGCAACTCCATTTTAGAAACAAGCCCAAAGTCACGGCTAATAAGTGGACCTGGCAAGTGGCAACCCAGCAGCTTGTCCTCCTCACATTTCTTCCATCCTCCTGTGTGCTGACGTGGGAAGTATCATCTCATTGGCTGATGCTCTTTGTCAGTCGTGTCAGACTTCTCCAGTTATAGCTTGCCAGATATCCAGTCCCAATCGCAGACGAGAGGGCGACTTGCTCGTAGGCTTGTTCACACATGAGGACTCGTCTTGGCAGACTATCTGCCGACTCACCTCCGACCCAAGGTGGCTTTCAGGATCCTCTGCGACGTCAAAATCACGGTGAAAATTGTGAAATGTGAACTAGGCTTTAGTTTCATTTGATGTTGAAAAATGTTTGATTTTATACTGATCAATTAGTCATTGAAATTGTTTATCATAAACCGCAGTGTCTGTGTCCATCTGGGAGTTTCTTGGGGCACGGCCTTCACTCAGAATATCTTTAAAAGCTTTTGTGGCAGATGTACCACTTTTGTTTTTAAGACACCTTAGTGTATTTAGAAAATACATCAATACACATTAACAAGTATCTCACATTATTTTTTTCTGTAGAATATTCATTCATATCGACCAAATCCATCTGGAACTGCATGGCAATACCACAAACTGTGTCTCCTGGAAAATGTTTTGCTGCCTTGGCATGAAGAGTGTACAAAGTTTTCTAGGGGAGGTGTGACACCTGTAGAATCCCTGACAGCATTGCAAACTTATTAATGCTCCCAAGACCTTCGGGATGAGCAGGGTCACAATAAATCCTTTTCAATGTACTTTCCATGATAGAAGAAGAAGACAAGACATAAATGACCAGATTTTTTGTCGTCGCTTTTTTATTTCATCAGCTTTACTCATGGTTATAAAAAGACAATAGTTCAAGTTTTTAAAACACGTAATGTATCTACGAAAACAGGAAGTGTTGTGTTACTGTTAATGAAAATATGCATCTTTTGCAACACTTGTAAGACACTTGTCGTTTTTTAACATAACAACTCATGACATCCACAAATAATGTGTACTGGGTTAACATGTGATGCAGTTTCATCTCAATGAAATAATTTGTGGTATGCACGATAACCTCACCAAAGCCATCTAGCACAGGCTTTTCATGCATTGTCATCACCATCAACTGCACCGTCTCGTCCCACTGCGTTGTGAAAGACTGACCTCTTACTAAATCCATTAACTTGTCTAATCTACAGACTTCCGATGGACTGACAACACTTTTACTTTTGTACTTTGTAACATTGTTCAGTTGTTATCAATGGCTTGATCTAAAATACCCCCAAAAACTCACAAATGATGTATTTGTCCCAAACTACCCTAAAATACCTTCTCAAACAATGCCCCAAGACACTAGTAAGTAAACAAGTAATATTATTAAAGAGGGTATGGACGTGAACCCCATTCTTCAGGACCTCTGGCTGCTATCACCCTATCTTTACAAACACTAAGAAAAATAAATTAATCTGATGGTCTGATGAAATGATCTGCTTCAATACGATATATTTCAGGACCTATGACACTGATACACTGGGACATATAAAGTGTCTCAGGAAAACCAGGCTGATCAAGGTCTGGGCAGACGACAGAGCAAAACAGTTTTCAGTCCTTCACAGACAAACACCCACTCCATGTATCATCATTCACATTGCCTACATTACACTCTGTGTAACTCTACCATCACAATATTTACCACTGTAAACACTGATCCCCTCAAATTCTTTTTTAATTTCAGGCAACATCGTTGTCATAACATTATCCTCTATGCGTCTCTACGGGTACTACCCACTGCTGCATCATACAGCCTGGCAATAGAAGATGTACCTATTACAAAGGTGGCATTGCTGGAGACATCCATACACTTGCTGCTTGCTATGCTTGCTTGTTTGCTGTGGAGGGTCGTTGACTGCTTCAGAAAAAAAGACACTGTTCCAATTGTTCAGCCAGACGAAAGGCGATAAAAGGCAATGAAATGTGATGAAATGTGATGAAATGCGTTGAACGATGAGCGATCACCCCAACGAAGCGCCAGAGACCAAATGGTTAAAACCACACACTTATATCCACCTTGCACACAACAAAAGGAGCCCAAAAAACTCAGTGCATCAAGTGCATCCGGCAACGTGGATGGAGAAAGGGGCGGGCGTATATGGGGGCGGGACACATGTGTGCACACACGGACGCACACCCACGTGCATTTCACGTGTACACGCAATAATACATTATATTTACGGCTAGCCAGATATTTAACCAGATATTTATCTTCACAACGAACAGAATAAAAACGCATCGGAAACAGTGTTCAAGGTTTCTGTTCGTAAAGTTTTTTTCGGACGACAGATCAAAAAAACACATCAGAAAAAAAGGGACTCAGTGTGCAAAGTGCAAAGCTTAGTCAATAAGAAAATACCAATCAAGAAGAACCCTCGTTATTTGCCTTGAATGATATTTCTTTGATGTGAATTCATACCAGACATTCCAGTAAAATACATAGAGTCAGACAGGGGAAGACTACGTGAGGACAGGGTGTTTTAATAGAGGAAAGAGTTGGCTTTCTCAAAGCCTTGTTTTTACTAGCCCTGTATCACCGCTCAGACAGCAGCAGTATGAAATAACTGATGTGTCCACCTGCAGCCTTAGGGCTTGTGCCTGTCAGCGTGAATGGAAGCAGTCAGTGGGCTGAAACCAGTATCCACCACGATGACAGTAAATCAACTGATCCACAGCATCTGCAACTAAATCACACTTGTTTGTGAGGTGTGTATGTGTGTGTGTGTTTGTGTGTGTGTGTGTGTGTGTCCTTCTACCAATGATATTGTTCATTCTAGACACTCGGACCTGGCTTTTTGGTGTGATGTCATATATAGAAAAGGGGGCTCTAAGTGCGTATATGACCAATTACTCCATAGTTTGTCATGAATGGCATGGTGATGATACCGTGCACAAACAATGACACCAGATGATATGTTGATTTAAGTGTCTTGTTGACATTTCCATGATTCAAGCTTCGATTCTTTTTTCCCTCAGTGAATGAATGGAGTAGTTCATGAGTGAATCAGTGTTGTGTTTGGACTGTATTTTTATAATGATGTGTCTGTTGTTAGATAAGACAAACAGGATGAGTATGAGTCCATCAGCTCAGGTCAATCTGAGCCTTATACAGCATGAAGCAAGGCTTAGACCTCTGACACTTTACTCTTGATCTGTTTTAAGATCATTTTCAGGTATTTAATAACTGTTTAATGGATTGCAGTCAACACATTTTGACCACAGCAGATTATTATTTTTAATACTTTTTTATTGCTGAGGCCAGACAAAACACAACAGGAAATTACAGTACAAAGAGAGGCAGAAGACTGTGCTGAAATTCATTCTTGATACAGTGCTGACATTCATGGTGCCTGCGATGTGTGTGCGTTTGACGGAAGATATAGCTATAAAATATCTGTAAAAGAAAACTTTATGAATATAAAAGTCATGCTTAAAAATAAAGGATACAATACAAGAGGTGATAAGAAATTTAGATTGCTACATTGGTTGACATTTGTATCTTAAAATGTACATGGTCTAAATAATCCCATAAAAAGAAAGAAAGTACTAAATCAGTTAAAGAAACTTAAGTGTTCAGTTGCATTATTACAAGAAACTCATTTGACAGAAGAAGAGAATGAAAAATGAAAAAGGGAATGGATTAATCAAGTGTTCTACGCATCCTGTGGGAAAAAAGAGGGGTTACTATAATGTTTCACAAATCGATTCCATTCATTCCTAAGAACATCATTAAAGATATAGAAGGAAGATACATACTGATTGTTGGCATTATAGGGGATATTCTTATCACAATTGTAAATATCTACACCCCGAGCAAAGATAATGAAATGTTTTTTAAGAGCATAGCAAATGAGATAATCAGTAAGGGGAAAGGAATGATGATAAGCGGTGGCAACTTTAATGCTGTTCAAAATGGACCAATGGACAGGTTTCCCTCAGATTTTGGCCCAGGTCCAAAAAAAACTGAAAATGCTTATTAATATGATCCAGGAGGTAGGACTAGTGGGCCCATGGAGAGATAAAAATCCTAAAGAAAGAGAATACACGTTTTACTCTAATCCACACAAACGCTATTCAAGGATTGACTTCTTATGTCAAAGCAACATTTACATAAAGTTTTGGATTGCAAAAATGAAGCCATAACAATAAGTGACCATGCACCAGTTATTTTTACTATAGACATAGGAGAAGAAACATATTTAAATACTGGAGACTCAATACATCAATTTTAACAGACAAAGAAATATTAAATGAACTTAGAAAAAATTTAGAAGAATACTTGCTGAATAACAACAAAGAAGTAACACCCTCTACTCTTTGGGGCGGCTGCAAACCTGTTATACGGGGGAAGATGATTGAAATATCTTCAAGGCTGAAAAAAATAAGAATGAAAAAAAAAAAAGGATTTTGAAAAAAAATGAGACTTTGGAGAATAAACATAAAATGACATTTAATGAATTAAAGAAACTCTTCTGGAATTAAAAGAAACAAGGCAGAAACTCAATGAACTTTTGACATATAAGGCAGAAGGAGCCATATGCTTCTCAAAACAGACGTTTTATGAGATGGGTAACAGGGCAAGTTGGGTGTTAGCATTTCATTCACGTAAGGTGCAGTCTAGCAGATTAGTGCCAAAGATAACTCATCCAAAGTCTCAGGAAATGGTTAAATCACCAATAGAAATAGTAAAAGCTTTTACAGAATATTTTAAAGATCTGTATTCGGATCCAAATTGGACTTCACTAAAGAATGAATATATGAATTTCTTTTCAAAAATAAACCTACCATTATTGAAGGAGGAAGAAGCACTTGATATGATAAAACCAGTTACAGAACAGGAAGTACTAAAATACCACAAAAACTCTGAAAAACAATAAATCACCCGGAACGGATGGCCTGCCGGGCAAATTTTATAAATCTTTTGCATAACAGATTACACCCATACTAGTTAAAGTTTTTAATTTTGCACTTTCTAAAAATGATGCTCCACAAACATGGTCTGAAGCTATTATTTCTGTGCTATATAAAGAAGGTAAAGACCCAACTAAATGCGAGGGGTACAGACCAATAAGCTCACTGTGTAATGATTTGAAAATCCTAACCAATATTCTTGCAAAAATAAAAGGCTGCAAATGGGCAAATACTCAAATCATTTCAACAACGTATTCAAGAGTTTAATTTATCTCTACATGATCACTATAAAGTTTTACAATTAAGACACTATCCTCAGAAATGTAAGGACTGGTAATATATCACAAGGGATCCTTCTCACATTGAAAAACTTTGTATGACTTGTGAACAACAAAAGGTGAAAAAGGAAATTATTTCAAGGTTCTGCAGAGCACTACAACATGATTTGAAATATAAAAATTTAGAGAGTAAAGAAAGATGGGAACTTGGACTGAATACCACAATTATGGAAAATGAATGGAAAGAAACTTGCTTCTCTGGTCATAGATTAACCAGTAGTCAAAACTAGAGAGAAATTGACTGGAAAATAAAAACAAGATACTTTAGAACTCCGGTCATAATGGCCAAATATGGCAAATCATGTTGGAGAGGTTGTGGCCAACAAGGTGACCTTTTTCACAGATTATGGGCTTGCACAAATATACAGGGATTTTGGGAGAATGTTTGAATTCAAATTGAACAAATTCTGGGAATCAGATTAAATTCTGATCCAAAGTTATTTATTCAAGGTATTGCAGGAATCCAAATCAATGGCAACAAAAGGTAAATGAAGTATTCATAATGTTACATAATGTTACAACTAGAGTGTTTTTTACCAAAACATTGTGACATTTCACAGTGAGCCACCGAACCTGAGCATTTTTTACCAACACATTGTGACAATCCTAGCAGCATTTGAGCCAATGGCCCTGAGTGGTTTTTACCAACATATTGCGGCATTTCCTAGCTGTTTGAGTCACCAAACCTGAGAGTTTTTTAACCAAAATATTGCAGCATTTTCCAGTAGTGTTTGCCAAACCTGAGTGTTTTTAACTGACACGACCCAACAATTCCAGCGGCATTTGAGCTAATGGACCTGAGTGTTTTTTTACCTAAACATTTTGCATTTTCCAGCGGCGTTTGAGCCACCAAACTTGAATGTTTTTTACTGACACATCACAGCATTTCTGAGCAATGTTTGAGCCAATTAACCTAGGTGTTTTCACAACCCTGTCCATGCTTTTCCAGCAGCTTTTATGCCACCAAATGTGGGTGTTTTAAGCCCAAACATGATATTTTCCTTACCATAACCAAGTGTTTTTTGTGCCTAAACTTAACCACACATTCACCACAGCATTGTTGAGAAGCATTAAGTTTAAATGTATTTGCTAGATGATAATGTATAAATGTAACATATTTGTGGTTTGCAGAAATTTTCTATATGAACTTTTTTTCCCCTGGTGATTGGGAAGTGTCACAGGATGAGCTGTGAGGAGTTCAAACAGAGATTCTTCCATCTCAGATTGTTTTACTCGCAAGGCTGCTTGTGTGGGTTTTCTGTGGTGGGGGCAAGTTGTTTTTCTTTGCTTCTTAAATTAATTTGATGAAGACTGAGACAGGGAAGCCACTGCTTTTGCTGCACCCACAGTCTTAGAAGGGGGTTGAGCAGTTGGAGGTAACAGTGTAGCTGAACAGCACCTACATAGACCCTCAAGGAGCTTATTTGTTGTGGGCTTTGCAGCTTATTTCACAATCAGAATCATCAGCCTTGATGTTTTGGTGCATACTAATAAATATAGTGAGAGAAAATAAGAATAAAAGCAAGTAAGGCAGAAGACAAGAAACATAAATTTAGAACAGAAGAATGTACAGTGAAAATATGAAAAGTACATTGTATGTTTGATATGTCTGTTTTCAAATGAACAGTTTTGGGCAGGAATGTTAATAATAATAATAATAATAATAACTAGTCAATACCCATTGAGTACAGCATACCATACCATGACTTAGTCATACCAAAAATCAGAAAAAAACAACAACAATCAGCCACAGGGGGAGCCACAGCGATCAGTTGCATTTTAGCCATTTTTAAGCATTTTTCTGTTATAGCACCACCCAGTTGCCAGCTAAGAGAGCTAAGAAATTAGCTCTCTAGCGCCCCCATTTTGTTTGATCGGGTCAATAATGGAGGGGTCCCCTCAGATTATGTGTTGTCATATGCCTACACAGTTGCGTGGTGATTGGTGAAACCCTTGAGATGTTATACACCTTTATGTGATGAGCCACGCCCTCCACAATATTCACTGCCTTATAGAAGCTCAGTTTTAGTACGTTTTACTTCTTTGACTTTAGATATTGGTCCCTAGATTATGTTCACCGAGTTTCATGCAGATCAATCAAACTTCCTAGGAAGTGATCGATTTGAAGTGTTTTTCAAAAAATTCAAAATGGTGGACAATACGGGGCATGACGTATGCCCATGCCATTACGCTCTACCACTGTGCCAAATTTCACATGGATTGACCAAGTCAGTATATAGTAAGAAAGATAGTAAGATAATAATACATTGAATTTATATAGCGCTTTTCAGGATACTCAAAGAGGCTTTACAAAGAGCAAAAATAGCAATCAAAAACAAATCCATGGCGAGGTAGGGAAAATATTAACCAGGGAATGTGCAAAAGCTCACAGTATGAAGTATAAAGAATATGCACAATTTAATTCACTTTAATTTAACTTAATTTCATATATCCTATTCTAATTTCAAATTATTAGTATATCATATTCATCATCATCATAACTGTCATACTGTATGTTGTTGTTAAGTCACTAGTTACCATGGGGACTTAGTTGTCCTTCCCCCTAAGACCTACTAAACCTGACATACCATCAAACAGGAGATGAGCACTACCTTATCATATTCTCATATTATCACATTGATCCAGGTGGTCTGAAATTGGCACACCAGAAGTTACTGAACTGCAAAAATACCCTCCTCAGTTTTAATCCAAAATTGTAAGAATCGTGTCATAATTAAATCTTTGAATCTGAATGCAATTCACACTGAGCGTGGTATTGAAGAACTGCTGCCGTTGGTCTCTTGACCTGAAGCGAAGACATCCAGGACAATTGTAAGGCTAATGGCACCATCTGCTGGTATTACTTTGTTCAAATTCATCTGCTGAAAAACAGATGTCATCAGGCATAAAATGCAAATTAACAAGTGTTGAATCTCCGAATCAGTTTTTCTGATTCTTGTTGTAGCTATCATTAGGAAAAAACTCCACTGTTGAGCGTAGAGAGGTGCCTTTGTGACCTCAGAAACTCTAAAATCATATTAATGGTATTATTATTATTCATCTGTTTTTCTTTGCATTTACCAAATATGTTGGAATATGAAGGGCATTTCATAAGAAATGCCCAAAAGATACAAAGGAAAATATTTTCCCTACTTTGCAGATACAGAAATGGATAAAGAACTTGATTGCCTTTGAAAAAATATAGCATTTTATTGATGCCATTACAAAAAAGGCCCAGCTGAGGATGTACTTCCTGTATATACTTCCTGCACCTGCTCAGGAAGTTGTATACTGCAGACCATTATTGCAGTGCAATTCTCCACTGTAAATTCCAGTCTATTCTCTGTGCATTCATGTCTGTATTGTTTGAATCATCCACCAAACTGGACAGGAACACACTACAGACAGTCAGAACTGCAGAAATAATCACTGCTGTCAGTCTGCCCTCTATCCAGGACTACACCTCCAGATTGAGAAAACAGGCAGGTAACATCACTGTAGACATTTCAAACCCTGGACACAACCTGTTCAAACTTCCCTCCTTTAGTAGGTGCTACAGAACACTGTGCACCAAAATATACAAACATAAGAACAGCTTCTATCCACCAGTCACATAGTGTCAGTAAAAATTCTGTGTAATGAGCCTGTGACATCAAGCATCCACTTTACCTGTAAGTTATATATTCTGTAGTTTAAATACACTGTTGTGGTGGTATTCAATACATTACAGCATGCTTTTATTTTTGAAAGGTTGGTAACAGGAAGTACTTTGGGCAGAAGCTCTGTACCTTGTGTTGTGGGATGCAGAGATGAGACACTCGATTCCTTTTACTGACTCGAGTTTGTATGAGTCACTCACTAAAGTTAATCTGGTTTTCGAGTCACTTGAGTCAGTGGGTGGATTGTTGTGGGTATTTGTGGTTTAGTGGGTTATTTGCAATTCAAATCAAATCAACTTTATTGATCCTTTCCAGGAAAATGATTTGTTACTGCAGCAAAGACACAACAGCGACAACAACATGCAGCCAAAAAGACAACACAAAAGTTGTTCAATGCACCACAGAAAAAAATCACTAAGAAAATATTCAAATACCAGGCATGGTAGTTAATAGTAACTGATGATCAAATAGATAAATAAATAAATAATAAACTAAATTACAGTACATTACAGTGCATTAAAAAGTCTGATGTCAGCCGGAATGAAGGACGTCCTGTATATTTTGCATGATTAGTTCATTATGTGTGAGTTAGGGAGAGAAAAAAATGTTTTGCCTTTGAGAATTCTTGGTCTTTCAGTCTTTTGTCACAATGAAATGGAACTGGGAGCACTGGTGTCTTGGACGGTCAGTTGGTACAATGATCTGCACAGCCAGCCTTATTATTTGTCAGATATTTGTACCTAAACAAATCTCCGACAGGCTCCGGCCAGCCGACTCCAGCACCTTTTGAACTTTAAGCCTTAATGCAATTTAAACAAGATCATTATTAAAAAAAATGAATCCGCCTATAGTTGTCATAAATGATGAAAAGCCATAGAGATCAAAACTATTTTTTGCACCAGGCTATAAACATGTTTATTTTAGCTGTAAAGCTGGGCATTTTAACATGGGAGTCTATGGGGATTTGCTCTGTCAGCCGAAAGTGGCCAGTTGATGAATTGCAGTTTTTGGGTCTTCCACATTAGCTTTACCCATCAGCCCTGGAGGTTGGTAACAACATGAGAATAGATCCACCTAGGGCTGAAACTGAACAATACTGGAAGAGAATATGGGAGAAGGAGGCATTTTATCGATCATCATCAATCAATTTTATTTATGAAGCCCAATATCACAAATCACAATTTGCCTCACAGGGCTTTACAACATACAACATCCCTCTGTCCTTAGGACCCTCACAGCGGATAAGGAAAAACTCCCCCCAAAAAACCTTTAACGGAGTAAAAAATGGTAGAAACCTCAGGGAGAGGAATTGAGCAGGGATCCCTCTTCCAGGACGGACACACGTGCAATACATGTCCTACAGAACAGATCAACATGATAAATTAACAGTAATACTGTTATGACTGTGGTCATTTATTTGATTGTTTATGTTGCCTGTACTGACAGTTCTCTCTCTCCTCCCCTATTTCTGCAGTAGCAATCAGCCTGTCTGTGTGTGTGTGTGTGCGCGATGAGCTGCAGGAGGTGTGATTTCTCAATCAACCATGTGATCGGGCTGCTGCTGCTGATTGGCTGACTGCTCAGTTTTAAACCTGACTGACGCCGGCCTCCGGCCTCTCACTCTCCCCATTCCCAACACGACAACAGCTGGTATTCTGTGTAATTCTTGTGTGTGCTGCAGTAGCATTTTGAATGTAGAGCGACTGCCTTTAGTTGTGTGTTCAATCTACTTTTTGACCTTTGTAATTAGAACGGCTTGTTGTAAGTTGTAAATATTAATATTATATCAACTCAGTAGCAGCCTTAAGGTAGGAGGGAGAAGCCATTTTTTTGTTAATCCCTTTTTCTCCTGTTCATTTCAGTTAGGAGGTAGGTTAGTTCGATTGTCTTTTGTTTCTACATTTATTTACTGACAGGTAAAGTAGGGATCTGGCATTAGTTGTTTTGTTTGTTATTTTTGGCATTGCTCCTCTCTGAAGGTTTAAAAAATAAAGCTGCTACTTTGAACTTTTGACATGGAAGTTGGCTGATCTTCTTGGGAGTGGGAAGAGCGGGGGCACTTCATCATGTGTGGCCCAGGTGCCCCTAGGCCTGGGTCATAACAATACGTATGACAAAATGATACAGAAAGAGAGAGATGCAGAGATACAGACTATAATGACAGTAGCTTACAACAACATTAATTAAAGTGATAAAATTATAATTCTAATTACAGCTTTTGTGGTACAATATTTTGAAAGTATATATTAATATCTGATAGTGTACGTGATATGTGATAGTGATATGTTACAATAATCATATGTGTATAATAACAGTAGAAGTATGACTAATGATAACAGCAGCAGGAGGCATCAGGCAGGACCACGGCAGCAGCACAATCACACACGTCACACTATCCAGGCACCGCTGTGATATGAGTTAACCTGCAAAACAGTGGAGCACAAAGGCTACAAAGAAGAAGCCGAGTTAGTGACATGCAGTACAGCCAAGTTAGCAAGATACAACAACAGGACATGAGTGTTAGCGAGAGAGAGAGAGAGAGAGAGAAAGAGAGAGAGAGAGGGAGAGAGAGAGAGAGAGAGAGAGAGAAGGTGCTCGGTGTATTATAGGGGGTCCTCTGGCAGACTAGGCCTATGCCAGCCTAACTAGGGGCTGGTACAAGGCAAGCCTGAGCCAGCCCTAACTATAAGCTTTATCAAAGAGGAAAGTCTTAAGTCTAGTCTTAAATGTGGAGATGGTGTCTGCCTCCCAGACCGTAACAGGAAGATGATTCCACAGGAGAGGAGCCTGATAGCTGAAGGCTCTGGCTCCTGATCTACTTTTGGAGACTTTAGGGACCACGAGTAACCCTGCGTTCTCAGAGCTCTAAGATATGACGGAGCTTGACCATTTAGAGATTTGTAATTTAGGAGTAGGATTTTAAATTCACTTCTGGACTTTACAGGGAGCCAGTGCAGAGAAGCTAAAACAGGAGAAATATGATCTTGTTTCTTAGTTCCTGTTAGTACATGTGCTGCTGCATTCTGAATTAGCTGGAGAGTTTTCAAAGACATACTAGAGCTACCTGATAATAGGGAGTTACAGTAATCCAGCCTTGAGGTAACAAAAGCGTGAACCAATTTTTCTGCACCTTTTCGGGTCAGGATAGGCCTAATGTTCGCAATATTACGCAGATGAAAAAACGCAGTCCGTGAGGTTTGTTTTAAATGGGAATTAAAAGACAAATCTTGGTCAAATATTACTCTGAGGTTTCATACGGTAGTGCTAAAGGCCAGAGCAATGCCATCCAGAGAAACTACGTATATCATCAGATAAAGAGTCTCAGATACCCCTTTTCCACCAAAGCAGTTCCAGTGCTGGTTTGGGGCCTGCTGCTGCTTACTTTGGAACCGGTTTTCCTGCTTCGACAGACAAAAGAACTGGCTCTGGGCCAGAAAAACCGGTTCCAGGGTGGCACCAGTTCTTTGCTGGACTAGACTAAAAGAATGAACCACATACGTCATGGGAAGGGGGCGGGGTTATTTAGACCAACAACAATAAAAGAGACCGCGTGGTGCACCATTTTTAAAAGAACAGCAAAGAGTGAAGCCATGGATGCATGGAAGCAACAGTGGTCCGTCGAGTAAAACAAGCTGTTTCTTTGCCTTATGGTCGTCGGCAAAGGTTCAAAACAAACTCGAGGGAGCTTCGCGGACCAAGCCGGTAATTATCCAACTACAGCGTGAGATGGCTGCTGCGGGGTACGAGAGGACCATCGACCAGATAAGCAACAAGCTTAAAAAGATTTAAAAAAAAAAAGATTACCGGGACCTGACCTGACCTCTTTAAATCAAAACTTAAAATTTATTTATTCAGGATGGCCTGGTTGGTTCACCTGTGGGTTGTTGTAAAGGGCTATATAAATAAAGTACATTTACATTTTAACTGATCAACAGGTTAGCCGTGGTAACATTAGCTAACATGAGCAAGTTACTTAGCCATGGGCTTACCTACCAGCCCCACTGTCAGTTGGCTAAACATTGTATAATGTGTAGTGGACAAGTCACTGTTTTTAGGTTGGCAGAGGCTAGAAATGGGCATCATGACAGGGTGGACAATTTCTCCATCAGCATTTACTATGGCGATGGAAGTAATCATCAGGGCTTCTAAGTGGGTGGTAGGTGGAGAGAGATGGCAGAACGGCTTGCATCTTCCACCAGTTAGGTAGGGTGACCATATTTTGATTTCCAAAAAAGAGGACACTCGGCCCGGCCACGACATAGGCTATTTAAATGATACTCGCAGTTTACTCAAAGATGCCTTATCATTTTAATATATTTAAAATGTATATGTATGGATAGAAAATTCAGTTATATTACAAAATAATATCTCTCAAAGACAGAAATTCAGATAGGCCCCAATAGGAACACATACACACACTAGAGTGTGGCGATCCGAGCCCAACGGTACCCGACAGATCGGGCCAGTTTGGTCAAAAATGTAGCTATAAATTGTATTCAGGCTGGGGTCGGATTCGGTCAGCTGTCAGTAAAAATGTATTGTAAAAATAAATAAAATCCTATTGTCTGTCCTGTTTATTGCTTGGGCACTGTTATTTACGTGACAACACCTGAACATAATACACACACACACACATTGGCTGTTTGTTTCTACCTCTCCCCTCACTGGAAGTCTCAGACCTTCCACCACCCGCCTCTGCCTTGATTAAACGCTGAAAATAAAATAAAAGAGGGAGACAGGTTTTTCCTATTTTATCTTATTTTGTTTTATGTCTCCCTCTCCTCTTGCTGGAAGCGTCGGTCCTCCTGCTTCCCGCTCCGGTCTCAAACACGGGCTGAGCACCCACGGCGTACGCCCGTCCTGTTAAATACCCTGTAACCGTAACAACTGTGTGACACAAACTCAGTGCTTTAGTATTAAATAATGTCGGGCTCGGTTCGGGTTTTGACAGAAATATGCGGCCCGTGCCGCACTCACACACACACACACACACACACACACACACACACACACACACACACACACACACACACACACAAACACACGGAAAACCGGATCCGTTGTGGAGAGAATTGAAAGGTCGGTTAGCTCCTATATTAGGAAGTGGTTGGGCGCTCCTAGGTGCCTAAGTTGTGTTGCATTGTATGGAAAAGGGATACTTCAGCTGCCAGTATCTAGTTTAACAGAGGAATTTAAATGTACCAAGGTCAGGACAGAGCTCTTGTTATCTGGGGGTAAGGACGTGGTAGTTAGGAGTGTGGTTCTAAATCCAACCAAGGGGAGGAAGTGGAACCCAAGATCGGCAGCTCAGGAGGCAGAGGCAGCTCTTAGGCATGCAGAGATTGTAAAAGTAAAAGTTAGCTTGTCACAAGGCTGATATACATATGGCGACATAACCAGGTGTTGAAATGTTTAGCTGCAGGAATCAAAGGGAAACGAAGACAAGTAAATTCAGAAGGTTTTAAGAATAGGAGTTTAGCAATTCAGTTTGTCCATGGAACAAGCCTATGAAAGAAAAAAGCTTAGATATGCAGACTTAGGAGCAGTTCTGAGCAGCGAGGATGGAAAACTAGGATTTGCCCAGTGGAAGTGGGGTGTAGGGGATTCATAGCAAGATCAGCTGTCTCGCTCCTGGGGGAACTCGGAGTGCGGGGACAGAGTTTGAGGAAGACAGTGAAGGAAATGTCAGATGAAGCAGTTAGATGTAGCCAATGGATCTGGAAACGAAGATGCCAGTTGGGGGCCAGCAGGGGGAACTACTAAGCAGGGTACATAACTCCTTGAGGAAGGTTATTTAAGTGTGGGAGTGGCCTATTTGAATCCCTTTTGTTTGAGACCATGCTGCAAGGTGAGTGTGTTTGCTGATCCTGTAAGTTTATTTATCTCCTTTAATTTTAGCTTTTATTGTAGTTATGCTATGTAGCGTGTGAAATAGAGTATGGTGAATGTGCTAGGAAAGGTAGTATCAGCACTGCTTCTACCTGGAGCTCGGATGTACGGAGCCTGGGTTTGTTGAAGGTGGCAGTGTTGTTTGGGCTGAGAAAGCCATGTGTAAGTAAGGTAAAGGAGGTTGTTGGGTTGGTGCAGGGAGCAGTGAGACCTGGCATTAGGGGAGTGTCTCTGGGACGCCAGAGATCACTGTCTAGCCTCCTGGAGGTGTCGTGGGACCAACTAGACGAAACACTGGTGAAAGGAGGTTCCCACCCAATGACCCCAGAGACATGTTAGTTATCACTGCTCACTGGCCTTGCCATAATAGCGTATCATAGGGCTTAGGAGGTGATTCACTGATACCCCTTTTCCACCAAAGCAGTTCCAGTGCTGGTTCGGGGCCAGTGCTTAATTTGGAACCGGTTTTCCTGTTTCTACCAACAAAAGAACTGGCTCTGGGCCAGAAAAACTGGTTCCAGAGTGACACCAGTTCTTTGCTGAACGAGAAGAAATAACCAATATGTCACGGGGAAGGGGGCGGGGTTATTGAGCCGCTCAGCCGCTGCAATGAATGCTGGAGGCGATGGTGGACGAAAGCCTAACGCTGCCGCAAACAGACCCTGGTAAGTTTCTTTTCAAACATTTTCGCCTTGCATATAGTTGTTTAGTGTTACCAGTTTCTTCAGATAACAGCTGTGTCCCAATTTAGGCCCGCGTCCTTTGGAGGATGCGGCGCTAAATTGGGACACAGCTATTGTTTGTGATGTCTGCTCGGGGTAATGTTAACTGATCAACAAGTTAGCCTTGCTAACATTAGCTAACGTTAGCAAGTTACTTAGCCATGGGCTCACCTACCAGCCCGACTTTCAGTTGGCTAAACATAGTATAATGTGCAGTGGACGAGTCACTGTTTAAAGCTCTGTTTTTCATGTGGTCTACGGAGTTATCTGCCGTCGAACAAGACGATGCTAACTACGAGCTAACGTCGCTACTTCACTGCAGCTCGCCAACACCATCCAGCAGCTGAGGTCAAAGCAACACCGCAAAGACCTGAATGATGCCCTGCTGCAGGAGCTGGAGACTGACACCAGTGTGTTTCTTGGACTGATGGGGCGCATGGTGTCTGTGATGGAGGCCCAAGCCCAGAAATGAGCAGTTCTGTTTCATGGGAAGTTTTAATTTTGCACATTCAATGCACACTTGTCACTTTTATCAATTGGCTTGTTTTTTGTATTTAAATAAATTTGTTTTTTAAAGAGATGTCTGCTTCTGTATGTTTTCACTTAATGATGTACAATGTAACTGTGTAATAAGTTCAAGTAAAGCTAGTAAAAACAAGTCATGAACTCAACAGGTTACCCATTTATGAAGATGCTTTTCATAGATGTCTTCAGTCACTGTGTTTATAAAGATATGAGAACATGACAGCCATAATCATTTCTATGGATTTATTGAACTGAAGGATGAAACAATATTGGTGACATGAAGTAGTCCAGCAAACACAGGTAAAAGGAGTCAGATAAGCAGCAACAAAGCAGCAAAAACAATGGGGAGTAGCAGCCAAAACATGTGCAGCATACAGAGCTAGTGTGGGTTAAGACGTGAAGTAAATGTTAAGCAACTGAAGTGAGGAAGAACACTGGAAATGACACGACATGCTTACTGCAGTACGTTAGCACGTTCATCCATGAATGTGTACATTTCTCTTCCATTACTGAGTTAGGATCCACAAGCCACTTAGCGTATAACACAGATACTAAGTGGCTTGTGGATCCAAGAACAGACCACAATAATCTCCCAGAACAAGAGCCAGTTACCATTACAACAGCAGACATCCAAGAATAAGTATCAGGTATAAAGAAGAGCTATACAGCACCGGGCCCTGACATGATCCACATCAGCTGGCTAAAGAAACTAACTGTACCCCATGAACACCTGGCAGCACAAATGAACCAGCTGCTGATTGATGGGACCCATCCAGAGTGGTTGACCCAAAGACGGACAGTCTTGATAATGAATGTTCCCTGGGAGGACGTGGTCCCAATTAACTACCGGCCAATAACCTGCCTCTGTGCAACATAGAGGTGGCTGAGATGAGTAGGCATTTGGCCCAATACATGAGCAAAGCCCAAAAAGGTATGGTCAATAGAGCACTCACCAAGACTGACTACATGAAAGAAATATTGAACCTCAACAGGACGCTGAGAGCCTTCATCAAGAACTCGAGGCTGAGGGAAACAACTCTGGAGGCCAACTCAAAGCCAACTGCACAAGTTACCATCAATTACAGCATATACCAAGGTGATGCACTGTCCCCGCTACTGTTCTGCATGGGCCTGAGCATACATCAGCGTGATAAGAACTACCTAAAATGTAAATGTATGTATGTATATATATACATACATACATACATACATATACACACATATGTATACATATATATATATATATATATATATATATATATATATATATATATATATATATACATATATATATATATATATATATACATATATATATACACATATATGTGTATATATACTGTATATATATATATGTATATATACTGTATATATATATGTATATATATATATATACAGTATATATATATATATATGTGTATATATACTGTATGTATATATATATATATATAGATATGTGTATATATATATATATACATATAATGTCTGTACACAAGGGTTTATATTAACCTTGTTCCACAAATAATAAAAAGCTATTTCCAATCTTGACTAAAATATAGCATTACATCAAACATATGTATGTACGTATGTAAGAAAGTTGGCAATGTCAATTTGAACATGCGACTTTGATTGACATTTTACAAAAAGCCGTGTAACCTTCAAAAATAATAAAACAATCAGTGGAAACATTGGTTTCCGTCTCACAATTATTTAATCTCCTCCTTATCGTGTCACCTGTGGCTGTCTCAACTAAAGCCATTTGGTTCGAGGAATGCGTGAGGTGCGCATATTTTTCCTTTTTTTTTTTAACACAACAGTTTATGTGTGGAAAAAGGCATTAACGTGTTTTTTGTACACACACATCGTTTATGCATTTTGGCCCTGGGATATACACAGTAACAAAATAAACGACAAATACTCAGTTTTTCCGGTCCACAGAAATCATACTTGTAATCAATATTCAATTCAGTTTAATATCTTGAATCTTGTGATTTATACTGTTTGTCACGAATGTTCCACGCTTTTGCCCTCTGTATATCATTAAATAAAGACCGAAATCTGGAAGAAGCCACAGTAACATAACTTATTGTGTTGCTAATATTTTTATTGTTTTGTTTTTTTTAACATTTATGTATTATAATAGGCCAGTGTGATACGGCAGAGGTCTGACTGTACGAATCTAAAAACAGCTTGTGTGCACGTGGCATGTGACAGGCTGCTATTTTATTTTATTTTTTGTTGTTGCCAGAATGAGTTCTAATAATCATAATAATACCGACCTGTGCTCTTGCCATGTCTCATAAATTAGTACAATTTATTACAAGTGTATTTTATTCGCTACTAGTCCCTGCTTAAATTATCTGTGCCGCAGATAATATTATTTTGAAAGCTCGAAGCGGAAATCGTGTTAGTAGTGGTTCTTCTTGACAACGACTGGGGATGACCCGTCTCCCTCCTTATCGGTAGATAAAGATGGATTCGCCAGAAAACCCGACCGGTCAGGTAGTCGGTGTGGAGCAGGATGCTACACCGACCCCCGTGGATGTGGACACCGCGGTTTTGCTGCTGGGAGCGGGAGTAACGGCCATCACACACCCGCTGCTATATGTAAAGCTGCTAATACAGGTAGCGGATGTAGCTAGCTAACTAACCATTCTGACTGTATTAAAACGTCGCTGTATTGTTTATGGAGTCTTTCAAATGTCACCTCACGGTATAATGTACTCATTCAGTCTAGCGACGATAAACAACAGGCTTGCTGGTCGTTTTGGTCGTTATCCAGGTAGAAAGGTCCCACTGCTATGTGTTGTTCTTCCGGGTAACAGGAGAACCTCTTCTCCGTAAAGGGGTCTAGTGCAGTTGGGGTCAAAACATGCAAGCTTTATAGAGTCAGGGATGAATTAATTTTTTATATATTTTCAATCAGGAGCAAGGCACTGTAAACACCAGAGAGTAGCAGCTCGTACTCTGTATGCAGACCATAAAATGAGTCATTGATGATCTTACTGGTTTGACTTACAGTAGCCTGTTCATAAATAGTCTGCAGGGATATGTGCTCTTTAACACCAGTGATTTTCCATGCAGTATCAGAGAGGTTACATAACCAAGCTGTGATACTGTACCTGATTAGGCTCTCTAAGCCTGAAAAACAAATATATAAAATCTACATTTTTGATGAACACTGTCAGATGATGTAAAATATCAGAATCAGAATCAGAATCTCTTTATTGTCATTGTACAAGTACAACGAATTTGAGGTAGCAGCTCTCAGATTCAGTGCAATAAAGGTATACGTTAAAAACGAGGCAGCAAAACAATAGCTATAGAAATATTTTATATATATATATATATATATATATATATATATTAAATTATACCCTCCATCTCTTTCATAAAACATGTTTTGTAAGTGGATTGGTGTTGATTTATTCCTAATTTTGTACATAAATTGCGCTGTTTGAAATTCAACAATGTCATGAAATTTGATTATTTTAGATATAGAAATAGTGGATGAGTGTGTTCTAGAAACTTGACCTTGTGAATTATTCTGATTGCTCGTTTTTGCAGTATGAATACTGGTTGTAGTAAACTTTTATATGTATTGCCCCAAACCTCTGTGCAGTAAGTTAAATATGGTAAGATTAGTGAACCGAACAGGATGTGGAGTGACTTGTTGTCCAGGAAGAGAAGTGCTTTGGCCATGACAGAAATGCTTCTTGATAATTTAGTGCAGATGTGTGTAATGTGAGATTTCCAAGAAATTTTGTCGTCTGTTATCACCCCAGGGAATTTTGTTTCATGTACTCTTTCTATTTCAGCTCTCTCTATCTGTACCCGTGCTTGTTGATTTATTTTACTGTTACCAAATATCATGAATTTTGTTTTGCTGAAGCTTAGTGATAACTTATTTTTGTCAGACCAGTGTTTTATTTTGCTGAATTCTGAGGTGATAATGTCAAATATTTCCTGTAAATCTTCACCTGAACCAATTATGTTTGTGTCATCTGCAAAAAGGATGAATTTGATAAAAAGAAACTATAAATAAGAAATAAGAAATATCACAAAACAAATTACACTAGTATACAGATTTACACTTTTACACTAGTATCGTTGCAAGCTACACGTGAGTCCCAGTAGAAGGGAAGGATAAAACTAGTAGAACCCAATCCAGTACACAAAAAACACAGGAATATTGCACAGACAGCATAATATTGCACAGATGGCTGTGTATTGCACAGCAGAGTATTTACTGAATATTCAAGTGTTTACAGGATTGTGCAGAGTTCAGTGCAATGACAGCTCTGGGGTAGAAGCTGTTTTTCAGTCTGTTTGGTTTTGCTTTGATGGTCCTATAGCGCCTCCCTGAGGGCAACAGCTCAAATAGGTGGTGACCAGGTTGGGATGGGTCTCTGAGAATGCTGTGGGCTCTCGTGTATTGCATGTATTGTAAATGTCCTCAAGAGATGGAGGAGGGCAGCCAATGAGCTTTTGGGCAGTGTTAATGACCCTCTGCAGCGCCTTTCTGTCTGCTGCCGTGCATTAGATTAGTTTAGTTGTCCTATTAGGAAGATTTTCTTCACGCTTCCATATGCCTTGAGTGCCAACATATACACATACCCCACAGATACAACATACATTTGCCATACACGCATGGATTCTCAAACACATAACATACAGTATAACAGAGACATTTACACATTTACACGTCACTGCTGTTTTTGAGTTTTGTTTAGTTCTATGATGGCCTTGGGGATGAAGCTATTGTTGAATCTGATTTTTTTTTTCCAGGGGAATGTGTCCAGAAGGAAGCAGTGTGAAATGTGGGTTGAGGGGGTGACTGGGGTCCTGTGCAATGGTCTGAGCTCTGCGTGTAGTGGCTGGTATTCTTCCTCAGTATCCTTGGGAAATAAAGTCTAATATACTAATTGTTGACTAACTGTGATACTCCAACTCTGCTTGAAGAATGAGGATGCAGAACTGACATCCGTGTAGAAGCACATTTATTTCTCCGTTACAGCAGGAAAACATAACATAACATAATGCAGGGCCTTCTCACAGAGACTATGCTGTAACTGGAGCCTATCTAAACACTGCAAATAGACTGCAGGGGAGGGGGGGCGTCCTTGTATTGTATCAATACAAGGACGCCAGGTATCAATCTTTTATTATATACATTATTAATTGAATAAATAATAAAATCAATAGCTTTTTCAGTCCACTTGATGGTCTGGATGTTTTTATCTGATGAGGTCAGCAGAGTTCTCAGTCATCAGCATTTGGCAGGAAGTTCATCAAAACAAAGATGGAGGCAATGGAGAAAGAAATCAGAAATGCACCATTGGCGTTTAAATTAAACGTCTGGATTTATTTCGGATTTCTTAACGTGGACGGAAAGGAAGACTTGCATATTACATGATTTGCAAGAGAATAAAATACTACAAACATGAGGGCTCAGAGATAGCGTTACCTGCTGACGGCCAAGATAACGCTAAATCTGCACTGCTGAAAAATCCACCAACACCGGACACATTTAGCTTGACAAAACTACCATCCAACTCTGAGAGAGCGAAGAAAATAACACAGTCCATCACCTTTTAACTTTTAAACATTGGCTTTTCGTCCTCTGTTTTTCATGTACCCCCCTTTTATCTACCTTGTCTTCTGTTTATCTCTTCGCACTTATATGTATATATGTATGTACTTCTTTTTTTGTTTTAAATGTAAAGCGTCTCAGAGTTTTAAAAGCGCTATATAAATAAAATGTACGATTATTATTATTTTTATTACCTACTTCATGTGCAAAGATCTGTGTCCATATAGCGCTGTTCAGAACATAGGCTTTTGTCACATGCTATAAACACTGACCAACACAGCCGTACCCAAACTCTACAGAGAAGTGAAGCATAAAGTTGAGGAATCTTTGAGTACAGCAGGAAGGGTGGCATTAACTTGTGACACCTGGACTTCAAGGTCAGTGGATTCATATGTGACTAACAGCACATTATCTCACAGAGGACTTGTGACTGTCTCATGTTGTTCAAACTAGAGCAGTATATTACAGTCACACCGGAGCAAACGTTGCAGACCTCCTGCAAAACGCAGCACAAGAATGTGGGGCTGTCCACAAAACTTTGTTCTAGCAGACAACACTTTTAACTTTGATTACTTTTTGCAATAACAAGTAACCTAACGCGTTAGTTTGCTGTTTGAGTAATCAAATACTTAAGTACATTTACAAACAAGACACCAGTTGCTTCCGTTACTTTTAGAACGCTGGTCCTTCAGCTCCGAAACAGCACCGGCTGTCGTTTGGTTCTAATAATGGAGATTATGTTAAACCTATCAGTCTGAAAAAAGCCACGGAGCTTGTGGCTCGCTACGTGGTCAGAGAAATGTTGCCGTTGGACTTGCTGACAGACATATTTCAGACTCAGGACTTGCATTATGCCTGATAAAATCATGACTTTATGATCACAGCATCATCTAACAAAACCATCCAGGTGTGACATCTGAAAAGATCAATCACAGAGAAAGTTAGAGGTGCCACATGGACCACAAGTGGGAAGGGTTATATCACTAAAGCACCAAGCTTTCAGCATAATCCCCTCTGGATACCATTTTGGTAAAACACTGTTTTAGGGTCAGAAATACACTACCTAAGCATAGACTAAGGCTGAAGCTCAGAGGAAAAGTTGCATTTTTCAAATTCAACTGGCTTAATGTGGACATGCAGTCAAAGCGCTTTGGGTCATTACAACAGCTGACAGTAGCCCCTTTTCCACCAACATTTCCAGGAATTTTTATTACCAGGAATTTGTTTACCTGGGTAAAAGAATTCCTGGTAATCTGTGTGGGTTTTTTTTCCACTGCACCTCAAACTTCCGGATAATTTATTCAAATTAGCGTGATGACGTAGATGATTCGCCGTGTTCCCTGTATTTCGCTTCGCCAGCTTGGCTGATTACGTGCTGGTGTAGAGAGTAGGGGCTGTTAGTCTCTAAAGACTTAAAGCTGCAGTAGGTAGAAAGCCTGAAAACGGTTGATTTTTGAGTCTCATCTGAGTTATATTTAGTTCGTCTCTGCCCTGAGCCCCTCCTACCAGACGAACACGCGAGTATTTTATCCTACTTGGATCTATTTCTCCCTCTCTGGGAGCCTCGGCTCTCCCTCACCACGCAGCAGCCCTCCCCATCCCTGCCTCGAGGCCCCGCACATATACCCCCGAGGCTCGGCTCTCCCTCTCCGCGGAGAGCCCTCGGCTCCGCTCCCACGGCTCTGCTCCCATGGCTCCGCTCCCACGGCTGACCCTCGCGCCCTCCGGCCGGGCCCGGCCCCACCTCACCCTTCCCCTCCCTCCGGGGCTCCGGGGAACCGAGTTCTGTCTTCCTTTTTTGGGGTTGTTTAGGCGTGCTGCTAAATGCTGGAATAGCTATTTTACCTGCTACACTGTTCGCCATTGCCACTTGCTCACCCCTTCTGCCGGCGGCACAGGAACGCGCATATGCAGTAGAACAGCCAATAGGAACGCAGTGGTCTGAGCTGACCTTTGAGTGGTTGATGCACATTGGCACGATACTGATTCTTTAGAGGCTGAACACAGAGCCATGGTGAGGTGCAGAAAACTATTGTTTGTCTCAGACCACTTGATTTACATAATGCTTAGAGGATATTATAACATTTTTACTCAATTATACCAAAACAATGTTGCCTACTGGAGCTTTAAGTCTTTAAAGATAAGTGTCAAACTAAGTTAGTGTACATACACACAGCTGTCATTTGAGCTTAATAGTAACAGTTCACTATCAGCTGAACTAGCATGCTGTCCTCGTGTAAGACATAACGTTAGTGACGGTGGATGAGAGAGTGTGGACGCAGCATATTGAATATTGCTGTCTACATGTTTTCACATTCATGCTTGCTGAACACATGTACTTCCTAAGGGTTAATGTCACTTACAGTAACGAGTGTAGCTGCCGCCAACTCGGGTCATTTTCGAGTTATCTTCGCTTTGTTTCCACCATGGCTGCTCTCCTGGTCACCGGTTACCGTGTCACGTTGGAGTGTGTGTGTGTGTGTTTGTGTGTGTGGAGGAGTTCAGCGCCGGCACCAAAGAACCGATACCATTAGTGTTATCAATACTACAGTCTTGATAATTTAGCTCCGAGGCTAATTTAGTACCGGGTTTTGGTACCCATCCTTTATCAAAACACAAACAAAGTGAAGTCTGTAGAAATGAATTCAAGTTTTCAGCAGCTGCCTGTACCAGGAAGTGTGGAACGCTGCAAGTGTGTGTTCCACTGATCAGTGTTCTTCAGCAAACAGCCCCGCCCCTCAAGAATTCCCGGTAATCTGAAAAGTCCTACCCCCCTACTACATACTTTTTCCAGGGTAAATTTGGGGATGAGGGAAAGTTTTTTACCTGGATAATTTCGGTGGAAACGCATGGAGGTTTTTCAGAATTCTGGGTAATTGATAAAAGTTCCTGCGGTGGAAAAGGGGCTAATGTCATCATCATTCTCATGAAGCAGAGGGGTTGTGTTTGATCTCTGTTGCTGTTGTTTCCAGGTGGGACATGAACCTCTTCCCCCAACTGTGGGCACAACCATGTTCGGACGAAGAGTCTTATACCTGCCTGGCTTCTTCTCCTATGGTGAGTGAGGTGTGATTTACCAACGTCATATTGTTTCATGGGACAAGTTAACAGCAGTTGACGGGACATTAATTTGTTTTCAGCACAGCACATTGTGAAAGTGGATGGAGGAAGAGGGCTCTTCCGCGGCCTCTCACCTCGAATCGTGTCCAGTACCATCTCTACTGTTGTCAGGAGCAAAGTTAAACAGGTAAGCAAGGATTGAAACAAAGGCTGTACAAATATCAATACAGTACAACAGGGTATTTTCTAATATGAAGGCTGATGCCAACATGTCTTCTTCAAGTAAAATGACCCCGATGCCCTGTAATCTGCCTCTGACTTTGACTCTCTCTGACTTTGTTTCCATAATAGAAGTTAATGGGGGGAAATGACAGATCGTGGAAAGAAAAATCTTTCGAATAAAGAAAGTTGTCTGTGGTCCTTTTGTTGTTCTGAGCAACAAAAACACAGCTGATTTTTCAGGCTCGGTCCCTAATAAAACTTGGGAGTGATACACTTAAGTTTAATCTGTTATCTTATATGTCCATATGTTCATGGTTCCTGCAGCAGTTTCTTCACAGCCATAGGGAAGAAGCTGTGTTTTAGTCTGTTGGTGCAGGCTCATATCACTCTGAGCCTGCCAGAGGGGAGGCTGGTGAACAGAGAGTGTCCTGGGTGGGCGGGGTCATTCTGGATCTTTGTGGCCCCTCGGAGGAGATGGCTCGAGTAGATCTCATCTAGGCGTGAGAGTGGGGAGCCGATGATCCACCTCAGCAGAGGTGGAGGGAGCTTGTTCCTCCTCAGCGTTCTCAGAAAAAAGAGACGCTGCTGGGCCTTTTTGTGTTCACAGTCCAGCCCAGGTCCTCCGAGATGTGCAGTCCGAGGAACTTGAAGTTCGCGACACGTTCCACCTCTTCCCCATTTATGCTCAGGCCTGAGCTAAGTGTGGTCCTCGACTTCCGGAAATCAATGATGATTTCTTTTGTCTTCCTGGTGTTGAGGTTGAAGTGGTTGTCACTGCACCAGGCCACCAGTGCCTGGACCTCTTCCCTGTATGGTGCCTTGACGTTGTTGTTGATTAGTCCCACAATGGTTGTATCATCTGCAAATTTGATGAGGGTTTTCAAGCGCAAATAATTTCCCCTCAGGGTTCAATAAAGTATTTCTAATTCTGATTCTGATTCTGAGCCATGGATGGCGACGCAGTCATGGGGGTACAGCGCGAACAAGACTGGACTCAGGACACAGCCCTGAGGGACACCAGTATTGAGGACGATGGTGGAGGATATGGAGGTGCCCATCCTGTTAGTTAAATGCTGAGCTGAAGTCAACAAACAGCATCCTGATGTATGTTTTGGGGTTTTCCAGGTGGCTGAGAGTGGTGTGGAGGGTGATGGAGATGGCGTCGTCTGTGGATCTGTTGGACCTGTAGGCGTACTGATGTTGATCAAGGCCAGGTGGGATATGGGCCTTGATATGCTGTAACACCAGTCTCTCCATACATTTCATGATCACTGGCATCAGGGCCACAGGCCAGTAATCATTCAACCCTGTGATGGCGGAGAACTTGGGCACGGGGATTATGGTGGCGGTTTTCAGGCAGATGGGGACTGTGGCTTGCTGCAGCGAGTGATTGAAGATGTTGGTGAATACTGCAGCAAGCTGATGAGCACATGATTTCAGCACCCTCCCTGGTACTCCATCTGGTCCTGATGCTTTGCTGATGTCAATGCCACGCAGGACACACAGTACCTGGTGTTGTTGGATGGTGAGGGGCTGGTGATGCTCTGATGGTGTCTGCTGTGTGTCGTCTGCCTGTCTGTCTGCTGTCCTCTTCAAAGCGGGAGAAAAAGGTGTTAAGCTGGTCTAGGAGAGAGGTACTCCACATGGAGCAGGGATTGTTTTCCATGAAGTTGGCCTCTATCTGCTTTCTGTACTTTGTTTCAGCAGCCTTGATGCCTCTGTTCAGGTCCGCTTCGAGCCTTCCTGTAGGCCTCCCTGTCCCCTGACCTCAGTGCTGTGTCCCTGGCCTGGAGTAGTGCTCTGATGTTGGTGTTAAACCAGGGTTTTGGTTGGGGAATGTTTCCACCTGTTTCCTTGTCGTTACATTGTCCATAGCAGAAACTGATGTACGACAGCACAGAGGAGGTGTATTGCTCAATGTCTGGATCCTCAAAGAGCTCCCACATGTTGTCCTCAAAACAATCCTGCAAGGATAGTGTGGCCTCTTCAGTCCAGCACTGCACTGGCATGTACTGTGGCTTAGCAGATGAGGGGCCTATAAGCTGGGGTCAGGAACAGGGAAAAATGGTCTGAGTGTCCGAGGTGAGGGGAAGGGCAGGCTTTGTAGGCTCCAGGAATGCTGGTGTAGACCTGATCAAGTGTTTTGCCCCTCTTATAAAATCTGGGAAGCACAGTCTTTAAATTAGTGTAATTAAAATCACCAGCCACGATGACGAAGCCCGCTGGATGTGTGTTCTGCTGCTTGCTGATGCTGTCGTGCAGCCTGCTCATAGCTACGTTAGCATTAGCTCGCGATTGGATATACACAGCAGGTACAAACACTTCTGTGATTTCTCTAGGACGGTAAAAAGCTCTGTACTTCAACAGTAAAAACTTCAGGTCTGAACAGCAGTGTCTCTCAACAATGGTAGTGTCCGTCCGTGCACCAACTGTTGTTTATATAGACGCACACACCCCCTCCTCTCACCTAACCGGAGTCTGATGTGCAGTCTGCCCGGAAGATTGTGCGACCTGCTAGCTCCACAGCTAGGTCCGGGATGTTTTCGTGCAGCCAGGTCCCGTTATCACCGTGATACAGCTGTTCATGCGGTTATGTCCCATTAATTTTAATGTCCCGTAATTTAATTTCGTCCATCTTGTTAACCAGGGAGTGGATGTTGGCGAGAAAAACGCTTGGAATTGCTGGTTTGTGTGGAGTCGCGCTTAGCCTAGCTCTGATGCCGGCCGGGTCTGGTGTCTTTCACAGTGCCGTCTTCGCCTCCTCTTGGTCCATTCTCACCAGCGTATCCTCTCCAGCCGGTCCAGTGTTGTTTCAGGCTGATAAGTTCAGTTCGGGTGTAAGTCCCTCTTGGTAAGTAGCTGCTAACTAAGGAAGAGCATCGGGTCCCTGTGTCTACATGCGCTGCCATCTTGCACGTTAGACTTGGATGCACCCTATCTGTACATGACTCTGGCTTTCATCACTTGCGAATTTTGTTTCTTGTCTAAAATAGGTTCTAAATACTAGAAAATTGTTGAGTGTGACAAGTTGTCCTAAATCGCTGTTATATGTCTCATAAGAATGAATGGCTTCAAATGTGTGGCTCTTGATGAAACGCATCATATTTGGCATATATGGTCAATGGGGGTGTGTGATTAAAGGGTTGTTTTAAGCATTTAAAGGTATAGGCGTTGTGAAGGGCTGTCAAAGTAATTTCAGTTCTTTATTCAGCAGGTGGAGGATTTCTCCAAGAGAGATGACCTGCAGACTTCACTCAGGAAAGTCGTCAGAGAGGTGAGACATCAGCTCCTCCTGGACGAAGTAAACAGGGAAATCTTTGGCAACAACCCTGACTTCTTTTATTCAGTCTAACTGAAGTGATATTGTTAAAATCTCTTATAACACACTTTGTCCACTCTCTGTTGTATGTTTCATTATGAAATGTAAGTGTGCCACATCAAGGTTCAAGACAAGGACGCAGAGTATGGAAAACTGCCAAGTGACCTATTTAAAATTTGAGAACTTTGCCCCATGTTGTTGAACGAAAAAAAAAAGAACTTGTTAACAAAATATGTTTATAATCCTCAAAGTGTAAGGTATAAACAAGTATATTATCAGAGGCCTGTACAACAAAGCAGGACTTGGAGTTAGTGAGGTAACTTCAGGGTGGAGTACTACGAAGCTGGTTCTCTTTTTACTGGGAAAATCACTGTGGTAACTTATGCTGAACAGCTAACCTGCTCACACGCATGTTATGTACAGAGTCTGGCCAGTCAGATCACTGAAGAAAAAAGTATCCATGGGCAAAAGTCCAGAGTCTCAGGTAAAAAAAAAAGTGTAGTCTATATATTGTTATAGGTCAGTAGAAGCATTTCATTGTTCCAAGGCTCTATTTCCGCTGGTTTCAGATTCAGATTAAGATTTTTTTATTCAAGTGTCATACACCAAAAGATGCCCAGCCCACATGGGCTTACATACTACAAAACATTATAAAACGAGCAATAACATCATGGTACAAACCATATCTTTGAAATGTCAAACATGAAGTGCCCACATACACAGCTACAAAGCATTTGACACAAACTGAGCTAACTGAAATACTTTGTCTGAAAACAATAATTCAGGTCTACATTCATCAGACATGGAAAACAAATTAGGACATTCTGCAGATAATTTAACATAGTGCTCTGAGCGGAGCATGCCTGATAAGACGATCTCAGTTTTGGTTTACACAAAATTTCTTCTGACCATTTCTGTTTAGAATTTTCTAGCAATATTGTTTTAATTTGAGTAACTTTTAAAACTGATGCAAAGTTTATTTTATTCTGCAGTGATAGTGTTGCTGTTTTTACACTTTGATTCCATCACTGCAGAATAACATGAGACACCAGTGTGATGAAAACTAGGGAAAAAGATAATGTTTTTTTTTTTTTTTGGAAGAATAATCGACACACTGTTATTTGGCTCTTGTTATTATAAATGCAACATTTCAGTCAGATAGACCTCATCAGTCATTAACTAGGCTACTTTTCCACATTTTACTTCGGTAGCAGAAACAGTCTGACATTACTTATTAAGTGTTTTATGTGACATATTCAGAGAAAACATGTCATCATTCAACTAAATGGCAAATTTTGGGGGGATTTTGGATTTCGTGGATTTTCAGTTACAGGATTACAGACATTATCTTGCAGTCCCAGACACTTTCAGTACTGTTTCACCTCATATGATATGAAGTAACCTACTTCATTCATGGCTCTGATTATGTCTCCCCTGCCTCTTTTACGTGAACACGCTCATGGCTGAATAGGAAAACCCAGAGTTGACTGTATTAGTAGAAAACCAGCTTTATAGTACCGGTTATCCAGACCGCTAATGTTAGGGTTATTCAAGCCAGATAAACAAAACATATCCTGGGTAAGTTGAACTGGCTTTGTAGTACAGGCTGCAGGTATTATATAAAAAATACCCTGTCCTCTTCAAGACACATTTTATCCACCACAACCTGGACATCATTTAGCTGATACTGTATATTCTTTTTATGGATTTATTTTGCAATAAATCTGTTCAACTTCATACCAGGTTCAAATTGTTTCCTCTCTCCAGACCTCACACGAGATGATCATCCAGTGCCTGTCCAGAGTAGCCACTCATCCTTTTCATGGTAGGTCCTCATCAAGACTGGCAAAGTTTATTCAACCATAAAAAATAGTTACTGATTACATGGATATATTCTGGAAGCTTCCTCCTGATCTTCAAAAGTAGTGCCACAACCAAAACAAGAGTTACAAAAAATATTTTCATTACTGATTGGTTGTGAAGTTATTTTGATGATTTCGATGTCTTCACGTCTTGTTTTGTCCATCCAGCTAAAACCTAAAGATGTTAAATTTAACAATGACAACAAAGGCAAAAGCAGAAAATCCTCACATTGGAAATGCTGAAATAAGTGAAGGTTTGACATTCATTTTTTATCATTCTTAAAGCCACAGTGTGTAGGAATTTCTCCCATCTAACATTAAAATCATATATTGCATTCAAACGGAGAGAGCGCACTCTAGCGCCTTTGGTCGCATATACGAGTTCAGTTAGTAGTCAAGTTAGTAGGCTACATTGATTAAGTTCCCAGGCTTCTCTCTACCTCGTGAGCTGACAGTGACCAATCAAACGTGAGCTTGACCTTTAATGCTGATTTTAGATTGGTTATTAGCCTCAAATCAATCAATCAATCAATCAATTTTATTTACAAAGCCCAATATCACAAATCACAATTTGCCTCACAACTGGCTCCGTCGATGGGGAAAAAGATGGGACTCAGTGAAAACCCAGTGGCTATTTTTGTTTCCCCACTAGTTGCTCTCATGGAGGAGCAGGGAAGTGACCAAGCTGGGAATCACAGCCATGCAATTGGGAGTCCACAGTGAGGAGGAAATCCGCAAAGACGGCAGCACTCTTTCCCAGACATCATCATTGTTTACAGTGGCGTTATGCTAGCCTGCGTCACATGGTTAATTTACTCTGATTGGTTTTCCGTCTTTCCAATTGTGTGAAGGGGCATTTTGAGTGACAGCCGTTGATACCGCCCCTCGGGTAAAGAGGAAATGTACAGTCTGTGTCCAGACCCATTCGCGTTTTGCGAATTGGGTGGGTGTAAATCGAAACAAACCAATCACGTCTTGTCTTTTGACAACTGACAAGTGGTAC
The DNA here is from genome assembly GCA_035609425.1 of Epinephelus awoara. Lineage (NCBI taxonomy): Eukaryota > Metazoa > Chordata > Actinopteri > Perciformes > Serranidae > Epinephelus > Epinephelus awoara. The sequence continues at coordinate 38,984,027 of CM069301.1, read as the reverse complement.
AATCTCACTCACCTCATCCCTCTCCTCGCATCACTGTGCCACTAATGGCGGCTAAAAGCTGTTAGCAGCCAGCACCGCTAACAGCGGCTAACAGATTGCATTACCTTTCTTCTTCAGCAGCTCTCTCCACCTGGGAAAGGCTACCCTGATGTTGACCCTCGTTTTTTTGAATTCGCTCATGCTGTCTTTTTGATTCCCTTTTGCGCTTTCTTGGCCATGAGGATTCTGTCTTCTGTGATGCTGCATATGCATGATCCTGCATTATGCTCAAAGAGTGGGATTTTGTTATGCTGCAGTAGTGCCGGGGTAGTAGGGAAATGCCTGTTGTTCCTCTGACTTCTCAGTCACGCAGCACTGGCCTGGCTCTCCACGAAAACGCAGAAAGCGGGGCTGTATGTCCCTTACTGGCAGATGTATTCTTAAGATGGTGAAAAGTTATGGAACCCCCCAGACGACTTCCCTGCACAATGTACAAACAAATCCAAAATTCTCCTTGTACGATAATAAGTTAGATTATTGGTGGAGGTAATAATATACCAATGATGACATATTTATGATTGCAGACATCAATTTTTGCCAATAAACAACTGAAAATGTTACACAATGTCCCTTTAAACAAGTAGACCTTCCATTCATTTTGGGTTGCTTGTTTTATGTGCCATGCTGTCAGTCAACTTAAAGCTGATTTTACAAGTGTCATTCTGGCTAAATAGAATTTGATGTCAGAGAACCAAGTAGTACACTGGTTGTTTAGCTAACCACCTGATTTGTTTTCCTTTGGCAGTGATGTCAGTGCGGTGTATGGCCCAGTTTGTTGGCAGGGAGCTCAAGTATGGGTAAGACTTTGCATAATGCCACAAGGTTTCCTTCCTTTCCTTTGAAAAGTTCAAATCTTAACAGTGTCTGCAACATTTAAAGATAATTATGGTATTTTTTTTGTGAATAATGGCAACAGCAATTTTTGAAATTGGTCTAGAATTGTGAAAGAGTGCTGCTGTAGCAAAACAGACTGCAATATATCCACACATGCAATTGAGCAAATCAATTTACATCCATCAAGGGGCTGTAAACATGCCAGGTCTTTAACCACCAGGAAAATGAGAGGTTGGGCGTTGGGTACCTCCCTTGTCTTGTGTTAGCTTTCAAGAGCACAGTGACAGAGGCTTGATCTTTCATCCTTCCTCCTTTAATCCCAAGCATTTTGAGAGGTGCGTGTTTATCTATGACAAGTAAAGTATTTGTGAAATATTTCAGTGCTGCTTCAACATCAGAAATGTCAGAGGTATAAATGAAATTGCAGTAGGTGAGGTCCCTAAGAAAGGCCTGTTTAAAAGATTAAAAAATTCCTTTTAAAAACAAATTTCGAGCCTAATTTTTGCGTATACATACAACAGGACAATGATCACTAAAACCAAGTGTGAAGACCCCAGAGGCAGTAATGTTTTTCTTCCTATTTGACAGAATTAAGTCAATCAGGGTAGATTTTGATGGGTCCTTTAAATTTGGTCTAGTTGGTTCTTCAGTCAGTTGTGACAGATTGAAATTTGCACATAACTCCTTTAAACTGGATGAATCATTTGACAATCAGTTCATATTAAGGTCACCCAGGATCAGTAGCTCAGAATGCTCAAACTGAGCAAGCAAATTAGCCAAAGCACCAATAGCACCAGGAACAGCCGATGGTGGTCTCTAAACACCAGCAAGATTAAATGAGATACATTAATTTTCAGAATAATCAATTCAAAACAGTGGGGCACAGAAACAACACTCAAATAGAGACAGGCAAGCTAGATCTGACAAATACAGCAACACCTCCTCCTCTGCCAACCCTGTCGATTCTATAAAGATTATATTTTTGGAGGGCAACCTCTGAGTCAGGAATACTTTTCTTAAGCCAGGATTCAGTCAAAACCAAAATATGTGGGTCAGACTGTAGTACAAGAATATTTAGATGTTCTAATTGTCTGCAGAGACTTGTGTTATTAAGGTGTAAGATTCCCAGGCCTTTTCTGGCCTTAAACAAAGCAGGGTTTAACAGAGGAACCTTAGGGGGTTCCAATATTGGGGCTGGTAAAGGAAAAGAAAAGACACTTGGGGTGACAACCATGGGTGAGCTGGGATAAATAAATGTAGGCCTAATGCAGATCAGATTGTTATAATCTGGGGCTGGTCTATGAACAGAGACCCTTTTATTTGATCTTGGGTTAGTGATAAGAGAAATCAGTGAGCCTTGCAATTAAAAGGTTGTCAGGGGAGGACCAGTCAAAGTGGTACTGCCATAGGAAGCTGGCAAGGTGTGCTGTGGCCAGTAAAGGCGTCCAGAAGTGAGGGGGGAGAGAAAATGGGTGAGTGCATGCAGTTGGATGTTTCTACTGTCAGTCAAGCGGAGGTGGGTGCTCGACAGGACTTCACAGTCAGATCAATATTAATTGATAAGAGCCGTGATCCTTCTGGGTTAGGATGCAGCCTGTCCCTGCCAAACAACCGAGGTCTGCCCAGGAAAGTGGTAAAGTTGTCCGCAACATTTCTGCTTAGACAGTAACCCTTCAGCCACAAGTGGAGTTGGCGGAGACGGCTGGTGGTGACATCACCGTAACGAAGTGGGGGAAGTGGTCCGGAAATAATTACCTGCTTGTCCAGCACGCTGTCCAACAGGTGGATGAAGTCTTTCTTTAGAAGCTCCGACTTTGCTTGTTTTAGGTCGTTTATGCTGGCCTCAACAACCACCGTGGAGGCAGAGGTGTGCTGGGCTGTAGCCTGCAGGGCGGCAGATGTAATATCCCTAACGGTGGCACCAGGGTGGCAAAAGGTCTGACCATCACGGCTGACTGGAGGAATGGGAGCTGGTGAAGAGTGGGAACCCGCACCCACAGGAGGGAATTCCTGCACACTCAGAATGTCAAAACTGTTGGCCAGCAGCAAGTCCAGAGATGAAGGAGGAAGGGACAGACGAGCACCGTTGCCTTTGGTAACCACTGACCAGGGCACCGGGTCCGGTTTGCGGAGTGTTGAAATCACCTGAGCCTTCACTTCATTCCTGCCGCTGAGACGCCTTGGCTCTGTTCGGTCCGGACAGAGGGTGGAGGTCGACGATGTTTTGGGCTTTGCACCTTGAAGGTACCAACGGGTCGCAGGTTGTGTTGAAACTGTCACAGGGGCTGGGAAATCAGCAGTGATGGAGCTGGTCCATGGTAAAGTGGTGTTGTTGTTGGTGGACATGTTTTGGTTACTGTACCCAGAGGACTTAAGGAGTGTTGTATGTTTTGCCTGGGACGAGGCGACAGAATAGAAGTCCATGAGTAATTTGTCTTTCTCTTTGACATCTGACCGCAGATCAGTGATGTCTTCCTTCAGCCAGGGTCAGCCAAGTCAGTTTTGACTTGCCCTATAAAAATTGTTTAATTTAAGCGGCTATCAATTAACAAAGACTGCAGTTATTTTTATATTATGTAATCTTTATTCACACTGTATTTATTAATTAAAACAACATATGTCATGTATTGTAGCTTAATTCCTACACAAATATGACAGTGTCAGGGCTTAAAATGAAAAATTTGTCAATCATTCTCCGTCTATAATTTTGCGCCCTACTTGAACCATGCCCATCTCTATTTATTTTTCACCCCTCTCTCCAGTTCTGCTGTATTAACACTGGGTTTAATATATTTTGCCTCCATCTCTCTGCCCTGCTCTACTCTACTTCAACGCTACTTACCATCCACCTGCTGCACAAAACGCACACAGCAGTGTTTCCCCTAGGATGGAGTTGTAGTAGCGGAGGTGAAGCACACGCATGAAAAATAATTTTCACATGCATGAAACTTTTTTATATGCTTGCAAAGCACAGCCTGCTGGGATGTTTCTATGTATACTGGCACCAGAAGGGCTCTTCAGGACTAAGTACATACAGTACATGTGTGCACAGTATGAGCAGGTGAAATGTCTGTCTAGCTTACATATGAGGGGTCTCAAGATTTAGGAAAATACAACTTTATTGAACATAATAAAAGTAAAAAGTCACTTGAGATGCTGCTGTTTTGTGCTATGACCTATTTAAGTGCTGGAAGTTGTTATTTACGTGACAACGCCTGAACGCAGCACAAGCTCAGCATGAGTGCCGTGCTACCCTGCTCTGCGAGCAGCGTGTTTGTCTGTGCGTAACAGCAGTCTGTTGATGGTTATTTACACAATGTCCATAACAATAACTTTGTCAGCTGACAAACTGCACTGGGCTCGGGTCAGGTTTGGTCAGGAAAATGCGGCCCGAGCCGCTCTACCGTGCTCACCTGTGTGTGTGGCGGAACCCCGCCATGCGCGATACAGAGAGCAGAGGATAATTGTTAACGCGTGACCATGTAGAGACAGAAGTGACACGATGACATAACACCATAAATTGTATATTGTTATGTTATTATATGAAGCGTCCGTCGCGCAAAATAATATCAATGGGGGCTGTGGGCAGGACATTGTTACACAGCATGTGCCAGTGACTTCAGGTAGAGAGACCGCTGCATCAGAGCCGAAGGAGCACGTTTTAAAATACATTTATTTTATCAATTAGTTATTAACTTTTACTGTTTTTAAGTTGTTAGTTTGCATACCCGACCTTGCGTTTTACTTGTCCCGGGCAATCAGGCAATCGTTATTGTTGAGCCCTGCTTTAGCTTTGAAAAGGTAGGAAGGCACGACTCACACACAGCCGACATGACAGAAAAGTTTGGAAGTCGGTCGCTGAAGTGAGAGAAACATGACCGAGATGAGTCAGGAGAGGCTTTAGAGATAGCTGAAAAATCCACAGAGGCATCTCCTAATTTTAGGCCAGCAGTCCCATTGACAAAAACCAGTGTAAAACACAGAAAAATTAGATTTTTGTTTCGCTGGTGTGGTTTGGTGTGTGGCTGCCAGGAACCGTCACAGCTCAACTTTTCCTCCAAAGTCTTCAGAAGTACAAGCCCAATGACTGAGATTCCTCATCCAATTAAAGGACACGTTTTAATAGAACAAGTCAAGGTGTATAAAAAAGAGGCCAAAAAGGTTTTAAAAACTGGACAAGAACTTAGCTTACGGGAGCTGCACACGGAAGTATGAGAGGATTCCACAGTATTGTCATCATATTGTTGCCAATCATGAGAGGGCATAAAGAGCACAGACCAAAACAAATCTATACATCTGTCACCTGAGCCACAAAAATAGTTTAAAGTTTGGCAACTAACAGTTTATTCATGTAGGATGACATCACTAAAAATAAAAAGCTGTTTAAAAACAGAGCTTGTTGGCTAAGCGTGAGCTTTTTCATATTTTCACACTGCAGACACTTTTTACATGTTTGTGTCACTTTTGCAGGGGGATTTTCAGCTGCATTGTCAAGATTTTTAAGGAGGAGGGACTTGCTGGATTCTATGTGTGAGTCACACTTATAATTTTTACTCTTCATCGGTAGATTTTTTACTACATAATGACCTTGATGTCTGACCTCCATCAGTCTGAACAGTGTTTTGTGTGTTTGCAGTGGTCTCATACCTCATGTGGTGGGAGAGGTCCTCTTTCTGTGGTGTTGTAACCTCCTGGCCCACTTTATTAACACCTACGCTGTGGACGAAAATGTGAGTCCATCACCTCTTTAAATATAGCAACCGATTGAAATTGCAGACTTTGCATGGGCATATCTCATGCCCCATATGTTGTAGAGACATGAAACTTTGCACAGAGATGCCTCTCATTATGAGGAAAAAATTTGCCACAAGGACCAATAACTTCTGGTTATATAGCTTTTCCGCCATTTTGAATTTTTTGAAAAACACTTCAAATTGATCTCTTCCTAGGAAGTTTGACCGATCTGCATGAAACTCGGTGAACATAATCTAGGGACCAATATCTAAAGTTCCCTCTTGGCAAAAGTTGGAAAACGTACTAAAAGTGGGCTTCTATAAGGCAATGAATAAAGGTGTATAACATCTCAAGGGTTTCGACGATCACCACGCAACTTTGTAGGCATATGACCACACATAATCTGAGGGGACCCCTCCATTATTGACCCGATCAAACAAAATCAATCAATCAATCAATCAATTTTATTTATAAAGCCCAATATCACAAATACAATTTGCCTCACAGGGCTTTACAGCATACGACATCCCTCTGTCCTGTAGACCCTCACAGCGGATAAGGAAAAACTCCCCAAAAAAAACCCTTTAACGGGGAAAAAAAAATGGTAGAAACCTCAGGAAGAGCAACTGAGGAGGGATCCCTCTTCCAGGACGGACAGACGTGCAATAGATGTCGTACAGAACAGATCAGCATAACAAATTAACAGTAATCTGTATGACACAATACAGTAATCTGTATGACATCCTCAGTAATGACAGTAGCTTACAACAACATTCATGAAAGTAATAATACTGTCGTTATAGTTCTGGCTACTGTGGTACAACATGTTGAAAGTATATATTAGTATCAGGCAATATACATGTATGATAATATCATATGTCTATAATAGCAGTAGAAGTATGACTAATGATTAATGATGGCAGCAGCAGCAGCAGCAGCAGCAGCAGGAGGCATCTGGCAGGACCACGGCAGCAGCACAACCACACACGTCACACTATCCAGGCACCGCTGCAATACGAGTTAACCTGAGAGATAGTGGAGCACAAAGGCTCCGGAGAAGAAACCGAGTTAGTGACATCCAGAATGGCCGAGTAAAAAAAAGATACAGTAATAGGATACGAGAGAGAGAGGGAGAGAGAGAGAGAGAGAGAAGGTGCCCGGTGTATTATAGGGGCTCCTCTGGCAGACTAGGCCTAAGTCAGCCTAACTAGGGGCTGGTACAAGGCAAGCCTGAGCCAGCCCTAACTATAAGCTTTATCAAAGAGGAAGGTCTTAAGTCTAGTCTTAAATGTGGAGATGGTGTCTGCCTCCCGGACCGTAGCAGGAAGATGATTCCACAGGAGAGGAGCCTGATAGCTGAAGGCTCTGGCTGCTGATCTACTTTTGGAGACTTTAGGGACCACGAGTAACCCTGCGTTCTCAGAGCGCAGAGTTCTGGTGGGATAATATGGCACTATGAGCTCTCTAAGATATGACGGAGCTTGACCATTTAGAGCTTTATAAGTTAACAGTAGGATTTTAAATTCAATTCTGGATTTTACAGGGAGCCAGTGCAGAGAAGCTAAAACAGGAGAAATATGATCTCGTTTCTTAGTTCCTGTTAGTACACGTGCTGCTGCATTCTGAATTAGCTGAAGAGTTTTTAATGATTTACTAGAGCTACCTGATAGTAGAGAGTTACAGTAATCCAGCCTCGAGGTAACAAAAGCGTGGACCAATTTTTCTGCATCTCTTTGGGTCAAGATAGGCCTAATTTTCGCAATATTACGCAGATGAAAAAAAAAAAAAAAAAAAAAAAAATGCAGTTCGTGAGGTTTGTTTTCAATGAGAATTGAAAGACAGATCTTGATCAAATGTTACTCCGAGGTTTGTAATGGGGGCACTAGAGAGCTAATTTCTTATCTAGGCCTAACCACCATATCGATTTTTACTAATCTTGGTAGATATGTAGAACAGGACGCCTCGAGGTGACTTGAGAAATTTAACTCTAATTGGCAACTGGGTGGCGCTATAACAACAGAACAATGCTTAAAAAATGGCTAAAATGCGACCGATCGCTGTGGCTCCCCCTGTGCCCGAATGTTTTGGGTTGTTTTTCAAATTTTTCGTATGACTAAGTCATGGCATGGTATGCTGTACATAATCATGGAAACTGTCAGTGTCAGTGTGTCATACTGTCAGTCAGTCATTCTACCAGTGCGCCCCACGTTTAAGTCAATAAAACATGTAACCATCCCATTATTGGCAATGGTACTACTGTACTTTCAATAAAGCAGTCGTACTATCAAATTCACAAAAACTCTGTCTGAATACATTGCTCTTCTTAATGGGTTCAGTTGACTATTTAATCTGCAATTTCCTATGACCTGTCTCCCAAACACACACCATAACTGCTCAGGTCCAGGTTTCTTTTCCATTCAACTTCATAGAAGCCAAAGTGCTTCTATACCCGAGCTTTTAAACCAGTAGGACTGTATGCATCTGTGGTCGCTCAGCTACCCCACTGTAGAATATTTATGGTGGAGTAGTGTCCAGTGTTTGCAAAATGTAATGTTTCAGCAGAAATAGTATGCCATTCAGGTACTGTTGAATAATAAATGGTACATGACTTTTTTTATTTAAAAAAAATAATTGCATTAATTAGAAAGCACTGTAGGGCCTGTATCCACATAGCTTTTTTTTCCCGTTTCAGCAGAAAAGTGGTGGCAGGGTGCTGGGAAGCGCTTCATTCCAGCACAAGATATTACAACAATATCTTGACACTAACATTAACCAGTTAGCTAACACAACACTACATTAATAGAGGGTAGACACAGTTAACTTAAAGCTTACAATGCAAACAGTGATAAAAGCATAACACTTACCAGCTACATCCAGGGTCCGCTGGTCGATCTGCTTCCAACAATGAGCTTTTCTGTCTTTGTTGTGGCAGTAGACAATAGCCTAGCTAAAGAAGCGGTAGTGGCGTCACCGGCACCTTTCTGAAATGTTCAGAGATTTTAAACTCATAGCACACAGAGCGGCTGTGCAAAAAGGCTTTGGTTCTTTTCTCTCTCACTTGCTCCTTAAAGAGAATAAGTGAAAAAAGACACAAGTGCTGAGGAAAAAACGCTGCGTGGACACAGGCCCTTGCAGACCCCTGTAAGTAATAACAAAATGAGGGGACGTCAGAGTGCTCCGTTGTGTTGTTAATTCTCAAGCAGTGGAGAGCAGCCTCTCTGTTGCACTGTTAGCTCTGGGCTTTTATTTATTTGCACTGGCCACCAGTTGTTATTTGAAACTCTGCCATTGTTTTACTTTCGGCATTTGTTTGGGCACTAATTAATTCCAAAAGTTACAGCAGATAAATACGAAAAATGCTACCAAGTCTTTTTAGTTGTAGGAAGATTACACTTCCTTTAGTTTCAATGAGCTAACTTAGTTTAAATAAATCCAATGGTCTTGAATCTTAAATTGAATTAAATTTCCTGTGGCATGCCTTGCAAGTGGAGAAACCTTCCACCTCTGTGCTTGTGTTTGTGTTGCAGTTCAGTCAGGCCTCAGCAGTAAGAAGCTACACTAAGTTTGTGATGGGTGTAAGTTCAACATTCAAACTGTTATTTGAGATATTTCTCATATGCAGTATTTCTTCATATTGATGGAGTGTGTTTTTCTCTAGATTGCAGTGAGTGTTTTGACATATCCATTCATGCTTGTGGCTGATCTCATGGCAGTCAACAACTGTGGGTGAGTCACTCCTTCAAACAGTATTACATTCAGCTTTTAATGATCAGGGACATTTTCATATATGTGTTCATATACATGACTGATGTAACATGGAGTCAGTTCTTTCAGTCTTTTAGCTTGTACCTAAGATGCATAAGGATTCACTATTTACTATCCACAATAGAGTTTTATTGCGCTAAGCGCTTCAATAAATAAAATGTGATCAATCCAAATGACTGACAAATGTCATTTTACTCACACTGTATTTGTAAAATCCTGGCTTCCGCCCTGTGCTTGTGTCTGATTGGTTGTGATTTGTGTTGTCAGCTTGGCTGCAGGTCTTCCTCCTCGCTCTCCCATCTTCAAGTCATGGCTGCACTGCTGGAATCACCTGAGCCACAAAGTAAAGTCGAGCAAATGCAGTGACACCACATGACACAAAAGTCAGGGCTCAAAATCCATTTTTTCTGTGTACAGGCACTGGTGTGTGTAGCTTTCAAAATGCATCCATAAAAATATTTTACAGGCACCAAACAATCTTTTTACTGCACCATTTGGTGTTTATGTTCTCTTTCTCATCATCAACATTTCAACAAACCTCTGAAGAAAAATATTTATTCACTTAGAGATTCTTAAATTAGGGTCATATTTAATGTGTTCCAATATTATCTGAGCTGACTTTCCCAGTGCAGTAATGTGCAGTGAAACTACGTCAACTTTGATATGGTGATAGGGACATTTCGAGCAGCAACAAATAAGGAAACTTGTTGTTGTTGTTGTTGTTGTTTATCATATTAGGACTTCTTTGGTGACATATTCAACAAGACTTATTTAATATAGGTGTAATAAATTACTGCTGAAACATATTGTATTTTTTGGCTGCTCCATGTACCAGTACATAACAGCATGAAGACACATGCATCCAAGCAGCAGCTGTTTTGACCGCAGTGTTTTTCAGTGCTGCTGTTTCTCTGTGCTGCTCTGTCATGTCTGTCCATGCACTGTCAGTGTCGTCTTCTCACGATCAATGTGTGAGAGTTGGCAGCACTGCTTAATATATGTTCTGTGGACCGTTGCATGTGAACCAAGAAGTACATGCACAGCTGAAATATTACGTGCACTACTGTACACGTGCATGCACGTGGCATTATAAGCCCTGTAAGTATTTTTCAGCCTGAATCTTTGGCTTGTGGATTTGCCTGTTCTGACCACTCACCAGTCAGCTGCCTGCACGCTGCTGTGTTTACATTTGTGGCTGTGGGTCTCTGTCTGTTTCCTGAGAGTGCAAACTAGACAAGTAGCACTAAAGAAGAGAAGGTGGTCTTCACCTGCAACATTCAGATTAGTTTTGATCATTTCATGGCCTTTGTAAAAAACAATACAACTTTATCTCAAGGTAAATCATTGTGCAGCAGTTGCAGTACAAAGTAGAAAAGAGTGTTAAGATAGGATATAAATTAAAGCTGCATGCAGAGATGAACGGGACTTCGCACCGTACGTTATGGGTGCTGGCGGGAAGCCTGTCGATGGAGCCATGCGTTTTGCGAGCATCTGACCCACATGGAAATGACGTATTGCAAATTTTTATTACTTCTGTTTACGTAATGTGGTGTTAGAATATGCACTAAACATGCATTATGTTGCTGCACGTCAAGTGTGGGACCACACAATGTAAAATTCATGTCAATCGAAAGGTTGTTGCTGCTGCACGGTGAAAGACTCTCTAGCAGCTAAGCCGGTAGCGCACACAGTCACGGAACACACAAAATCTAATTCAAAGTCGACTGGATTAAATCTCCAGAAGTTTGTTTAACTGCAAATTGCAAAAAAATACACTAAAATTGCACATTAAATTCAAAATGGCTGACTTCCTGTTGGGTTTGGAATATACCTCCAAGACATTTATTTTTAAGTTTTAGGATGTTATATATGCCTACCAGATTTTACATATCTAGGCCAGTGGTTCCCAACTGGTCCAGCCACGGGGTCCAGACTGCTCCTTCGTCATTAGTTCAAGGTTCACACAGTTTAATACACTCAGCATCATTTTGGCGTTTAGTCATGTCTTTGAGCTAGTCTGCTGTCTCTGTCAAGTAGCTGTCCGTTAGTCATACTGTTTACGAGCACAAGAGTTCAGCGAGCCACCAAAGGACCGCCCTGCAGATTTACTATTGGTTCTGCAACATAGGGAGTTTTTTAAACTCTGAAATTGTATCTGCCCATCTAAACACAAAATCAGGGAGAAAGTCATCAGTCTTTAGTTAAGCAAAGCGTCTAAAGACTGACTTGTGAGTCTAGTTAGCTACTCACTCTACAGCAGGAGACAGCACTTGAAATTAAAAGCTCTGTGTTGGAAATTTACTGCACTTAAAAAAAAGTGTGTTTGAATTTTTTTTTACCCAGGCCCTAAATATCAATGAGGTGCAAATCCAAAATTTACACAAAGCCAAAATAATATAAAATATGACCAATCTAAAGACAATAGCTGTTATTTTAAATTAAGTATTGAAATTTAACTATTTATTTTCAGTTGGGGTACTCATGGGGGTCCATCTTTAAATCTTTACTCTCTGTTATATTGTTATGAGTATTGGAGGGGCGATGTTTTTTCTAAGTCAAGAGGAGTGTCTTGCTTTGTTTGAACAAGTGAAACAAGGTTCAGAACACCCCCATCCCCCATCGCTTTCAAAGAGTCCCTCAGTTTGACCAGTTTTTAAAGGCTGATTCTCGTGTGTTGGATTAAAATTTAATAAATTATTATTCCAAAGGATTTACAGTTAATATGTGTCCCATCCTTCAGGGTCACCTCTTCAGAGGATCCAGCTTCTTTTTCCGTCGGGTGCCTGTGACCTCCCAGCCCTACATTGAGGACTGACATCATGATCATCATCCTCCTCATCCTGCTCCCAAACATTTTCCAAAGACACCACCCTCCTGCCTGTCAGCCTCTGCTGCTGTCCGCTACACAGAGACTCAGCTGACGGAGTGCCAACGAACTTTTCCCTCCAGGAGCTTTAGTTGATTTCAGCAGGCTCACCACAGAGGTGTGTCTCTCTTACAATGGATTCATTCAGCTGTTTGAATCAGTTCAGCAACTACAGCATGGTTTTGTTCTTGACTGCAGTGACCAGATGTTGGGAATGTGCTCCAACTCTGATTCATGGCTACTTCTCCGTAGCAACAGCTGCTGAGGCTCATGGGTACTGCAGTCATTAATGCTGTCACACAAACCAAACATTTACAGCTGATGGCCATGACTCATATATTGCTGTATTCTGTGTCTGCGTTGAAGGGCATTAAGTTTAACCCTTAAAGGGCCAATTCACCAATTAATTTCTAATCCCTTAAAGTTAACATGACAGCTAATCGTGAGGCAAAACATGTTCTGTGTTTTGCAAGCATTAATGTTTTTTTTATTGAGCAAGCCAGGCAGCCGTAGATATCAGAGCAGAGTTTTTAAATCAGTCAGCAGTGAAGCTGCATGACTATACAAAAATAATGTCCCATTGACAAAAGTTAATACAGGCTTGATGTCCACTGGGTTGGATCACACATGTCAAGAGTGTTTCACAAGAAGTCATACATGAAGTACACGTCATTTGTAATTAGGAGCTACAATTTGCATACAGTATAAGTACACACTGGTATTGTTCTTTTAAAGTGAGATGATGTAACTTTTGCTAAGTCATGGCCACAAATGATGTTGTTGTTCTTAATTTTTCAAGGTAGTTGTTTGAAAGACATCATTATGAGGAGACGTGTCAAACTAGGGACATCAGAGGTCCTTTACATCATACTAACTTTGACCCCACAAGGAAACTCCCAGCTGGGAGCACTTTGGAGGCACAGCGATTAATGAACTGATTAGTGTTTGGTGATCAAGGGTCAAAGTCAGTGTGACCTTGCATCTGTCTCATTCTCGTGAACACAATATGTTGAGAATACCTTAAGGGAATTTCTGCAAATTTGACACAAACATCCAGTTGGACTGAACTGATTAGAGTTTGGTGGTTGAAGGTTTAAGGTCAAGGTCAGTGTGACCTCATAAAATATGTTTTTGGCCATAACTCAAGAATCCATATGCTAATTATGGTAAGATTTCCATCAAATGTCTGATAGGATAAAATGATGAAGTGATGACATTTTAAATGCAAAAGGTCAAAGGTCAGCTTCACTGTGACATCATAATGTTCTGCATAAAACATTTTTCTGGCCATTACTCATCGTCATATCTCAGCAACAGAGATACTGAACTGATGACACTAATCTTGGTTGTCCACCTTGAAACTGTGCTGATTGTATAGCTCTACTGTGCTGTTGGGGGCAAAATGTGTGTGAAGTATTGATGTATATGAATCTGATATTTTGAAGAACGTGAGGCAGTGGGGCAAGAAAAATAATGTTGTGACAATATGAATTAACATGTAGGGGCATGAATCCCAAAGTTTCCATACCTGTGCCCCCATACTGTGTTTAAATTATACTGCATTTTGAGATGGAACAAGTGACATGGGCAGCCTGGGGTGTTTAATTGTCACTTGAAGTGCCAATGTGCAGTTTGGTTTTGTTTTAACTGCTCTGAAAGTAGAGTGTGGAAGTTCATAGTTACATAGTTAATTTATTTTGAATAAATGAGCCAGTGGACCAACATAATTGTCAGCTGTCACTCCCCATTCTGGGAGCGTTGCTGCTCTGTGTCTGCAGACCACATCTATATTTAACATTTGTAGTTAAGTATACTGTTCATTTTATACATTGTGAATGGTTATGGAAATTGTATAGTACATTCTTGAGAGGTATTGGTAAAGTTTTAAAATGTTGTCACTAAAATGCGTGGAAACACTTGATACAGATAATGGTGTGCCAGCTTCAGTGGCTCCATCTACAAGGTAGATGGGTAGGTTACAGAGAAGAAGGGGGAAATACTGTCCTATATATTCCAATGGCCTTTTTGCTGATAGATTGGTGTGCTGTAAACAGCCAGAGAAAGACATGGGTATACCTGCATATACCCTCCACTACATAACTGACCAGTCATCCCTCATAGCATAGTATAATATAATAAAGGATGATGGTATGGGATATGCGAAGGCCCATACGGAATCTGCATCTGCAGAACTCTCTGTTGATTTTAGGAATATAGATGCTGCTCATAAAACTCAGAATGCTGTCACTGTCTCTTCCCCCTCCTTGAGCATATGTCCTACAACTGAGCATGTAAATCAAAGTTAGTGGTGCTGTGAGAAGAAGTGTCGGAAATAAGATTTACCGTTAATTGATAGTTTATAGATTGGCAAATGAATTTTGGTTCTCTCTGCTCCAAACTGAACTTTCCATTTTAATGGCCATGTGTCCCACATTTGTTGGTAGACTTTTCCAACAAATTTCTTTTTTTGTTGTTAAAGTTTTCATGTTAAAATCAAATTTCTGATTTAAACTTTCTACTAAAATTTACTAAGCAGTACTTTAGCCTGCTTGAGGTAGTATTCAATTTTGATTTATTGTGTGAGATTATTTTTGTTCAGAAACAATTATCATAAACAAATACAAGCCAAAAAAAAAAAAAAGAATTCTGCTGACTTCCCTTTAACATCACCACTGAAAACTATTTTAAAAAGTTCATTTGACCAGGGTTAGTGTTTGTTTACTGTAATGGAACCAATTAATTTGTCTTCAATGATACTTAAAGTGCATAGAAAATAAGTCACTCCTCTCTGCTGGCACAGTGATAATAATTAAAAAAAAAAGGTTTAATTTCAAGGGGCCCCCAGACCCAGTTTGACATCATGCAGCATTCAATTATAGGCCTGACTCTGTACAAAATGGAACCAAATGGACCCTCATGGGTTAATTTGGTTCTTGCTTATCATCAATCATTTATGTGGCCTCGGGTCGGTCCTCATGTTGAGAATAACCAGTTTTCTTACTTTTCTATGTTACAGTAACTTACTTGTTGCAGCATCATCATTTGACGACGTCACGCTGCTGCTGGGGGGGGGGGGGCTCTGAACATATCTGTAAGTTTATGACATTTGGCCGCCTCCTCCTCAATGGCCCTGTTTTTTTTTTCATCTCTCTCCCGTTCAACTCCACCTTTCCTCTTTTTGCGGTCTGTTGTAACGACGGTTGTGATTCGCCACAACCAAACTGCTTTCAGTTTACTGGCGCGCTGATCTGGTGGCAGGCGCGGGCGGAAAGCGAAACAAACTAATCACATCTTGAATCTACAAAAACAAACAAACACTTTTTGACCAATCGTTGTGACAAATGCTGACAAGCACCTAACATTTCTGACAGCGGGCAGGCTCTCTGCCAGCTGGCACAGCCACCTGAGCTGCACAGCCTGCGCTGATAAATACAACAGGCAGGCCAGAGCAGACCACTTGCGGGCCAGTTCCCTAGGGAACTCCCCAGTTCTCCTGTGGGCCAGTCCGGGCCTGGTGGACTGCCTTTCTGAAGCCTCGAGTTTGGCAGTTTGGCCGTCGCCATCTAGGTTTTCTAAAGCCAGAAGTTACCAAATTTGGACGAAAGGGTGGAACTGTGGGAGTGATGGTGGATCTGACTGAGGGAGCCAGAAGACAGGCCCACCTACACTGGCAACCTGACTGGTTAGCTTCCCTAATTCAGTACAAGTGTTAGCTGCGACCAGTGGGCGGTGCTTTGTTTCAGCTTGTCTGTTTCCAACATGGGTGCAGGGTCACAAATATTCTCATGTTACAGCTCAACTTTAATTAAAATATGATTCTGAAAACACCCGAGGGGAGAAATAGGCAATGCAGTAACAAAATTTTGAGTCAGATTTGACCAGCGCTGCCTAGTTTGACAGTTGGACTGCAGTTCATGAGCAGCAACTGACATGATTGACAGCTGTCTTAGAGACTCCTCTGCTCTGATTGGTTGTTTTCGCTCGCACTGGATTTTTGCAAATGCAATTAGAACACTACAAGGATGAGGAACCTGATTGACTTGATAGACATGATTGAGCTAGCAAAGCAGTTTTGTGTTGCTATGTGTGGTATTTATTCAGTTTTGGGAAATCACGATGTCTAGAAAGCATCAGTGGCTGCAGCTGACAGGGACAGCTAGCAAAGCTAACATCAGGACGTCATCTGTTAAAAGCCTGTTGTCGGATACGACATGAAATCACTCCAGTTAGCTCAATCACGTTGTACTAAAAATATTTTGGAGCTTGCTGTTTCTGTAGGTACACATTTCCTGGGGACACCTGCACATTTTGGCCCCGCCCCCTCCATTGTGATTGGCTAAAGCACAGCATCGTTCAAACTCAAAGCCTCGTCTTTCACACAGGGCTGCCGACAGATTCTACAATGTAAATTGCAGAATCTGTCTTGAGATATTACACTGACCTTGACCACAAAATTTTAATCAATGTATTCTTAATTACAAGTGGACATTTATGTCCAATTTGAAGATATTCCCTCAAGTTTTTCTTGATACTGCTTTCATGAGAAAGAGACGGATGCAAGGTCACAGTGACCTTGACCTTTAACTACCTAATCAGTTCATCACTGAGTGCAACTTGCCAAATTTGAAGAAATGCCCCCAAGGTGTTCTTGAGATACTGTGTTCACAAAAATGAGACCAAGTCACGGTGACCTTGATCAGGCATAAAAGACATAAAATGCAAAGATGCTGAGGAGAAACGCCAAACGAGAGCGTATCTGTTGTTGGCCTTTACTTTCACTGGCAACCGTGTTTCCAAACAGTAACCAAAAATCCTGAAGATTTATCTTTGAGTTACTCACACCACCTGAATCCTAACTAAGGCACTACATGCTACACACCATCATTCAGCCAAATGTTGCGAAGGAGGACATAAGACATGAAGTGCAGAGTATTTCATTGTCAAATAGCAGAAAACAATATAACAGCCACACGCTACAAAGAGAACAGTGGTTTAAATAATGTACACCCACCTTCCCAAAATCCCTCACTTCTGACTCTGGTACATGATGACACGAGCAGAGCACACACACATCTGAGCATCACTTGTGGAAAACAACATACACATCTTCAAGCAATCCATCATTACGTCGTTTGTACTGAGCACGATCTCGCACACACACACACACACACACACACAGACAGACAGACAGACAGACAGACAGACAGACAGACAGACAGACAGACAGAGTGGCATCATTAATAAAAGTCATTCCATGTGCTCTATTGCTTTAAGCTGACCCATCTGCTGTTTGGTAAAGACATGCAGAGCAGGAGCATTCCAATAACAGAGTGACCTCTGCCAGAGAAAACAAGCTCCACTGCGTGCTTTTCTAATGCGTTACAATGTGCTGAGCTTTATCTACACACTACCTGAATACACTAAGTTTATATTACAGACTACAGGAAAACCCTTCAGACTCAACAGTTGTATATGGAAACCCATTCCTGCCAAGAAAAGAACAAAAAAAGATGAGAATGACAAAAAGTCAAAAATGTATTTTTTTTAAGTTACTTTTGAAGTTGTAGTTATAAAATATTAAGTCATCTTTAATGTGATCTTTTAAAGTCAAAATTGTGTGAAATCATGTAAAATTTTGACCTTGTAAATCTCAAGATATGGTTTCACTAATCATTTTGACAAGTAAAGACAAAATTGATCATTTTACCAGCCAACTAAAAATGTACTGTAAAACTTAAATTACTAGCCCAGGCTATTATTTGCCTAAATCACTGAAATCAAAACTTGCTCAGCAAAGATCAGGGAATACAATCAAATTGTTTCTTTAAACTAGTATGAATTTTACTTGTATAAAAATTAGTCTTCAGCCACCAGTGTATGTGTGTGAATGTGTGCGTCAATGGTTGAATGTGACTCAGTAGCGTAAAAGCGCTTTGAGTGGTCAGAAGACTAGAAAGGTGCTATACAGGTGCAGTCCATTTAATTTAAACAGGCCTTTTTTGTCAAAATGTGTAGCCACACCAAGCCAATAAAAGGGACTGGGCTTTTAATTGAAGTTTTTTATGGTATGTTGACATAAAACTAAATTATTAGATTTACTATGTCACCGTTATGTCGTACTCCATGCATTTAGTAAAAACTACTCCGTAAATGTAGTTTCTGATTCAAGATTATGATGAAAAACACTTATTTAAGTCCCAACTTTGACTCAGTTTGACAAAGTCAAACTACAAAGTCAAACACAGTTTGACAAAGTCAAACTAATAAAAGTATGTCAAAATTTGAATTAGACAATTTGGACTAAATTTAAAATCATAAAACTGTGTCAATATTATAAAAATCAATTTGCACGTAATTGTTTACATTAGATTGCTGTTTTCATTTTTATTTTATTCTCCATTTCTTACTCTGTCTTTATTTTTTGTCCTTGATTTTTGGGGGAAATGGGCTTCCATACTTATGCCTCATGTGCCAGGACACCGATAAAAGAAAAAAATGTATTGTCCAGGCTACATTCACACAAACAGCATTTTGGAATTATTGTGGCAAAAAACTTTTCTCCATGAATCTTCATTTACATTCGTTTGAAATGACAGCATTTTGGATATTGTGTTCACTGGAAGATATTTAGCCCTGTGCTTCTACATTTAAAAAGGAAGTCCACACTAAATCTTGTTCACACTCCCACCCGGTGAGGTGAAGGCTTTGACCTTCAGGCTGCAGTGAGTTTCAGCTGTACGTGTCTGCACTACAGTGATGGATCCATTCAGTTTTCTATTAAACAGGTGGAGAGGGTCAAACTGCTTTAAACAGTTGCCAAGTGTGAGAGAATTGCATTAGTTTACGTTTGTATGAGAAGATGTTCTGTTTTATGATGATCTAAGCTTCTCCACCATGGTGAGAGTAAAAATCTGAATTTACACGGCATTAAATCTTGAGTTTTGATGTACAGCCCTCACTCCCATCAAACCCATGTGTACTTTCCAGTCCAATAAAAAACACCCAATCCAGTGAGCTGTAGGCCTGACTGTACTGGAGCTGGATCCAACATCACATAAGGTGCTAAAGATAATTCAACAAAAGTGGGTCATTGTGAAAATGTAACAAGACTCTTGTGTTTGTTCCACAAAATGCATCACTCATATATTCACACTTTCCAACAAGCAAAACTTGCAATTATGAATCTATGAAACTACAATTGGAAGTTACAGTAAGTGACGTGACGGCAAGATCAAGCAGAAACATGATTCAGCTCACTGTCTTTGGTTAGGTCAGAAGCCAGCAGCACTTTAGAGAAGCCTCATAGTGAGCTCTTGTAGGAAACAACGAGAAAACGTTTGGACAGAATCCCTGAAGAGCACCTGATTCACTTCAAGTGACGACTTAATGCAATGTTTGAGTTGATAAGTCAACTTAAAAAGGGTGAGTGGAGTGGATGCCCTGGTCTGAAAGGAGAAGAGCCCTTGGTAGGTCCAACAGACTGGTGCTGGTTTATAGAGAGGGAATGTAATGGATGCTGGTATCAGGAGTGAAGACATCCCACTGCATCCGCTGGTGGAAAAGGCAAGTGGAGACAATCCTAGTTACTTTAGTCCCAGTTCAGCCTTCATGTGTGAGCAGAAAATAGAAAGGTACCCTTGGAAGCATCAGAGAAATTGAAGACCTGCAGAAATGAAGGCAGCAGTTCCCGGAAAGCAACGGATGAAATTGAGCCCCTTTATTATTTGCAGAGTCCCGTGTGACAAGAATCCTCATCACTCAGGTAAGACAGAGAACAGACACAGTTCTCCTTTCAGGGCTGAAGTTCTCAGACAGCAGGGGTTTGGACGAATCTTTCAGGTTTTATGGTGATGTTGGATAAAAGCCTGCCTCAAAGTGTTCATCTCTTCCCTGACTTCATGTAGGACGGAATAGCTCCTCGAGCGGTCAGGCCTTCGAAGCGTTTGTAGGTGTAGTTGATGAAGACCCAGTCCTTGTTCTTCAGGTCGACCTCAGTCTGGTTGGAAACCGGGGCGGCTGAAGGAGAGAAAGAAAAAAAGAGGTCTTAATTATTTCACATATCACAACGTCACGACACAAAATATGAAAGGTGCTGAACCAATACAGCGTACCTGTCGGTGTGAGGATATCTGAATCAGGGAACTCATCAAAGTTTGAGGTGTCGTCGATGCTTTTGATCTCTATGGGAATGGCAGCAGGTCTTTCTCTGGAGAGCAAATAAAGTTGAAGGAAATAGTTGGAAAGGCTGCCAAAGTGAGCTTTGCATTTCAGAACTTGGAATCAGTAGGTCATCTGAGCTGGCTAACATGTCAGCATGGATTTAAGAAAACAAAGTACAAAGAACAGGCCACGCAACAACGATTGCTCTGGTTAGTGCCATAGCCTAGTTGTTACATTTCAGATAAACCTGTATCATCAGTAATCCAGGGTTTACTACCCATTTCTCAATCCAGGGGTGCAAACTAATCAGGTGTGAAAGAGGTGATAAAGATGCAAATCTCCTAGGGGGGTCTAGGGGCATGCCCCTCACCCAGGAAGAATGTTTTTTTTAAACATCAGTTGTGGATTTCCAGTTGATTCCAGCATGTGGATAAAGGGATAAACTCAACCTAGGAATAAAGAATAATTTTACTTGTACAAAAGTAATGTAATGAACATCAATTCAGGGCACTTGAAAAAATAAATAAATAAAAAAAAAAAAAACAGACAAGACAGTGCAAAGCTAGCTCCAAAATTGTATCCATTGCATCCAAGTACATTGTACTGCATTAAGGCCAGTATATATGTAATCATAAGTAATGTGGTCTTTGCTCTTAACAGCAATTGCTGTTTAATCAGTTAAAAGACAGGGCTTAAATATGACGTTTATAAATCAGTTTCACAAGCACTATAACTAAAAGATAAGTCACAAGGTCATTTCAACTTAAGTTGCTGCCGTGTTCAGTGGTTTCTAAACACTTTAGGTATGGAACCACTGGAAGCAAAAGTAACACTTCAGACATGGTACCTAGACCCTAGGTCTGTTCAGCATTTCCACCACAAACAGTACTCTTAAATGTGGGTGGGGTTGTCGTCACTCACTGCACCTCTTTTACTGTCCACAGAACGGGGTTGCACACCGACATTTTCAAAACAAAATAGAACAGCCTGCAGTGAGAGTCTTTCTCTCCATGGGATGTTTACAAATAGTGGGTTTGTGCATTTCGTCCTTCTCAGGCAAGTGCAGGTGTTTAGTGTTGCTGTAACCCACAGGAACGACACTCTACAACACTTTTTTTCCCAAGTGAGGACTAGAATATATGCAGTTCACATAATCCGGTCAAAATTAATATATATTTTTTAAATGCTTGAAGAGCCATTCATTACTAAAAGTGTTTGTCATCCAAGAGAGACAATAAAAACTAAAGGAATAGTCAAAGTTGACATATTGAAATTTAAAGTGTGCTGATGGATTCATGTCGTCTGCTCATGCATTGAGTAACATTACAAGTACACATTCCACCTTAAAGTTGCCGGAATTGTGCCAGTGAATTACGTTATTTTTTTCTCAGTCTACAGCTGCTGTGAAGGCAGCAAAAAATCCTTTCATTTAATAGTTATAGTTTACTAATATATGTAAGAAGGTATGAACAGTGGTTACATACGCCTCAAAACCAGTCACAACTCAGCCCAGAGACAGAGTGACCATCCACTATTCACTAATTAAGCGACTGCAGTGTTCACAGCTCTACCTTTTAGTACCAGATCTGTGTGCTAGGTACCCCAACAGAGGGGTGACCAATGATGGGGATTGTACGGAACAGTTCTATTGGTAACCATCCACAACTTTTCACAGTGGAAACTGAAAAAGATGTACCGAGCTGAACTGAAACATACCTGCTTGGTGGAAATGGGGCTTAAGATTACTGTAACAAGCGTTCCCTTTAACTACATCATACGTTACCTAGGTCCATTTAGCTAATTGTCTACATTTAATTTAAAAAATGTTTAACATTCATATGTGGCTCACTGGCTATTGTTTATACAGAGCAGGCACAAGGGACTGACTAAAATGCATATGTGAAGGCACATTGCAGTGGGACTAAATCATTTTAACCTCATGATTTAATTCTGTATTCTCTACAACTAACAATAAATGTGACTCCAAATGTTGCATCCAAATTATGATGGCCAGCATTTGCTAAATCATAACAACTCAGCCTCAAGCTAATTAAGAGTCCCATGCTTGATATGCTTGCTTGATGCTTGATTCCATGCATGATCATAACACCACAGTGAGAGATTCTTATCTTAAGGCATGTGGGCAGTCAAGAAGTGCCCTCCTGTAACTTTCCGTGACTCTGTCCTTGCTGAAACCCCCGCCCCCACTCTTTTCTAAAATTTAGTGGATCTCAAGAAGTACATATACATATTAGAGAGAAAGTTTGACATAAGTCTGAGTTTTTTTGGTTCTTCAAAGCTGGCTTAATGTATACTACTGTCAGGACAAGTCCTTGAGATCAAACCAGCCAAAGGGCAGGCCAACTGACAATAAGCTGCATCCTAACCCAGACAGTTCTCTGCAAACCATATCCAATACTAGATACATCAAATACAGATGGTTTACTTTCTATCATAATGATCTGTTGGTGTAATTATCACAACTAAATTCCCATAATGAAGAATAACCTACACTTATACATGATAATATACAATCAAAATAGAGGTCTGTGAAAAATGAGGAAACATTCCAAATGTAGTTTGAGATACTGTGAGCAAAAATACTTAAAACACAGATAAAGATTCTGACTGTTAAAAGACCAACGGAGCCAGAACATACAGCATTTCAAATGACATGAAAAAGACTTGTGATTATCACTTTGACATGAACATGTGATAACAGTCCCTACCTGATATGGTCGTAGTCCACCCCCTCAAAGAAAGGATTGGACTTGATCTCCTCCACACCTGCTGCACCAATCCTGTGTTCCTCCTCACAACAGAACCTGCCCACAGTACGTGTTCACTTAACATCATACACATTCAACAACTCAGTACAAAATATTGTGGTGTCACTGGCTCTTAGATAACTTTGACATAGTCAAACTCAAAATTAAAAATGCAACCACTGTGAATTTAAAGAACAGGTGCCATCACTGATATGGATGACTGAAAAACAGAGGTGAGACCAGGTCAATGTTGTGCAAGTCACAAGTTAATCTCTAGTCTATGCACTTAAGTCAAGACTGTCAAGTCCCAAGTGAAGTCCAAAGTCTTAAACATAACACCATTTTAACAGAATAATAAGATTAAATTTCCAAAAATCATCACTGCTTTTTAAAATGTGTATTTGTTAAAAAAGGCTTTGTTGAAAAGTTAGCCGCTAATCTAAAGTTAGCTAAGCCTCAGCTTGCTAACTATGATAATAGCAGGCTCAACTTAAGCCTCAGTTATGGCTCCATTCGCGGATTGCGCACGCACCTCAACAGAGCGTGAGGGCATTTATACTTGCCACATTCTCCGTTGCAGTATTCGCGGCAAAGACGGGGCCGTAGAGAAAAAAATACTATAGGAAGTAGTAGAAGCAGGCAAAAAACAGTAGCAAGTGGAAAACAATGTAAATAGCAATGATGGTGGCATGAAAAGTATGGACTGCAGAGGAGGAGGAATTGTTATGTTTATGGCTTCTGACCAAACAAAAGCGTTGCAAAAAAGAAGATGGTCTGTCTGCCTGTTACATGTAGCAAGATATCTGACTGGGGAACACAGCCAGCTTGTGAAGCCAACGCAGGCTGTAGATAAGAGATGCACTTCAGCTAGTCTTCCCTCAAGTTTGAACTGAGCGACACTAGCGCAGCTTGCTAAAAGTTTCAAAATCCTGGCGGTGCGTGACCTCTTGGAGCAACAGCGCGCTGCACGTGACTGCGTCGAGCATAAACTAGGCTTTGCTGTTCGCGTACAAAATTATACTTGGTCTAATTCTTTTTAACTGGTGCTCAGTAATGTAACATAAGTTCTGCATGGCTCTCTCCTGCAGCTTGATTGGATGCTGCTTTGGTTCAAACAAAGTGGATCTATGAAATATAGTGTTAACTCTCAGGGAATGAACAGCGTTAATGTAAGTTAATATAGGAAATTAATCACTTTGTCAATGACATACTTTTCCATCTTTGGGCTTGGGGAGAAGGCATCAAGTATTTTTCAAGTCAAAAGACTCAAGTCCAAGTAAAGTTACCAGTCACTGGTCTTACCGTCCAAATCAAGTTGCAAGTCTTTTTTGATTTTGTCAAGTCCAAAATGAAGTGATTGCATTATTGACCGTGTTTATATGCACAAAATCTAATGTTTTTTTGCCCTTATATTCCACTATCCTGCTTCCTAGAGTAGTTGGCCCCTGCAAACACAGCCTCCCTCTTTCATTCCTGTTGTGTTGCAATATGTGCAAATATCCAAAAACCTGTTGATATCCAAGTCTTTTGTAGGTGTGTTTCTCCTTCCAACTGGACATGTGGGCTTTCCTTTTGGACATGGTTTGTTTCAATATCATTCATATTTCTATCATTATGATCTGTTGATGTCATTATCACAACTACATTCCCATAATGAAGAGTAACCTATACTTATACAGGATGAAATACAATCAAAATAGAAGTCTGTACTACTTTCTGGTCTGTAATAGGGATAAAATGATTCAATCTTGTGTATTTGCCGTATATTGTAAACTGCACTAAAACCACAACAGAGACATATATTCCAAATGCGCAGTAAACATGCCCAAAGAATGCTATTAAAACCCAAATATATCAGCATATCTGTCATGTCTGAATCAGAAAATGCTAAATTTAGAAAAAGGCTTAATTTGAAAAATCTGAACTGAATATGCTATTTACATGGAAGTGTATCCTTGTTTCGCCGGTTCTATGTTCCCCACTTAACCCTGCAAAAAAGGTTCTACGTTCCCCACTTACACAAAAAAGGTTCTATGTTTCCCGGGTTCTATGTTGTATACGTAGATAACCCGGGAAACATAGGGATGACCCCATTTACATGACCTGCATCAAATTCAGAATTTTGTCATACTCAGAATAATAGTGGCATATTAGTGTGCATTTAAACACAGTGAAGGACTATGGCACACGTGAGTGATAAAAGATGAACAGAGTTGTGTTCCTGCCTGAGGATCAGGTCTTTGGCCTTCTCTGATATAGGCACTTCTGGAGGAAAGGTCAGCGTCTCTCGCCAGTTCATCACTTTCCTGTACGTTTCCTGAGGAGTCTCTGAGCAGAACGGAGGGTACCCTGCAGCAAAAACACCAAGAATCCTTTAGACAACACCTGGCCTGGTCTGAAGGTTAATAAGGTGGATACTGTTCCATCATGCCATCAAGTCATTACCTATCAGCATCTCATACATGATGACACCGAGGCTCCACCAATCACAGAGCTTGTTGTATCCATTTTGCATGAAGACCTCTGGAGCAATGTAGTCTGGTGTTCCCACTGTGGAGAAAGCCTGCCAGGGAGAAGCAGGAGCAGGGAACAACAGAAAGACCATCAGAGGCTGTTTGCATTCAGGTCAAACATTAAAGGCCCCTAAAACCAGTTTTATCTATATGCTTCTTACTATGAGCAGTGATGTTTATTAATGAACACACTAATTGTGCCTAAGCTCCAACAGGTTTTCGGATTTCACAGGAGAGATTTCTGGATGCCAGTTTTTCCTCTGAGCTCTTTTCACAGGTGTGATGCAGGCGGGACTCCGTTAGGAAAAGGATAGTCATGTTTTTCTGTGCATCAGTCAGGCAGCATTGGGCAAGCTACTTGGAAAATGTAGTGATGCAGCAAGCTGAGCTATGAGAAAATGGCAGAAGTAGCTTGCCACTTGCAAAGCTACTTCCTATCTTTTTTTACTGATGGGAATAACGGCATTATAAATAAATGGTGTTACTAACGGCGCTACTTTTTTCCGTAACAAGTAATCAAAAAAGTTACTGTCTAACCCGTTATAATGCCATGACCTTTACTCACAATAAAATGCGCTGTTACTCGGCTTTTCTCAAGTTCACTCAAGCGGCTTCCACCCAAGCAAGCTCCTTCTCAGCGGAGCTCTAAATTTTTTTTCTTTGGTGAGGGACGGTGACAACCTCTGCCCCTCTCCTTCTCCGCATACACACATGTGACGGTCAGTCAATGAGATTTTTCACATTCAAATAAACACAATGAATTTAAATTGCGCTATTAATGGAGGTTCTTCAACTATTTCGCTAACAAGTGGACGAAATATGGAAAGAATACAATAAAGATTTGTAGAAAGTAGTGTTGCAGGGTATACTGGCACCAACGGTAGACCGCGGTACTAAAACACCATGGTACATAATGTTGGAGTACCGTAGTACCATGGTACTTCATGGTACCACTACTGTGGGATAAGTTCAAAGTCAAATCGCAAGAGGTTGAGTGTCCATGCGCCGTCGAATAACGGCGCGCACTGGCCACCTCGCACTCAGTATGCTGCTGCAGTGGTTTGTTTTCCAGTGACACTTCAGGTATTAACTGAGCTATTGAGTATCTCAGTGAAAGTTATTATTTATTTCTTTTTACTTGTAGGCAGGATTTGTTTAGATATGCTACAGTGATTTGTTTTCCACAGAGCTCTACGGTGCGAGCATTTTAGTGCGACTAAAAATAGTTTTGTGCGAGCAAAAGAAATAATTCAGGAGTACGCTGTGTGAGTACAGATTTCAACCAGCAGCAGAAACGAAAGGTGAATCCTGCCGGTTGTGGAGGCTCTGCTGTATTGCTGTCAAATACGGCGGCCATAGTGCTCCGCGGCGCAAGATAACGGCTTACCGGCAACGGAGAAGCCCGGCTCCAGGTCCAATAATTTCCTCTTCTTGGTGTCATGACTGCCCAAAAGTACCTGAACAGGTATGTGATGTGTCAGAGGAGAAACGAGCCGTTCACATTTCTCTCTTTGTGGCAGGTAACGGTCCACAAACCTCACCGCAATCAAGGGACTGTTCTTAACTTATCAGGGGAGGAGGGCGGCTGGTTGATTTTCATTTTATTTATTTATTTTATTTTGATCCCCCCTATGTTAATCACTTATTGATGCTGTTTTTGAGTACTGTTTTTGATAAGTAATTTATTTCATTGAAATATCATTGATGTATTTGGGGGGGGTCTAAGCAATTTGATTTATTTGAGCATTTTATAAAAAAGTAACGCTATAGTTATTTTTCCAGGTAATTAGTTACTTTTATAGTGCAGTAACTCAGTTACTAACTGAGTTACTTTTGGGGGAAAGTAAGTAAGTACCTATAACTAATTACGTTTTTAAAGTAACATTCCCAATACTGGTAATCTCAGTGATAAGAGAAAATGTCAGCCAAACAAATAGGCAGGCAAAAACTGAACTGTTTATTATAAAGGGCAAGACACATACTGGCGCCACAGTAGGGCGGGTCTTGCCAAGAGAAACCAATAGCAAAAGCAGTAAGCAGAATAACCTTAAGGATTAGTATGTGATGTCATGCGGAAATGCTTCTCTCGTCTGCTACGGTTGCCACCTTCAGTGTGTAAAAATAAGGGACACCTTCGTAGTGGCCCCATGACCAGGGGAAAGAAATCTAGAGGGAGGTCTGCAGGTCCTCCCCCAGGAGATTTTGAGAGTCAGACACTTCATGTCCTGCATTCTGGCTATTTTTTATGCACTAATTTGTGTTGGGGGTTTTTATTCATCGAGTTCAAAGTCCTATGATGCTCTAAACATGAATGTAAAGGGAAAAATAGTCAATTATAGTTTACAGGTGCATCAGTTATATCAAAGATAAAAAACATCAGATCATAGACATGGGCAAAATGTTTGGTTGGAAGAGGCAAGACAGGGATGTGGGTGAATCCTAAATTTAAACCTTTTAGGAACTTTTTTAAGAAACAGCCTACATTTTAAGACCTCATCACCACTTTGAGTTCTAACGGGTTACATCGGAGACATACTTTAATTTACATTTACTACAAGACATTGACTGTGATAGCACAACTCAACAGTCTAAACAGCAGTTTCTGTAACTCCTTGAATCACTGTGTCCATGCAACATTAATGCAGATGGACAGGGTAGGAGTAATGGGACAAGGTGGACATGCAATATACAATGGGAGAGAGCTAATGGTGGTTCTGAGCATCAGACTCTCTGTAACGATGACGCTGAGTGACAGACCTGTCTTTCTGTGACATTCTCCTCTGCAAATTCTGATTTAATATTTCTCCACTATGTCTCATGAAACTCTTTTAGTTTAGTATTTCTCATGTCTTTCAAAGCATGTAAAAACATAGCACAGAAATACAGCCCTGTATTGAATCTGTAAGGGACAGTTAATTTTGTTTTTCTATATGGGATGATTCCATATTATACGGGACAAGTGGCATCCCTATGGTCTACATGCCTTGGCGTGGTGCTGGCGTCAGTCACATGACTTATTCTCAGTTTCATTATTCTTACTTTTATCCAGACC
Source organism: Epinephelus awoara (assembly GCA_035609425.1). Lineage (NCBI taxonomy): Eukaryota > Metazoa > Chordata > Actinopteri > Perciformes > Serranidae > Epinephelus > Epinephelus awoara. The sequence continues at coordinate 38,955,296 of CM069301.1, read as the reverse complement.
TCCACAGAAATTTTTTTTGCGAGACTTCAGAGCTTTTCCTGTGAAAAAAGAGCTTGCAACTTTTATGGACGCTACCACGCTATTCAGTCAAACAATTAACTTTGCTAATGAAGAACTATTTGACCCAGGAAGTAGTGATGTTACCACCGCCCTACTGAGAATGCAGTTAAACTAGTAATGTCGCTACTTGTAGTGACACTACTGCCCAACACTGCAACCAGAATTTAGCTACATTTTAACCAAAATTTGGAGACTGCTGTGCATGAATATAGGAAGGAGGAGCTGGATATCTTGTGCAAAGATGGCACCCTGCTCATTCCTATACCCCAGAAAGCCTCTCAAGTATGAAAGCCAATCCACATCACCAAACCTGCAAAAATATGCATTAATTCACCACCTGAACCCAATCCACAAACCGCTAACTTTATGCATTATAGTTTCTTCTAGTTTCTGCATTCAACCATTCAGTCTATCTTATTATATTTTGCTTTTTGAAAGTTTCACTGTCATTTATTATTTTCTGCTGAGGCTTTCTTATGATTGCATTATTACTTTTGCTGCTAAAACACTGCAAATTTCCCTGCTGTGGGACTATTAAAGGAATATCTTATTCATCTTCTGTTATTCTTCACAAAATGTATTGATCTCAACTGAGTTTTTGTTTAAATTATTTTATTCAAAAAAATGTTTTCAATAAAGATAAGCCTTGATTGATTTAAATATTGAAGGTAATCCAAACACAAGCGGCTGTACAAGAAGTTTGCCTAAATAAACACAGTCTATTACTGACACAATTGGATTCAAATCAGGAACCATCTGATCAAAGGAAAAAGTCAACAAGATTATAAAAAAAAAACTGTGCTATAGACACACAAGACTATATCATGAATATATGGAGGTATGTTATTCAGCCCTAATACTTAGCTGGTTTATTGCAAAATATTTAGGTCTCCATTTACAGTAAAAACCTGCAATACTGACATGCTTTCCTTTTAATTGTGCTGCATTCATATATGTTCTGTACACGATAAAAATGCTTTCGACATCTCTGTCTAGACCTACCAGTTGCCTCCTGTTCCTCTTCCAGGTCTCTGCTTTCCTCTTAGAGTTCATGTTCTGGAAAGCTGTGGAGACACGACAACAAGCTGTGACCCTACTGATGCATTAAACCCATACATCTTTCACAGAGTCTCAACTAATATAGAATCATTCGTGATTTATCACTTTGTAATTATTTAACAGTCTTACAGGGAATTAACAGGGTCAAACTGTATATAAAGGTAAAAGATGTAAGCCAACAGGAGATAAATAGGGTCAAACTCTTTAGCTACACATGTACAGTAAATAAAAAAAATAAATAATAATAACAGATGTAAGGTGTTAATGAAATTAATCATAAGATACAACAAATGTGAGTGGCATGCAATTGAAGTAAATGGAAGGGGTTGCCTGACTTTGCTTACTGAGGTCACTGGGCAGGCTGTGGTTAAGGTTCTTGTAGAACTCAGTGCGGTGAGCCCTCTTTAGCCCCGTGCACAGACCAAAGTCAGACAACTTCACATGACCCTGGAAACACAAAACACACTATCATAACTAATCAAGTCTGTGGCACAGTTGTTCAGCGGTTAGCAGTGTCGCCTCACAGCAAGAGGGCTCCTGGTTTGATCCCGTATGCATGTTTTCCCCGTGTCAGCGTGGGTTTTCTGTCCAAAGATATGCAGGTTAGGTGAACTGGCGACTCTATATTGACCGTAGGTGTGAACGTGAGTGTGATTGGTTGTCTGTCTCTAGCCTTGTGTGATAGTCTGGTGACCTGTCCAGGGTGTACCCCACCTCTCATCCAATGTCAGCCGGGATAAGCATATTAATATTAATATTAATATTACTGTTAATATTATTGGATGCTACAGGCCAACCTCTGCTAGTGCTGAAGCCCTAACCTCATTAGCACATTATTTGTCTAATTTCGACTCAAATGAGCTACTGCAAGTAGGGGACCTGAACTGCGACTGGTTGACTTCAGCATCAGATAACCTCAAATCAGTGTGTGACTCTTTTAATCTGACTCAACTTGTTGAGGCAGCAACATGTTCAAATGTTAAATGTCCCGAGAAGTCATCATTGCTTGATTTGATCTTGACAAATGCTCCACATAAATACTCTGATAAAGGTATTTTTGCAAATGATCTCAGTGATCATTGTGTCACTGCAACTGTCAGGCAGGCTAAGCTCCTTAAAGCCAAGCCCCGACTGCTTATGAAAAGAGACCTTAAATGTTTTTGTGAGCTAGCTTTTTTTTCATGATATGTATAATTTTGATTGGAGCAGACTTAACCTTATTGGTGAAGTGGAACTGGCCTAAAAAATTTTTTCTGATGGTCTCCCGAATATTTTAAATAAAATTTAAAAAAAAAAATTCCCACCCAGTTAGGCAAAAGTAAAATGAAAATTCAATTACATTTCATAATCTGAAATATTTGTTAATAATCATCATATTTCCTAGCTTGATCACAACTGCCACCAGTTGCTAACATTAGCTATCACACACATGCATGCATGCTCACACACACAAACACACGGTAACACGCACACAGTCACACGCACGCACACACACACATACACACACAGTGGCCCTCATTTTTCCAACGAACGTACGCCAGAATAGTGGGTGTACGCTCATTTTCACGCCAACTTCGGCATTTATCAATTTGGACGTGAGCGTAGGGTACGATCACATCTCACGTCAGGTGTCAGCTCGTGTACGCAAGTTTGAGTCAGTGTGGATTTGCGGTGCAGCACAGCAAGATCTGGCTGAGTCTGAAAATGATTATTAAACAAACCTCAAACTTGTCATCTAAGCATAAGCAGCTACATATTCAGTACATATTAAAAAAGGATTCCCAAAACAAATAAAACAAAATGAAATAAAATAGCCATGAATGATTACGCATTGATCAATCGCAAAAAGGTAATTTGTGATGCCAGGCTATCACTAAACGTGGTAGCCAAGTGGCCGGGGGGGACGCACGACTCATTTATATTCTATAACAGTAGCGTGGGTGCACGGCTACGGGACGGCGCACTGCAGAGCCGGAGTCATCTCCTCGATAAGTAAACTGCCTTCTAAACATAGTAGGCTATTAAATGACAACATTAGTCACTGGATGCAAAAATCTGACCCATCGTTGCACTTTGTACAAAAAAGCTGAATGGTCATCCCTGTCTGTCAGAAGATTCACTCATTGGTTGACCTTTATTTATAAGGCTCTACTTGGTATGGTCCCATCCTATCTCGGAATTCACCTTGTTAGAAATCATGGACATTATAGCCTACGATCCACTGGTGTCTTTACTCTGACTGTCCCTCGTGTTTTCACATTACTGGGGAAAAAGGCATTTCGTTTTGCTGCTCCCTCTGCATGGAACTCTCTTCAAGATGAATTGACCTGATCCCTCTGGAGAGCTTTGTTAAAATTCTTAAAACTAAGGAACTCAAAAGCATTGGGCTTTGTCACTGTTTTTAAATCAGATGTTACACTTCTTTTAATCTATCCCTGATAATTTTATTTACTGTACGATTGTTATTTATTTGTATTACTGTTTGTACTAAAAAGTTCTGCTGCCTCTTGGCCAGGTCGCTTTTTAAAAAGAGATTCTAAACCTCAATAAGCTTTACCTGGTTAAATAAAGGTTAATAATAATGGGCTCCAGCCCCCCGCAACAGGATAAGCAATTATGGAAAATGAATGACAATCTGCAGCACAGTGATGTTAAAAACAATGTGAGCCAATGTGTCAATTCTCAATGTGTTGAGAATTTAAACCAACATAATGTGTCAGTTATGCATAGCAGTAAAATAATAAGGACCAAACCTCCAGCCATGGCTGATAGAATTATTTTTGCATGACTCACCCTGGAGTCCAGCAGCAAGTTGTCTGGTTTGATGTCTCTGTGAATGAAGCCTAGCTGGTGGATGGAGTCGATGGCCAGCACCGTCTCTGCTATGTAGAACTGAGTGGCCTCTTCTGTCAGAGTGTCCTTCTTCATCAGCAAGGTCATCATGTCTCCTGCACCATGACAGCAGAGACCACAATATCACCAGCACTCATCATGTTTATAGCCATGGATAAAAAGAGAAAAACTTTCTGATGGGTCAGGAACTTTGAGAGTAATGTTTGCAGGGATGACCATCACTGATTGTATTGTTTTATGTGTAAAGACTGCGCTCAAACACTAGTTTCTAGCCTCTTCCACTTCTTGGGGACGGTGGCGTTTCCCGGCAAACATTACAGTCTTTCAGACGCTGTAGTGGGCTGGGTTTTTAAGTTATAACAGACTGGAAACAGACACAACTAGAAGACCTAAGGAATCTAGTGGTACCAACCACATTCAACCATCTCCAAAGTTAGGCAAAGGAAAAACTACATATATATATATACATATATATGTATATATATATACATATACACACATATATATATATATATATATATATATATATATATATGTATATATGTAAAAGCAATATCTCACGAGAGGGAGTGACATTGTAGCCTACTGTATGACGTCACGACCTCCAGTGTGATATTGCTTTAATACAACAGTTCAACAACAGCTTAAACAGCAATGCTGAGTAAGGAAATGTGAACAAAAGGTGATGAAATAAATTATTTAAGTATGTTATGCAGCTCCACGAAAAAAAACCCGGGAGAGTGGGATTCTATTGGTTGGGGGATTTTAACAGGGTTGTTACACAAAAAAAAAATCCAAGCACAGGGCAGAAATCTGAGAGCAGAAATTCCGCAAGTGCACAGAAAAAGTTTGAGCGCGAGGAGAAAAGCCGAAGCTCAAGCAGGAAATCTGTGCAAGCAACATGGTATCTGAGAGCGAGCAACATGGTATCTGAGTGCGAGCACACAGTTTGAGCAGAAACAGATTAGATCCAAGTGCAAGCAGAGGCCATTTGAGTGCGAGGGCAGGGTTTTTGAGCGTGAAATCAATAAATAATGCTCTCAAACTGATAGACGACTCTCTTGAACAAAGATAGGGATAAAGTTCCATAACCATGACGAACTATCCTGGTTAAAAATGAGTCGGTGTTAGTTAGCTTGTGATGGGCTCTGGTCCTTCCACAGTATTGTGTTGGAGGGTAAGGGGTCATACCTCCTGGCAGGAATTCCATGATGAGGTAGAGGTTCATCTTATCCTGGAAGCTGTAGAACATTTTGACCACCCACAGACTATCTGCCTCTACCAGAATGTCCCGCTCAGCTCGGATATGACCAACCTAACACATAGACAGGGACACACACCAACACACACAGGTTCAGAGATGTCCAACTGATGCCATAGCAGCATTCCAGCGTGTTTAGGATTATTTTTTGTTGTTGTCTCACCTGTTCCTTCTCCAGCATGTCAGCTTTGCGGAGGATCTTCATTGCATAGACATGACCGGTATCTTTCTTCTGCACCAGACGAACCTGAAGGCAAACAACAATGCTCATACCACCCATACCAATAAACACTTGATTAGCGGGATACTTTAAAATAATACTGAATAACAGTCTTATCCAATAAGAAAAACATTATATGTGTGTTTCAGCTGATACATGATGGATTTTCCATGCTTGGAGGAGCAGACAGAGAAAGAAGTCTTTAATCACAGTCACTGACTTTGCTACTACCATAATTGTGTCTCCAGACTTTTGACACATTTACTGACTGTCAACAGGCAAGGAAAAGCATTGATCTCCACCATTGGATATAAAGTAAATTGTAAGACTCCTGTGAGGTCATTTTAGTGATTAGCTCAGGGAATTAATGGTGTCTGTGTACTTAGATATAACAATGCATACATAAAAAACAAAAACAGACTTGCAATTTTGGTGATCTACTGGGATACTCTGAAAACTATTAAGCAAAAGCAAGAGCAACACTGACACTATCTTGCTGACTTACTATAAGAAAGCTTTCTGGGCAGGCAACACATTCATATTTGGATGTAGTATGTTCATACCTTTGTGCCTCTGTGATCCAGGATTTGGCAGACTTTTTGTAGGTGGGCTGACCTCGGGTTCACAATGGCACACAAAAATCATGTTATAAGAAAATTAATGTAAAAGGTTTTTACCTCTCCAAAAGCTCCACGGCCAATCACCTTCAGGGACTCAAAGTCCTCCAGACCCAGTCGAGTACGTTTCAGACGCAGAAACTCTGTCTCTTTCCTTGCGTGCTGAGAACGCCGGATACGTTTCTGCAGAGCACAGACATCATCTGTAAGTACACCAGCGTGATGCACACCTGCTACTTGACATGATTCAGAACAGCATATCTTTAAGCAATAACTTAAGTTCCCTATTATACAGTCAATCCAGGAATTTAATTTGGCTAATTTGGTTGCACCAGAGGGAACAAATAATACAATGTATTATTTGTTCCCAATTTGTTGCATTTTTGTTGTGGTTTGGATCCTGTTCACACTGACAATTCATTTTGCAAACAAATCAAGAGGAGTAAATGTGAAGTTCTAGCAAGTTCTGACAGACAGGTAACTTGTTGAATGGACAGTATTGGCGTTTTTCATTCTGCATCATCAGGACTAACATGGGGAAATCAAATTCTGGTGACTGACTGTAGTTTCTGCAGCAGCACTTTAATGCTTCTAAAGTGTTAATATTTATTTCTTTGATTTCACAAAGAGCTCATAGAGAAATAACTAATTGTAAGCATTATTAGGAGGCTATCATTAGACTGCAAATCAGTCACGTTATGAATAATGACTAACATAGAGACAGGATGAAATGAAGGCGTCTTATACAGTAATGATTTGGGGCTTAATACTGTGGAATTAATGAAAAGACAAAGTACAAAGAGTCGGATACATTAATGGCAGTTTTAATAAGAAAACATCCTCACTGACGTGCATATGTGTTACCATGGTTACATGTATGCATTATCATAAACAGGTTATGGGATGTATGTGGCCTTTATCAGGATCAATTAAGAGATTGCAGACCAATTTTACAATCAGCAGATGGATTTATTATTGGTTTATCTGTTGCTAAAATCACATATCTACTCTCATAAATCCTCTGGTTGGTTCATTTTCTTTCACACCACAAACAAACAGCACCAGAGTCTGTTTGGAAGCAGACTAAGACCCACTTTTTCGAGCGATCTCAGTTCGGTTGTTGGTCCGCACCACAGTTCGATTGACAGCTTTCACACCAGCCGAAGGGAACCCTATTAACTGTGCAAATGGAGCTGGGTATGTTCTAACTGAATCAAACAGGTTGGCTGCGAAAGCATCTCAGTGCAACAGCTTGAGGTTTTACCCCAAAGAATGGGTAGTGTTTCCCTTATATGCAACTAGCAGCAGTGCAGCGCCGCTGCTTTATGTTTATTTCATTTTTCCGTCTTAGCTCTTTAGAAACTACCGTTATATTATCTGGCGCTACAGATGCTTCATATCCAGGACAATTCACACTTGTGAGTAAAGCATATAAGAGGAGAGGAGAGGGTTCCATCTTATCTCTTCGTAAACTAAAGTTAGAGCTTCATATAGTAACATAACAATATACTATTTATTGTGTTATGTCGTCGTGACACCTGTGTGTGGTCCAAAAGTGGGTTGCAAGCCCATTTCGAATGGACCGCAAGTGACTCGCAAACCTGTCATGTTTGTAAAAAAAATTTCCAGCACAGAATGTATATTTTAGTATTTTCTTAGTGCCATTTTCCGCTGTGAAGTGAGTGATTAACAGACAGCTACTTGACAGAGACAACAAACCAGCTCAACAACATGGCCAAACACAAGTACGATGCTGAATGTATTTAACTGTGGGACCCTCAACAAATGACTGAGTAAGGAGAAATCTGGACCCTGTGGCTGGACCAGTTGGCAACCATTGTCTTATACTATGCTATTTTCAACATTTACATTTCTAACATCTTTTTATAGATATTATTTTTCTTCTGTTATGTTTGTCTGTGCTCTGCTACAAGCTGGATTTTTCCAATGGAACAATAAAGAACTCAACTGAAACTATATCAGTGCTTTGTATTGCCTCTGGGATTTTATTTCCTTTGAGTTTTCTTCTCAGGCTTCTTCCAGATTGTGTTTTGCCCTCAACAAACTTCAGGAGTTGTACATTATTCCGTGCACTAACTTGTCAAAGAAAGACGACTGAAATGCATAAATAATACCTAAAATCTATCAATAAACTACTTGCTTGTGAAGTGGAAAATAGAAAAACAGTTTCCTCAAGCTACATCTTTGTGTAAGTGAAATTGGTTCAAACACTTGCGAGGACATTTATTATGAATGCTTACTGTCAGGAGGGGATTGATTCATTTTTACCAGGGGAGACGGACCCAGACACTGCACGTGTGTCTGTCACTCACCTCCTCATCAGCCAAGCCCTCCTGATCCATCACTTTCTCCAGCTTCTGCTGCCTGAAGAAAAAAACTGACCATTACCATTGTTATACAGCCACAAAGAAGTGTATGCACATCCCATCATATCAGTTACATTGCCAAAAGGGCAAAAACAATATCAAGAAAAAAAACTTGCAACATCCAGTGACTACCATCACTAATGAAAGTACACTGGCAGTAGAAATGCTTAACACGAAACAAGAAACACACATTTTTCAATAATCCTAATTATAAATCATAAATAATTAAATATTTTATTGTCTTGAAAAAACTTTGTGGTGCTGATGGTAACATCTCAACACTGCTAGGCATCACAGGACTGTGATATGACCATCACGTGGTTATAGTCACGGCCAGGGGCGGAAATCCCGGGAGGGACATGACCCCCTCTCAAGTATAGCTGTACCCCCCTAGAATAATATGAGACACAATTAATAATTTTTGAACAATGCAGTAGTATTTATTAAAAGCACAATGTAAGCAGTGCTCATTATAATCGCGCAATATTTATTGCTATTTAAATCTTAAAAGATTTAGTTCCCCCCTCCCATTCCTAGTAGTGGTATATCCCACACTCTTTGCAACGGGCGGTGCTAGGCTGGACCCGGCTGCCCACATCGCGCATCGCGGGGTAAGATGTACGCTCACATGGACACGTTACAACACATCCCATTTACTGTTACAGCCCCAGGCTGATAATATAAACTGTCTGCAACATTTCTCCTGCATTGTTCAAAAGCCTAAGTTTAGTGATAGTCAGAGAGGACAGGAGAGAAAGAAGAGGGAGAGGACAGGACAAGAGCAGTCAGTGGCGGAGCAGCTCGTAGCTAATGGGTACCTGTCTGTAGGCTCTCCACCTGTCAATGAGACAAACATGAAAGACGTGCAGTTTAACCAACGAGGGGCGGTCACTATGCACGACTATTACGCACGGTTGTGAGGTACGCAGCCGCAAATCTCACAGCACACTGTTTATAAAACAGTTTACCAGTTTAATTGCAGGAAATGTTTAGTTGTTAAGCCATTTCTCATAAGTATAGACATTCACTGTATATCCACTTTTCTACATGTGGCTGCTGCTGGCTTGAGTCTTGACTCTCTCGTTATCAATAACTTGCAATGCTGAGATAAATGGTTAAAGTCCAAAAAAAGTAATTTATTACGAACAGGTCAATAAAACAGGTTTCAAAATTTAAAATACCTTGTAAACAAACAAAATATTCAGTTTTGCACATTTTCTTTGGTTACTTTTCTTTCAAACATTTTTTGAAGTTATGATCTCACTGCTGGTAAAAACAAACAAAAAAAACAAAAAAAACAAAACGGTTTGCTCCTGCAGCCAGCCAGAGACGAAGGATCCATTCCACACACCTGAGCCAGAGAATAAAGAGGGAGAAAAGGAGAGAGATCGAGTTTCTGTCTTTGATGAATGAAGCCTTATTGTTTTGCTGCTATTAAACAATGAGAGACATGTTTTCTCCGTTTACTTAATAGCATAGATTTTCACACTACTGCACACGGGGAGACAGAGACCTGCTCTGCTCCAGACACACTCAGCACCTTGGACAGCACGGCACACCTGACTGTTGTCGATGTGTACATGTTAATTTGATTTCAATCATTTTGTTTTAAATCTGGACATGTGCAGGTGGACTCAGTCAGAGCTAAGAAAGGCCCTATGCCTGCCTGTTGGGGAGATAGAGAGAAGATTAAAGCGTCAAATTGCGGTAAAAGATGCTGTATAAAAGACAGGTTACAACTTTTTTTCCTTGCCCCCCCCTGGAATTATTCTCTAAAATTTTACTGTTTATTGTCCGTCCGTCCGTCCGTCCCCCCCCCCCCCCCCCCCCCCCCCCCCCAAACTATGAAATGGGATTTTCGCCCCTGGTCACGGTCCTAACTCAAAGGATCCTGTTTCTAGAGACCGAAGTGTTTGATTGCATCCCGTTGCATTCTTATCTCAGTATGGGCTTGGAGACAACCAATTTAGTTAACAGAAAGCCTATTATTATTGTCATCATCACTCTGTGATAGAAATCTGCATTAAGAGAAAAAAAATCACCACACCTCCATGCTAAATAAACAAGGGTGGTGATGACTATACTCTGATGTAACCTGTCATAACAGGAAGTGGTCTTGCCTCAACCTAACTGTGACATAAACCACACCCGCCGATGAAACCCAAACACGCACACAAAACTGAAACATGGATGTATGTGTGGGAACTCATGAGCAGGAGCAGCTATAATGTTAGATTAATATGAATTAAATTGTGCACTGCAAAGTGCTACAAAAACTCATTGTTCAGCTGATGAAAAATCGCATGCAGATGTGAAAGTTGTGGATATTACCTCATCTCTCTCTCCTCGTGCTGAGCGATGAGGTTACTGTAGAAGTTCTCCAGGGTCACTTTGGCCATAGTGACCCGTTCCTTGGTGTGGTTACTCATGGAGGAGCACGAGCTTGGGCCAGTCATTGCCATGCTTTGCCTGGAAAAACACACACAGATGAAGAAGTAAGCAGAGAGCATGTCTACAGTGCAGTATATCCCCTGTCAGTCCACGCTGCTGGAAGTACATGGCCATTCAAAATGCTCTCACACAGCTGAGGAAAAACACTGAACCACTTAGGAGCAGGAGGTGGGATGTAATAATGGAGGGATTAACAAAGCAGCAGAGTAGACTACGAAGTTTTGAAGTTACAACGCTGAGCAGGAGCCTCATTTATATCTGATGCTTAGGCACAAATATGCAGCAGTGTTATGTATGCTTGTGCTAGTGAGCCAGAGCAGTTAAATAAGCACCTCTCAATTGTAAAAGATATAAGCCAACTCAAATCTCAGATCAAATTCTGTTCAGTATTTCCTCAGCTCTGTCTCACCATCACATTCGCACCATCAGAGCACAGAGGAGAGGGTCAAACAGTATGCTGCTGACTAGGGCTGTGTGGTATACCGGTTCGTTACGAAAACCGGTATTCATTTTCTTTATGATATGAATTTTTCATATACCATAATACCGGTGAATAGCCCAAACAACGTCCAGAACGTGCGAGGCAGGAAAGTGTTCAAGTGAGGACCCATTTTACCACTGCACACCACAGGCGTGCTAGAGTCGGCAACAGTGAGAGCATAGACAAAAGTTTAGAGGCAAGAATGGCTGCCGGAGAGAGTCCTAAAAGTGAAGTAACTGTACACGATGACCCAGTAGAACTCGTACCAAAAAGAGCAGTGTTTCCCCTATATGCAAATAGCAGCAGCACACCGTCATTTACAATTCTCCTCTGCTCTCCGACACACACACGCACACTTCATTAATACACTTGTTCACAAGCATAAACATATAAACATGCAGACAGTGATTTTCAGTATGTTCTGTCTGCGGTCCCTTGTCCACCATCACTAATATTATGTTGTTTGGTTCATAGCAAATTGTTACTAATAAGCTAAAATGATATCTGTCTTAATGTAGTCTAACTGTTTAGCTTAGTTTGCCACTCATATAAAAACTAAGACTAAAACTAATTATTTTAAACTTAGCTGCTGGCTAACACAAATAGCCCCAGAGGACAGAGGACAGGAGGACAGGAGGAATGACTTACAGTGACGGATAAAAACTAAATCTCACTCAGTATAGTCATGGTAGAAATATTATTTAGATAGTGACTTTGCTGTTGTAAAAATTACTGTTACTACTCTAGAAACAACATTTAGTTATATTTACAATATTCAATAAGCTTGTTCTGAATTTATTCTTCTTAGATTGATATATTTTCTCAAAAGGAATTATTCAGAAATGACAAAGAACAGATTACGGTAACAATAAAGTACCAAAACGATAAAGAGTTAATAAGACTAGCACTATTGTTAAATCTCAATGATACCCATCCCTAACTCAAACTCTATGCCCCTTAGATCTTTAGAACAAGGTCTTTTAACTGTCCCACGATCGGCCAGTGGGTAAGGGAGGTCCTGCCTTTGCAGTTGCTGCTCCAAATCTCTAGAAGAGCCTTCCACTTTAAATCGAATGTTCTCCCTCCTTTGACCCTTCAAAGACAAATCTGAAGACATAGGCCTATGTGTTTTCAGTGGCCCTTGGATGCTTTTAGTGCTTTTGATATTTCAGTATTTTGAACCCTTTTATGAATGTTATCAGGATTTCCAGTTTTAATGACTTAGATTTGTGAACATATAATAGGGCTGCTCGATTAATCAAATTTTAATCTAGATTACGATTTGGGCTTTCAACTATTATGAAAACAAAATAACTGACATAAAACAATTATGTGCTTCTTGTCAGTTTACTTGTGTTGTCTTGTGTTGCAAATCAAACGCACCCGAAAGCCGTGCATGCGCAATACTGCCCCCTCCCCTCCTCTCCTCTAGTCACTCTACGAGCCAGTCAAGTAGGTGAAATCGAATAATGTGAGGGGCTGGTGATGGCCGAAGATTTCAAAAACAGCAGGCGGAAAATGGAAGCGGGAGAGCAAGAGAGAGGTTGGTCTGTGTGTGTGTGCACATCAGGGCCGAACTCCGCCGTGCGCGATACAGAGAGCAGAGGAGAATTGTAAACGTGCGACCATGTGGAGACAGAAATTACATGGTTGTGCATTTACAATTCTTCTCTGCTCTCTGCATCGACACATGCACATGCGCACGCACACACACAGACATGTGTGCACACTAGAGCACGGCTCGGGCCGCATTTTCCTGACCGAACCTGACCCAAGTCTGAGACAATTATAACCCGAGCCCAGCCCAAACCCACAGCATGAAACAAATTCCAGAACTTGAATAGACCATAGCACAACACATCAGCATGTCAAGTGGGCCAACCTCGAGCAAAATCTTTGATTTGTTATCCGAATTGCGCGCCCTCCTTGTCCTCGCAAATGAAGAGGCTATTAACCGTCAAATGACGGGGACGGTGAAGAGCGAGCCGACTTACGAGAGAATCGCCGAAGGACTGACAAGTCGCGGCTTCCCTCAGAGCAAGGCCGTTTATGTCACACGCTGAGCAACACGTTTTGTTACTTGCTCACGCCCCCCCCCCATTGCCCCAAAAAAAGGCACATTCTGTATAAACTAGGGATGCACCGATCCGACTTTTTCAGTTGCGATGCCGATACCCATGGTGGGGCCTTGCGTATTGGTCGATACCTGATACCGATCCGATATCATTGATTTAAGAAACTACAAACCTTAACAAGACAAACACACAAAAGGCATTGGGTATGACTACACCTTTCTTTCCTGAGACAAAATATAACAAGATTAAACAAATTAATGCAATGAACCTTTTTTTTGTTACAAAAGTAAACAGCTGTGCAACAGCAGCATTAACTTATGCATCAGCATTTAGATTCAAGTCAATTCGGATACAATCTTTTAGAAAGAAATACAAATGTTGCAGCTGAAACTGAATTGTGGCAACATAGAAACAGTAATCATACACACAGTAACCAAATATTAAAACAAATAGTAGTACACTAGAAAGGCAGAGAAGAGGAGGAAATCTTCAAAAAACTCTAAACTCATCTATCCCACTGTCAATTTTTGTATTTCTTCTTTAACCCAGCAGAGGACAGCACAGTCTTCTGATGTGCAGCTCCTCTTCTGTATGATTCACATAGCTGCCAACTCTCACACATTTGCCGTGAGAGTCACGCAATTGGTTGATTTCACACAGTCTCAAGCCACACCTCCAATTTCTCACTCGAGAAAAGAAAAAGTGCTGGTAGTCGTTCCACTTGACACATATGCTGCTGTTTTGTGCTATGACCTATTTAAGTGCTGGAATTGTTATTTACGTGACAGCGCCCAGGGCTCAACAATAACAATTGCCCGATTGCCTGGGACAAGTAAAACTCAAGGTCGGGCATGTAAACTAAACACTCACTTGCCCGTTCAGGCAAGTTACTAAAAATAGTAAAAGTTAATAACTAATTGACAAAATAAATGTATTTTAAAACGTGCTCCTTCAGCTCTGATGCAGCGGTCTCTCTGCCTGAAGTCACAGGCACACGCTGTGTAACAATGTCCTGCCCACAGCCCCAATTGATTGGTTACATGGCACAAACCAATCAACACTGAAGCCTCTCCTGCACTGTGCATGTCCGAAGGCACAGAGCAGCAGAAAGAGGAGAGGGCTCTGTCTTACCTCTTCATAAACTGAAGTCATATTATTTTGCGCGACGGACACTTCATATAATAACATAACAATATACTATTTATGGTGTTATGCCATCATGTCATTTCTGTCTCTACATGGTCACGCGTTAACAGTTCTCCTTTGCGCTCTGTATCGCGCACGGCGGAGCCTGCCAGCTGCAGCGCAGAGTCCGGTATCGATCCACACAGCCACGTCTCCATGAAGCACAAAACTGCAGATGTAGAGAAGTCTGTTTTTCACCATCAGTAGCTGAAGTTCATCCAGTTTATTGGCCAGCGAACGCATGTTGGAGAGACATATACCTGGCAGCGGTGTGCGGTGTCCGCGTTGGCGGAGATGCACGAGCGCACCGGCACGTTTCCCCTTCCTCCGGCGTTTCACTGCACAATAAATCCAATAAATCCACTGATGGCTCGAGAAAAGTGGGATAAAAATCCGCTGTTCCCCTGACAAAAAAAAGCATTACAGCGTAACTGGCCCTAGTCAGTCAACTTGCCCGACATACTTTTTGATTGGCCCCGGGCCATCGGGCCATTGCTTATGTTGAACCCTGCCTCATATGTAAGCTTGACAGACATTTCACCTGCTCATTACTGTATGTACTTAGTCGTAAAGAGCCCTTCTGGTGCCAGTATACATAGAAACATCCCAGCAGGCTGTGCTTTGCAAGCATACAAAAAAGTTTCAAAATTATTTTTCATGTGTGTGCTTCACCTCCGCTGCTACAACTCCATCCTAGAGGAAACACTGCTGTGTGCGTTTTGTGCAGCAGGTGGATGTGGTAGTCTACTGGTAGAGTAGAGAGAGAGCTAAGTAGCGTTGAAGTAGAGTAGAGCAGGGCAGAGAGATGGAAGCAAAATATATAAAACCCGGTGTTAATACAGCAGAACTGGAGAGAGGGGTGAAAAATAAATAGAGGTGGGCATGGCTCAAATAGGGTGCAAAATTATAGACGGAGAATAATTGACAAAGGTTGCCGCTGGATCAGCTGCCTTTACAGATACCCAATCCAGGTATAATCCTAATATCGGATCGGTGTGTCCGTAGTATAAACAAAAGTAGGCAGGCAGCATTTTGCTGCACTCCCCAATTTAGTTTTTATACCACCACACCCACACACCCCCAAAGCTGTAACCCTAGGCGAAACACTGTCATGGCAATATGATAGAGGTATTTAGTGAAAAATATTGTGATCTTTGGTTTCCTCCATATCACCCAGCCCCACCTGCAGGTGTGCACGCCAAAGGTTTTATGAATAAAAGACTATATTTTGGCACATACTATTTTTGCCAGAGCTCTCAAAAATTGTTACTATGAAATGACTTAACTGTTTGCCCTGAAAAAGAGGAAGGAAAGCAGCTGGTTCTGCTGTCTGAGCTGAGCAGTGACGATAACACAGTGTAGCTATGAAGAAATGATGAGGAAATCTGTTTTGTGCAAGAACTAATGGTGGAGTTCTTCTATGAGATAGAAGTGTTTGGAGGCAAGCTGAGCTTCTCTAGACTTCATGCAGATTTAGGGATAGTAGAAAAACATAGTCATGACACAGAATACTTCCAAGAAATATACTGTATCAATAATTTCTACACTGTACATTTGTGTACTGACAAAGGTAAAATAAAAAACAAAATGATAAAATAACTCAACAGTAGGTGCATTCATACCTGCAGCCTGTGCACCTTATTCAAAATTTTGGGAGAGTCACGTGCAAATTAAATCAGGTAGAGCCATTTCAGGGCTCAAAGTTAATGTTTTTGTTTTTAACTGGCGGAGTGGGCAAGTGGGTCAAAAATCTATGTGCCTTAAGTCAAATTTTACTTGTCCCTTGTGATTGTCAAATAACAACAAAGACTAAAATTAATTGTCGAGTTTCATCATTATCATGTGTCTTACATTAAATGTTTTAATTGTATTATTATTTACTATGCAGTGTTTACCAATATTGCAACAACACTCCTAATGAATGATCCTACTCCAAAATTAGAAAATCAAGACATTGCGGCAGATGTTTTAATCATGGCAGGCCACCACAAATAAATGAATGTGTGGGAAATCCCAACATGCCTTTAAAAAATGACACCAATTTATCTGCCTTGCTCTCAAACTTGTGGAAAACTGCGCAATACATACTTGGAGTTTCACCTACATCCTCTAACACCATCCAACTAAACTCCTGTTACCAGGGTAATCATCGCTACAGTTTGTAGCCAACAGCATCATTTTACTTGCCCAAGGCAATTGGACAACCCTAATTGCTGAGCCCTGCAATTGCAGGCCTAATGTATGAATGAAATTGGAATTATAGTGAGGTAGAAAGTTGATCCGATTTCATTGATGCTGCATGGTTTCCTGGCTCATTAAACTGATTTGGAGTAAGATGTGCAGTTACTCTCTCTCTGTTTAAAAAATTAGGTTCAGATTTTTTTAAATTTGTCTTAATACAATACTTACATGACTAATATGAAAGTTTTAGGACACTGCAATAATAAGTACACTGATCTTCACTTTATTTTTAACTGATGGCATTCATTTTAGACTTGAAGTGCTGGAGAAATGTTACAGGTCCAACCTTGTAAGTTTGCAAAACTGACTTTTCCATCTAAGTCTTTTATTTTTATTTTTTCCAAAACTTTATTTAACACATAAGAAGTTTACAGAATGCAAATCTTGAACATTACACATATATGTCATATATCACATATGCAAGGGGGACAAGAAAATATTAAAATGATCACAAATATTAATGGTTTTGATTGCCTTTTGATAAAGGGAAAATTTAATGGAATCGATGTACTGCTTGACCTCACTGTAGAAAGCAACAAAAGGTTTTCTATGTGTAAACTTACATTTGTGAATGTGAAATCTTGCCAAAAGTATGATGAGATTAATAATAAATGTTTCATTGGGTTTTGCCATATTTCTATTTAAGTCAAAGAGTCCAAACAGCTTAAATTCTTTTTCAGTATTGTTAGCAATACAATTACAAATATCACTCCAGAGGCTTTTGACAATGGGGCGGTGCCAAAATAAATGAGTAACAGTTTCAATATTTACAGAACAGAAAGTGCATTTCACATCAATGTCTCTTTTAAATCTTTTAACAATATGTTCATTAGATGGATAAAACTTTTCCATCAAGGTGTCAGACATTACTATCCTTTAGTAAGCAGAAGCGTCTGTTTGGGATGTAACTCAAAGGACTGGTTCACCAATAGGCTCACCATGCAGAGAGTTTTAAGTGCTTATTTAGACACGACATAGATGGATATAATTTTGAGGATACTGAATAAATGCAGCCAATTTTACATGGTGCTTACTTCAAGAAGCATTTTAATGGTGCATAAAATCCTTCAAGAAACATTTTAATTGTCAAACTGTCTTTGACGGTTCAAAACAGCCCACAGCCACAGTCATAACTGGCCTATAAACAGCCTGGGAATGGACGGTAACTATACTGTAATAGTTTCTTTTTGTTAAAAGGCAGTTATTGGAATTCAGGAAGAAGCTAACAGGTAACGTTTGGGCGTAACTGCAGAACCTACCGATGATAATGTGGTTTCGCGTTTCGTGTAATGTCGCCTTGTTTGGACAGAAATTAAACGAGAGCTAAACGTGTCGTCTTTCATTAACAACACACACGCTTGGCAGTGTTGGATTCTATTTACAAAATGGGGATGGTAAAGACTGGCGGCTTATTCATGTAATGTTAGTTACAAACAGATTGACCTGGCCAGTGTCAACAACATGCAGCTAGCTAACGTTACCAAAGTTGTTACTTTCTGTTGCAACATAGCCATACGTGCCATATACGAAAGAGTAAAACTACAGAGCAACTTGACTCAATACTAAACGCACTTTAGCGTAGCCTTGATTGAGTTAGAATTTAAAATTCTAAGTTCACATAGTTTTCGTTAACCCATAGCCTCATAAACAAATGCTTTAACCTGCTAACGTTTGTTAGCTAGCTAACGTTAGTTAGCTATTAAAGTTCCTGGCTTCGTCAAGTCATGCAGAGGACGTATGAATAATACCGGAAACCTTCTTCAAAATAAAACAGTCACGTTTATTTAGAAGACTATTTCATCCTATACTTGTTATTTTGAGTTTTATTTTGAAAGCGTTAACCAGAAAACCTTAATTTCCATTTTCACGAACTTGACTACTTGAAGTTATCCAAAGCGAATAGCTAAGGAAAGTTAGCTAGTATGTGTTAGCCACTTATCTGTTACCATAGACTGAGTCGTTTGTTTTTTCAAATACAACATAACATAACAAAGAGCGTTCACAATTCAATTAGTAAGAGACTTAACTTAAGAAAACGTTCTACATTGTTTCCACTTGTCCTTTCATTCAGTATTTTTACAGTTGGTCTTTGTTCACTTACCTTAGTCGAAGGTGCGGTATCTGCCGTCTCTTCCTCTGCTCCGCAGAAGGTTGCGTCACCGTCAGTTTGAACTCAACATGACACCCAGTGGCCAAACCAGCACCTACACCACCATAGTCTATGTACACCACCACCATCTCTCTCTCTCCTTTTTTTTTTTTAAAGATTAATAAACTTTATTTTTAGCTTTTAAGATACAGTGTGAGCTGAAATATATCTGAACAGAATAATACACATTCAAAAGGAGGATTGGGAAAACAAAAGTCAGTATCAAACTGAAAGGACAACCCAGGTAGAACAAATGTAACATAAATTATATGTTATGATTTAGCAATATCTTTCCACAGGATAGAATAGAATAGAAAGAACTTTATTCATTCCTGAAAGGGAAATTCACCTGTCCAGCAGCTCATAAAAAACAACCAACACACTTCTCCTTATCAAAAATAATACAGTGGTATTAAAATAGACAGAAAATAAAATAACTTAAAATAAGTGCACAAAAAGAAATTGAAAATCAAATTAAAATTAAATTAAAATAAATTCCATTCCACAGTGTGTGTGTGTGTGTGTGTGTGTGTGTGTGTGTGTGTGTGTGTGTGTATCTGTGTGTGTGTGTGTGTGTGTGTGTGTGTGTGTGTGTGTGTGTGTGACTGGATTCAGGCCATGTTAAACAGTATTATTGCCGTGGGGACGAAGGATCTCCTGAAACACTCTGTTCTGCAACGCAGTGAGATGAGCCGACCGCTGCTGCTGCTGCTCCTCTGTCGCTCCAGGAGGCTGTGGGGCTGTGGAGAGGGTGTCTGCTGTTGTCCATTATAGCTTTCAGTTTGTTCAGTGTGCCCATCTTGGGTCCAGTCTCCTGCTGAGCACTGAGCCAGCTTTTTAAACCAGTCCAAACACTTAATGTTTTTGTCAGTCAAGCTGCTTCCCCAACACACTGCAGCATATAAGAGTGCACTGGCTACCACCGTGGGATAGAACATGGTCAACATCTCCACACACACATCAAAGGACCTCAGTGTCCGCAGGAAGAACAGGCGGGTCTGCCCCCTCCTGTAGAGGGCGTCAGTGTTAGAAGACCAGTCCAGCTTCTCACCCAAGAGGACCCCCAGATATTTGTAGGTGTGCACCAACACGATGTCCTCCCCCTGTATGGAGACTGGTTGATGGTGTGACCTCTTTCTTCTGAAATCCACCACCATCTCCTTGGTTTTGGCTGTGGTCAGGTGGAGACAGCACTTATTGCACCAGCCCCTGAAGGCATCCACAAGGTCCCTGTACTCTCACTCCTGATCGCTCCTGATACAACCCACAATAGCTGTATCGTCAGAGTATTTTTGTATGTGTCAGAATTCTGAGTTGCATATATAAAAGCACAGGACCAAAATAAAGGGGAGATGAACATTTCAGGATAGAATTCACAAAAAGAGCAGTTTACATCAATGTCATCTTTTGATTCTTCAAAAAATATTTTGCTGGCTAAAATCTGTGGATCACTTCAAATGACACTTCTTTTACCTTATCTATTAGGAGAAACTTCTGTGGTAAGGACAAATCTTTCCTCTGGTCAATGTCACTAACAAAATCACTCCAATGAAATGGTGTTGCAGGAACAGAGACCATGCTGTCCTGAAACAAAGCCCTTATTCTGTAGTTCATACCTTTACAAAAAGAAAAGCAAACTTTGCCTCATGGAGACTGAAATGGATCAGGGGGTGATACTGTCAAAGACGAAAAGTGGTATCTCCCCCTCCTACTCCTCTTCCTCCTTCATGTGCCTACTTGTGTGACATATTTCTTGTACTTACAATTAGTGTTTGGAAGTTTATCAGAGCTCATTTGGATACACTTGATTATTGGAGACATCCCATCGCTCATATAAATAGGCCACTGTGCACTGCGCAGTTGTGCTCAGGTGAATTGTTGGAACAAATATGTGTGATTAACCACATTGCATTTCAGTTACAGGAGCTGAGAGGACTAATAAAATGAATATACTGAGGTCTTTCGAAGCACATCCAGTGTATATAAAAAATACGAAGCACGTTATTTCCAGTGGAGTCTTTGTGATAAGACAAATATTTTCAATGGTGGAACATTTTCTCTAAATATTGGATGACATGGTATAATATTCAATATTCATCTTGACAGTGTTAGATGAGCGACTCTATGCTTGTTAGTCCTATCAAAGTGAACAGATTGCTAATATTATACGATAACCATCTGCCTAGGGATGTGCAATATTGGATTTTGTGCCGATATCCAATATGCTGCCCGGTCAAACAACTCATTTGACCGGGAACCAATACCAATAGAGTTATATATCCACTTTCTTCCCACCCTACTTTTAGTGATCATCAAGTCCATTCTGTAGTGGCATTGACATCATATTCTGCATGCATAGTCTTATTGCGATGGCCCACCAGCAGATGGAGGCATGAAATATAATACTTTTCAATGTATGTAATATTTATTTATTGTGCAAAATACGAAAAAGCATGTTGGCCAATGCTGATAGTTCATTTTGAAGCCTACACCGATGACACACCCATATTATCAGCATGTTAGCTGATTACGTAATTTTCTTTTTAAAGTCAATATCGGGCGATACTATTGTGCAACCCTGGTTCTGCCATAACTTTACTGAATCCAACATATCATCAAATAACATATTCATGTCCGCTGATTATTGTTAGTCCAAAAACACACCCACATTTCTGCCAAGAAACAGCTGGACTGGCGTGGGGCAGTAGATGGTGGTAAATTGTGAGACACACGTAGTTCTGAAAGCTGCTTTCAGGCTGTATTAGGAAAAGTGCGCATCAAGTGTGGGTTAAATGAATACTTCACCCGCACAGTAACCATTTGTATGACAATTACTCACTGAGTGTTACCTTCATGAAGAAAACTTTGTTTTTATTGCATGAATCCATGGTGAACAGAGAATCCAAAAAAGGTAAACATTCTTCAAGAATTGAAAAACATGTAAATGGGGACTGGACCGCATTTCGACAACAGCAAAACTATATAAAACATCCATTACTCTTACACAACTCGTGCAGTATAATCCAAGTCTCATAACCAGTCGTATGCTCAGTACTTCCCTAACATATGACTTCTCACTAAAACATTACTATGTATAACCCATCAGTGCAAACAGTCTCATGCATGGTTGAGTAGCGTGTGTTACCACAGCTGACCTATCACAATTAGATAAATCCCCCCAGTGTCCGATCAGGAAATGACTAAATGTTAAGGTTACATTTTGTATGACGCCCATATCTATAATGCATTTTAAACATTCTTATTATGTGTTATAATCTGCTTTAGCACTTTATATTTATAGTTACAGTATAGGAACTCATAATATTTATAATTCTTTATAACAATAATCATAACATACTATAAAACATAATGACTTCTGAGGTCAACAATCATAATAATGCATAAATGCTAGTCCCTCTCTGACATTTTCTGGCAATATATTCCACATTGAGCAACACAGAAGCTGAAAGCACTGTCATCATGTTTAGTTCTGACTATTACCAGTGATCCAAAACCAGTCAACCACAGAGGTCTGCGCATTTCATACTGGGTCAGAGGATCTGACAAATATGTTGGGCCAAAACCAATCAGGGATTACTGGACAAGAAGTAGAATTTTGAAGTTGACTGTAAGAACCTGGTAGCCAGTGTAGTGATCTAAGAACTGGAGTTATATGCTGAGCCTTTCATGTTACAACCCTGGCAGGAGCATTGCGGATCAGCTGAAGCTCCCTTATTGCTCCCTTGGACAGATGCAGGAACAGTCCACTGCAGTAATCCAGCCTGCTAGAAATAAAAGCATGTGCAATTATGATCTGACATCAAGTCTTTGATTCTTGAGCTATTTTTAAAGGTAATAGAAGATCCCCTAGATCTACTTTGTTGGAACCAATCCAGCAGCATCCATAGAAGTTGCAGGAGAGAATCAAGAACTAATGTTACTGAGCACCAGTTGAAAAAGTAATACCAAAGATAACTTTGTTTGCATTGAAAACTATGTAGTGGTCAACAAAAACAAATTGCAATATGCAAAATAAGTGGATTGAAAATTACAGATTTTAGAAACTTGTTTGAACAAATAAGGAGAAAGTCAGTCTTGATGTGGGACTTGACTCAGGACTTGTTAGTCTTGACTTGAGACTTGATTAAGGATTTGAGTGTGAAGACTTGAGACTCACTTGTGACTTGCAAAACAATGACTTGGTCCTACCTTTGCAACAAACTCTATGTAGGGAGGGGTTTGAGATGAAAAGTCAGTGTTGAATTATTTCAGCTCATTCACTCGTTCATTTGCTGTAACCGCTTATCCTGTTCAGGGTCGCAGAGGGGCTGGAGCCTATCCCAGCTGACACTGGGTGAGAGGCGGGGTACAGTTCGCCAGACTATCACAGGGCTGATAGAGACAGACAACTATTCATGCTCACATTCACACCTACGATCAATTTAGAGTCAACCATTGTCTTTGGACTGTGGGAGGAAGCCAGAGTACCCAGTGAGAACCCATGCTGACTCGGAAAGAACATGCAAACTTTGCAAAGAAGGGCTCCCCCACCCCCCGGGGCACAAACCCCCCAACTAGAGTCCAAACCAGGAACCCTCTTGCTGTGAGGCGACAATGCTAACCACTGTACCATCGTGCTGCCTTACTTCTTTTAACTATGTTAGTTCACTTGCATCTCTAAGTAACGTAATTATTTTAACACAAACCGTGATCTTGTCCTAAACCTAATCAAGTAGTTTTGGTGCCTAAACCTCTCTAAGATGCTGTTCTCTGAAATGTTCCTTCTGTTTTGTGAATTTGTTTTGTGTAGTTATGTTTTGCACTTTTTGGCCACCACATTTGACATTTCCAACTGTGAAAAGTGCTGGAAGTGACTACTTCAAACAGCTCAGTAGAAGCAATGTCTTTAAAAAGGCTCTATGATGTTGGACTTATTTGTTGGAGCCTCCATTGAACACTGCAGTGTTAAATTTGTTGATGAAAACTTTTTTTTTAATTTATTTTTTTTATTAGCAACAACCTTTTTTTCATGATGGAACCAAGACAATGACAATATAAAAACAGATCTTGATAATAATACTTTCCAAGCTGGCTCTGGCTGCTGAACTTCACAGCTGATTCCAACAGGACTCCACTCAGTCCAGACTGTCTCAAGATAGTTTATAGGTTGATGCTGTTTGAAAGGCAGGTAGGAGATTCAGTTATCTTTGAGTGTAGTTATGCTAAAAGCAGATCAGTTTTCTCTGACAGAAATGAGAGTTTAGTTTCAGTCACCAACTCTGTCAGAGACTTTTAACCTCCAGACTAACATATTGCAGATTAAGAAAGAATTCAGGCTTTAATAAAGTTATTCTTAACAATGAGATAGATAAGTCAGAGTTTTCAATGAAGCTGGGTACAAATCCTAGTTGTCTCAGATTAGTTATTTGTGGTGTCAAAGTTTTTGAGAGCATAAATGATGCTGAGCTTTTCAAATCTTGACCAGTAAGTGTGGGCTTGTAAATCACACCTTAAACCTGTCAAACACTGCTGGAGAAATGACAGTTTGTAAGTGTGTGGAAATAATTTGTAGTTGTAGAAAAAAAACGTGTAAATAATAATTTTACACATTCTGTCACCTTGATTCTAATTTCTGATACATGAATTAGCCTCACTGGATTAGTTTAAAGATTAAAAACATATAGAAAATATAATGACAAAAAGTCAATTAAAACGTGTCTCAAGACTAAGACTGAATCTAAAATGGTAGTCAAAATTAACACTGGAATACTGGTGCTGTTCACAATGTATGAGGGGCCCGGCAGCTTATTTTGCCCTCCATGACAGGTTAATCTGACCATACCCTTAGAACAGTGTTAACCATTAAAAACAAGCACATTTAACATACAGAGCCACCTTTGATTTTACTTAATTTTGCCCTTTTGTAATTGTATCAGTATTTGGCATATATACCCAGTTAGATATTAGGGAACGCAGACAGTTATTATATAACTTTTGGACTGGACTACTCTGCGACATTTCTTGCATTTTTTTATTCGAAAGGAAGGAGCTTCTAGTTTTTTTGTTAGTCAAGTCAGTTACAAATAAAAGAGAGGAGGATCAATAAACAGGGTGTTAACAGGTACAAAAGGCTTCCAGTCACTGGGGCCTGGCTGCCGAAAAATCAGAGACTGTAGGTGCTTTGACTTAAAAAAGTAGTCTTTATTTGAAATGATTTTCCTGCTCATCAGTGACAGACTGTGGCCACAGGCTGAGAACCAACATGTGGAACTGAATTCTCTTATTTTGCCAGTGTATCACAGAGTAGCAGCAACGTAGCCATACAGTAATTCACACATTGGTACATATTTAAAAACCAAACTGACATAGGACATAAAACACACAGTGCAACATTCACATCTTTTCCTATGATATCTTTTATATACAGCCGGGTCCCACGCTGAGACCTAGTGTTTCTTTGCCTTGTCCCTTTTCTTCTTCTCTTGGTATTCAACGATCTTTCTGTGAAATATTCCTGCATGACAAAAGGACAGGAGCTTAAATTAGTGTGCTATAAAAACATTGCGTTGTTTCAACATGAGCTCAAATTACAAGATTCAGTAACTTATGATAGTAAAATATGAAATGGTTCTAAATATGATAATTAGACAATTTTGGTTGAGTAGACTTGAAACTTATTAAACTACATTTGCAAAACAACTACATTAAATTACATGCTGATGATAAATGTGAGCGGTTTTAGTGTAGGTATAATTGTTCAAGTTAGAATTTTCACACTTGTGTTTGTTGAAATTTTAATCAAACACTCATTGGTGTAGGAACTGATGTTGCAAGTTGTTATGGTGGTTGAGTTCGTTAAAGAAAGGGCACAAATAGTTCTAGCTAATTTCTATTGCCTTTGTTTTGGTGTTAAGAACAAAGTGATAATATCTGGGTGCTGGGTGTATGAGGACAGAGTCATGGGCAGTTAAATGAGATCAGTTTTTCTGCCCGCATTCCTTAATGTGAGAATCTCTTGCAGTGGCATTATGATAACCATATTTGGCTCATATGACTGTGTGTCAAGCTGGGACTGTTTATTAGCCTGATTGGGTTAAGCTGTATTGATTGAGCGAATGCGAGCCAGTGTTTCCCCCCTAGAGGGTTCAGATCCTCCTGACTCCTGGGCTGTCATTGGTCCTCTGATCTTTAAACTGGTAAAGCAGTTAAAGATTAGTCGACTACCCTAACCACTATTTTATTGAATATTCTAAAGATTATTTTTTATTACTCAATTGATACAAAACTTAGATAGATAGATAGCCTTTATTGTCCCATGGGGAAATTTGTTTTCACAAACTGTCACAACATTTGGATACACAAAAACACCACCAACAAACACAATGCACAAACACCACCAGACATGAACAACCGATACATATATCACACTCGGGAGGACAGGGTCCATATGAAGTTATTTGGGGAGGTTGTTAAGTACAGAGATGGCAGACGGGACAAAGCTCCTCTCCATCTCAGGGTCCTGTATCTGCGCCCAGACGGCAGCAGTGCAAAGTGTGGGTTGAGAGGGTGATCCGAGTCATTGGTTACTGTTCATGCGAGACGTGTGACAGATAGGTGGTTGAGCTCTGTGAGGTTGGGTGTGGGATGTTTGATGATTTCGGATGCGGTGTGTGTTATTTTTGTTAGTTTGTTCCTGTTAGTGGTGGACAGCATGTTGTAGAAACAGGGGGAACAGTAGAGAAGGATGGGTTGAATGATACTGGTGTACAGTAGTGACAGAAGGTGGGGGGCAACAGAGAGGGCACGGAGCTTGCGGATGACATGGAGTCTCTGCTGGGACCTTTTGTGAATGTCGGTGATGTGTTGATCAAATGTCAGTTTATTGTCCATAGTGAGTCCGAGGTATTTGAAGTGGCTGACCTGTTCACCTGTTTGGTTGTGGATTGAGGTGGGGACCAGTCCAGAGGCGGGTGTGCGTAAAGTCCATGACCATTTCTTTTGTTTTGACCACGTTCAGTTCCAGAAAGTTATTGGTGCACCACTGAGTGAAGTGAGAGATGGAAAGTTGGTAGGCAGTAACTGAGTTATTGTCACTGAGCAGACCTAGGATGGCAGTGTCATCTGAGTACTTGTATTATGTGGTGATTGGTGAGGGGCTGATGCAGTCATTTGTGTAGAGGGCGTAGAGAAAAAGGCTGAAGACACAACCCTGGGGGGCTTCGGTGTTGGTGATGACGGTTGATGATGTGACTGTGCCTATCCTTACAGCCTGTGGTCTATTGGAGAGGAAGTTGTGAACCCAGCGGATGACGAGTGGAGATATGTTGAGGTGACGGAGCTTCTTGATCATCTGGTGGTGTTGGATTGTGTTGAAGGCTGAGCTGAAGTCGATGAAGAGGATGGATGCAGAGGTGCCAGGTGATTCCAGGTGTTGAAGGAGGGGGTGGAGGAGACATGCTACAGCATCCTCCGTCCCCCGTCTGGCATTGTATGCAAATTGATGTGGGTCCAGCTGTGGTCTGACGACTGGCGGGATGATGTGGAGGATGAGTTTTTCCAGGCATTTCATTATGATGGAGGTGAGTGCAACTGGACGGTAGTGACTTGGTTCAGAGGGGCGTGGTTTCTTGGGTACAGGGATGATGGTTGATGTTTTCCAGATGGTAGGGATGGATGCTGACCTGTATGAGTCCCAGAAGATGGAGTGAAGAGGGGGGCCAGTTCCATGGCGCAAAGCTTTAACACCTTGGCTGAGATGTTATCTGGCCCGGGTGCCTTTCCAGCTTTGCACCTGCTCAGCTGCTGCTGCACATCCACTGTGGTGAATGGAGGGTGTGCAGGTACATCTGGGGGAGGGCTTTGATCAGCTCCTGACATGTGGCAGAGTGGTCTTGGGTGTCAAACCGTGTGTAGAAGGAGTTCAGGGTGGCAGCAAAGGTGGTGGGATCTGTGATTGTGGAGTGAGCCTGGCTGGGTAGTTGATTGGTGAGAATCTTTACTTTATGGAACGCCTGTTTAGTGTTCATGGTGCTGAATTCCTGCTCCAGTCTGTCCTTGTATTTGTGTTTGGCTTTGATGATGCCATTCTTTATTCGTCTGTTGAGTGAGTTGACAGCAGTCCAGTCCTTGCGTTGAAAAGCTTTGTGCTTTTCCCTCAGGCTGTTTTTAATGTGGTAAGTGATCCAGGGTTTGGAGTTAGGATATCTCCGGACAGTTCTGATGGGGATGGTGCATGAGACACAGAAATGAATGTAGTCTGTTATCAGTGACACCCTGTGATCCAGATCGCCCTGAAAAATGTCCCAATCTGTGCAACCATGTGAGCCCTGTAGTTGTGTAATGGCATTCTCCGACCAGAGGGCAGCGTGGTGGATGTGTGGCTTTGTTTGCGTTCCAGTTCCGGTTTGTAGCGTGGCAGCGGGAAAACAACATTTTGATCGGAGTAGTCGAGTGGAGGGTGTGCGTGGGCGATAAACACATCAGAAATGGGATTAATAAAGTGTATATATATATATATATATAAAAATCCAAAAATAAATAATGAAAACTTGTCTCATAAATATTTAAATATTTTATTTGATCATCTTCTCTTCAAACAATGACAACAGCAGCATATTTTAAAATTACTCTAATTTCTTTGTGAAGCCGATATGTGACAGCAGACCTACATAAAATCTGGACCTGGATCATATCTTTGAGTCGGGTTATTTTTGTGTGTGTGTGTGTGTGTGTGTGTGTGTGTGTGTGTGTGTGTGTGTGTGTGTGTGTGAGAAATGTTCCCTGTTCTCACCTTGCTGCGGTCCAGGCTGCTGCTGCTCCACCTCCTGGATAAACAGGTCAAACATCTGCGTCTGGATGAACTTTTTGACAAAGTGTCGGGTGGTCTTGGACTCAATGGCCTTGTAGAAACTTCTCTTTTCAAACACCCCCTGCTCTCCAGCATGGCTGTATTTCACATACGAGCTGTAATGGCCGACTGTTTTCACAAAGAAGTGCAGGAAGGCTTCTGACACCACCCGGTTCATCTCCTCCACCGCTGAGACAAAATAGAGAAAACAAAAAACATTTGATGATGGAACTATATTTCAGCTCCTAAATGATTCACCTGTGTTTGACTTTGGTTGCACTATACTCACTTGATGCTTTTTGTCTGTTACTTAGTGACTCTAGTATTTCAGTTTGGAGCTTCGGGGGCAGAATAGAACTTTCATCACCTATCTGGAAATGCAACATTTTTCAATTGTACACATTAAATGGTTGTTCCCTCTAAATTTCAAAATTAGAATTATTTACTCAAACAATTTATTGATATAGCACTTACTGAAACAATGAAAGTCTTCTTTTTATCCTCAGATAAGTCCACCACCAGCAGCTGTGTGACAGAAAATAACAGAATAAGGAGGTCACATACTCTGTACAAGCTGAGCAAAGTTTTGGTTGCTTATGAAGATGTTTTGTTGTGTTGTCCATGATAACTCACATCCCCCTGGTCAGTGACCAAGTCCAGCAGGTGTTTCTGAACTCCCAGCAGGTACGGGGTGGGAGCCATCACTACATCAATCAAGATTTCCGGAACAATGGAGATCAAGGTGTGCTGCCAGGTGAAGGGGTAAAGGAGAGCTGCTACTGCATGAATGACCTGTGATAACGTGCTGTAGAGACACAACAGAGCTGATTTTAGAACTGGTTCTAACCTAACTGTTCAAGTTTGATGGGCCAATGTGTTTGATCACAAACACAAGTTTTTTTCAGTTCTTCCTTTTATTTGTGTTCTTTCAATGTCAATGCCATGCCAGTGACCGTTACACCTAAACACTTTCTCATTGTCACCAGATCAGTCAATCAGCCTTCAAAACCTCTTCAAGATACATTTAAACTCATTTAAGACTGATTTGTGGACACAAGATAATTGTGTTCATTAAAGTTTTGCAGGTTAATGTAACTGTAAGTATTGTATTTATGTGGTCCAGTGCAGAGGCAATAATCAAAAGATGGATAAATGGAATGAGATGAAGTGTTTGTGGCAATCATGACCTCCCAAACTCAAATTTAAGACTATATCATGACTTATATCATGACTTTGAAGAAAAACTAATCAGCTTACCCTCAAGTCAGACAGAAAGTTTTTGCCAAATTTTAAGAAATTCCGTTAAGGCATCTCATGCTCATGAGAGTGGGATGGACGGAAAGACAGACAGACAAACTGAAAACATAATGCCTCTGGCCACAGCTATCATCAGAATGGAGGCATAAAAATGATAGCAAAACAACTCAAAACAGTATTGGAAAAGTATCTGCTGAAGAACTAGAGCTGCAATGAACAATTACTTTTCAATCAACAAATTAATTGATAAAATTTATCAATTAATTTGTTGATTAGTTTTGATTCACACATTAATTGATTTTAGCAACAACAGAGCCAGAAAATATTGATAAAATCCATCAATATTTTTACAGTCCATTACAGTTTTTCAAAGCTGAAGGTGACTCTTACTCATTTCATCTAGACAGTCCTAGACATTTAGACATTTGCTCTGACCTGTTGGTTTGGTGTGAAAAACAAGAACTTGGGTACGTCTCCATTGCATCTATACATGTGAGTGTACAGGTGAGTGTGTATTACCCCAGTTCATCAGCAATGAACACGATCCGTCTCTCCAAGACAGCGGCAGCAAACACCAGTAACACCTCGTCATCTGTCAGGCAAGCAAACAGCGTTGCAAAGTTTACGTGCTCCAGCCAGGAATCCAGTGGCCGGGTCAGTCTGATGATCTAGTGGAGAGTCACTACTGTCACAAATATGTCAACAGTGGTACCAGCATGTCATCACTCAACTGACAAGGCACTGACTTGTCTCTCTTACTACACCCCTGTCTGGTTCTGAAGGCACTAAGCCTTACTTAGCTTTAAAGGAAGGGATGAGGTGGTTTCAGTGTTTTTCATGATTTCTTTCATCCACTTCACATTTTGGTACATATTAGAGCAACACCTTCACTGCCATCATGAACACAGCTAGAGAACCCTGTCTTTGTCCTTCCTTCACCCTGAGGGTTGGTCACCGTTACTACAGCTAAAACATTGGCCTGCATGAATACTGGATATGACTGTTGAAATGTGGTATGCAGCCTGATGGCTTGAGTGTTAAGCTTCTGCTTTGAGGCAAAGATTAGGAAACACAGAACAGGTTCAGACACAGCTCCACATGAACACACCCACCTGGAGGATCTCACTATATGAAGTCACTGACATTACATTACACTCATGCTGTGTGTCAGCACATGTTATTCTTGAGGGTTTTTTTGTTTTTGTTTTTTGAAGAAGAACTGGGGACCCTTGTTCTATTTCCAGAGTTCTTTGGAACTTAACAATAAGGCTGCCCTGTCTAAAGTAATGACTTAAAGTCTATCTGCTTAATCTTGGCCTTTTATGTCACTGAATGTAGTTGCATTTCCTTAATGCAGCTTGGCTGAAGTCCCAGCACATATTGGGACATCCTCTAGATTATTGTGGAGGAAGATCTCATTATGTAAGGCTCTCTAAAATCTCTGATATACATGTGTCCTGTATTTCAGCTCAATCAGCTGCAAAACAGGCTGCTGTGTAATCCTTGTGGGCAACTAAGCACCCTCAGTGTACGTCCACTGAAAATGGTTGTTTTTGCCTCTGACTGCCTCAGACTGTGACAACATCACTGAAAGGATCCCTACCGAGGTCGATCTTTTTGTTAAAGAGTAAGATCCCTTTTGATTAACCAAAAAAAAGACCCGCAACGGCTATCATCAAACTAACCGGACTCCATTTAAATGAACAGTGAGTTTATCATTGTAAAACACACTTTACTGGTCAACAGAAGCAAAATAAACTCACAAAAACGGTACTGTGCCAACAATCACCAAGTCTGGCTTGGTTGAGATAAACCCTTCATTCATCCTGTCAGATGTGAAAATATGCTGGCTCTGATCTATCTCTGTAGGGATCCGTCCCATAATATCAGGCACTTAATAACAATCTGAGAATAACAATCTGAGCCTGTCAGTGGGAAAAACAAACAACTTTAGTGGATGTACATTGACGGTTCTCAATTGCCCACAGGAAATAGGGCAAATAGGGTCTAGGTTGGAAAATATCAAAGATACCAAAGTATAATAAAAAACCAGAAGGGATGAATTATCATCATTATTATTATTATTATTATTATTATTATTATTATTATTACAGTACATAAAGCACAGAAAATATACATTACTGTACTGTAACGGTATATAACAAAAATTCATGATATAATCAATTAAATCAATGATCCAGTGGCATGAAATGACGGATTGATTAACTGATAAAAATGACTTTCCAGCTCTGTATACAACAGTAGTGACAGTGTTTGCTGCTGGTCTTATTGATGCTACCTGAAACACCACAACAAAGCCTCCTGCAGCACTATCCCACTTTGAGATGACAGTTCTATAATGTCTCCTGACAGCCCACAATCACATACAAAAACATTTTAGTACTAACATTACCACCTACAGCAGGCAAGAGACAAGACTTCAGACTTGCAAATTAAACGTAATCCTTAATACATTATAAGGCCTTTAAATGGCGGAAACTGACTTTAATGCATTTTAAGACTTTTCAGAATTGGCAGATGTGTGGAGTACTGGCCATCACTTCTAAAACCTCAGAACTGCTGACATAGCTAAAAATAGGTCCAACACAGCCAGAAACATGAGCAATCAAACAATTAGACAGGTTGTAATCAAGCCAACAGTTTAGCCCCAGGGTCGGTAACCTTCACTATAAAAAGAGCCATTTTTGACCAGAATAATAATAATAATAAAAATAAATAAATAAATCATCTGGAGCTGCAAAACATATTTGAGCTTCATATGATGGTAACAAAGCATACTGAGTCTAAATTAGCCTATCAACATTAGTAATAGGTCTAAACAAGCATTCATTAAAATGTTTTACCACAAGGTGGTTAATCTGCAGTGGGCTCTTTATGATTATTTGGTACTTAAACTTTGCAGCATAGGCTGTAAAAGCAAACAAACCTGTCCACACACTATTAAATCCTCTATTTTTCCTACAAGATTTTTCCTTTTTTGGATTTGAAATCCATAGCTAGGCTAGCTAAGGAGACCCAAGACTAGCTACTGCTATTGAGGTTTGGCAACATTTAGGGGAAGGTACCAGTCCATAGATGTATGACACACATTTTGGTTGATAAAATGGTAAAACTTTTTTTTTTATTTGGCGAATAGGCTACACATTTTTACAGTTGGAAAATGTAAGAACCTCTTAAGGTTTACAACAATGATAAATGAAAATTAAAATGTTAACAAACAACCATTATTCATTTCCATATTGTTTTTGTCAAAGCAACAGGGAGCCACTAAGGTGGGGCTCTGGAGCCACATGCGGCTTTGGAGCTACAAGTTGCGTACCCCTGGTTTAGCCAGACAATCCAAGTTTTTATTTGGATGTAGAGCTGAAAGTGCACAATGTGCAGTGAGTCTGTAAAGTGTGATGGATGGTTACAACCAACAGTTTGGGTGATAATTTCACTGTCAATCTTCATTTTCATTTCCAAATACTTTTGTATAACCTGGAGGTTTGTTTCATCCTGTCTGACTATCTATCGCTTTTCTGTGTGCAATTGACATTTTCTTTGCAAAGTTATATATATATATATATATATATATATATATATATATATATATATATATATATATATATATTTATACACATACATATATATATATATATTATATAGCCTACATATATTATATATAGCCTATGTTTAAAAAAAATTATGGCAAAACGTAGTTTCTTCCAACACTAGAATTAAGATTAGATATTCACAAATGAAAAAACACTAATGGTCGGTGATAAGTAGTGTTTAACTTTTGATTGAACGCTAAATTAAAACCCTTGGCGCACACTGCAGCACAATCAAACAGATGCGCAACTCAGAGCATCAGAAGTGTCTCTGACACCACACTCACAGCGGACCGGTGGAACTGGAAAATGCACATTAGGCCTACTAGTTACTACTTATGTTTTTCAAGTGGCAAATCTGGCACTCTCTGACATGTCTGCCAGCTCTGAGTGCGCTTGTGTCAGTATTGGACTGGACTGGACGCCGAAGCTTCGAATTTTTTTTTCACAATCGAATCCCGTGCCATCAAACGAAGCTTCAAAGCTTTAAAGTTTTGGGGTCAGCCCTAATATATATATATATATATATATATATATATCTTTTATTTTGTTGGTAACCATTATATTTGCAATATGACACTCGAGTAAGCTTACCGTCATTATTGCAAGTCACAAAAGCATAGATCACACCCTCGAGTAATATTGCTTAACTGGATACATTTTGGATCAGTGCCTTTTGTCTATTAATTCTGTTACACTAAAAATGGTTTGAAACTTCCTTAAACAGGAAAACCAAACACAGAGACTTTTGATGCCAATATTATCAAACTCTAAGTAGACTCTCATGAGCAGGAGGAGGGGTTCTGGTCTGACCTCGGTGCCCGACTCAGGAATGAAGCTCTTAATCTCCACAGTGTTTCCTGGAGCTGGGAATGGAGCCTCCCTCAGCTTCTGCATGAATGGGTAGATCATGGCCATGGAGATCTGCCGCCGCTTCTCCACCTCATCAAATATCTGCACACACACACACACACACACACACACACACACACACACACACACACACACACACACACACACACACACACACACACACACACACAATCATGATACAGTACAGATAAATACTAATACAACCCAAACTTCTTAATAAATTCTTTTTTAATCCTAATCTATGGCTGTGTTTGGTCTATGTGCTAAATTGTGGCCAAACAGACAATCAGTGATCGCGTGAACTCCTGGATATTAAATGATCTGCTATTTTCTGTTGTGGTTCCAGTAGTATTTCTTCTTTAAGAAGCTACTGAAGTAGCATATTGCATGACACAGTTACGATCTGTTTGAGTCAAATCATTGAAGACTGCTGTAATTTAATAAATTCAACATTATTGTTAAAACACAAACCTGCATCAGACTGTCACTCCTGACAAGACCACTACCCCTGAGACTATAGGCCTGTTTCCACTGAAGAAGTTCCTGGTAATATTTGGGGGGCAGGAACTTTACAGGAACGTCCTCTCGCTGGGCCCTCTCAACCGCCATGTCTCCACTGAGAGGGCGGAGTAATAGGAAGATTCCTGTAAAGTTACTGGGCTCTGGATGTGACGTAATCGTTGCGCAACCATTTTGACCGGGGCGACTCGGCAAAGAAACACACAAAGAAGAACAACAACAAAGAAGAAGAAGCAGAAGTAAGAAGAAGAAAGCAGACGTAAGAAAGATGATTATCAACATGAAAGGAGCTGAGGTGGTTGCTGGGTCCTGAAAATTACACTGGAGCAGAGTCTAGAGTAGTTATTGCCCGATAAAACATTAAAAACTGATCATGGTGGTTGAGTTGTCATGCAGCTCCCACCGGCTGCACATTGGCTGCAGCAGTTCCTACGTGAATTATGGGTGTTGTAGTTTGAAGAAGAGAAGACAGCGCAAATTGCAGCCGCAAGGACAGGGAAGCGCAGGCAGCCACGAGAAGGAGTGATTTGCACGTTGCAGTGCAGCCTCTTGTTCTAACTGTTCAAAATGTTCTATAAACTGATACAGCTGTAACGAATGTACCAGGTGTCTGTTATTTTGTTATTTTTTATTAAGTTTAAAAGACAAGTGCACTTACATTGATCACTTCCATGAAATAAAACGAGAAATTGGAAAAGAGGAAAATAATTTAGAAATTGTTAAAATAAAATTAGGGAACTGATCACAGATGTATTGTTTCTGTATGTTTTTACATCTATTGTTGCGTTAATCTGCAGCTATGCTTTTAATGAAGTTGACATGTCATGACAATCAAGCACCCCCCTCGTGGTTGAGACTGAAGGTTGCAGCACTCTTTATTGGGACTAATCTCAAAAACAATAGAATGGCTAGGTGTACTGCATCTGTGTTCAAGTGTGTTATTGTTGAAAACAATAATTATGACTTTATAAAACCACTTTTTGTAATATATATCGATCTTTTGATCATCTGCCACAATAATGCAATGAATTTAAATGAAAATACCTCAAGTTGGGGGCTTTTCTCTGTAATTTTGAGATGAGATTAAAAAAGAGATTAATTAGAGCAATTAATTACAGACCGTAATTAATGAATCTCTCCATTTTTTTTTAATCTCTTGACAGCACTAGTCATAACCATTGTCAAGCTGCCGAAGGCACACCGGCGCTCTCACCGACAATGACGCAGTCAGGGTGCACAGTAGTCTCTCTCTCGTCTGATGCCAACCCTTCTGCAGTGTCCACCACATCTGTAATATAGCCTATTCTCCCTGCCAATCACCATCTTCACAGTCAGCCTGTTTCATTCACATTGACCTCAATGTCGCCTAGGGGTGAGAATCACCAGAGGATCCACAATACGATATCATCAGGATACTTAAGTCACAATACAATATTATTGCGATTTTAGATATGCAACTCTAAATTATTACCCAAAGGAAAACTTTGTGCTGTGCTGTGCTGTGCTGTGCTGTGCTGCTGTGCGAGCAGTGTGCTACACACTGTCCATAACAATAACTATGTCAGGTAACAAACTGCGTCGGGAGTGTTGCCCAGGGCGCCATTTAGGCTAGAACCGCCACTGACTAAAGGAACAGCACAAAATAACTTAACGGCTGTTGATTTTGGAGCTGAAGGCAAGACCAATAACATTCTACAGCTACATGGTTACAAATTTACATTTCCAGTTTCCTATAGTTTTGATATTTTGGAAATTCATTATGTACAACTCCATTTAGTTGCATGAAGAAATAACCTGAAAGCCATTTGAAAAGATTTGCCCATTTAGAAATGTTGAGTTGAACACACCTTGGAGAAGAGGCCGAAACAAGCCAGCGTGCTGATGATACAGTAAGCCTCAGGTGGTCGAGCTCCTTTCCCTCCAGGCTGCAGATTGGAGAGTGAAAGAAGAGTAAACTTAAATGAACATAGGACTTGAGGTCCAAATGATGACATAGTGAAGATACCTTCAGTGTACATACTGACCAGTAACCTCCTGCAGTATCCATTTCTTCTGCTGCCATCAATCTCAGTCAGAACAAAGGAGAAAGTCTCACTGGAAATGAACCAGTAAAACTCAGAACATTGGATGTACACTGATGTACAATGAACTGAACTATGAATATGGGAATAAAAGTTATCAAAGTGATAAAACAGCTGAGAGAGGAGCAGTTGTACCTGTGGTATTCTGTCAGAGGAGCCCAGTTGATGCCCTCTGGGAAACAAAACAGAGTGATTGCCTTTAGCGTCTTCTCCTCCTCCTCCTTCTGAAACTTCGCCATTCCATCCCTCTGAAAGTAAACAACCAGACACCTGTTCTTAAAAGAAAATCATTGAACATCACTCATTTTTTGGTTGCCTTTGCTTTACAGTGGTAACAAAGCCCAATTATCCTGAAAGAAACCTCAGGTCCTGTGGTTGTATTTGATTTTACACTAATTGATAATGATAGCTGCAATGTGTCTGACTCAGCACACTGCCCTCAGACTGCCCTATTGTATGTACATTTTGTTCCACCATTAAACTGACCTTGGGAAACTGGTAGGAGATCTGAGGTTCGTAGCTGCTGCCATCCTTGGTCTTCTTGAGGCTGACCACCACCAGATACTCAAAGAAGTACTGACCACTGACATAGCGGAGCTGCCTGGATGTGTTGTCTGCCACCACAGGGCCCAGTGGCTCTGTAGGCTCAGGGTCTTTGACTCCTACACAGAAATGTAGAAATACATCATGCTTTAGCATGCAGGGTGACCACTGTGATCCTGAAGGAAAGGTTTACAAGCCTCACTGGATGGGCACTTGGTCCCTGACCTGAGACAGTTTGTATCACATAGTGCCATGCCTTTTAGTCTTGACTCACTACAGCTTGTCACTTTACACTCCCTGTTGTGGAGATTATAAATGTTATTGAAGACTGGAGGAAAGGAAAAAACACTAATTTTGGCAGAGATGGTTGCTGAAAGACAGGGGTGATTCTAGGATCAGAGGTTTAGGGGTGCTGAGCACCCAGAGAGCTGCCCGGCCAGGCAAGATAAATTTCACTGTTTTGTACATTTTAACGCAATTTCATTCCCACATTTGTGAAAGACAAGCACAACACTTTTTGGGAAAGTCTGTGACTAAACCATCAAATCTGATAAAAGTTATTTAAATGTTGAGCCACAGCAAAAGAGGAATGGATTGGAATCATAAAAGAAACATATCGTAATCCTAATTTCTGGGGGAACACAACTCATTTTGATACAGCAGCTCCTCAACATACACATAAACAGTATGTATGTTTCTGGAGTAAACCTGCCCCCTATAGTTAGTACCAAAAATACTGATAAGAATGCTAATAAATAAAGTCCTCTCTCTGCTCCTCTCTCTCTCTTTGTACTGTCAACCAAAAGGCAAATAACCAAACAATGCTTTTAATATCTAATAAGAGGTATAAACTGATACATTGATCCAACTTACAACATCATCCTAGATAGATAGACCATTTGATCTTACACTCTTACCTGAACCTGGCTCTTTTTTGTTTAGTTTTTTTCCAAAAAAACAATCTTATATCCATGATGAGGCTGGCTGTCTGTCTGTACGCACACACGCACACACACACAATAGGAGTTATAATGTTATAATGTTATAATGTTTATGGGCATCCAGTCAGTTAGCTAGTCATGCACATGACACAACAGCTAGCTTGTCTCATTCCAATTCAAACAGAGGACAGTGGTACTGACCACCTGTAACGTTCCCTAGCTAGACAAAATGTCAGCTAACTCCTACCTAACAACATAAACAGTGACCTACGATTAAATGCAGCAAAATGAGGACTGGTAATGATAATAATGTGTTGGTATTGAGTGGTAGAAGTTAAGCAAATGTGCCGCATGTCACCCACTCTGGAAGGCAGCGCATTGCTCTGTGCAGATAGAGCGCTCAGAGCCCGAGTCTTGGAAAGTTGGGAGGGATGGGGTGGGTCAAACCATTTTTGAGGCAAGGGGGGGTGCTACTGTATTTTTGTTGTTAAAATATTACGTTTCAACCAAGTGCTGTATAGTTTTGACACTTTTCTAGCTTGTTAAAAAAAGGACATAGTAATAAAAAAAAAAAAAAAAAATCTCTCAAATTTTAGGGGTGCTGGGATTCAATTTAGGGGGCTAGAAGAATAGGCTAGAAACGCCTATGCTGAGAGACATGGCCCATAAGACGGAGCCAGGTGACTAAATTATTCTAAAGAATGCCCTAAATGAAGGGACGCAATATGTTTCAACCTGCTTACTGTCTTTGTTTTTAAGGGGATTCATTTTTGGAATTTGATTCCCTTTTCAAATAGGAATTGTGCAAATTTGCAGGAAAGCCCAATCAGTCTTCGTTCAGCATTGGCAGTATAAAAACAAAATCAGGGAGTGCAGCGAAATGCCGCCTGCATACTTTTGTTCATGAGCTTGCCTGCAAAATGGCCCAACATTCACCAAAATTCTGGCAATGTAAAAGGGGCTAATGTCATGATAGTGGGATCCACATTGTGTGTAAGATTTTCTAAGGATGTGCAGTCTTTGTTGACACTTTTATGACACTTTATGATTATATACAAAATGGTGATGATTTAGGGTGCATTCACACCAGGATAGTCTGGGGGACTGGGAGGGGAATGCCGAAAAATTTCAAACCTTCATTGTTTTGGCTCACTTTCACACTACACTTTCTCAAGCGGACCAAACCACCTGGACAATGTCACACAGTTACAACAGCTGCTGGTTTGGGGCGACTGCCCAAAATGACCACTGACCAGGAAGAAAAAAAGCATGAGGAAGAAGAAAACCCGGCTCATTGATTGGCCAGGCCTGAAAATGGAAATCCTTTCGCTTCAGTCGGCTTGGCCACCACAAAAACAATGGAGCAACACCAAATTTATGCATCTCCTCACTACTCCACATCTGCCCACAAGACATTTTCCAACTTTTTCTTTATTTACCTCTGCTTCTCCCAGTTTGCGCTGTTTGCTTTGTTTTTGGCGCAGTGCCAAAAACACGGTAGAAAATGTACTGCACTCTACATCATTTCCTCTCTTTGGTCTGCTGGATAGTCTGTTTACATTTCCCACTGTAAACGAATTGCACCAGGGTTCACTTACAAGTGAATCGAGACCCCCAGTTTTAAAGCAGACCAGGGTTCACTCGTTTGGTCCAGAGTTCAAATGAGCATTCACACCACTCAAAATGAACTGAGCTATCCGTGGAAGCGGACCAGGGTTTGTTTACAGCGGACCAAATAGCAATGGCGTCCTTAGGCGTGGACTGACACTAATTCTCATTTGGATTTTTTTTAAACATATTTGATTTTTATGATGTGAGAGGGAGAAATCATTCAAAGGAGCGCTAGCCGCTACTCTTTTGCCTAGAAGATCAGCTCTGTACTCGGGATTTCAGGTAAATAGGCTATACGATACTGCTTGTTAAGGTTGCTTATCAACCTCAAACGCAACCTGCCGCAGTGCTTTTGAAAGCTGGCACAAAAAAGACAAGAGTAGCTCCCAGCGCTCCTTTAAATGGCTTCTCCCTCTTACGGCACAAAAATGTTTAAAATAATCTAAATGAGAATTACAGGCAGTGGCCTGATCAGAAGAGAAACCAATATAATCAATGAAAACCATATACTGGGTGATTTCATCTCCTGACAACTGGCCTAGATCGGTATGGACTCATTTCAACTTGGTCTGAACGCCTAAATCATCACCATTTTGTATGTACTCGAAAACTGTTTCCCCACCTTATAAGCGTCAACAAAGACTGCACGCCTTTAGAAAATCTTATACACAATGTGGATCCCCCTGTCATGACACTAATTTATAGCGTTGATAGAAAGTGCAGTGATATTTATTAATTCCATATCATTATGTACTCTGTGTTGTTGGGTGTTGTTAACACAGTTTGCAGGTGTATGATACTGTGGTTGGTAAAATGAAGTAATTTTTGCAGTGAAGTCAACAATATAATGAGGTACTACTTTACCATATTGCAAAAAATGAATTATGCCAGATAAGATGTTGAAAACTGATGGGAGATGTCAGAGGCTGATGTCTAAAATATCCGCTATGGAAACTTAGGAGCTTCACCTCCTCAAAATAAATCAAAACCTATATGACCAGACCATGTGGGAATTTAATTTGAAAGGACAGACACAGGAAGACACTCAACAGTCAGACAGGTGTCACGTTACAAACCAATCACAGCTGACAGATATCTTTCCCTTCCATAAATATTCTGTCTGAATATTAATATTAATATTAAGAAGAAGAAGAAGAAGAAGAAGAAGAAGAAGAAAAAGAAGAAGAAGAAGAAGAAATACTGAAAAGTTGATCATTTTAGTGCAGGGCTACCCAGAGCTTAACATCTGTCCCATGGACGATAGGCCTACACACACTCATAATCAGCTCTGCACTTTTGAAAGCTGGCACAGAAAAGGGAAAAGAGTAGTGCCCAGCGCCCAACCTCGCATTTTTCAGACGGCGAAAGACGGGCATGTGTACGTCCCCTAATTTCCAGGGCTGGTACCTGCGTTTATTACATAGGCTAGTTAATATCACGTTGGGCAGGAAATCCAAAGTGTGGGATCATTTTGAGAAGGTGAAGAACAAACCCAAGGTGACATGTTAACTATAGGCAAACAATTGCCTATAATTTGTCGACTACAAACATGAGGGATCATCTGACACATGTTAGTACCTACATGCCTATTAGCCACTTAGCACAATCATTACTGCTTTGCCAACAGCGTCATTAACAGTCGGCTTACTCAGTGTGTGATGTGCACAATAAAATACAGGTCTATATTAATTAAGGTTCTTCAGTACAGTTTGGTATTTCTCTGAAATGTAGTCTGAAAGAGTTAACATTGTTACTTATTATTATAGCATTATTTCTCAGACCTTGAGCTCAAACCACTGTGTTGCCCCTCCTGAAATATATAAATTAAAAGTTACATTAATATCGTAAACATGTGGCCGATTTGTTGACTAAATGGCCCTAAATTACGACTATTGGTCTACTAGGAAAACTCTTGGTCGGGGGCAGCCCTAATGCTGACTCCTGAATAGAGTTCAATTTATCCTCTGTTTGGACAGCATCTGTCTCTTTACTGATGGAATTATTTATTTATATAGTCTGCAACACATTTGCCTGCAGACATTGGCCCATAGACGTTGACCCAGTCTACCAATCCATCTCTCCTGTTGACTGCACTCCACTGCTTTGTTCGAAGACCATTATTCACCCCCGTATACAACCCAGCTTGGTCCTGTCTTCTTCACTGGCTGAGAGCCTGTTCACGTGTTCCCTGCTGCATTCCTCCCTTTTTGTCTAAAATAAAAGCACCCCAGCAAGGCTTTTCTTTCTTGTGCCTCTGTGTGTTTTATGCTTGTTGGTGCAACTCCTACCACACTTGGATGTATTAATGCTTCAGGTTGGCCTATTTGTAGTTTTATGATAAGTAGGAGTAATTTGCCTGTCAAAGGTTTGGGGTATACAGAGATGATATGTCCTACCTGAAAAAAACTGTTTCTTTGAGGTGAGTCCGTTGGGTTGGTGCCTAATAGCTGAGTACAGTTTTGGTAAAAACACTACAGTATCATTTTAATTGGAATGACTGGCTTTGCTGTGACTAAGTGGTCTTTAACACAGTTCTTGAAGCTGCTGCAACACTCACAGAGCTGAATGTATTGGCAAGACAGGCTACTCTTTCTGTGCTGTACAAATTATATCTGTGACAATCCAGATGTCTAATACATACCAAAACTGAAACAACTACACAGTGTAATTCAATGTAATAAAATAGTAGGCTACATTTGTGAAACTTTTAAGTTTTGCTTTAACTCTGTAGCCATTTCAAAAGGATTTAATTGTATTCCATGCATTTAGACCTGCATCAATATGCTACCTCCAGTCCTTGATCTCTGTCCTATAGACTGTGACCCGAAAATCAATCAAGGTCCGCGATCATCAAGGATGTTCCATCTCAGAGGAGTTGAGAGAGGAGGCTCCCAGAAGAGCTTAGACTGAGGAACCATAGGTGTATCCTGTGGTGAAACACCACCTTGATTATAATCTAGCTGGACTGTCAACTGTTGTATTGACATTATTGCATTCCTGCAACAAAATTGATTTGGAATACTACATGTAAAACAGGCAGCTTCAAAAGA
Organism: Epinephelus awoara; assembly: GCA_035609425.1. Lineage (NCBI taxonomy): Eukaryota > Metazoa > Chordata > Actinopteri > Perciformes > Serranidae > Epinephelus > Epinephelus awoara. The sequence continues at coordinate 38,911,921 of CM069301.1, read as the reverse complement.
AGCTGTAGTTAATCATCATGTTAACTCCAAAAATAAAATTCATTAGCTTTGTGTATAATCTGAATGATGAAAACACTTTTGTTTAATGTTTCTCCAGTCAAAATCTTTCCTTCCAGGTTCATCTTGGCTCACTCTGGAAGCTGAGGTCAAAATATTTGTTCTGTAATATAACCACACAATCACTATGATTATTAGTCCTATAATATTGGCCTGAGCCTGAAAGAGAGACTTGAAGCCTTTCACGAACAAATGACTTTATTTAGAACATTTATAGATCATTTATTTACTTCCTAAAATATGTTGTGTTCTTTCAATGTCTATTGGTATTATTTCTATCAGTCACATGCTGTCAGATTGGCATAGTGGTGCAGTGGTTGAAGCTGTTGCCTCACAGAAAGAGGGTTCCAGGTTTGAATCCACCAGCTGGCCAGGAGTTTGCAAGAGTTCGTCAATGTGGGTTTTCTCTGGATTCTACAGCTTCCTCCCACAGTCCAAAGACATGCAGGTTAGGTTACTGTTGATTGGCCGTATGTATGTGTGAGCATGAATGGTTGTCTGTCTGTGTCAGCCCTGTGATAGTCTGGCAACCTGTCCAGGGTGTACCCTACTTCTTGCCCAGTGTCATCTGGATATGCTCTGGAGCCCAACTAGGGAGTAAAAAATATGTAATACAGCAATAGAACGGCCTTCATTTCCCATCATGCCTGTGTGGTGCTGGACTAATATCTGGTGACTAGTTTGATTTATATGCTCCAGAATGCAAATGTGACTTTTAATTTGTATTTACGACGTGTTTGTTCAGAACATGGTGGCTTATGTTGGTAATTTTTGTGCTGGTTTATGTTTTCAACCATGATTGAGGTGTTATGTTTCTTCCATTTCCTCCGATTTTGTCCACTACCTTAATTACTTATTCTCCTCCTGTCTCGGCCAACTAGCTCCCTCAAAACTAAAACAGTCTTATTCATACACTCAGCCCCCTGGTTTACTCCGGAATTCCACCAGATGAAATCCCTTAAGTGCAAGCTTGAAAAACTTTCCAAGAAAAAGGGTTTAACAGTGCATCTCCAAGCCTATAAAGACTATCTTCGGCAATACAAAACTGCTCTCACCACAGCTCGGTCCACCTACTACTTACAGCTCATACACTCTGGCTCCACCAATCCCAAGGCCCTCTTCTCCACCACAAACAAACTTCTTAAACCCTGTGACAACACCTCCACATCCTTCACAGCTGACAATTGTAACTCTTTCCCTTCATTTTGCCAGACAAAAATTGATTGCATCTACATCAACCTGTCCTCTACCCCCAACCCCACTCTCTTAACCCCTTCACCTTCATGGCAACATCATTCGAAGCCATGGTTTCAACATCCACTGCTACGCTGATGACATCCGGCTCTACATCTCCACTACATCCGTCACCACTAAAACTCAGTCCACTCTGATCACCTGCCTCAACAACATCAAGTCCTGGATGCAAGCCAACTTCCTCAAACTGAACTGTGAAAAATCTGACATGATCATCATTCCAAATCCCTCACCAAAACCTCTCACAATTTCTGCCTCACCACTGACAATTCCACTCTGCATTCCTCCCCACACATCTGCAACCTCTGAATCATTTTCAACAACAACCTCTCTTTCGAAAAGCATGTCAATCACATCACCAGCACTACCTTCTCCCACCTAAAAAACATAGCTCATTGCTGCCCATCACTCTCCCCCACTGCTGCTAAAAATCTCTTCCATGCCTTCATCACATCCAGAATTGACTACTGTAACACAATTCTTTATGGTACTCCATCTTCACTCCTTAATTAATTCCAGTACATCCAGAACTCTGCTGCCTGTCTGCTCACAACCAATTCAAAGTCCTTCTCCTCACTTACAAAGCCCTCCATAACCAGGCCCCCTCCTACCTTACTTATCTGCTCCACTGCCACACTCGTTCCTGCAGCCTCGGCTCCTCTGATGCCAACCTCTTGACTCCACCACTCAGGACCATGAACCAAACCTGGGGTGACAGGGCCTTCTCCATAGCTGCCCCATCCCTCTGCAACACTCTCCCTAAACACATTCGAGACTGCACTAACCAGTACTTAATTTGTAAAATTAGAAGTAGGGGAACACTTTGGGCCTCTGAGAGAGCAGTGTTCCCCCACTCCCCGAGCAGCCTCACTGCGCAACTCCGAATGGAATGGTTGTGACATCTAGTGTTGTCACGGTACCAAAATTGGGACCCATGGTACGATACCAGTGAAAGCATCACGGTTCTGAGTAGTATCACGATACCACAGCAAACATGAGGCAGATGTGCCTTTTGTCATTTATAAAAAGATAAATCACTTTTCTATAATACATCAATAATATTTCAATGGAATAAATTACCTATTGACTTATACATACTTCAAAAATAGCATCAATAAGTGATTAACATAGGGGGGATTGAAATAAAATAAATAAATAAAATAAAAATCAACCAGCCACCCTCCTCCCCTGCCAAGTAAAGAACAGTCCCTCCATAAGTAAAGAACAGTCCCTAAAGTGCGGTGAGGTTTGTGGACCGTTACCTGCCACAAAGAGAGAAATGTGAATGGCTCGTTTCTCCTCTGACACGTCACATACCTGTGTGCCGCCACGGTTGTCCAGGTACTACTGGGCAGTCATGATGCCAACGAAAGAGGAAATTAGGCTACTGGACCTGGAGTCTCCAGTAAGCCGTTATCTTATATACCGTAGGCTATTTGACCACCGTATTCCTGTCTGTGAACCCTGTTCAACCCACAACCAGCAGGATTCGTCTTTCGTTTCTGCTGCTGGTTGAAATCTGTACTCGCACAGCGTGCTGGATGATTTATTTTGCTGGCACACGCGCCGTTATTGGACGGCACATGGACACTCACCCTCTTGCGATTGGACTTTGAACTTATCCCACAGTAGTGGTACGTGAGGCACCGTAGTACTACAGTACTCCACCCTGCAACACTAGTGACATCAGCCAATACTGTGTGTAGTTTTTGGATGTGAAAAGTTCTAGACCCATGCAAATTAGATCTAGAACGCACCAGGGCCTTTTCTGAAAAGATCCTGGTATGCGTTCCAGTACGTTCCGGCTCAAATTAAGCACTGGCACGAACCTGTCCCAGTTCAAATCACTACTCAAAACACATCTTTTCAAAACGGCTTTTAATGTGTGAATGATGTTGTGTGTATTTTATTGTAGTCTTATTGTGATTGTTTTTAACCGATGCATAACGGCATACCTTGCAAAGCGCTCCATAAATAAAACGGATTATCACTATCATTATTATTATTATCCTTGAGTAAAGCTCTATTTTCCCTTTTAAAGGGGTGAGGTGAAGAAGATGTTCTATTGGTGCATATCAGAGGTTAAAACCCCAAAAACCAATATATCGGTATTGATTGGGCTCTAATTGGCTCCAGACCCTCTGTAACACTGTACCAGAATAAGCAGTGACAGAAAATGAATGAATGAAGAGAGACTGCTGTCTTCTCAAAATGATTAATGTGAGTGAGGATGTCTTATTATAGTGAATACAGTTCCTGAAAAAGAATTCTCTTTCTCACACACTTTATCTCTCTATCTCATTCCCATTGTGAAGAGCTTAAACATAAGTTTCACAGTTTGTTCACTTAGTGGCTGCCATCAAGAATACAATACAATATTAATACAAGCCTGTTAGAGGAAAGACAAGAGAGAAAAAGAACAGGGGAGAGTGGGGTCCCGTTGACAACGTTACTCTTCTGTTGAGCTCATGATAAGCCTTATCCCTCAAGTATTCTCCTTTAGTTTTTGTCTGTCTCTATTTGTTAACCTAAATCAACTAAAACCAACAGCATGATCACTTTTGGTAAACACGCAGTGGAGCTCACCGAAGTTCAGATATGTGGTGGTACAGCTATTACACTTGGTGTTAATTAACAGCCAGTTTATTCCAACCTGGCATGTTTGCTATAAGTGGCTATTGTTGCTCTGAGTCGTGCTATATCAAGAAAGCAGCAGGAGTTTCCTACAGCTTTCCAAATGAACTTGATTCTACAGGAAGCATTTCAAACGCTTGACTCTGAGTCTGATCCAAATGTACATAGTAAGTAGGGCCTGGAACTCAAGATGCACCAATTTTGAAAATACTGGGCTGATACTGATGTTTTTATGTTGTTGTTTATTTTGTTTTTTGTTATTAATTTCCCTTTTTGTCAGGGAAACAAAGAAATCAACACAAAAAAACAAACAAAAAAACTGAACTGTTTTAGAGCAATTAACCACTACACTACCTTTGAATGGGCACAAATTGAATCATACAAATTCATAAAGCAACTTTTAATATAACCTTGTATACAAAAAATATATACAAAAAAACAACTGCTGCAAAATGGATTTTTCTACAGTACATATATCATAATTCCCTCGCTAATATCTACTTACCAACAAATAAACACATTTCTCCTTCAAACAGCTGTATTTACTCAAGATTCTCACCAAAAACTGTATTTCACAAGATTACACTGAACACATCACGACAGCCTTATAATTCATCTTTGCCCAGTTCTCATTTCACTGAATAGAGATTGAACCCATCGTATTGTATTAGGTTTGGCCACCGGCTGCTAATTGCTAACATCTAACGTGAACTAGCTCTCATCCTGCTTTAACACAGTGTTGGCTAGTATTATCTGGGGGACAATAAGATGCATCCCCTGACATGATGATAGTTTGTTTAATGCAGCCTTTCATACCGAATGTGTCCACGTTTTCAGTTGCCCAGGACAATGGGACGCTAGCTGCTACTAGCCATCTAGTCACACTGCAGTAAGATCATAGAGCCCATCTGCCAAACAATCACTGTATTCTTCTTGTACCTGCTAGGGGTAGTGCCATATCATCTCATTCAATGTCACACCAGTAAAATTTTTAATATGATTCATATCATGATACTCACAATATATTTGACTTTTTGACATATTGACGTCATACTTTTACCCACAGCAACAACAAGCATGGCTGAAAGTGAAATTATCACCAACTCTATGGTGGTTGCAAAATAGGAGCAACTTCAGTAGTGTGGAATTAACTGTGGCGTCCTAAATGTCTTATGAACAGCCCCGGACTTCTCAGACTCTTTTAGCAATTTACCGCTCAGAGGGAACTCATTCAGCGGCTCCTCTGGCAGCAGCACAACATCTCTCCCTCTCCTCTCTTGCCATGCACACACGGAAGCCGCTGTCATCAAGTGATTTTGTCATAAACCTTTGACAATGTAAACCTATGTGACGCTCATGGCTCGACAAAAACTACATATATGTGAATATGCAATAGTTATGGTAGCATAAGACCCTGTCACAGGTTAAAGCGTGATGATTAGAGGAGAAATGGTCCAGGTGGAAAACAATATTGCTAAAAGAAGAAAATCACCTGCTGATTTACATATATAGATCCAAGGGTAAAAATTTTTGCATTTGGAAACTGTTTAATTGTGTAATTTGTGGTACATTTTATTTTGTTGTACTAATAATATTGTATATAGAATCTTAATCTTACTCTGTGTTACTGTTGGTGTTTCGAGATAATTTTTCTTTAGTTTTTACTGAATATTTGAAGGCAAACTGTAAAACTATATCACTTATTTTGTTGCAATTCTGGGATCCTTAATATTATTATTACCATTATCATCATCATCAATAACAATAAATAAACAATAAATATACATATACATATATATATATATATATATATATATATAAATATATATACACATACATATATACATATATATACACATTATATATATATATATATATATATATATATATACACACACACATATATATATATATACACATACATACATACATACATATATATATATATATAAATATATACATATATATATAAATATATACATATATATATATAAATATATACATATACATATATAAATATATACATATACATATATATATACATATACATATATACATATATATATATATATATATATATATATATATATATATGTGTGTGTGTGTGTGTGTTATTGTTTTTTTTCCCCCTCCACCTTTTGTCATATTGTCAAGACTATCGTTATTACAAAAAAACCTGAAATATGGTGGTATTATTTTAGGGCAGTATCACCCACCTCTAGTATGTGCTCATTAGTTTAAGTTTGTGGCCAATTGTCTGAAGCCCAGCCTTTAAGCCTGAGCAAACGGTGTGTGTCATCTTATTTCCCGACAGGTCAATGGCAGTCAACGAGGCAATTATCGGCCAATAACAATGTTCAGCCGATAAATCATTGTATCCCCATGGATAAGTACATGGATATCTATATACAGGGAAACTTGCATGTTGGTTTATTTACATGTGTGAGACAGTTAATTGCTTCACATTTAGCATGTATTTGTGCTTGTACTAGTAAACAAGATAAAATGGTTCATGCCTGCAAGTGATAAAAACTAATAATGATTACTTTCTATCAACTAATACCACAGCCGGATGATAGAGACAGCCAATTTCTCTGCAAGCTGACCAAAGCACTTCTCAGAGATTCACACGTTCATTCTCAACTACCACTGTTACGTAGATCATTGTGGGTCCAGAAAAATATATTACAAGATGCTAGTGTTTATTGCAGGTGGGTAGGGCTGCGCGTTATACCGGTTCGCACCAAAAACTGGTATTTATTTTCATTATGATATGAATTTTTCATATACTGCAATAGGTAAACAACGTCCGGAACGTGCACGGCGGGAAAGTGTTTCAGCTGGGACCCATTTCACCGTTGCACGCCACAGGCATGCTAGAGCCGGCAAGAGTGAGAGCATAAAGAAAAGTTTAGAGGCAAGAGAGCTGGCAAGAGAGTCCTGAAAGTGAAGCAACTATACATGTTGCTGAAAAACATGATGACCCAGAAGAACTCATACCAAAAAGAGCAGTGTTTCCCCTATATGCAACTACACACACACACACACACACACACACACACACACACACACACACACACACACACACACACACACACACACACACACACACACACGGCACTAATGGAGTGGAGCCTGTGTTGCGTTCAGGCGTTGTCATATAAATAACAAATTCCAGCACTCGAATAGGCCATAGCACAACACAGCAGCATGTCAACTGGGCCAAACCCAAGCAAAATACTGTCAAATACCGTGAAACCGATTTTTTTTTTTTTAAACGTGATATGAAAATTTTGTCATACCGCCCAGCCATACTGGTGGGTCACACATACTGGGTATGTGTCATATGACACATGTTGTAATCACTTTTTCTGACTGTATGGAGAGCTGAATGTTTGGTCCAGTCGGCCTCAACGTTCCAGTCGATGTGATGTGAAACAAAGTCTGCAGGATAACAATGTTGATAAGCTCTGCAAATTCATTTGTTGTAGTTACACAGATTGGATCACTTATCTGTGGACACAATTATTTAATTAATTTAATTAGGTATGGTATCAGCATGTCCACTATTTGTAGCAAAAGTTGTCCTCCACAGTAAGAGCAGTGAGCGCACAAATTCCACCACTTTCGGATACATGTTGTTGTCAAAGACAAGTCTTGTCGTAATAATGCTTTGTTTTCATTCTTCGTGTATTCTCTTTAAGCTGATGTACCTCCTTGTCTGTGTACTACAGTTCAAATAAATACAATAATAATAATAACACATTTTATTTATATAGCGCTTTTAAAGCTCTCAAAGATGCTTTACATTAAAACAAAGAAAAGCAGTACATACATATATACATATCAGTGCGAAGAGATAAACAGAAGACAAGGATGATAAAAGAAAACAGAGAACGAAAAGCTAATGTTTAAAGGTTAAAAGCGGATTTGAAAAGGTGGGTTTTGAGGAGTGATTTGAAGGTGGATGGATCTGTACAGTCACGGATGTGTATAGGGAGGGTGTTCCAGAGGGAGGGGGCAGCTATGGAGAAGGCTCTGTCGCCCCAGGTTCGGTGCTTGGTCCTGTGTGGAGGTGAGAGGAGGTTTTTGTCGGATGATCAAAGGTTGCGGGAGGGAGTGTGGTGGTGGAGCATGTCCGTGAGGTAGGAGGGGGCCTGGCTGTGGTTAGCTATCAAGATTAAATTACTTTTGATCGTCATCGTAATAGTCCAAGCGATAATCCACCACTACTAGAGATAGGGTGATAATTTGCCCAGTGGGGAATGGCGACATCTAGTTAAAAAAATATTGACTTTGTTTTTTTCCCTCAGTATCTGAAACACAATTAAGGGAAACGAGGAGCCAAATGGAAATCACCTGGTGTCTGCAGCAGTTCTCTGATCACAACAGTTCAAAACTGTTTGTAAGGTCTGTTCAGTATATGTTCAGAACAGCAACTGTACACTCGCCTCTTGACTAGAATATACCAGCAGTCGCTTAGCCCATTATCACAATGTGATCAAGCATCCAGCAGGTAACAGTGAACAAGAAACTGGAAGTACTTGCAATTTCTTTGGTGTGGACATGTAATGCAATACTCACTGTCTCTTTTGCCCTTGCGAAAGGAGGACCACATAGCACTAATCCTCTTGAGGGCCCCTTGTCGTCCACCTTCATCTTCATCTGATGGGCCGGCTGCTGGAGAAACAAGCAGCAGTTTCACAATACTGAAACCTTCACATGACAACATTCACTTCCCCTGCTAGTTTAATGGTACATAGGTGTTTGTACTGATCTGGCTGATTACACCACTGATCAAGTTGGAGTCAAATGACCAGAGTTTATTTTCAAAGCTATTTTAGATTTTTATTGTAAACTCTGATTTACCCATCTCACTGATAAGAAGCAGAGAAATAACTTCATTAAAGCCTGAATTATTCTTCTTCTGCAACATGTTAGTCTGGAGGGTTAAACTTGTGTCAGAGTTGGTGATTAAAACTAAACTTTCATCTCTGTTCAAGAAAACTGATCTGAGTTCAGACTGTTTACTTACAGCACAGCTACACTCACAGATAACTGAGCCTCCTACCTGCCTGTCAAACAGCATCAAACCATAAACTTTCCTGAGACAGTTGGGACCTGAGTGTTCCCTCGCTGCAACTAACAACCTCCACAAATTAATTCAGTGGCTTCACCATCCACAGTCATACACACATGGATGATTATTTACTGCTGATTTACAGATCACAACTTGCACTATCAACCCATACTGCTCTGGTGTGTCTATTTTTTCTGGCTAGCGAAACATCCTGGCGCAGACTATTTACTGGAGTTTACCAGCCTGTCACTCATGCAGCATTTAAAGATAATTACAAGCATGGCCGTTCTTGGTTTTCAAAGTTCAATGGTCCGTCACTAACAATTTCGACATGAATTTTCTTGTCAACAAAAATGAAAGCTAGATTTCATCTTTGTATTACCAAGAACTTTTTTAGCTTGTCATCATCTCATTTTAGTCATGAAAAAAAAAAGGTTGCCGATGAAAAATTTTCATTTTCGTCAACAAAATTAACACTGCAAATGACACTTGTTTGCCCAGAATTATGTCACCAACATCCATACTGAGTGTACAGATCAAACATGGAGAAGTAGATCAGGCTGCAGTCCATAAATTTTCTTTTCATTGTAAGCCACTGTAACAGCTACTCTCATCTTCAAGCCTATGGGCAGATGGTATAAATACTCCAAAGACAGCACTTTGGTGGACTATTCTTTTAAGACTGATTAGACCTAAAGTGAAAAATGCCAAATATGAACCCTTTATTTGACTATTCAAGGTAACATAAATAAAGAAAGTCTTATCTCTACAGTCAAAGGCCTTATTACTCCAGCAACTGTACTCACCATGTTTCCCATCCACATCAGAGATGACGTTACCTTTGGGCTGCTCACCTAAACAACACAGACAAAAGTTGGGTGAATAAAGAATTCTCACACTGCCTCTTTCCCTTACAAACATGTTTGCTAAACAGTGTTGCCTATATAATTTATAAAATACTGATTTCATATTCTGTTTACATCCACTTGTACTCTCTACCAAAGAGGTGTGAAACGCACCTCAAGGGATGTTTAGGGATGCTTTGAAAAGCCCAACAAACCTGGATTCATTAGTTTCAGAAAGAAAACACTCATGGCTGATGAGGTCAGACTAACGCCTACCATACACCTGAAGACTTTAAAAAGACTTCTAAAAGACTAAAGTGTGACACCCTCTCACATCTAAAGACAATGGGTGTGTTCGGAAATACTCCAAGTGCCAGAGAACACTCTGGAAAAAAAAAAAAAAAAAAATACTATTGAAATCGCCAGCACGGTGGTGTGGTGGTTAGCACTGTTGCCTCACAGCAACAGAGTTCCTGGTTCAAGCCCAGGAGGGAGCCCTTCTGTGCAGAGTTTGTATGTTCTCCCTGTTGTGTTGTATGTTCATTCTTTCAAAATGTCTTTTTTTTTTTTTTCTTTTTAAAATCCTCTTTTTTCTTAATAGACATGTGATCACCATGTAAAATTAGGGTGCATTTGATAATCTGAAGGAAAAATATCAAATTGAAAAAAAAAAAAAAGAAAGAAAATCCACATCTGAAAAGAATAAAAAAAAAAAAAAAACAGGGACTAAAGCACTGCTCATAAATGTGCCATCTATTACATATGTCTGATTAGGGACATTAGATAGAGTAATACTTCTGTCAGTAACAAGATTGACAAAACTATCAAAACATTAAGGAGAAAAACAGTCATAAAATATGAAATTCCACAGCCTAAGATGGCACAATACAATTTCTTGTTACTTTAAACTGCCATTAATCCCTGGCTACTTAAAAAATAGCTATTTAATTTAATTTAATTTATATTGTATGTTTTCAAAGTTGAAAAGGCACCGTTTTCTGACAATGACAACTTTAATGTTTCCTAGGATGGCATAGGCATGACCCACTCTACTCTCCCTCTGAATGGCTAGTACTCATTGCCAACATTGGTTGGGTTGGTTAGGTTTAGGCAAAGGAGTGGGATTGACTGGAGTAAGAATGTCAGGGGAAGCCATTCAGAGGCAGAGTAGGTGGGGTCATGCCTTCACTATCCTAGCAAATGCCAATTTACATCTTGAACAAGACTACTTGCAAGCTAATGTTAGCTACTGCAATGTTTTCAATTAGTCTACTAGCTAACCGTGCATTTCAGCTAAAGATTGCTAGCTTCAGTCACATAAATCTGGCCCCAAGATATGAGCCGGGCTTTGAAGCCAATTTTTGTTGTGGCCAAACAGTGGTGCTACAGTTTCTGGGGTCTGTCAATTAATGGCCTTCAGCCTAAAAAGACTTCTTCCCATTGACTTACATTGTGAAAGAGACATCCATAAATCAGTGGATATATTTTTTTGAGTGTCACAACCCCCACAAGACGACTTGTTTCACTATAAGGACTTGATCCATTCGGTTTGATTACATATGGAAAGTCTAAGAGAGCTGCAAGATTAAATCACTTTATCTCCATTAAAGTTAGTGAAGCACTTCACTGGAAGTTAGCCATTTGGCCAGCAAAAGTAAGACGCTTGGCCACACTCAGTCAAGCTCAACCGCTGTAAGTTTCTTGTGCGCCTGCTCTATCGGCAGCACACTGCAGAAGTACTGTAGTGCTGACAATACTACTATGGAGCTAGAACAGTCTCACAATGAATAAATGTACACAGAAATTACACAAAATTGCACAAAAAATGATTCACAAATGTATTTGGGGATTTATTCATATATATATACAGTATATGACTCAAAACACAAACACATTTTCAATGCACACAAAAATATGTTTCATTCCATATGTAAGTAAAAGAAAATCCACATATAAAAAATAAGATTTATAAACATATTTGTGATGCACACACAAATATTTCTTGTTTTAAATATGTGCAATTGAAATTCACAAATGTACGCATGTAAAAGTATTTGCAATTTTCATCAAATACATATTTGGAGGTTGTTACATTGATATGTGAACTGTTGAACCTGCATTTACAAAGTGCTTTTAATTTGTAAACTTCCCTGCATTTGTGTGTAGAGGTCGCCGATAGGACATTTTCCAAACTATCGTTATCGGTGAAAAAAGGCTCCGATAGTTGCCGAAAAAACATAACCTCATTGTAGGAGGTAATAAGTACCACTTGTTCAACAAGCATAAATGCGCGTCATATTTCAGCATAAACAGCGATATTTCCCTGTGCATGTTTTTTATGACCAGTGACCACAGCGTGCTTGTTAAGTAAGCAAACAGCTTATTAACAACAAGCTAAAATGAAAGCTGTCTGTGTATCGTCTGTTTATCTTAGTGTGACACAAATCTTAAAATTTGGCAAATTCTTGTAAACTTTATCTGCTGGCTGAGACAAACCAGCACTGCTCGCACAGCACTGTAGCACACTCAGTTGGAGCTGAGCCTGTGTTACGTTCAGGCGTTGTCACGTAAATAACAACACTTTAATAGGTCATAGCACAAAACAGAAGCATGTCAAGTGACTTTTTACTTTTATTATGTTCAATAAAATTGTATCTTCCTAAATCTTGAGACACCTCATATGTAAGCTAGACAGACATCCTAGGGGAAACACTGTAGCTATATAGTGACTGTTGTAAACTTAACTGTTCCTGCTGTAGAAACAATATTTAGTTTATTTAAAAGTATAAATCATTTCTAATCCTGTTCTGTTTTTTTTTTATGTTAATTAGAAAAACCCTAATTCTTAGCTTAACTAAGAATGTGTTTATTATTATTTATTATTATCCCGTTTTTAGTCTTTATTCATGCAAATAGTAAAGTATGGAGCTAGAACAGTCTCAAAATGAATAAATGACACAGTGGAAGTAATGTTATATAAACAATGTTCGAAACGCTTAGTATGCTATCTACAGAGAGAGCACTGCCGATCTGAACAGGTCAGTGGCGAAAAAAAGCACTTCTAATGCGCAAACTTATACGGGATGCATTTGCCCCCATATCTACCTTGCGGCCTTCAATACTGAACCAATTTTAAAACGAGTTGTACCTATGAATCATACACACACATACACGTGGGGAAATAGGGCCCATGTTCACGTCAGTTTTTAACATCTTACGATGTTTGATCCGTTGCTATTGGTTGGTATCAACATACCCACCCCCTTTTGATGTAAGGCTTCCATGCTCTGCTTCCTTTTGACGTAGCAGCAGCGTTGGGCTGTACGTATGCCTTCGTTGTGGCCATGTGGTCTCTTGGTAGAGGTTGCGTTTTGCCTACATACCTGTGATGTGTCTTATGATTAGTATTTGGGACAGTCCATTTCTATGAGGGTGGTGTGCCGGTAATTTTGAACTCTTGCAAAGATTCTTGTGTTTAGGCCCTCAGAAGGGTCTCCCCCTCAGAAATAGAAAAAGTGGCAGCATCCAATTAAATTGCCGTGTTAACAGGGCATTTTCTGTAGTCTTAAGAAGTACAACATCTTAAGACGTTAAAAACTGACGTTTTAACACAACATTTTCTGTCCTCTTAAGAGGTACAAATTTGACGTCTTAAGGCGGACATCAAATTAGACGTTTTGGAACATAATATGTTTATAAATCTTTTTTATATGTGGATTTTCTTTTACTTATGTATGGAATGAAACATATTTTTGTGTGCATTGAAAATGTGTTTGTGTTTTGAGTCATATATATATATATAAATCCCCAAATACATTTGTGAATCCTTTTTTGTGCATTTATTCATTTCAGTGTGCATTCATTCATTGTGAGACTGTTCTAGCTCCATGCTTTACTGTTTGCATGAATAAAGACTAAAAACAGGATAACAATAAACACGTTTGATTTTAGCAGAACGAGAGAAAGACTTACGACAGCTCTGACTGAGTTTTGGACCACTTTGCACTATACACACTTTATTACACTTTACAACTATTGAGATCACAGAAGCAACCACTACTCAAGCAAAAACTAAAAATTCTTTGAGTTGACATTTGAAATAAAGGAAATTGTAACTTTCACTGCTAGGTGTAGTCATGACCCAAATTGTTTCATATGCTTTAAGCTAAGTAGTTACATGGCCTAAAGCAAATGTTTGCAGTGCATTTGGAAGCACATATCTGGTCTGAAATACTATGCAGATGCTTGACACTAAGAAATTCTGAATTTAACTGTTGCCCACATGCCAAAATAAATTGTGTTGATTTACTGAAGCAAGTTTGTGTTACAATATTAATCCTGCTTTCTGAAACAACCCTGTGCCTGACACCCAATACCTCGACTGAGCATCCACCACAACACCACCGCCAACACAAAAGCAGAAACAAAAGTATGCTGCAGTCATACAGTGATGGGCGAAAACTCCCTGAAAAAAGGAAACAGTGTGGCTCTGCTACTATCACTTATACTGTAGTTCTGGTTGTTTTGGAGCAAATTATATTTATTAGTAGATGAAAACTCCCTGAGCTGCTAGGTGTAAAGAACAAGTGCAGTTACATCTGTTTGAATTGACAATTACAATACACTGTAACAACCGTATCCATATAACAACAAAGGTTTTGCAACACAGGTCTTCCCCATTAATCTTCTGTGTATACTGCCGCACCAGCAGTGCTGAATCATTTGTTTACTTCAGACTCTGAGGAAAGAATTTTTTATGCTTGTGCTGCATTCAGGTTATGTGGGGAAAAAACAGCTTCCTACAGGAAAAACTCTTTCAACCTTATCTTTCAGATGGTAAATAAACAGCATAAGGAAAAAGCTGGTAAATACTGCATCAGGCATTAGGATATTTGCTTTGATATTTAACTATAACTCTGTATACCTCACTCAGGTACTTACAGAGTCCTTTTCCAAACTCTGACTTCCCAAATTTTGGTATCATAAACCAGGAAAAATGTCAAGTGGATAAAAATTAACCACAAACAAGGAGCAAATTGTACAACTCATCTTATCAGAAGACAAAGAAAAAGAAAAAGAAAAAGAAAGATTAGAGCAAGATATTTTCCTAGAAACTGGCACAGTTGAAAAAAGTGTTAACCCTCTAAGACTCACTGTGCATGTCTCCCAAAATATAATTTTCAAAGTTCTGAGGAGCACAAACAGCATAAATATTCCCCATTCCCATAAATATAGTTGTACTGGGGTGGAGGCACAATTTTTACAGGTAGATATCTCGAAACCTGGCCAAATAAAGCAGAAATGATCTGTAACTACACATTAATCAGACAAAACACTGAAATCACTGGCGAGTGATGTGAATAACATTGACCATCTTGTTACAATGCAATGTTCTGCTGGGAAACTTTGGGTTCTGGCATTCATGTGGATGCCACTTGATGTGCTCCATCCACCCAAACACTGTTGGAGACCAAGTACACCACCTCATGAAAACATCACTCCTTGATAGTAGTGGCTTTCCAAGCAGGACAATGCACCATGCCACATCATTAAAACTGCTCAGGAATGGTTTGAAGAAAGTGACAAAGAACTCGAGGTGTTGACCTGGCCGGTAACCCAGAGCTACACCCGATTCATGGTCCTTGGATAAGACTTGGCTCTAACCTGTCAAGGCATGGACACAGGACCTCTGGGGGGGGTCCTGTGGTGTCTGGCACTGAGGCATTAGTGGCAGACCCTCTGAGTCCTGTGGGCTGTGAGGTGGGTACCTGCACGTCCTACAGATGCTCGATGAGATTGGGATCTGGGGAATGTGGAGGACCAGTTGACACCTTGAGCTCTTTGTCATGTTCCTCAGCTGTTCTTGAGCCATTTTTGTAGAGCGCCTGATTGACTGTATACACTACATATAGAAGTAATTCGACTTCCAATCACATTTTCTGGGTGTGTTAGTGCAGCTTTGAGAAAATCGATTCAGTACAAAATCAGTCTGACTACCACTTTTGCATGTATTTTCAAAGTCCGGTTTTAGTCAGACTAACACAATAAATTGATTTTCTCTAATATCATGTAAATGTACTGAGTTTTTGGGTGAGTGGAGCATGTCAGTTGCCATCCACATGAATGTCAGGACCCAAAGGTCTCCCAGCAGAACACTGCATTGTAGCAACAAAATCAGTAATTCACTTCATCAGTCAGTAGTGTTAACCTTGTGGCTGACTGCCGTAAAGTTATATGGGCAAGTCTGCAAAGAACCCAACACCCATTTGTATTTATCTTGACACAAGATACTGCAGTTCAACCTGTTTATTGTAAAAGGGACCCACGCAGATCAGCCCAGTGAGAGCAAATATGGGTTGAACCTGTGTTCTTTATGGAAAAAGAAGGTAATAGATGCTGCTTACTGTGTTAAAGTCTGTTGGTAAGGAGTAAAGAGAGGTTGCCACACAAAAAACGGAGATCTAATCCCAAGTGAATCACTTTAAGACAAAACTGGTAACACTTTACCACAAACTGCATTCTGTTTGGTGTGTGGTTGTGACTGCAATGTCTGGTTTGCTGTCAAAAATGATCTCACATTTATCACCAACTTAGACATACATGTATATGTTATGTTAAAAAGCTGTAAGAGCATATACAGTACATAACTTTAACTGAATGTCTAACTGAATGTATCTGAGATGGCCTACTGTACAACTGGAGCAGACAAAAAAAGACATTCACTTCCAATTTGGTGCACCTCCCTGGGTTCTGACAACAACCTTAACCGAGGCCGCCTTACACAACCTCTGTTGTCAGTAACACAGTGTTTGCACTGTGTCAATAGCAATGGCAGTGTTTCCCCAGCCAACACCTTACAGGTACTTTGTACTCAATCAGCTGCCAAGAAAAAAATAATATCCAGCAAAAACTATATTTGGTTGTTCTGTCATTGTTTACTCTTTACATCAACAATTACCTGAGAGCAAACCTTTCTTAAGCCTGCATGCTACTGCCTAGTTTTGCTCCTGCTGCTCACCTATGATGTGGGTGTAAATAACAGTCGTTTAACAACCTCACGCCCCAAGGCTCCTGGACATGTTACAACACCATGCTGTCAATTCTTTAAGAAAAGGAATGGCGCAGTCACCAAAGTCAAACTAAAACTGCACTAACCTTGCTCATTTGTTAATCTTTATTTACAAAAAAATACAACCTGTAGCTTTCAAATAAAACATGTTCACATACCTGTCTGTTAATCCAATGGTATCCAAAATATTGCAGTTTTTAGCTCCTAAATTCTGTTTTATCAGTGATCTCTTTTTTGTGTCAACAGTCACATTCCTGGCTTAATATGTAGCTAGCCATGAAGAGCCTCACATGAGGTTTGCTGAAGGTGAAAAGGTGTTTGACTTCAAATATGAAAGGTGGTTTAGTATTAGTGATAACACCAGTGTTTCAAACTGACTGCAACTCAAGAGACATTCTGTTATTTCTGCCTCTGTGGCTTGAAAGTAACCCAGATTCCCATATTTAAAACTTTAAAGAGGCTAGCTAAGAGTTGATGAAATGTGATATCAAGCTATAAGGTGTCAAATTAGATGTGCACTTGTCACGGACAAAATTCTGCCTTAGGATTGTCACAGTGAATCACATAGTTGTTGTATTGGGCTTCCCGAATACAACAGTTAAATTTCCTATACCCGCCTGCCGCCAAATCACACCAAACTGCATTTAGATGTAAGTGAATTTAATGTTGTTGTATTTTTAGGTTGGTCTGCTGAACTCACATCGCAACAAAATCTATCATTGTGGTCCATTTTTCAGTTCGGCGTACATATATTTCACCATGCTGCACTCTGACTTAGTTTATTTGTCCGCAGTATTCAACTACAAGACAAACAGTGGAGTTAACGTGAACTGTAAACTAAGGTAGAAGTCTATCTTTTCTTAACATAGAGTGGTTGACAATTTGTAACACGGACATACAATTTTGCTCGAGACATGTAAACATCGCATGTTCCGACAGGTGTGCTACAGTAGCCTACGTGTTGACGTTAGATGATAAACAAATGTTCAACAATAACCTCCGTATTTTTGGTAACTGTTCTTCCGTGGGCTTAATGTTAACTGTCGATATAACGTAATGGGTCCAATCTACGCAGAGTAAGTCAGTCAGATAAATGATAGCGCACAGCCTGGGCTGTGTCAGCTGTAATGTTACTCACTCCATCTGCTCTTGAAGTTGGTCAGTCCGGGCCCTCTCCTCCTCCTCGTTACCGTCTCACTCATTGCTACTTGACCCACACACAAACCGTCGTCCCCTCAGCTGTTTTTGTCAGCAAACTCAGTAAAACAACAGCGGCACTTTATCGTCTCCATTCCTGCACATACATAGCATCCTGGCTCGTGCTCACCACCGGTCCGCGTGCTTCACGGGCTCAAACAGCTCTGCTGGGAGCGTGCCCAAGCGGTCCGCTCTTGTGTTGCGTTCAAGGCATGTGCGAAAAAAATGTTTATAGTCTGATGTGTTTCCTACTGTTGACCTCTGCTCTATTAGTTCAAGCGTTATCGTCTGTAAAGTCCTTCACACATTGAGTTAAAACACCTAAAGGATATCATAGAACCGTAACAAGCCAACAGCAACAGAGACAAAAAGTGATGTAGTTCTTTAAGCCCCTCCAGCTGTAGCCCTAAAGCCACTGCCAGCAAGCAGTGACTCAAACTTCTTGAGTAAGTGCAGGCCAGAACAGCTTTTACTTTCACAGGAACCTGCTAGATAGAACTGGAACAAACTTACTTTACTGACTTTTCCGCCACTTTGACATACTGTTAGGGCAGGTTAAAATTTCTGCAAATTGCTATTTACAGAATTGCAGAAATACCCACAACTATGAAACACAGTTCACCTGAAGCCTGTGTAGAGCAGTCTTTAAGGAGGGGCTTAGCCCGGACCTCTGTGCTTTTGTTTTTTTAAAGTCTGACATTTATTCCATAGTATGGCTCAAACTCCAACTCCTACACTTCCAATAATGTAACTCAATACAGGCCTTTATGTACCAAATACTAAGTAAGTGAGTTTAGAGAGCTCATCCAGAGCCACAGAAAATGTTATACAGCTGGTTTCACAGGCCAAGTAGTGCTTCTTATACGCCTACTGTAGTAAACTGACCATGACATGGAGTGCCTCTTTGATATTTCATAGTGGAATTGATCAGAGTGCCACTTTTCCACCAGGGGGAAGTGTTGATGGGTGATGAAATATGTTGTCAGTAAATGTTTCCATACACATTTTCTGATTGCCTGTGTAAATTAGTAATACATAAATGTAATTTTTTGTTTTTTACCACGTAAGCTGTTTTGTAAGTTTTAATTTAGCGGCAATCCACATGTATATGACTATGATTGATCATTACTCTGGTTGCCAAGCAGCTAATATTTGAGCTAGTGACTGTTAAGCACACATTAAACAGCTAATCAGCTAATGAATGAGAATGAGAATGCTATGCTCCATTATGATATGCTTTGCCATGTGCACTTAATGCTCATGTTACCCTCATATATACCTGTTTCCTTCACCTGCTCCTGGGTACAGAATAGCTGTGCAGCACCGTCTTCATCTAGGACTGACTCTAGGATTAGAAATGAAAAAGGTTCGCATTAAAAGCTTTGACCAATTGGTGTGCTTCATACTGTGAGGGCACCAACTGATTAGTCATATTATGGTATAATAATGTCAGTGATTATTGTTATCATCTCAGTAGATTTAAATCAATCAGTAGCTGACTGACAGGGGATTATGAAAGTATATTGTTTACCCTTTCGCAATGTCTCTCGTACTGATGAAAATGACAGCAACCCTCTCCGCCCTTTAAATCCACCTTCTTCATTGCTGTTGTGCCTTTCTGTGGAAATTCACATCATCATAATAATGATTTACCACTGATGAAATGGCTAATTGATATGCAGGTATATTTTGTAGTTAAATCAAAACACCTACTTTTGATACGGAGAGATGAGAAGCTGAAACTCCTTCTTGCATTATGAGGCAGTTGCTGCTCCGAATTCTGAGAGAAAGGGGGATAAATACACATTTAAATGAAGTAAAAAAACTAACAATTAATCAGTGGTCCAGACGGAAAGACTAGTATAATTTTCTGCCTTGCTAGCAAAATAAATACGTTTCTTAGTCTGTTGGTATCTCAGCAGCTACTGGCCATGCACATTTATTTGAATATTCAAAGATAATTCCTAATGGTTTTGGTGACCCTCTTCCACTTTCATCCAGTGCTACTGTTGGATCAGAATTTCAACTCTTGGGTTTCCAAGAAATTTTAAATGACCATTTTTGATCCCCAGATCATAAACCATTTTCATTTTGACAACTTCAGCATCATACACAATATATTTAATATCTAGATTGTCAAGATATTTGCTGTGAATGTGGTGAACAGAGGATAAATCCTAATGTTTTTCATTACATCGCAACTTATAGAAGTCATTGTTATTGCAGTATTACAATGGTCCTGAGTGCACTGCAAATACTGTAGATGCAACCCAAGGAAATGAAGACAGATTTATACCAATTTGACAACGTGTGCAGTAATTACAAAACATCCAACACCTTGAGGATTCACATAAAAACATCAATTTGACAACACGTGTACAACTTTACAGTAGAAATAAACATATTCACAGCTGGTACAAATATAATAACAGTTTTGGTCTCTATAGCTGATTTTGACATTAATGGCAACTGAGAATCTTTATAAAACGTACCCATTTTCATTTTCATTAAGGCTTAAAGTTACGTGTGAGGTGTCACCAAAGTCTATGAGTCAGGTGCATCCCTAGCTCCATCCACTCTGTCTCTCAAATATGGTCACTTCTGGTTCCAAAAATCTAAGATGGCAACAGTCATTGCCAAACTCGAGGCTTCAAAACAGTAGCTATGGTCATTATTTTTAAAGCCTCTGGCTGTTGCCATGCCTTTTGGCTTATGAAGTTGTTGAAGTCAGGTATTTGTCATTGGTGGTGGAGAATCCTCAAAAATGTTAGGGGTTTTGTTTGGCCTATATTTATTTTAACATTGTGATTCTGATTCAAATATCATCAGAGATTGCAGATCTATTTTTAAGTGATAGCCTTTTGCCTGTTACAGCCTGCCAATTCAAAAAAAGAAAAGAAAAAAGAAATAGGAGCAGCACAGGCAAAGTGATCTAACTACTATTATTGTCCTCTTATTGGAGATAAGTTAATTTAGGATCTCCAGATGCTTGCCTAATTGCTAACTGACAAACAAATGAAGCAAAGGGATTACATATTAGTCATGTCAGCAATAGCTAGCAGTAGCTGCTTGTCACCTATTAGGGGTTCTCAAAGTAACTATTAGCCAGCTAACATAATATTAGCCTGTTTCAGACTTAATTGTGAATATTGGTCAGATTATTTAAATTGACAGTCTAATAATAAGCAAAAGGCTAAGCTGGGTAAACAGCAGATCTGCATTCTGCAATCATATTTGAATCACTGGAAAGCAAGGTTAAAATAAGACAAAAAAAAACAAACATACATTTTAGGTGACTTTCCAACACTATTGACAGATAGCTGTTTTCAATAACTTCATAGGCAGTGTTGGACTGTGGCATAGGCAATATAGGTGAATGGTACTGTAAGGGCGCTGTCTTAGGGGGCACCACAAATGGCAGAGGAAAACAATTACAATGTTTATCTTTTACTATTTTTTACTTATTCTATTACTAGTATTATTTTTGAAATATTACATAAGGCCACAACAACACAACTAGCCTACATAGCAAAGCCTACTAGTGAGGCCTGTTTTTCTGGGCTCCTGGGTACTCATATATATAATCAGTATATTACAAACAGTAGTAGTAGTAGTAGTCAACAAAACATTGATTGGGTGGGGCTTTCTCTGGTGGCTTAGTTGACATCTGATATATGAAATACACTGACTATGGATAAGTACAACCCCACTTCCAAAATATGAACTATCCCTTTAACAGTACGTTGGTCTGAGACTATTAGACCTACAGGCTCACACTGTCCAATCTGTCTGTGGCTTTAATAGTTCTATTGCTCTGCTGTGACCTTTAACTGAAGTCAGTGTATAACCCAAGTCGATGGTGCTAATACCAGTTTACAAATACCATTCCTCTACTACCACTAAGCCACTGTTGTTTCTTTGGTTTGTAGCTGCAGCTTTTATGGTTAGTTGTGTTACTGACCCTGTTTGAATACTCAGCTGGAAGCTTATAGTACATGAACTGTATATGAGCATTATCGGTTCTGCATGGGAAGACACAGCCACTATTTATAGCCGACCAAAATGACAGGACATGATGATGCCCTATGGGAAAACTCCCCACCAGTGCACAAGTGGAATGCATCAAGGCAGGGTTAGTGGAGCACGACATAAAGGAAAGGATTTCTAATATCAGTTTGTTATAGTTGTAAAACACTGTCTGGTTTCTGCTTTGAGCGGAATTTCCATCATTTTAATTTCTAAAAGCTTAAACGTTTGGCTTTTATTCAATCATTGATTTCCTGGGGAAAATCTTCTGGCACAGGAAGTGATGAGTTTTATGTTTCTTGTTTGTTTTGAATAAACCGGATAGTAAGCATAAGCAGTGAAGGAAAAACTAAGCAAAAAGTGTTGCCTACATTGAGTCAAAGCTCCTTACCAGATATTCCAAGAGAGAAAAGAAGATGGAAACTGAATGTCTGACCATCTGGAGACATGGGGGAGGGCAGTGCAAAGCAACACCTCAATCACATATGATTGAAAAATATGTTTTAAAAACCACAACAGTCAGTGGTTAGTAGTATTTAGTTTTCTGAATCAGATTCCATCAGTGTATAAAGGATACTTTCATTTACATTCAGTCATGACATTGATTTGCTTCATACATACATAACTATTACCAGGCATGAACATAGATAAACCTCAGATGGTGCTCAAGCACCTGCCCTTTTGCCCTCTGACTAGATAAGTCCCCTTAGTTTTCAAATTTGGCCCATGGCATCAAATTTCCATTGAAAGTGTGCCAGTAGCTTAGTGGTCAGAGCACATGTACAGAGGCTCCGTCCTTGCTGCAGCGGCCCAGGCTCAATTCTGGCTTGCAGCCCCATGCCCCTTGCCCCTTGCAGCCCCAAAAAATAATCTTAAAAAAAAGGTGTGTTGTAATGCCTTACAGCTGCATTTGGGTTTTCATTCTGCCAGACCGCAAGAACCCCTGCCCCTCCCTAATTAACTTCCCCTGTCACAGTCATACAGTCACCCCAGTAAACAAACTTTCATGTGCCCTGCAGAGCAACATCACGTCTTCCTGATCTACTCTCATGGACAGCCAGGTGACAATAATGTTGTTTGACACTGATTAAATGTCTATTAAAACATCTCAATACAGCCAGTCTAATTTAGGCAATAACCCACTACTAATCTGAACAACAAGTAGGCTAGTCTGCTGCAAAATTACTCCATCTCCCTCCAGTGCTGATTACGGTTTACTATACCGCCTGGTGCGAGTGGAGACAGATGGCAATTTGTTTTCCTACTTTCACATATCTTTAAAAACCAAAATACTTAACTGTTTCACAGGTTAAATTAAAGGGTTCTGATGGGAAAGTAACAACAAGAGAAAACATGAAATAAGACTTGTATTTAATTCCTGAAGAAAAGATAGGTGAATTTGATGTAAATGAACCAAACTACCCCCCAAGATGACTTTTTTTCTCTTCAGCACTCCATTTACTTCATATTGAAGAACTTTGATGTAGAAATCATCCTCAGTGTGTGGGTGTGTCAAAGCAGTTTCTACTCTCTACATCCAGAACCATTTAAACCTGTGGAACACGGTCTCTCATTTATACACGTGTTGAGGAGAAAACATGAAATAAGACAAGTTCATCTACAGGAGAATAAATATTTGAAAGCAGTACAGAATGCCTGAGAGTCTTACTGCTTCTATTATATTTTCATTTTGATTTGTCACCTGGATTTTGTTTTCGTATACATAAATAAATACATTTCCACCATACACTGATGCAGAAAAAATCACCAGAATGCAGGAAATGAAGTGTTTGAGGCTCAAAATGTCCTTGGATAGGACCCCCAGACCCCCCTGCTTAATATGTGTCTCTCGCAATGTTTAAACATTGTCTGCATCACTGTATGGGGATTAAAGCAAACATGTAAGTAAAAAAACATGTTACTGTATATAACTTGGTGTCCCTTTTTTACTTAAGCACCTGCCCTCAAAAATGCCTGTGCAGGGGACTGCCTCTTCTACTTTTTAACAAGCCCTATTCATTTTATTTATAACTTTATTCAGTAGTGTGTATGATGGTTACATCAGTTTGTTATTAAGCACAAACTCAACTATGATCATTGAGTTCAGGTTTTGGTTTCAGCCTCCTGGTACAGGAACAAAACCTGATAACCCATGATGATAAGACTTCAGGAAGCTTTGCTGTGGCTGACTGTTGTTTGTCAAGAAATTGTTCCAGCACATGGCTCCCCTAAAACCTCAAATGATTGTTTTATTAATGATTAAACAAACTTGATACAGATCCTTTAGAGGTGTTGGTAGACTAAACGTTTGACAGAGTCTAGTCTTTATGCTAAGCTAGGCTAACCACATCTTAACTCCAGATCTGTACCTAACCCACAGACATGAGATTTATTTTAATATTCATTTTCACTTTACTCTCAAGAGAAGGCTTAGTGTATTTCCCAAAATGTCAAACTATTCCTTTACAGGTGATATATTGTGTAAAATGCACTGACTATGAATTTCATTAAGTCATTTAGCCATTCATTTTTAATAGTGCCCTGCGCTGTTATTATTATATTACAGTTTTAACTGGTGACATGAAGAACTTTTCTGATTTTATGCATGTAGAAGGGTGGAAAATCAGGTCCATTTAACATCCTACTGACTGTAGGTAACACAACACATTTATCAGTTACACGGTGCTCACAGTAGCTGATAAGATCAGAAATTCCCCCTTCAGTTATGTTGACATCGTACAGGATAAAGTCTATTTCACTACCGCTTTACGGTAAGTGGCACCGGTCTGATGTAACTTATGTGTAAGCAGGAAAGCACATAAGGACAGCTGCCAGCCACAGTGATCACTACACTGTTACTTTGATTAGTTTTATACATTGTCTTAAAGGGAAAGTTATGTTTTTTCAGCCTTGACTCTATTTTCCAATGTTTTTGTGTCTAAGTGACTAATGCGAACAACACACAAACCAAATGTCAATCACAGTGTTTTAACAATGATGAACTACGCTCATTTGTGTAGCATCCTATGCTACTCATATACTGTGCGTCACATGACGTATGTAGAGGAGACCGGTGATGATTGTAACACTTTTTATTTGAGCAAGTGTAACTCAGTGTTTTTTTTTGTTAGAGCTCTTAAATTTTGATACATGGTACCCATATTTGTCTGCTATAAATAACACACACTTTGACCTCTACTACACCACCACAGATTATGGAAATTAATGTCAAATACAAAGAGGTATATTGTTACAATGTACCCCAGTACCGGGGTGAGTTGTAACACTAGCTGAGGATGGATGTAACAATTAAATTATTGTGCTTAAAAAAGATTTACAATAGGCTAAATGTATTCAAGCACTTCAATGAATAATAAAGAAGGAACAATAAACTTGTAAGAATACAATATTTATAATATTAAAATTAATAGAAATGTATGACATAAATACAAAAAAGGATGACGTTTGAACAGCATTTGAACAGTTGAACAATAAACACTTTCGAAGAGTAACTATTATCTGAGCAAACTAAGGCATAATACCTATAGCCTATTTTTAATCTGATTGGCATGTAGATGTCCTTGCCTGGGGTGCAGGCTTCGTGGGCCCAAAATCTACACTTTTTGAGAACTGTTACAACCCTCCCCATGCCTAGCAGCTATGAAAGAGCTAACAGTTTTTAGCATTCAGCTTCAAAGCTAGCACGAATGAAACACATCAAGTTAAACTAGAGAAACTACTACTTGAACATATGTAAGTGAAACAATTGTTTCACAGTTAGAAGATGGATGGATGGATTATGTTTTGGTAGAAACCCAAAATACAATCTGAAACTGAAAATTAGCATAATATGGCTCCTTTAAAGTCACTATATGTGCAGAGTTGGAAACAAGTCCACTTTGGGCCTACCAGTACAAGTATGAAAAAAGACAAAAAAAAATTAATATTCACCCCCACCCACAACAAAACATAAATTGCTATTAGAATAAGACACTATAATTACATACAACTCCACACTGAGAGGCTTTGAATGAATGAAATCTTACTATACGCACAAAAAATACCTGATAAGGCTGAGAAAAAAAAAATATGTTTTTGCCTAAATAACCTGGTTTTAGGGTCAAGCAAGAAATGTTACAACATCTTGTTCACCCAGTTCACCCACATATAATCTGAATTAAATCACTCTAGAAACATTGCTATGATACATATGAAATGTACGAATGGAGTGTATCCATAGGTTGGCAGAAAAGTACAATGCCAGCATTTTATTCTGGTGACAAGGCTGTGGTCATTGCAGTGCGCTTGGACCTGTGCACACTTGTCCTTTCTCTGGCTTGTCATTCACTTCAAAGAACAGATGGTCCCTGAGGCTATAGTGACCACACCTTAGTACACAATACATGAGGTGATTGGTTTAATGACTCCAACAGACACACATATTTATGACAAAATTGCAGTCTTTCTTTAGCTTATCTCATCACCTTCAATAAAGTAAGGTCATTGTATTCTCTGCTGTATTAACTCCTTCCATTACCATTTAGCTTCCAAGGGTGAAAACTCTCTCAATGTTCTTAATTTAACTGAACTGTAATAAGTTTCAACTATCGAATGTTTCATTTTGTATTCTGCATTTTTCAGCACCAAGGCTGGATTCCAACCTGTCAAAGCAAATAAATGCCAGTGCTGTAACAAATGTCAATAAATGCACAGGCTCCATTTTTTTGCAGTACTTTTACCTAAATTATATAATAAATATAATTGCACTTTTACTTAAGTAAAAATTTGAATGCAGGACAGTATTGCATCAATATATTGATACTTTTCAGATTAATTAACATTCTGAGTTCATCTTTGACTACTGAAAACTGCCAAGGGGTCCCAGAGCCTTGGGGGTTCTAAAGGCTCCAGGTTCACTATGTAAGGTGTAAGTAATTTAAGATTTGTATACTAATACATTTTGTAACACTAAAAGCACAATAAGTGGAGGCTGAATGCAGATCATTTATTCAATTACAACGCAACATATAAACTTAAAGTATAAAAAGTAGAAATATTAATTATGTAGACTAAAACCTTTCATAACACTCCATATTTTAAAGGAATGCTACACCCGCAGAATGATCATTGTTAGATCAGCTAGTCGTGCTGCTGTGATGATTCTGTTTTGGTTGTAGGTTTTTTGTTTGTTGTCTCTCCCTCCCCTGTCTGTTCTTTCTCCTGCAGGGCATGTGTGTGGCAGGGGGTGTGGCTGACTTCTCCCACAGCAGCAGATGAGGCACACCTGTTTCCACTATGTTCATTAACCTGACTATAAAAGCCTGTGCTGTGTCCGAAATCATTCACTACTCCCTACTCCGGGAATTCCCTATATAGAGGACTAAATAGTGAGCTCATTAAAACACTTTCGGACACTACTCCGTTGCGAAGTTAAGTACGTCATTACTGTCGCACAATTAAAACGAGCCAGAGTGATGTCATCTGGTGGGTTTCCGAAATAAATAATAAATTCATTTGTGTGATAAAAACCTAATACTGAGCGTATTTTCCCACATGAATTAATACAAAAATAAATACACTACTACACTATTACTTACATTTGTATGCATTTCCCTGCTGCACCGGGTGCTCCTCCTCATTGTCCACCACGTCTGCCGTCTGTTATTGGCGCCTCCACAATGCATCACGGTACATATTGCTTGGTTAGTGACCATCGGTTGTACACTACTTTTTGCACTGCATTGTGGGATATTATGAGTCCACTAAAGAGGGTATATTAATTTACACTAAACATTCGGACAGCACTACAAAATGGCGAACACACTATTTATAGTGCACTATTTAGTGAGTAGGGAGTGATTTCGGACACAGCACAGGTCTTCACTCCACTACTCTGCCCAAGAAGGAAGTGGAGTGGCATAGTGAAGAGCGGTAGGATCGAGAATTGTTTGGTGGATTGCCTGATTTTTTTTCCATGTGCTTAGCCCTCGTGTCATCTCTGGGAATCCATCCTCTCCTCACTGGTGATTGTTCTACAAGCCAGCCAGCTCCCTGCCTCCACTGCCTGCTCTTTTGTTTTTTTGTTGTTTAATAAACTCTTTTTATTTATTTTTTTCTGTATTATTATTTTATATTTATTTTTTTTGTCATTCTTTTCAGCCATTCAGAGCTGAGATGCTTAGAGTGTTTCACCATCCGCTACAAGGTAAGGAAGCCAGTAACCGGCTTCTTTCCTTATGTCAGGGCTCAGGTCCTGTTTCCTCATACTCCATTGATTTCCGCATTCTCGCAGCCAAGAGCAGGTGGGATAAGAAGGTTTTTCTTTGTGGGTTAAGTGAGGAATTAAAGAATAAGCTAGCTGCTTGGGATGAAACCTCCTCCTTAAAAGAGTTAATTTCCTTGGCCATTGGTTTAGATAACCGCCTCTGTGAGAGGCGCAGGGAAAGAACAGGCAGGCAGAGTTTCCCCATTCCTCTCTCTTGGCCCAAGTCTCCTCAACAGACTGCACCATCTGCACCTCCTCTTCCACCTCCGGAGCCACCTTGGTGTTCCTTCACCGACAGCTTCATCGCCCCTCAGCACCGAGGAGCCCATGCAGCTGGGGAGGATGAAGCCCACTCCTGCAGAACATCAACACCGTTTCCACCAGAGGCTCTGCATCTACTGTGGCCAGGCTGGCCACATCCTAGCCCACTGTCCTGCTCTGCCAAAAGAGCAGGCTCATCAGCCACAGGAGGGGCGCTGGTGAGCCATACATCTGCGGTTTCATCCCCCTCCAGTCGCATTCAGCTTAAAGGTTGTCCTGATCACAAGTTTCCCTTCCTCTCCAAGTCCAAGTGGATTCTGGTGCAGATGACAATTTTATTGACTCTGATTTTGTTTTGCAGTCTAACCTACCCTCCGAGCCCCTTCCTGAACTCAAGGACGTGCTTGCCCTTAACGGAAAGCTTCTCACCCGTGTCACTCACTGTACTGCCCCAGTGTCACTGCTACTTTCTGGTAAACATCACAAGACTATCTCTCTCTACATCATTTCATCACCTGCTTCTCTGCTAGAGTTAGGTCTCCCCTAGCTAAAGCTCCACAATCCACACTTAGACTGGTCTACCTCATCCATCACCAATTGCAGTCTGTTTTGTCACTCACACTGTTCACACTCTGCCATCCCTACCACTGTCTCTACCACACCAGTTCCACCCAAACCTGTTGATCTCACCTGAGTATCATGACCTCCAGGAGGTCTTCAACAAAGATTGTGCTTTGCCACCTCACAGACCATACAACTGTAGTATTGACTTGCTCCCTAGTGCCCCCTTACCTTCCAGCAAACTCTATAATCTCTCCAAGCCTGAAAAGGAGGCCATGGAGGCTTATATCACTGGCTCTCTCGCTGCTGGACTCATTTGCCCCTCTTCCTCACCAGTGGGGGTGGGGGTTCTTTTTTGTTGACAAGAAGGACAAGAGTCTTCACCCCTGTATTGACTATAGGTGCTTGAATGACATTACGGTTAAGAACAAATATCCCCTTCCACTCAGTGACTCTGCCTTCGCCCCCCTCCTCCAAGCCACCATCTTTTCCAAATTGGACCTCTGCAACGCCTACCACCTGGTTAGAATTAAAGAGGGGGATGAGTGGAAGACTGCTTTTAACACTCCTCTGGGTTATTTCGAGTATCTTGTTATGCCTTTTGGTTTAACTAATGCACCTGCTGCCTTTCAGGCACTCATAAACAATGTCCTGCGTGACCTGCTCAACAGGTTTGTGTTCGTTTACTTGGACGATATTTTGATCTTATATCGCGCACTCCAAGAACATGTCCAGCATGTTAGATTGGTGCTACAATGACTGTTAGAGAAAATATGACTCTATGTTAAAGCTGAGAAGTGTGAGTTTCATGTTTTCTGTCAGTTTTCTGGGTTTTGTGGTGGAGAAAGGGCAGATCATAACCGACCCTGCCAAAGTTCAGGCAGTGGCCGAATGGCCCACTCCTACAACAAGAAAGCAACTTCAAAGGTTTCTGGGGTTTGCCAATTTTTACCGCACTAACCAAGCTAACATCAGTGAAGGGTCCCTTTGTGTGGTCACCTGCAGCTGAGGCTGCATTTGTTAAATTGAAGAGCTTGTTCTCTTCTGCCCCTGTGTTGTCTCACCCTGATCCTACAGCTCAGTTTGTGGTGGAGGTTGATGCCTCAGACTCTGGTGTTGGGGCAGTCAAATTAAATTTTTTTCACTGTCATAAACACACAGGCCCAAAATAAACGCACATGCACAAACAGGACATACACATGCATTAAATGGAGAGATATCAGAGTGAGGCAGCTGCCTTAGACAGATGCCCCGAGCAACTGATGGTTCAGTGCCTTGCTCAAGGGCACCTCTCTAGCTTCCAGTCCACACTCCAAAATTGTAAAAAGGCACAGTAGTTGAGATATATATATATATATATATATATATATACTTACTTACTTACTTACTTTGTTACATTCCACCATTGAAAAGCACATCCCCTCCATCAGGATTATTTGCATTATATTGAGATTATTGATATAAAGTTGAGGGGCCCAGAATTGAAACTTAGTTCGCCTTACTAAGTTATCACAAAGTCATCGCTAACTCTTAATCAATACATACACAATGTAGCCTTGGGAAAGCGGGAGAAGTACCTGCTCTGATACCAGTAGTAAGTGATATATCAAGTTGTGAAAACATAAGTACCCTGATGGAAATATAACATCTTGTTTTTGTTTTGCCTATAAAGCAATGGTGTGATGTAGAGAGAAATTAAATGAAGATAGAACATGTCCCATTGAGATCTGGCTGCAGCACTTTTGTACTAACTTTGATCTAGGAAGCCTTTGCTAGCTTCAGCAGGTGTGCAGGAAGTTGCAATAGCTACTGGTTGAGGTTATTTTTTGGATACATTTCATGTCCTCACACATGACGGGCCTCAATTAACCCCCCACCCCTTCGCTAGGCTCAACATCATAATGGTGTGCACTTGTAATGTAAATCTTACGACAGGAAGTAAAAGTGAAGTTGTTTAGATCAAAGTTCTCTGTTCCTCCTGTCATGTGATATTCACAGGAAATGTCACTAACGTCTTTACAATGCAGTTTTTGGTTCTGGTTTCCTAAGTGCCAGTGACTGCACAGGGCATTGCACCGTGATTTATGATATTTTTCAAATACTAATATCAATGAATCAAATGTAAAGTGAATCACAGTTGAGCCTACACAAATGTGTGGAGCAGCATTGAACTTAAACACAAAGAGCATGGTTTATGGAAGGAGCACACTCACCAGCTGTGCTTGCTGTGGCGTTTTGTCCATTTGTCTTGGCGTAGTAGATGAAATAAAGTATTTATCCTCTGGATCCAGTTCAAATCTTATGAATCTGTCATAACTTTGATCTTATTCCTTCATCAATAAATCCCAACTTAAGATGTTCTCTCCCGCGGCACATACAGGCAGCGTGAACAACTGTTATCAGTGACGATGAAAGAGCAAGTGCACATGAGGAAGTGCACTTGCTGAAATGTGCGGTTGACGGACTTCAGTCTCAGGCTGGGATTTCCTCTTTTAATGTTGAACCAAAGTACAGTGACGCAGGCAACGCTGTGGGTGTGTGTGTGTGTGTGTGTGTGTGTGTGTGTGTGTGTGTATCTATGTGTTGTTAACTGAAACCTGTTTGTCAGCTTTTGGAACCAGTTAGTACATGGACTACTTGGACTAGGATAACAATTAATATTGTATTCACTCTATAAACAAGATTCTGCTTATAAGTACTTAACACAAACAGGAAGTCATGCTGACGCTGAGATCTCACTTACAAGTGAGATGTGAGTACAGAGTAAATAAATACTTACAAAAATTAAAAATAAAAATGCCAAAATTAAATGGAGCAGCTGCGGCTCAGAGGTAGAGGTCATCTATTTATTGGAAGATCAGTGGTTGACGCAAAGCCTGCACCGTAACCTATGCCTTAGGTACGGCGTCAGTTTTGATGCAGAGATATAAATCCCGCTTAACTACATGTTGCAGACAATTTTGATTGCAATATCAACGCAGTTTTGTTTTTCCGGGACTTTTCGGCTTTATTGCCCAGTTTAAAACATGTATAACATTTATTTGTAATAAGTTATATTACTTTGATGAAGTAATTAAAAAAGCTATGTGACTTTTTACAGGGTAACTAATAATCTGTAATCTATTATATTTTAAAACTTACGTTCCTAATACTGTGTGTGAATGGGTGAATGTGACAAGTAGCGTAAAAGCACTTTAAGTGGTCAGAAGACTAGAAAGGCACTATACAATTACAGTCCCATCCATTTACATTCTTAAATATCAATGTCGTTGGTGTGAAAAACAGTAAAAATACAAGCATATTATATAGAAATATAGAAAAATTCTATATATGTAGATGTAAATTCACACAGATAAGAGCATACATAATTATACAATATTTTTGGCATATGAATAAAAATGGAATAAAAATTCTAGCATATTATATAAAATATATGTAAATATACAATCACATAGACAAAAATAAAAATAAAAATCTAAATAGATCCACTTAAAAATATTATGGCATAGGTATAAAAAGGAATAAAAATGCAAGCATATTATGCAAAACAGTAACCCCCTAAAATTAATAGAACCTCTAACAACATTTTTGAATTTCCCCACTATCAATATCAACATGTAAAGTTTCAGTCTACTCTGTAAATTATTCCAGACAAAAAGGGGCAAAATAAGTCTGAAAGTTGTCTTTAGATAAAGATAAAGATAACTATTTATTGCAAGAACATATAGTGTAAGCCAGTCCTGGTAAAAAATTATAGTGTCTTAGGCACATGGATCACATGATTCCTTTCTACGCAACCAATTGGCAAATCTTATTCAGGGCACCCTATTCAAACTGCTTTAGCCTGCCTACTGTTGCTGCCTTCTCTGCATGCATCTTTGCAATTCCCCTCCACCCCAGCTCCTCCAGCTGTGTCTGACTAATGTCATTTCTGATTTTTATTGATGGTGGCTCTGTTCTGTACTGGGAGGGTCTTTGCAGACTGATGATGACGTGGCGCATATCATTCGCTTTAAGAAAAAGATCACCTCTTCTCTGGCAAGCGCCTCTGCAGCCAGATGGGAGTAAGTTCAGTAAAATTTTTGTGAAAGAGTATCCTATTTCGATGCATATTCTACACTTATTCTACACTCTGAGGCAGAAGTTGTGCAAAATGGCACAACAAGCTATGACGTTCACTGCAAATACAGGCAGCATTTCCAGAGCGGCACCTGCTCCTCATAATGTGAAATGCCGTTCCAACTATGGAACGGGCCCTTGCATGGTGCCTGTTGAACCTGGATCCAGCTACACTTTCCAGACCCATTGCACTCATAACACCCTATATATATATATAAAACATATAAAGGAATGTTTTTAAGAACCCTGGCATCATAGACTGAACCTGGATAACCCACAAAAATTTCAAGAAACTGACACTGATTGCATTTGTACTGAATGAAACAACTTCCTGTTAAAATAGCACTGAGCATCTGCACTTGAAGGCTTGATTCTCACGACAGCCGTCAAAGCTGCTGACAACACTGGAAAATGCTGCGATTCAGCCAATACTGAGATGATTGTTCACACTGTAAATAAAGATATTAAAAATAATGACAGTTGCACAAAATGAAATATGTTACGAAAAGCTATGTGACAACACGTGACAACCACCATATGTGATGTGAAAACAACTGTGCCATGTCAAAGTTTCCCCAGGAGGGGGTGTAGTCTGACATCATATAGAAGTTATATGTTCACACTGAAAGTTCAGAAAAAATAAATGTATAGCTATATTGTGAGTGTAAAGACCTAACACCATCTTCATCCCTTCACATACAAGTTGACAATTTCTTTCCAGTGTAGCAAGAACAGCACACCTCAGTCGTCTCTGTCTACCACCAACCAAACAAGGATTGACCGTAGATGGCATTTCCACAAAAAAGCTCTTTTATTAAAGGTATTAGGATATTGTTGGTTGGAGTAAGCCTAGGCTTTAGTTTATTTTTCCTGTTTTTTTCCTTATAAAAACACGCACAACACGAATCAATTAGTTCTAGCGTGAAAAAAAAACATGACACAATACAACACAAAAGGACACAAACTACTTTCTATTTATTAATATGGAAAGTACGGTCAAGTATCAGTATAATATAACTCTATAATTATTTATCACAAGAATGCATGTCACTGTTCATTATGAGTTGTCCACCAACCAAGATTAATCCTGTAAGTTATAATTGTTTGACAGCAATGACATCATTAGCGGCGCTGAGCCAACGACCCGAGTAGTGTCCGAAAGTATCTTTTACTTCTGCTGATGAGCCTAGATAGTGAGTAGGGAGTGGTGAATGATTTCAGACACAGCCATAGTCTTTTTTTTTCCATTGTTAACATACTTGCCTCATATTTTTTTACATTCATGCTTGTACCTAAAAGAGAACATTTACTGTAAGAGTCTGTACACAGTGAAACACTCACAAAACTGCAGCTGCAACTATTTAAGATAGGCTTTGCTAAAAGAGAGTGTGCCAGCGCATGCAGCCTATATAGTATGTAGTCATGTGCGCACATTTATATGCAGCACCTCCCAGCCAAAACATGTCCCATCATGCATGGTAGAAAGAGCTTTGTACTGTTTATTCATCAAATGATTTGAAAAGGGAGTGGTGAATGAGTGAATGAGCATTATTGCAGTAAACAAAGAAGTGTTTTTCACTAACCCTGAAAGCAAAACCTGAGTTGCCACTAAAACAATGTCCTTAGAGAACGACAACATGATCCTTCAGTGAGAACACAGAGATATCACAATTTGCCACCAGCAATCAGTAAAATATTGTAATTCTGATTCTGACCCTGACAGCTGAAGACCCTGCACCTCTAAACTCACAGGATCAGGAGAAAGGTTAACAGCTGGGAAAGTTGGACTGACAGATACCAGGCAGTAAAGGCAGAGGAAAAAGCTGCAATTCAGAAATGTGTCTCCATGCAGAGAGAAGTGCGGGAGCTCACTGAAAGTTTGAAATCACAAAAAGCTTGACACACAATCCAAAGAAACAAAAGCCTCAAATTAGGAAATAAACCTTCAGTGTCAAGCTTTCAGACAACAACTGCAGGACCTCAAGAAGAAGCAGAACAACTATGATGACATCAAAGAAAAATATGACGCTGCAAGACAAGAGTATGACAAACTCATGAAGGAAAATAGGCACCTGCAGAAAGAATTTATGAAGGAAATCACTTTGGACTGTATGTGCACTGCACTGGAACAGGAGACAGACACAGTGAGCCAGGACAACAATGCCCTCGAGAGTGAAATCCTGCAGGTCAAGCTTTGGATAAATCATACAGTGTCACAGAAGCTGAGAAAGAGGCAATTAGCTTCCAAAATGATACTTTGTAATGTGAGATTCTGGAGCTCTACCAAGAGCTCCAGAATGAAAAAGCTTTGCGTGACATGAACAATGCAAGGAAAGAAAATGACAAATGAAAATGAGGCCCTGCTAAATGGACAACTCAAAGCTTTGCCTGAAATGGATGCAATGGAAGAGTGCCATGATACCTTGTACCTGGAAAATGACACCCTGCAGAAGGAGCTCCCGGATCTCAAAACAACAACTGATGATTTAAACACTTTGCATAACGTACGCAGGGAAACACTGGAACGCATGGATGCTTTGAAGAGAGACACCAACAATTTGAAACAACAAAGTGAGATTGTCAATGAGCAGCTCCAGATTAGAAAGTAATTTAAGGACAAATACTGTACACACTGTACAACTGGAAGATGAAGAGAAAGCCCTGTTGGCAGACTAAAACATATTGTAAGGACTACAGGATGCTTCTAAATGAAGCTGAGTTTTCTCAGGATGCTCCCGTTCCCACACCAACAAAACGTCTTGTTTTTACAGTTCATTAAAATTAATCATTAATTATTCATATTTAATTAATAAAGAGCTGTTGCAACTATAGATTGAGTTGCTATTTTGATATGTCTCTCCTTATCATATACTGTCAAAGGTAATCTTTGACAACTCAAAAACACATTTAATTGTTTTATCATCTTAATACTTTATGAACTTTTTTCCTGAGAATCGCATACAGTTCACTACAGAAAATGACTCCTTACCCTTGTTGGGTTGTTAGAGTACCCAGCTGTAAAACATAGTTAAGCACATAATAAATTAATTTGCATTTCTCTAATTGGACTTTTGCCATGTTTTTTTTCTTTTTTTCAGAAGAGTCTGTATAAGGGGGGATTAGAAATCTAAGTATTGTCACTATGCAGGATAACACACTGTACATCCTCTTAATCTGTGAATTGCGTTTTGGCAAAGAAAAGTAGTTTTTTATTTCAGTCATAGCACATATAGCAACGTTAAATAAACTGTAACATTAAACATTAAATATATCATTATTTCGTCCATAATGATGTTTTATGGTCATACTAGTATTTTACCCATGTACTTATTGTTTTTCAATAAGGTCAGAGGAAAATAATACCTATTTAAAAGGGAAAAAAGTTTTGCAATGAAAACATCTACAGGACACAGGTGTTTATAAAGTGGCTTAGTGGTTAGAGCAGGTCCCATGTACAAAGGCTCTATCCTTGCTGCAGCAGCCCAGGTTCAGTTCCAGCCTGCAGCCCTTTTGTGTCACTCCCTCTCTCTCCCCTTCCTCACACTACACTGTCCTATCCATTAACCAAGATTTGTCTTTTAATTCTCATTTAAAACAAACCTCACAGACTGTGTTTTTTCATCTGCGTAATATTGCGAACATTAGGCCTATCCTGACCCGAAAAGATGCAGAAAAATTGGTCCACGCTTTTGTTACCTCAAGGCTGGATTACTGTAACTCTCTATTATCAGGTAGCTCTAATAAGTCTTTAAAAACTCTCCAGCTAATTCAGAATGCAGCAGCACATGTACTAACAGGAACTAAGAAACGAGATCATATTTCTCCTGTTTTAGCTTCTCTGCACTGGCTCCCTGTAAAATCCAGAATTGAATTTAAAATCCTACTGTTAACTTATAAAGCTCTAAATGGTCAAGCTCCGTCATATCTTAGAGAGCTCATAGTGCCATATTATCCCACCAGAACTCTGCGCTCTGAGAATGCAGGGTTACTCGTGGTCCCTAAAGTCTCCAAAAGTAGATCAGGAGCCAGAGCCTTCAGCTATCAGGCTCCTCTCCTGTGGAATCATCTTCCTGTTGTGGTCCAGGAGGCAGACACCGTCTCCACATTTAAGACTAGACTTAAGACTTTCCTCGTTGATAAAGCTTTTAGTTGGGGCTGGCTCAGGCTTGCCTTGTACCTGGATAGTGTGACGTGTGTTGTGCTGCTGCCATGGTCCTGCCTGATGGCTCCTGCTGCTGTTACACATATGATTATTGTCACATATGTACACTATCAGATATTAATATATACTTTCTACATTTCCACAATAATCGTAATTGTTATTATAATATTATGACTTTCATTAATGTTGTTGTAAGCTATTATCATTACCATCTGCCCTGCATCTCTCTCTCTCTCTGTCTCTCTCTCTCTGTCTCTCTCTCTGTGTCATACAGATTACTGTTAATTTATTATGTTGATCTGTTCTGTACGACATCTATTGCACGTCTGTCCGTCCTGGAAGAGGGATCCCTCCTCAGTTGCTCTTCCTGACGTTTGTACCATATTTTTTTCCCCGTTAAAGGTTTTTTTGGGGAGTTTTTCCTTATCCGCTGTGAGGGTGCAAAGGACAGAGGGATGTCGTATGCTGTAAAGCCCTGTGAGGCAAATTGTGATTTGTGATATTGGGCTTTATAAATAAAATTGATTGATTGATTGATTGATTGATTGATTGATTGATTGATTAAAGAGACCCCTCCTGCCTGATAAATGGAAACTTGTTTCCAGTTCCACAAGGATAAAAGCTCCATAAAAGTTCCGAAGCCTAAAGCTGGCCATTGCCAATTTGATTTTCTGCAGTCGGGAGTGACCATATTTGGAGATGTTAGTGGGTGTTAGTGGGGTCTTTTTATGTGTAGTGGAAAAGGTGCTATAAGCTGTACTGTAGCAATGCCTTGCAGATAGTCACTCCAGCGTTCCACCCTTAACTGTTACAATATTAACCTTTTTAACTTGCATGTCACCATTTATGCCCTACGTGTAACAACATTTTACTTTATCTTGTTAAAGACATGTCTTTGTTTGTCATTGTCACATACTGACTTATGTCATCTATAGAAGACACATAATAACATGATACATAACTTCTAGATGTTTTTACGAGGAAAAGATCCTGTCAATGCATGAAGAGATGTCACTACATGGACTACAGACATTGACAAGGTATTCACAAAATGTGTTGTTTTACTGAGCATTGGTAAAGATGAAATAACGGAAGACATGAAATATATGCTCATAATGTGGACAGTGTGAACTACTGAGTTGTTCATTTTCTCACAAGTAGTAGAGATCATTTTTAATCTGGACAAATTAAAAACATGTATCTACCAGCAGCTCATTTATCAAGTAAATGTATGATGTTATTTGAAAATTAGGCTTTTTTTTTGTTCATGTGTGGATTCTGATGGAAATTTGGAACTATTCTAGTCTGAGCAAATAGTTTTATTAATGTTGGCAGCAATATGCTGCTGTGAATTGGCAGTAATGACCATTTATAGTCCCTGAGAGGCTTCAAATCTAAGGTATGTTTCTATAACAGTAAATGGCCAATGATTAAATATGTAACATCAAAGCTAAAGATATCTACAGGTATTATTTGTTCAGACTTTAACACTCAGCTAATCTACATCATCAGGACTGTGCAGATGTGGTCGATCAGATTTGATTGACAGTGACTATCAAAATGTGAGTTGCCCTTGGGGGATAAGGGTACTGTTTGATCCCACCCTTAACCAAGACCAAGACTGATTATAATCGTTAGGTTGACACAGATAGCGTAAAGACAAAATGGTAGTCAGAGACATGACACCACCACCAAAATTGACAAAATTTATAGTTACATATAGTTTATTGAAAAAAAAAAGAAGAAAAAAAAAGCAAACCCAGATAATAAGATTCGAAATGGCAGTATTTTGATCCAAGATGTAATGCCAGTTCTGGACCCTATTACTCTGCTAAAAAAAAAAAGAAGTAATAAATAAAACAGGCTGCCTTTTTGTGACCTGGCCTGTATCTAACTCTACCACGTGCTCCCCACAAATCAAGCACGCACCCAAATATACACACTGTCGTGGGATACTTATTAGCATGCAGGTGCACAGCAAACCAGGGGACCGGCCACGGTGACAGTACAGCCTGAATAAAAACAAACAAACAACAACAAAAAACTAATTAAATCACAAAAACAGCATTAAAAACATCCGGAATAAAAGGCACAGCAGGTTTGTCTTACACAATTTACCAAAATTAATACTTACAAAATATGTTTATAGGTATACAGTAATTATACTTTATAAAGTAGTCTCTAAGTATGTGCAGTATGCTTAGAGTGGACAATAGTGAACACAGGGCCCCCTAGTGGATAAATCTGGAACTATTCCAAGATTCTTCTCTTCAAAGGAAGTGCGGCAGAGGAACTAAATCAGCTGTTGTTCACGTTACTCTTCAGGCTTTCTGTAAACCAACACAGATACTGGATATGAGGATTCTTCAGGTTTCATGACTCACTTAGAGTAAGCTTGAATACTTTGAATATAAATGTAGTCATTTCACTTTTTATTTTTGAAAAAAGAGCAGAAGAAAAAGGGGGGTGTAGACAACATGTGAGAATGGGCAAAAGAACAACAGAAATTAAAGCGCATCTCGGTCATCATTTGGTCTCTGTTTGGTTGTGTTGTTTCTTATCTCAGTGGACAAAAGTATGGACGCTTCCGTACAAAAGTCATTATGATGTAGCAAAGTACATTTACTCAGTACAACTTTAAGATACTTGTACTTGACTTGAATATTTCCATTTTATGTTAATTTCAACTTTATACCACTATATTTCACAGGAAAATATTGTACTTTTTACTCCACTACATTTATTTGAAAGCTTTTGTTACCATTTCTTATATATTATTACAGGTTTATCTGCAGTCTATACAGTAAAGTAGTTTAAATTAGCTCCACCTTTACCTGCTTCAATATTAAAGTCATGCTTACACATTATAATCATTTCAACAGTATATTACCAGTGTATGGCATCATGGATGGATTATTCACCAGACCTACCGGGCACATGTAGGAGCAATACCTTTCGAAAATGTTTGCAATGTTAATAAAGTTTGGGGCACCACTCTCCTATGGAGGGAAGCGACTAATCAAATTAATAACTCCGGAAACCAATATTAATTCCTCAGTACACATATATGAATGAATCATTCTCAATATCTGGGTTATGAATTCTCAATACAGTGATCTTAGTTCCTGCTCAAATGAAATATCCACAGACACCGACTTGGCGATACATGAAGAATTTTTTAGGCTAAATGCTTTACAACTGAGTAAATGAATAGTAAATGAGGATGCTCTTATCACAACACAGCGGCTGCATCAGGTGAGCGACATTCTTTGTCTACTTTCTTAGCAGCGTTGAATCAGGCGGACGTTTCTCAGTCACTCTTTGTGACTCTTTTCTCACTCTTTGTCACTTTGCGGCTCCCGGACTTCCCAGCAGAATGAAATCAGCTGGAACACAGTGATGGAGGAGAGGTTGAGCCTGACCGCGACGGCCCTCAAACGTCCGTTCTCTTAGACTGCAGAAAGTCTCTGGGTTTGGCAAAAGAACCACTGTGGCAAGTGTCTGGCAGCACTGGATCCTATGAATCTTTGATGGAGTTGCAGGTCGAACAGAAGCTCATCTATTTAGCTGTGGCTACTCGCTTATAATAAAGCTGAAACAATCTCCTCGGCTGTTCGATATTATTATCAAAGTTATTATCAACGCGTAGAAAAAAATGTTTCAATCGGCTGGCTTTGTCACTTCAGGTATAATGTTACTGAAGGCACAGACAAAAAGAAAGAAACCTCAGGATAGACAAAACAATCCTGGATGTGTCGAGCAAAACTTTAAGTTTAAAATAATTTTGATCTTAAGAAAAGAAAAAGTTACACAGGAACCGAGTTTAAGAGCGTAATGGTTTCAGGCATAAGGAGTATAACTAGAACGAGTGATAGACACATACTTTTCCCATTATGGTCAAAATCGGCTTTTAACATCACATTAAATTTAATATGATTATTATACTGCATATATCAGTGGTATAAATGTAGTTTAAGTATAAATGTTTCGTGCACAAACACTACAGATTAGTCTGCAATTGCATCAACATGCTAAATGAGAAAGCACATATTAATAAAGACAAGTTGATTAATCAATCCAACTATATTTTAACTGGAAATATCATATGGGATTCCTTACGGGAACCCTTAACTATCGCCACAAGATGGAAGTATGACTATGTTAAATGAGGGATTAAACATATGAATTATAATTCGCTCATACTGGCCCATTCCCAAACCACTCCCTACCCACTATCATTTCACTACCGAGTGTCACTCCAAATCAAGTTACCCTCGCAGCTGCGGAGGGCCCTCCTGATTAAGGGGAAGCGTATGACAGAGAAGCCAAACCATAGGACGCCCTCGCCACTCTACTGGAAGAAGGAAGCAGATGTAACCATGGATACAGGCTATTAAAAAACATTTAAATATTAATTAAAATGAGTTAAATTTAAAAAAAAAAAAACTTTAATTAGTCAGATAAGAGATACATTGCAGTGTAATCAAAGTAATTAACTTGATCATATTTTCTAGACACAGTTCGCACATTCACAGATGAACTTTATTAATTAATCTGGGCAATCTTACTCCCATCCCTGCTTTGCAGCATTCCTCTTTTTAGTAAAGAGACTCATTTGTTATTCATAGATTGATTAACTGCTTTGTTTCTTCTTCTGTCCCTGTGAACACATAATTATATATTTTTTTTAAAAATCATGAGAATGTTATGAGGATTTTTTTAGACAGTTTTAAGTAGTTTATTTAAGCATATGGATCTGTAGGTTTTCATCTTTTGACACCAAACATTCTGTGAGTTTGTTTGAGACAGTGTGAGGAAAACAAATGTGAGTGTTTGATCTAAAATATTTTACAAAGTAGAAAGATGGAGCTCTTACAGTACGTAGTTTCTAACATTGTGATGTTGCGCTTCCTGCTGGGCTCATCAGAAGCCTGCATTGATGCACACTCGCTATCTAAGGGCTGAGCAGTCCACTCGCACTCAGCGATAATTGGTTTGGGACGGCCCTTAATATGGCGGACGAGGCGATAGGGGCCAGTTTGGGATTGGGCCATAGTGACCTGAATGAAACAAAAAAAAAAAAAAATCATTTAACCAAAAAACAAGGATTGTGCATAGTTACAATGTTAGAACATGGATAAAATGTATAGTTTTACTTTCAAGACACATGTTGGTTGCAAGATAAACTACAGCAAAAGCATACTGAATTTACAGCTCACACATCTGTTTTTCTTATCTCAGTTTCACCCGGGTGAGAGCCACCGTGACACCCATAGATGTGAAAAAAAGGGGAGAGGATGTGGTGAACTTAAAAACATAGTTAATGGACTGGCAGTTAATCTGGCTGTGTTGTCAACAACCCTGGATTTTTCCAGGATGTTAATCAGAAATTAAATGTGGAGTATTTCCAACTGACACCTTTAAAACCCTTGACGTCTGGATGACATCGAAAGAGTTCCTTAGGAATGAGGTGAAACGGGCAAAGCAATAAACATTTGACATCAGAGTTCAGAAGGGTTGTTCCTCCTACACACAGGCCCAGGGCTGTCCCTGGCCTTCACTTGCAAAATGTTGATCAAATTAACACGTACCTACCAGTAAAAAAGTCAAAATGAGAACTAAGGGACACAAAAAGACCAAAAAAGGATGCAAAGGAACTGCAAAGAGACACATAATAACTGAAAAGGGCCAAAACAACTACAAACAGATACAATATGACTCCAGAGAGACACAAAACCAGAAGACGTTGCATAATCACTACACAGACAACAAAGAAGAGGTAAAACCACCACACAGTCTGTGTGTCTTGCTCTTTTGTAGGAGAGGTGGGGCCTTTTTCATTTCTGGCCCCAGAGACACATTATTTCATATCTGCCCATGCATGGTGTGTACTCCTAAATACAGTTACAAAAATCACATTTATTGAGACAGGCAGCCCTGGTATTTTTCTCTAGTTTCAATAAAAAAACCTTTCTTCTTTTTGATACAAACAGAAAAGGAGATCCACAATGATGTACTTCCATCCATCGTTCCAGCCTCTTATCCTCTTAAGGGTTGTAGGAGTATTAGCTGATTGCTGGCCCTCAGGTGGCAGCCGCCACATTCTCTGACTTGGCAGCAGTGGGCCAACTCATTTCTCGAAATAGTCCTGATGCAATGGTCCGGGGCCCGCATGCACGGGGCCAGCCGTAAGACTCTCCAAATGTGGAAGGAGACACATGAATTAGTTAAAGAAATGGTGCAGCGTGGCCAATCTTGACCTTTTGCTTTATTTGTTTTCAGGGGGGAGAGAACTTGGGTGGGGGGTTCAGGGTGTCACCATTGGGAGGGTGGGAGGGAACACAGGGTTTTCTTTATTGTTATCCCTGCAAATATATAATTTTTTTTTGTGGCTGTATAACCGAACAATGCTGTTAGGGTGAAAAAAATAAAGAAAAATATGTATATATAAAGTATGATTTTTTT
Source organism: Epinephelus awoara (assembly GCA_035609425.1). NCBI lineage: Eukaryota > Metazoa > Chordata > Actinopteri > Perciformes > Serranidae > Epinephelus > Epinephelus awoara. Next base: position 38,867,926 of record CM069301.1, on the reverse strand, counting down.
TTCGACATGCTTTCTAACAATAAAAAAATGATTTAAAAAAAAGGAGTAACGGAGCTGATCGCAGATGACACTGGCTGAGAGGTGGGTTACACCCTGGACAAGTCACACTGATGTACTTCTCATCAATAAATCAAACCTAAACAGATTCACAGCAACCATTTTTCAAAGTTGACATGGTTTTCTCCCGTAAGTTCAGTGATCTGAACACATTATGTCCTTTCTGATAAGCCTCACAAACTGGAGTAGGTCACATCAGTTAATATAATCTTTAACATACAGTGTGTTACTTGATGGCCAGCCTGATATCAACTCTCTGTTGGATATGATTTATTTTTCTTACCCAAAGATACACACAGACCTTCAGAATGATAATAGCTGTGAATGCCTCAGCGTTCCAGCCAAGGTAATCAAATTGATTCCTATTAATAAGTGAAGAATGTTCAGTAGTAAAGTATTATTGAGTAGCAGCTGTTGTATGGGACTACTTCTGCCACTATATTAAAGTGAATGTTACTGTAGATAAGTGCAAAGGAAGCAAGAACCAAACTGAAGACACTGAAGTCTGTGGTGATAGTCACATTTTGATCTATACTTATTTCTGTTGAAGGGATATATGACACAAAGCTCTCACATTAGTCATTGAGAAGAGACAGGGTATTCCACTGATTGGGAGGTGCAGCCATATTCAGTATGTTACATACAATACATACATACAATACCGCTGTGTCTTTTCAGTTCCCCTCGATATATATATATATATATATATATATATATATATATATATATATATGTATGTATGTATGTATATACATATATATATATATGTATGTATGTATGTATGTATGTATATATATATATATATATACATATATATGATAAGAAATACTCAACATATTCAGGGTCACATCAAACTTTATTGCCAGCATCAGCTCAAGTTTTATACAAGTTTCAGGTCGTAACAATGCAGTTTTTCATGCCCAGGTCACTAGCTAGCACAACAGACTTGCAAAATATGCACACAAAGCATCTCTAGTGGTGTGCAAAGTTGTTGTTGCACAGAAATTAGTGCAGTCCTGTACCACATTATTGTCCTCTCTGCCATCATAATCCTCACTGTTGTCCTCACAGAAAATGTGAAGCACGCAACAGGCTGAGATCACAGTGTTGACGTTGCTGATATGAGTTGAGTCATATGTCTTCACCAGACATCGCTATCTCCCTTTAAGATGGCCATATGCCCTCTCCACAGTCATTCGAGCCCTGCTGAGACGGTTGTTGAAAGTAAGCTGTGCAGGGGTAGTGTGTTAGTTTTCAGGGTATGGTTTCATCAGCCATGGTAGAAGTGGATACGCCGCATCTCCCAGTATTGTCACTGGCACGTTTACACCTCCAAACCTTTCTGTGGTATGAGGGAACAGTGTACCACTCTGACCCCTCTCATACAAAAATGAGTTGCCAAAAACTCTAGCATCCTGTACTTTGCCAGGCCAACCCACATTAATGTCCCAGAACCAAAGACAATAGTCAACCACACCCTGCAGGATGACCAAGTAGAAAGCTTTACGGTTATAGTAGTCTGCAGGACAGTCAGTTGGGGCTAGAAACCCAATATGAGTTCCATCAATAGCCCCTCCACATTGAGGAAAACCCCACTGGTCTCTGAACCCTTGAATAATTAGCTTAAACTCATCTTTGGAGAGTGCACTGATGTAGAGGGGCAGCATCTTGTCAGCAATGACTTAAGCAACACGATTTGCAGTTGTAACCGCTGTAGACTGGCCAATCCCAAATAAATGAGAAAGTCAGTCTCCAGATACATACTGCCACACGTTGCTCCACAGGCACTGCTTTTCTCAATGTGGTTGGCTGTCTTTGAAGATGTGGTCTGAGGATGTCACACAACCGCTGGGACATGATCTCTCTCATTCTGAAATTGAACTGCCACTCATAATCTGTCCAGTTGGTGACAATGTGCTCCCACCACACATCACTTCTCTGCCGAATCCAGACGGTCCTAAAGCAAAAGGAGAAGACATGTAAATTAATCTTTGAGTGATGCAAACTGGTACCTGGAAGCATTTGAGGAATAATGAAACAAGTACACTGCAGTGGACAAGTCAAATCTGATATCAAGTCAGATATGGAAGACGTAAAGTGCTGAGGTTGACACTTTTGAGAAGGTAGGCCCCCTAATCAGTTTTAGCTGGTTTTAGGGGTCTGTCAGGGTTCAAGTAATGTAAAAGTAATGTTGTGACATATGACTTAGAAAAAATAAGGGTTTTCTACACATATGATTAATTAAAAAACTTAAGAAAGTGAGCAAGAGAGAGAGAGACTGGGTATAAAGGTTAATGCCTGAGCCATGGGCTCAGTTCTTGGTCTGGACCACCAACTCAAATGGGTTTATTTGGATGTCATCTCTGAACATAGAATAAACCTTCATGCATTGGACTTCTGATCAGCCTCCCGACCTGGACTTTCTTTGGTTTTATTGGAAGCAAGTTTTACTGAATTTTGACCAACACCACAGATAATTTTTTGGTTCGAGGGCAGCAAATAAATCCACAACAGACCAACAAATATTTATTTGAATATCTGTCTTCAGTATTATGTAGATATGCCTAGTTTTCCTCCTGTCTTGTTGCTGAATGCTTCATTGAAAAGTTTCCCTGCTGAGCCATAGTGAGGTAATACATCCAGGCAGTCACATGTAGGTTTGTTATTGGGACAAAACAGTACTATTTTTAAACTAAAGCAACTTCAGTGATATACCAACCTTGTTTGACATAAAGAAATTAAAGGAAATAAAAGATAAAGCCACACTTTTTTGTCCCACGTTTGTATCTGCTGTGCATAAATTAATACTTAAAACTATCTGACTAGCTTGAAGACCCAGGGTGTAGGAGTTACAGTGGCTTGCTTTGATATGTTTTCTTTACTAATCATGTTTTTTCTAGACAAAAATGTCCCAGGAAAATAACAGTTACCCTTCATTTTTATTTTTTTTTTCCTGTGAAACGACAAAGACAATGCACAAGCACAAGAACTTTCAGGGCTCTATTTTTTGGCACACTGTGTGATGGAATACTCAGTGCACAGAGACATGACGGCAAGTGCATGGCAAGGTGCACCTGGCACACTTGGGAATTTGGTGGGATTAAAATGAATTAATATTCAGAGGGTGTGTGAGGGGCTGGGCCAGTGTCCAAAATCAACCTTTTGACTCACCCACTAAGCATATTGGTAAATGAAAAACATCTACCAGCCGGGCATATATTTTACCGTTCCAAATAATATGTTTTACTTTGGCAATAAAACTACACAACTGGCTTTAGATTGCGGTTATACTTACATAACAGCACAGTAAACTCATATCTCTAAAAAGAAAACCTATATAAAATATATGAAGATATAAAACAGGGTTTTATGAACAGTTTACAAACATGTTGTGACACAGTTTGTTGAAGTAACCCATATGAAAGTATATGAGGAAAGTTTCCAAATTGTATGATTATGTCAGAGTCATATATCCTCAGCCTGATGTGTTCCTGCCTGTCACTCATCCTGTGCTGTTATATGTGATAATGGACAGACTGGATCAGGACGTCACTCAGAGCCATACAGTCTGGACATGTTAGACAAACAGGTCACAGACAAGGACTAATCACTAAGTCCTTGTCCCGCTTATTTGTGTTGCATGTTGATGTTTCCAGCCCAGCAGCACGATACTGAGCACATCAAAGATAAATCTGTTACATAATGCCTATCCGAGGTTCTCACATCAGATCCCATCAGACAGCAGAGCTACACTTATACTAAGACAGCTGCAGATTGTTTTTCACTTTATAAGATATTTTCTACATGTCACATTCTCTTAATAATGTTGAGCTGGATACAGCGCTGCCACTCAGCCTTACTGTTAATTTGTCCCAGTGGCCACTTGCCATATTCCAACAAAATAGAATCCACTGCAGCCCAACAAGCGTTTTGCCCATAGTCAACACTGGAAAAGGGAGGAGAGAGGGAGGACTCTTTCAGGAAGTAACTTGAAACAACTACAGGGGGGGGGGGGGGGGGGGGGGGATTTGCCTTAAAGTCCAAGTTAAGGCTTCCTTGAAAAAAAAAATCAGTTGCTCAAAACATCCTCAAGTCTTCTCCTTAAGGTTTCTTTAAAATGGTTACTTAAGGACTTAAATTTTGGGGGTGAGTTAAATAGCCTTGGCCTCTCAGCTGGGCTATTTTCACCCTTGTATGACGTGTGTCAACAAACTTTGCGTGTACAAAAAACCTAACTGACACAGACCTCCTGTCTGTTTCTGTATACTGAAACCATTTCCCTCAGTGGAAATGAAGCTTTTATTTACTCTTATTTCACAGATAATAAACTATAAACTGTGAAGATAGTAAAGCCTCCACTAAAATAGTATTTTAAGTCTTGTGAGTGATTTATCCTTCAGGGATTTATACTTCGGTATTTATTCAGGTTTCATATGAGCAGAGGGAAAGATCGCCGGCCACTAGGCTAATCAATACAATGTAAAATGCCATAGGTTTGTGGAAATAACGTTAGCATGTTATATTTGTTTGGAAAACATGTTTAGTACAGGACAGTTGTTTTGTCAGTGAACTTTGTGAGTTGTAATGGAACAAAACTGTGCCGTTACCTTTGTTTAATGCCGCTGGAACGATTACTAGTTGCTAGGTTAATTCATACAATGTAAAATGCCAGCGAGTTAGTTGTGTTTGAAATCATCTCTATTAAGCCATATTTAATGTGTTTTGAATCAACTAAACTATACAGCGCTTTACAGAAACCTTCACCGCCGACTATTGTTTTAGACGTGTAACTGCAGAGTGACACAGGCACACCACTGCAGAAGTAAAAATGCTCACAACAGCGTGGGCAACACGCGTAGGCTATGTGCGTAGGGTCTACGCACAACCATACATCTGCTTGAAGAAAAGACACTTGGCATGGTTGCATTGTAATGATAAGATAGTTAGCTATTTAGCTAGGTCCTGAGGGTTGAGGTTGAGGGGTCCATGTCATTGGTCCGACATCCCATTGGTCCAACATCCCGTTGTTCCGATATATGATTATACTAGGCTATATTGTATTTGTGTACCATAGAGGATCAGCAAACGCAACAAAAGTAGGCTACTGGTCGAGATACAAGTGCCATAGAGAGAAGAGAGTGAAACACCATAACCTCTCGTTATTAACTCTGGGGTCGGGGTTGTGTGGGGAGCTTTCTGCGGTGCTGAACAGCTCCCAGCGGGCGTATTTCTGCCTTGATGGTGTGCCGCGACCGGCTCTGGGTCAGCTGGGAAAGGCTTGAGGCAGAGCAGGCTCACGGCTTATGTGTTTGCCACTTTCTTTTTCATTTTAACCCACACCATGATCTTTTCCTGACCATAACCAAGTGGTTTTTGTGCCTAAACCTAACCAGACCTTATCCACAGGGCATCATGATGATATCGGAACAACGGGACTTCGGAACAATGGGTTTAATATGGTCGGACCAATGGGCTGTCGGGCCAATGGGCAGTTCCTGAGGTTGAGAAGATAATAGTTTAATTGTACAAAATGAGGGTACAAATATTTGCACTAAGGTGGGTATAAACGGCACACATCATTATAATCCAGGGTACAAATAGCATCCACTTCTAATTGTACAGGGGTGCAAATTTTGCACCCGGGTGGGTGTAAATAGCATACACTGCTATATACACCAGGGTACAAATAGCATCTGCTTCTAATTGTACCTCGGTACTATAGCAATATGTTGATATTTGCACCAGGGTGAAAATAGCCCTTACTTTAAGTTTTTCACCTTATTTTTATCTTATACTTAAGGAAGTGCTTAAAGTTTGTGAAACCATTGCACAAAGAACCTTCGTAACCAAAGTAAGAACAAAAACATAAAGTACCTCCATCTTAACTACAACATGGTTGAGTTTATGGAGATGAATAAACTAAGGCATACTGAGAAGAGTGTTCAGCGACCGGGAGATCTCGATGGACACACTTGATGATGAGCAAATGATTTTGCACCTGAAATTTTACAAAAAGTCAGTTTACATTGTGACTAACATTGTAACTTTCCAAAGCTGTGCTCTTCCAGCCCCTTCATGATAAATGATTGCTCTGCAGTTTTAAGCAATGAGATCTTTCCAGTCAGTTATTGGTTAGGTATGTCATGTAAGCCTTAAGTGTCATACTTAGGAGCAAACTTAAGGTGCTTTATGCATCTGGCCCCAGAGTCTCAGGATGATTGGTAATCTGTTATATAATCTGTAACAAAAAAGAGCTTGTGTCTCTAATTATCAATTCTAAATCAAACAATGAGTCTCATTAAAGAATAGATTTGTTCTTCACTGGATTGCACACAAGATTTTAAGAGAACTTTCAACAGTTTTCTTGTATTTTGAACTTTTTTCCTTGGGAATAAAACAAAATTCTTGAGTGATCTAGACCTGTGGCCCGTGGGGACTGACCTCCTTAGAAAAACTACAGCATTGTTTCAGCAAATGTACCAAAACATCTGTATTCCTTCAAGTGACGTTGTTACAGAGCAACAAAGTTTGCACATGGGAAAAGTTAGCTTTTAGGGCAAATCTTTTTGTTTGAACCCAAACCATGGACTTTCTCCAAAACCTAACCAAGAAAGGCAGAAAGCCCTGCCCAAAAAAAGCCAAACATAACATGCTAACATTGCTAGCATAAGCCTGTGAAATTTTCTATTGCATAAATTAGCCTAGCAGCTAGTGGACTTTTTCTCTATTCATATTAAGCCAGGCTTAATATGAATAAGACTTCAAATGCTATTTTGTAGGGATATTATTGTCTTCATAATTTATATTACTTATCTATGAAATAAAAGTAAACAAAACCTATATTTCAACTGAAAATGGTTTTCAAAGAAGCAGGTCTGTATTGCTGTGATGTGTAGCTACATTTCTGGGAAGGTACATGTTAGGCTACAGCACCTGTGAAATTTTCTATTGCAATTAAGAAGGGTTTATTAATCTGCATTGAACTGATGCATATGTTAATATAGGCTCTGAGGAGAAGCATAGCCTTCTGCTTCTCCTCAGAGCCTATATGTTAGGTAGAGCGTCAATTCAATGCAGATTAATAAACCCTTCTTAATTGTGCATTTATGTGTAGGACATGTAAAAAGTCCTGTTAGCATGGTTAGAGCCAGCACTACTTTGATCATGTCCACCACTAAATTAAGCTTTTGTTTCCATTTTATTTTACAGAGATGTCTGCCAGCGGTTATGATAGCAACAGATAAAAGAAAGGTCAAAAAACTAAGTGATTAACTACTGAATAAAAAATGCTTACAAGGACCTGGTTGCGCTCAGTAATCATCTGTCTGTTTACATCCTTACTTATCTTAACTGTGTACCCAAACACTTATAACAATTTACTGTACACTTGTTTCATATTCACTCTAACACTGAGCAGCACAACAAAAGGAGATCAGGAGACACTGAAAAGCTTGATAAGGAAATTTTGTTGGAGGTGAATGAACTCATACGTACTGTACAAATCTAATTATCAATGCAGTGACGTCTGTCACGCAACAAAGCTGAGCAGGTGGTTGGTGGCCAGTTTTCGCCCACAAGCTGAGTCAAAGATAAGGAATCTCAGACCTGACAGAAGATCTGTGTACACTGTAGTCTCACTGTGAGGAACAGAATGTGAAATAAGATCAGACTGGCTTTTTTTGTTTAAATGTTCACTGCAGCATTGTCACAGATTGGCTCAGGAGGTGTGACAAGGCAAGCCGGTCTCACTCCGAAGTTGCTTTAAACTAGTGTTTGGTCAGTGACAAAAGGCATCAGATACTCGAAACATGGCAGGACAACAATGAAGGTTAAAGCAGCAGAAGTCAGAGTAGGGCAGGTGGGAGGGGTAGTAGATAGGTCCAACAACCACAGACTTTCATCCACGAGGCTGGTGTTCACTTTCTGTGTGATTGTAAAGCCAAACACTGTTCTTTTTTCCTAAACCCAACCATGTGCTTTTGTTACGTGAACCCAACCATGTGCATGTGCTGGCTAAACGTAACCATGTGTGTTTTTTGTTGAAGGGAAAAAAAATGTCAATTTGCGGTGTTGTACCGACATAGTGCATTTATTTTGAAAGAGTCTAATAATAATAATAATAATAATAATTATTATTATTATTATTATAATAACTTTATTTATATAGCACCTTTCAAAACAACTGTTACAAGGTCCTTCACACATAAAACAATTATAAGAAGCAGCAATCATCAAGCAAAACAACAATTATCAAGCAAAATCACAATCAGGAGTTAACAATGTAAACAAAGGCCATTCGCTAAAAGCAACTTTTGAGAGCTGATTTAAAAGTAAGAGGGGAATTTTCATGTCTGAGTTCCTCAGGTAAGCTGTTCCAAAGGGTTGGAGCTCTCACAGCAAAAGCCCTGTCACCTCTTGTCCTTAGCCTAGAGCGAGGGATAACTAACAGGGCCTTGTCAGTGGATCGCTATGAGCTATGAGCTGGTGAGTAACGTATTTAAACTTCAGCCAGGTAGCTTGGTGCCAAACCATGCAGGGCCTTAAAAGTCAAGAGTAAAATTTTAAAATCATTTCTAAAATGTACAGGTAAATAGTGAAGGGAAGCTAAAATAGGCGAGATGTGATCGTGTTTTCATGCTCTAGTTAAAAGTCTGGCTGCAGCCTTTTTGACACCCTGAAGCTGCTGAATCACGCTTTGTCCCAGGCAAGTTAACACAGCATTAAAATAGTCCAGGCGAGATGTTATAAAAGCATGAATAACTTTTTGAAGATCATTAAAACAAATAAAAGATCTGATTCTAGAGATGTTTCTCAAATGAAAAAAACACCCATGGGTTAGCCTTTTAACATGGGCCTCAAGAGTGAGGTTCTGATCCAAAATAACTCCACGTTCTTACATAACAGTGGGAATGATGCATTGAGCTAAAGAGCCAAGAGCAGGCAGAACTTGGCTGTGAGAGTGCTCAGGGCTTATAATAGGAACCTCTGTTTTAGAAGCGTTAAGCTGGAGAAAATTCACAGCCATCCAGACCTTAACTGCAGCTAACAACTATGCAGGGCAGATATATCATACTGTCTAATAATGTGGCCCAAGGGAAGCAAATACAGAGAAAATAAATTTAGACCAAGAATGGATCCCTGTGGCACTCCAAACTTAGACTGACCGGGCTTGAGATGATGTGAAACCACTGGCAGACACAGAAAATTTTCTATCTGAAAAATATGAAGTGAATCACTGGAGGGCAGTTCCAGAGATACCAACCCAAGTTGGAATAATAATGATGCTATGGTCCACCGTGTCAAACACCACGCTAAGATCAAGTAGAACCAGAATTGAGGATTCACCAGCAACTGCCTTCATCAATATACCATGAATGACTCTCACAGGGGCGGTTTCTGTGCTATGATGCTGTCGGAAACCTGATTTAATTTTTTTTAATATGTTATTGTTGACCAATACCTCTAATAATTGATTAGCAGCAATTTTTTCCAGGATTTTTGAGATAAAAGGAAGCTTAGAAATCAGTCGGTGTTATCAGAGGGATAGAGCCGGGTTTTTTAAGAAGTGGCTGGATACTGGATACTGGATACTTAAAATAATCTGGGACACAACCTGAAGACAGAGAACAGTTGATAATTGAAAGCAAACAGGGAGCAACTGTATCCAAAACCTCTAAAAGGAATGTGGAGGGTATTAAGTCCAGTGGGCTAGATGATGGTGATGTGTGAAATGGTTTCGGTTAATTCTTGATAGGTCATTTCTTTAAAGGAACAAAATGTATCCAGCTGGCGACAGGCTAAATTGGACACAGAAGTAGGAGGCTTAATCTTCAAATGAATGTCTTCAATCTTATTAATGAAAAAAGTAAAAACTTTTTACAGTCTGTATTAGAGGAAATAGGGACACCAGGAGATCGAGGGTTAACTAATTGATCGATAGTCTTAAATAAGAATCTCAGATTGTGCTGGTTGGAGGTGATGAGGTCTGACACATGGGATGTGTCCACTCTGTTAAGGGCATAGACATACCATTTTAAATGTGTTTTTACTGCATGACTCCTTTTGAAATTATATTTTTATTAATTTTTATTAATAAGCTTTTATTTAGAAAAAAAAGTGTGTATTATGATCATGGAATATATTCCTCCAGTTAATTTCATAAGAAAAGTGAATTATATATATAATTTATATTATATGCAAATTACTAAAAAATTCTAGCATGTACAATCTGTGTTTGAGTTGGACGTAGTGCGGGTGACATTCCTAAACAAAGGCATGCATTGCATTTCGGTAATATACAGGCTCTCCTATTCATGTTCATGTACAATATAAAATACATACAATCGGTGCTTCAATCTTTTAACCTCCTGAGATCCAGAAATTCATTTTGCCCACTCGAGGGGACAGGAAGAAAGGAAGGAAGGAAGGAAGGAAGGATGGAAGGAATGAAGAAAGGAACAGAAGGAGGGAAAGAAGCAAGGATGGAAGGAAGGACAGAGGGAGGAAGGATGGAGGGAACAAAGGAAGGAATGTAGGGAGGGAAAGCGGGAAGGAAAGAATGGGGAGGGAAGGAAGGAAGGAGGAAAGAAGCAAGGAAGGGTAAAAGGAAGGAAGGAAAAGAAATTAAAACACCTTTTCCCCCAAAGGGTCTCAGGAGGTTAAATATCTATAAGTCAATAATACATACAGTATGTCCACTCTGTTAAGTTGGTGTCCACCTTGTTACTTGAATAAGCATAACAGAGTGGACGCTAACAGAGTGGACATTTTGAGCTAAAGTTAGCCCTCAGCCTGGCTTTGCTAGCATAATAGCTAAGGTGACTTTGGATACTTGATGAGAAATCTATAATTTTACACAAAAACCTTTTGAAATGATTCAATTTGATCAATTTCTTATAGCTTTAACAGAATGGACACGTTATGATCAACCACACTGATCTTACTTAATAAAACTGCAAAATCTGATTTTTAAAGAGATCAAAAATAAAAAAAACTTTCTACAGTTGAATTTCCCGCCACTGGCGTGATGTCTCCTCAGAAGAATGATGTCACTGATAAATAGGAGAATTTTCTTAAAGGGACACTAACACAACTTAACAGAGTGGACAGTGACACCGGGGATGAACATAAAAACTTATTTTTTTTATTTAAAAACTATATTTTGATTAATAAACAACACATGAATAAAGATAGTTTATCCAGGACAATAAAATCATAATTTTTTTTTTTTTACTTTTTCTACTTTTATTAGTTATTTTCTACATTAAATTTGAATGAACTGCACTGGGGACATAGCAAAATTCCATAACAACCTTTTAACAAAAGTAAATTAAATTTAAAAAATAGAATTTGGGAGCCTGTGCCCTTGAATTTATAATAGATGACAAATGATAATACACAAAAAACCAAGTTGAATAAGTATTTGTCCAACTTTAGTGAAAATACAGCTTAATTTATACTGGGGACACAAATGGCACCCTATTAAAAAAAATGACCCACCTGGGGACCGGTGGTCTTGGCCCGGGGAACACCAGAGCGTCTGGCGACTGCCTCCTGCAGCATCCTGTGGCAGTTGTTCCTCGTATAGGAGTGACAAGTTGCTCGACCATTTGCTGGCCACATGTGGAGGAGACGCAGTGGCAACATGAAGAGCCACAAGAGCTGGGACCGCAGGTGCATCGCCAGGATGAACCAGAGCCTCCTCCATCAGGATGGCGAAGCGGTTGGAGAGAGCCACAGATGAGACTTGCCTCCCACCTGGATCTCCCTTTTTGGCCGCGGGACGCCACCTATGTCCAGGACAGCTCGGGCATCTTCTGAGTGGAGCTCAATTATATTTTCGTACTTATCTTTTTATATTTTCTTCATATTTTTATATTTATTTGTATTGTCTACAACGTTTACATGGGCTATACCGGGACCTGAGAATCTCATTTCATTCCACTGCATGTAAATGTGATGTGAATGACAATTAAAGATCCTTGAATCTTTGAATAAGCACATACAGTGAGCAGCAGCAGCAACCCACCACCCAACAGCAGAGCGACGTGAGGACAGAAACAGAGGGCTGGGTGGGGACAGAGAACCTGTCGCAGCAAGCAAATACGCCATTTGCGGGCATTTTGTCTTGACCAGCAGACTTCACCCGACTGGAGTCGACCTCAGACCAGCCAGTTCACACCGCTGCAACTTTTCTCTGCAGTGTTTGAAAACTGTTTCGTCCTGTTGCGAATCTTTGGTCTGAACTGGGCTTAACCAATGTTGTTGCCATGGCAGCAAGTTGTCAACAGACAGCACCCACTGAAAGTGACCATGCCTTTAATTATCTGTAACTTTGAGCCTTAATAAGATTTGAAAAGGTGACTTGTAAAAAAAAAAAAAGAAAAAGTCATGCTGCGAACAGTTGTTACGAAGGGGGAATTAAGCTACAGAGACCAAACTGTTTTATTCTACCAGGCTGCAAACATGTTTATTTCTACTGTAAAGTTGGACACTTTAACATGGAGCTCTATGTGGATTGACTGGCTTTGGGAACTAGCCTCAAGTGGCCATTAGAGAAACTGCAGTTATTGTCACTTCCTCATTGGCTTCATGTTTGGTCAGTGACCAAAGGAAAATGAACTTTTAGGCACTGTCTATACTGTCTTTATACATATGAGGGCTGTCAGTTAAACACGTTAATTAGATTAATTAATTATGCAAAACATTTACGCGTTAAAAAAATTAACACAAATTAATCACACTGATCGATTTCACCCACAAATGCCTCGCCATTGCCTGATTTAACTTAATCGAAGAGGCAGGAACGTTCTTGCCTTTAACCTATGAATGACCCCGTAGGCTACGTCACTGTCTCTCGCTCTGCCCCAACTTGCTGCAAGATGGAACTCACCGAGGCTGATGACCAAACTTTGCTGGGCCCTTTAAACGCAATGCAATGTCTGCAAGAAAGAATTTTCATACCATCAGAGCACTTCTAGTCTAACGTATCATCTCAATGCAAAACACGTTAAGAGCTCAACAGCTGTCAGCCCCAGTAGCATTGCTACTAGTACTAGCGTGCTTCGCCAAGCCACGCTTACCAAGGGAAAGAAGAATACCTCTGAAAAGCTGACAAACGCCATTGCAAAATGGATTGCTGTCGACTGCAGGCCGATTTCTACCATAGAAAACAAGGGCCTAATAGTGAGTGGGGACCTGTTTGAGACTCGTGATCAGATGTCATTAAATTGCATCTAGTCTACACTCTTTATCTGAATATTTGATTTTCTTCCTCTACAATCAGAATAATTTTAGTATAATTGTTATATGTAAAAGCTGTCACTAGTAAATATCATTCACTGTTGATGATGTCATTTAGATTAAATGGCACTGTAGTAATGAAATCTGTGCGATCCCACCTTAGCCTATACCTGTACTATGTCCTCACCAGGTAACAGCTTAACAAATGCAAAGCAAGTGAAACAATTCAACACAACATGATAAAAGCCTACAAGCAGAGAAGAAGCAGAGATAGAGAAAACAACAGAGGAAATACAAAGTAAATTTAAGGAAAAGGTCCCATTAGGAAACTGGTAGTTGAGCCAGGATACGTCAGCAGGTTCAGCTGTTGTGGCACATTGAAGTAGTTTATACTGGAGCTCATGGACCAAAGCTGAGAAACCTTTACTCTGTCACCTCCTTTGATGGCAGATGCTGTTAGCTGTGGTGGATGCTTTCAGATAATGATGTGTCCAGGTTGAGTGCTAGCTGTTACCTTGACAGCTTGTCATTGTGTTTCCAGCTGCTCTGCTGCCGATATAAGGCTGCTGATAGGGCAGCAGGAAAAAGAGAGCATCCAGATCCTTCAGCAGCCTTGACAGAGAGATACTGCCTGTGAACTCCTGTAGATAAAGGCAGGTGGACCTGTTGACAGTCTATTCAAATACTGTAACAGGCTCTGTATAAACACACATGCAAATCAGGCTGGCATTTTTATGGATGTCTCTATTAGACTTTATTATTTGTAACCCACACAAGACAATCTACAAATGTGTACCATGATCCCCAAACATCTTACTATCCAGAAACATGTCTTTTTACATTTGTGTTGTGTAAAGTCATGTCCACAAAACATATATATAATACAGCATGATTTGCAATTGCGCTTACTCCCTAAATGCGTACTTTAATTTCACATATTTACGCATTTGTGGATCCGTTTTTAGTCTTGAAACTGGTTTTGCACAATTGTGGATTGCTTCCTGTGAGTTCTTGGGTCGTGTGACATTTGTGACTTTCCTCCTGTGTATTTGCATAATTTTGTCCAATTCCTGCCACAGCAGGATCTGCAAAAAAAAAAATATACTCGCCACATCAGCAGGTGGCGACATTCTCTCACATGAGATAACTGTACCAAGAAGGCTTAAACAAAGAGCCTATCTAGTAGTCGCATTTTTAACATTAACATCAAGTGGACACAGGGACAGAAGTTCCTTTCCAGAGAGCGTGGGGAAATTATGCCTTTTGGTATCAGCACTTTGTTTTTTATGTTCATCGATCATTTGTAAGGATAATATATTATTGCAATGCTAATTTTCAGTTGCGCGTTACTAGTAATTCTCTCTTGTGTTAGCATGGAGCTGTTGGCCTAATTTGACATAGGGTTGCAGTGGTGGAAGAAGTACTCAGATCTTTTACTCAGGTAAAAGTACAAGAGAAACAAAAAGTAAAAGTACTCATCATGCAGAATGGTCCATTTCAGATCAAATAAAACTACTGATGTATAAATGTGTTTATCACTTTAATGTTGAGGCTGGTAAATGTGGGGCTTATTTTGCAGGTAGCAGTCAAGTCATATGTTTATCTATCATAATTTATTTGTTCATTATTTCTTTTATGAATTATTATTTTAAATCTGTTTGCAATGGTGGTGGTGGTGGAAGGTAAAAAACTAAATTTACTCAAGTTCTGTACTTAAGTGTAATTTTAATGTACTGGTACTTGAGTATTTCCATGGTATGCTACTTTATTCTTCTACTCCATTACATCTGAGAAGGAAATATTTTACTTTTCACTACCCTACATTTATTTGATACATTTAAATACTTGTTAAACTGCACTGCACAAATGTAACAAGACATGTTTGTGGACAGTAAAATATTTGTGGATCATGGTACACATTTGTAGATTGTTTTGTGTGGGTTACAAATAATAAAGTCCAACCAAAACTTCCAAACATTTCGTGCCAATTTTGTACATGCACTGCAAAAATACATTAACTCATATAAAGAACATCATTTTATTTAGCTACTGAAATGTAAAAACCTTCAGTCACAGTGGAATAGTGTAACTTGTGTAACATATAACATAACCATCATGACTTCACTTCAATAAGGCACAGATCAAGGTGTGAACATTCATGTATGAAATATAAATATGAATCTTCAGTCAGTTACAGTAACAAATCATACAAACTAAAGTGCATGCTGACTATGGCCCTACCACTCTAAATTATTGAGATAACTCAAAGCCTCGTTGTAAACACATTAACCTTTTCTGCTTCAGCTTCCAGGACACTGATGCTCATCGTGACTGAACTTGGTCTTGATGAGCTGCAGCATTTACTCAGAGACAAAATGAAACCTAAACTGTACATTTACTACCATTCAACTACTGCTAGTCTCCCCTCTGCTCTGAGAGCTCCCACCGTCACTCTCTCTCGCTTGTTGCTTGCTGTGGCATTTTACAAGTTGTTTTCTTCATCTACTCTCATTCCAACCTGTTTTTATCCCAACTCACCTCATATCATCGCTTGGTCCGTGCTGTTCATGTCTACATATTACTCTAATGGTATCCTCCTGCGTTTACTGCTGAAGTTCAGGGATGGCGTATCAATTTACACAGTGCAACACAAGCACACAGTGATGTTTAGAAAAAAACATCATGGTGTGGCTCTACACTCACATAGGAAGTGAATAACTGGCTCCCAGCTTAAAGTCTGGGGTTTGTTGGACCCATACACCATGAGTTCAGTGTTATTTATACAAAATTATGCAAACATTAAAGTGTTAGGTTCAGCAGATGGTAATCTGGCCTTGAATAGAGGTAGTAGATCAGAAAACACTCATATGAATCTTTATTATATGTCATGTGTAACAGTTTGGGGTCTGGTACTAGGAAATAATGCTCTGAAGATCAAGGCTAAAGGCCAGAAAACACTCACACGGGTTATTAGAGGGGAAAATGACAAGTAACTTATTTTGTCCATTAGGTTGGAGGACTTGTTACATACAGTTCATCCTGAGATTTTACATCTTCATATTGCATGTGGTGTCATGTATTGGATATATTATCCCAAAATCACAAGTTAGAAGACACAGATAAACAGGGGAAAGAGCTGGTGCTGATGACAGAGGGATACTGTAGGATACAGTAATTGTTTCTGACCAATGACGGCACACAGGAAAGTTACAGTGTTCCTTCACCATTGACTTGTTAAAAAATTGTCAAAAATATAATCTGTACAAACTGTTCCCAGTCTGACATTTACCACTTTGGGCTGACTACAACAGCCGGCACATGGCTATGAGAATCGAATGAAAGTGGGGGCTTTATAACAACAGCTCTGCATGGGAAGAGATGGGAGTATAGCACTATCTGTCTGTGACGCATGCAGCTACAAGGAGAAAGCTCTCCTCTCCTGCCTTATCAAGCCGACAGTGAACAGCTGTTACTATGTTGTTGAGACAGAAGCACCTTCCTGCCTGAGAAGAGACCTTTCAAAAAGCTTGTCAAGTTTAAACCAGATCAAGCCTAGCCAGAGGTGTAGGTTAGATTCAGTGGGGGTCAAAGTCAGGGGGGTTCGACTGTCAGAGAAAGAAATCCCACAATCCTACCTATTTAACATGTTATTAACAAACAGGTCATCATGACCTGTTTAGTTGTCTTTGAATTGAAGTTGCAGCAGGAAACATCTGCCACGGCATGCCTGCAGCAGAGCACATCCATTCTAATCAACTGAAGCTGCTACACTGACTACGGAAGCCACACTTGCCCATGCAGGCATTGCACTGCTTAATTTTTATGTAGCTGGTCTATTTATCCTCTGTGTGCAGCTCTGCAGCCCTCCAACAGGTAAAAACTATACAGAACTTTTTAAACAGTGAGTACAATTTCTTTAAAAATGATAAAAAATGAATACCTCATTGTACCTGAGGCAATGTGAAGCAGCAGAGCTTGGTAAAACTCACACAGTGATGCCGGCAGCAACCACACACTGCAGAGACGGAGTTTGTATGGCAGGTAAAAAAAAAAGGTTTATTCCGCTTCTGTACTATGTGATGTAACAGATTCTTATAGAATGGTTTGTATGATATCCTACGATAAATGCGTGCACAACAGTTCTTATCTTATCCCACAAATTTGCACCCCACGAATGATGTTACGTCCATTTGAGGACTATATCTTCAACAGCTAACTGGTTCTACAGGAACTGCTGCACAATTTTTTTTGGCAAATTGCTTTACACACATTGTAGTGTTATATGCAGATTTACAGCTGAGGGGCCACCACAGTGACAGAACAACCTAAATTTGTCTACCTCAGGGAAAGCAAGAGAAATCTTTCCAAATTCCAGTTGTGTTTGATATTCACTTACAGCACTGTTTGGTTTACCTTATATTAATATCCTTTTTAACTGATAGGCTGTACATGTGAAGATGTCCAAATAACTGCACCTGATCAAAAATAAACCACAATACTCCTTTACCCTCAATGAACACTGAGACTGTGTACAAATCTACTGACTAATCACAGAATAAGAAGAGCCATTTGTTTTTTCAGGCTGCTCTGCGCAGAGAGCTGAGGTGGCCTTCAGAACTCTTACAAAGAGATAACTTAAGTCATGTCAAAGTAAAATGAGTCAGCTGTTTATGATTGTACTGAAACTGAACGTCAAAACAAAAGGTCCATTTGTGTATAGTTTAAAAATCTTATGAAATTCAAAACGTGCGTGTGAGCAACATGCTCCGTGAAACAGAGAAAGGATGGCATGGTGAAACCTCATACAACCTTCTTCTGCAAATCAAGTTATAAATCACAAAGAATTGTAAAGTTTTAATATTTATCATAGTCTTATTTTGTCAAAGTGAAATAAATAATGAATGCATTTAGAGTCTTCTACATAAAACACAAAATAATAAACATGATAATCTCAGAAAAAGAAAAAAGGAAACTCAGCACAAGTTCTATGAGACCCATTCAGTCAGACCACAAACTTCCCTGGTACATTATAATGTCTGCACCCAAAATACACAGTAAAGCTACATACTGTAATTCAGTCAAAAGTGCTATACAACAGTGTTACAATACATGTGAACAGATGCTGTGAACTATATTCCACACGACACAGAGTTTGGTGTGTTACATATATGTTATAAATCACTTAAGATAATTAGTGTGTTTTAAAAAAGACAAACCAGAAAGCATTGTTAGCTACCATAACTAACAAGCTAACATCTCAGTGTCATGATTAATCTGCGCACTCTTCAAACAGCACATGTAAGTAGACACATTATCAACTGATGCAACAAAACTCTTTTCCATTGCAGGAATGTAACATTACACATAAACACCCCACTGTACACTACCTGCTCAGTATGAATGTGTGTCACTATTTGCTAACACATTTATCGCAATAACTGTAAAGGTGATAAAACTAGAATCCAAAACAACAATTACAGGCTTAATTACAGTGGAAACACTAGGGTTTTAACAGTTCAGGTTATCGGAAGCCTCAGCTGCTGCAGTGGAAAAGGTCTAATAGAGCAACCCAATGGCCAGGTAAAAAAACGTGGCATACTACGTTTCTACAAAACCACAGATATGTGACATTCACAAGTTATGATGTAGGGCAGTGACTCTGAACTGCTCCAGCCACAGGGTCAAGTGGGGTTGGGCAGATCCATACCAAAATATTGATACCCTCGATACTATGTTTTCATTTTGAAGATTGATCCTAGCGCCAATAAAATCGATACCAAAAGGAGAGCAGTTTCTCTCTTCTATGTTGTAAATATTTGTATTTCAACAGTTACTGTGTGAAACAATGTTCTGTTGTCATGAACACATTTAGTGCATGCACTCTTTGCTTCTCTACTGCTTTTTTGTTGTCCACACTCAATCAACCTACTACAGACTTTGCAGCATCTTCTCAGTTTCACTTTCACCCAATGTCGGCAGTAGGAGAACGGTAAGCTCACCTCCCCAGCTGTTCCATTTACTGCTGAGGACTGATACGGACCCTCAGTTGTACTAGGAATAAAACTGTGTGCGCATCTGTGCTTCCATGGATGTTCGCGAACGTTTGATGAGGAAGGTGTGTCCGAGCATGACTAGTGTCATCTGACACCAGTAGCAGTCATGGCTTAATGACAGAAGTAAAAACAGGGGAAAGAGAACTCAGAGCTGCAACCCAAAAGAAGGGAGGGAGGGGAAAACACCTCAACATTCAGACCCCTGATACAGAGACAGAGTTCACTAGCAGACTCTGTTCAGAGAAGCTAATACAGGTATATAGCAGCCTAGTGAAAATAATATTTTAGTCAAATCAGATCCTCAGTATTGGTTCATTTTACACTTTCAACTGTAATTGGTCATCATTAGCTGTTACTTAAACAGACTGATTATTCACCCCATACATCAAGATACACTGCTTTTCCCTCCAGAAAAAAAATCACCCACTTTAAATAATAAAATGTATTGTATTGGTATTGATATTGGCAATTCTGGCCCCTTAACATTTCAATAATGCAGTGGTTAACGTGTGGTTAGATTTGGGCACAAAAACCATTTGGTTATGACTAGGAGGAGATTATACCTATTTTGGGGGGCACAATGCCCATTGTTTGTCTAGGTGAAAAACAGCTACTGGTCATGCCTAAAATGACTCGCTAAATAACAACTGGTTTTGTTTGTTGGTCTTGAACAGTGATCTACACTTTATAGGCGTCTCGCCTAAGTGATACAATCCAACAACCCTTTCACCTCCCGATGACAAATTCGGCTCATATACTATGTCCCTGTAGAAATGCTGATATGATACATATAAAACTTACATTTGTAACATATTTGTGGTTTGCAGAAATGAACAATGCCAATATTTTCTTGTGGTGACTGGGCTGAATAAAGAGCCAAAGTAAAAGCGACACTACTGGATTCTGAAGGAGAAGGAAGAAAATCTCCTACACAATCACACTTGAAATGAGGAAATTTCTTTAAAAATAAATAGTACATCATGTGGCATACTCCATTTGTCCAGACAGGGATGGTAAACAATGTTGTTTGTTTAACACTGAGCAGCCTTCATGGTCCAACAAACCCTAGATTTTGCCGGGGAACCTGTTATTTTCTTCCTGTATCAATGTAGAGCCAAACTATGATGTTGTTTTTTTTAAACCTGACCACATGCTTTTGTTGACATCCCAGCATTGGTTGCGATGTGTGGGAATGTCAACAGCAGTAGCAAGAGAACCTCTAAACGGTAATACGTAGGCGTGAAAGGCCAGTGACAAAGCTGCTATATATCACGATTTAGGGATGAGAACGTGTCCAGCCATGTAGAGAGCTATCAGGATGAATTTGTCAAGCTCCCCAGACACAAGCTGTAAACACTAGACATTAACATTAGAAAAGAGTGTATAATACATAAAATGACATTTTGCTCCACAACAGATGAAAGAAAAAGAAAATTCCACTGAGTTCCAAAGGCTAGCGAAATAGCAGGTAGCCCAGAGATGGTGTCAGGACTTCAGCTGTCTATTTTTTCCTGGCGCTGAAGACCTCCAGTATGGGTATGTTATGTTACCTGGCAACCCTGTGGTCCCCTCCTAATCTCTCTCTGATTTTGACCACTGTGAACCCTACTTAGTAGAGAATTTTTATCTTATTACAACAGTCAGCATCAGTCTTTCAAACTTGCTGGGTCCAATCTTGTAACTATAAATATTTAGTTTTTCATGAGGTTAAGGGTCATGATTCAAACGTCGTTATTCTATGAAGGGGACTCCTAGAGGTTAATGGAGGCCTGTTGGTGGTGCTTCTTGTTTTAACCCTCCTGCGGGATGATGAAACTTTGTTTTTCCGTCTGAGAGAAGGCTGTGTTCTCCTTCTGTAAGCTTCCCTCTTTGGACTGTTGGGGGGCCCCAGGTGTTCAGAAAGTCTTTTTTGAAATACTGCTTGGAACTGCTGCGCCTGCAAGACAAAGATGAGAAAAAGGAGTTGATTCAAGGACATGTAGCTTGGCTGTTCTTGGCCCTGTGTGAGGCCTGTACTGATCTGCTGGGATTTACCACAGATACCAACTTTATTATGTTGGTTTTTTTAAAAGTCATTATTCATGCACTTTTCATTTTTGCTCACATTCTGATCTGACCTTATATTTGTAATATATATCAAACTCTGCAATCAGCCAACACCAATGTATAAATGGATACTTTTCTTTAACTATTCTTAAAACTTTTTTCTTGTGGTGGTTGTTGCCTTATGCTAAGTGTTGGACAAAGTTGCATTGTATTTTACTTCAGAAGAGCTTGACAAAATATTCTTATCTTGAGAGTGCACTCGTTGTCATTACATCCAGCTTTGGTCAAGAGTAGAAGTGTTCTTACTTTAGGGGAGATCTTTGCCATTGGATGTGACTGGCCTCTTTGCAGAGGTCCATAAGGGTCCACATGGGTCCACATATCTGAGACTCAACTTTGAGACCCAATTAGGGCTGGGTCCCAATTATTCTGAGTCAGTATCTATTCTATGGGTGTGTCTCAAATTGTGCCCAGATTTTGGCATTCATGATGACCTGTACCTGTTCAGCTCATTCTGAGCCCCTGGTTGTCAAATACTGACGTTTTAACACACACCCTTGTGTGTGCCATCGGGCCAAAGGCACCCTTTAGTGTCTTCATGAGACACATCAGGCTTTCAACTACCTCCAATATAAACCCATTTGCGGCAATACCTGATGGTGAGAGCAGATGTCGCAGTGGAAAGACTGAGAATGTCTGCGCAGGGTGAGAGGGAGGGGAGACTGATGGGTCAAACAGAACAGGACTTTCACCCGGGGGACTGTAGTTTGTGTCCCATGTAAAACAAAATCATTATTTTAATGTCATGTTCATAGACTGTACAAGTAATGGACGTAGCTACCGTGATGTCACCCATTGGTTTGTGGCCTGCCGTTTTGAAGCCTCGAGTTCAGCATTTCGGTCCTTATCATCTTGTTTTTTTGGAGCCAGAAGTGACCATATTTGGACAAGACGAGGATCGAGTTATGGCAGACTTTCACAATTCCCTCAATTTTGGACCATGTTAGGTTACTGTTCGTTAACAGACAAACAAATTTTAACCCAAAACACAATCTTTTTTTTCTAAACCTAACAAAGCATTTTTGTTGCCTAAACCTAACGGCAGCCACAAATTACAATGTGTTTCAGCTGTGTGTCACATAGAGACACTAGCGGTGCCCTGTGCATTGGTATGAGGTGCCGAGGGGCGTGACAAAGCGTCGGTATTTAACAACTTTAGAATGAGAATTGGTTGACCTGCTTGATCTTTCTGATCCCACCCTGTGACCCCCCCAACCACCTTGAACAGAGACAGACGAGACACCTGTTATCTTATGACCAAAGTTCCATACTTAGGTCACATGACAACACCTGAGTCAACTCCAGACACTGCTGAGCACCATGAGATGCAACAGCACTGGGAAAAGCAAGTAAGTGCACCTTGAGGTCAGACTGAAACATCATGCTCAAGCAGTAGAGGTCATACCGTGTCTGCCAGTGTAGTGGTAGGCAGTGCTGTGGTTGTGGCTGGGTAAGCTGTGGTGTGCTGCTGGCTCTTTGGTTTGGCACAGTACATCTCCAGATGCTGAAGTTCACAACCAGCTGGCCGACAGCACTGGTCAACAATACCCTTCCCTCTGGGCCGAGCGCCGTAACCAGACCATGTACCTTTACCTGCAGAGAGACAAATGTCCAATGTGAGATTCCTGTTGTTCTCTTGAGTCCTCCTTACTTTATATAAGAATACAGGGCAGCATAGATGTCCTCAGGAAGTCACTAAAGGCAAAACATTCATGGTAGCAATAGATACATAAAGCTTTTGAACCTTTGCATACCTGACAAAGTCTTTTGCTTCTACCGATTGCAATAGTCATTACACCTTACACAAATGTACTGGACATGTGCATAGTTTGCCCTGAAGGTTTAGCCACTGCATTTCAAAAAATTACATGGTCTTGCTTGAGGGAGGAAATGGAAAGTTTAAAAATACCATAATGATTCTGTAATGCTGTGATACAGTGAAACTGTGATATTTTCTGAGACAATCATTGTACTGTAAACATCTCATACTGTTGGTACTCTGCTTACAAGATAATAGGTTAGCATTGCTTGTGTTTTTAGTCAAGCCAGCAGGGTTCTATGGGCAACAGTGTCTATGTTGGTTGGTCCATTATCTTGATACAGATTCAAATAGCTCAACTATTATTGAGCAGTTTGTCATGAAATTTTATGCAGACAGTTATGGTTCTCAGAAGATGAATCCTCATGACTTTGGTGATTTATTTCCTCTAGCCCCACCATTTTGATTTAATGTGAAATACCTCCACAACTATTGTGTGGAAAGCTGTGAAATGTAATTCAGACATGCATGTTCCCCTCAGGTTGAACTGCATTTATTTTAATGGTCTTCTGATGTGTCCTCAAGCAATATAAACAGGTCCTGATTTTTATGTGTCCCATACTTGGTTTCTGACCAAATACCTGCACAATTATCAGCTTCAGTTCTACTTTGGGTTTAGGTGTTAAAGACCCAGTGTGCAGAAATTTGAAGGATACACTGGCAAAAATGGAATGTAATATTAATAACTATGTTTTCATCAATATATAATTACCTACCTATAACTAAGAATGGTTGTGTTTTTATTATCTTAGATTGATCCTCTTAAATCGACATACAGAGAGGGAACCTTTCCACAGAGTCCGCCATGGTGTTCTTACAGTAGCCCAGGGTGGATACCTCAAACACTGGCCCTCACCATTTGCATTCTCGCATCAGCCACCATAGTTCTCCTACACACTTGGAACATGTAAGTTTCACTTAGTTGCAGTCTGCAACTTCATTGCTAGATGCCACTACATCCTACACACTGGACCTTTAATTAGCAAATGTTAGCATGCTAGCACACTGGCAAACTAACTAAAATGGTGGACGTAGTAAACATTACCTGCTAAACATTAGCATGTTAACAATGTGTCAATGTGAGCATTTTAGCATGCAGATGTTAGCACTTAGCTCAAAGCACTTAACTACCATTAATGAAATATTTCGTTTTAGCAAAATCTGTCTGAAATGGAGATCTCATGCAGCACACTATCCTCTGCAAAGTAAATTCTGTGAATTGTTTATTTTGCTCCATCACTGTGTCCTCTAAACCATTTAAGTTTAGAGGCTCTGTGCTCCTCACTGCTGTCTACACCTTTCTTTGTCATGAGTGTTAAAGCGGTGCTGCCCTCAGATAACAAGTGTTTTAACAACAAAGCTATCACACATTGAGGCACAGTGTTCTGGTGAGTATGCTGCCACTTTGGTGGATCGCCACCACCCTGATAACATAAGGAGAGAGTGGCCTTGGCCAGAGCAGGGTAAAGGTAATCGAGTGAAAGGGCCTGTGGTTGATTTTCTGTGTGCAGTGGGAAAGAATATATTCTAATAATAATAAACTTGATTTAAATGAAATGCTGCAACATGCCTCACAGTATAAGGTCTGCTGTAAAGTGGTTGCTGTCAATTCAACCCATGTTGTATCAGTCAGCTCATTCAGTCAGAATGAGCTGACAGGTGAGCAGAGTCAGATGTCATTCAGTTGTATCTAATGATGAAGCAGTACTATATAAAACTGTGGAAACAAATCTGGCCCAAAGAACAGAAGAATCATAAGATAATAAATTGCATAACAAGTTGAGTTTATGATTGTTTTATAATAATTAAATTTACAGCTAATGTTTTTAATCATTTTCCTTTCATCTGCGAACAGCAGAGTCTGACATTTGTAAAACACACACACACACACACACACACACACACACACACACACACACACACACACACACACACACACACACACACACACACACACACACACACACAACAGTTACAAAGCTTATTAGGCCATAATGCATAATAGATCATTTTGTGCACACTGTGGGAGGAAGCAGAGATAAAGTAAAGTTGGTTTGAAGTGTGCAGGACATGAAAATTTAAAAACCTTTCAACAAAGGTTGGAGGAGCTTTTTGGTCATCTTGCATGCACTTTTAGGACAGTCCCTAACTTCGGCTTGTCATCAAAAAGGCACAAGCTTAAATACTGATTTGTCCAAAAATGATCTGTTTATATCTAAAAAGTGTACTTCCATTTACTTGCATCTCAGTTTCCAGAGAATGAATCTTTATAATATTGGTGGCCTAACCTCTATGGCCACAATAGGGTTGCAGTAGCTCAGGGACTTGGGTTGGAAACCAGAAGGTCTGCAGTTCAAAACCCTGTATGGTCCAAGAATGGAGTGTGGACAGGATAGGTGCCCTTGAGCAAGGCACTGAATCACCAACTGCTCAGGGTGCCTGTCAATAGGCAGCCCCCTCACTCCGACATCTCTCCATTTCTGGTGTCATTAGATAGTTGTGCAAAACAAATAGATAACATAAATTCAGACTTACCTAAATAGATTCCACGATCCCCACACACAAATATGAGGTCACTAAGGAGATCGGAACCACAGCGGAGTTTGGCTGCCTCTGAGGACAGCGGCCAGGCTGTCAGACACATGGTGGAGTAGAACATACACACCCGAACACACAACACCTGGAGACAAGAGGAAAATCTTTTAATACACAACTTAAACAAAAGCAAAAGCATGGATAAATTTTCTGTCCAAGTTCTTGATGAAATCCATGTGCTTGGTGTGCCCTGGTGTTCTGAAGGGTTAAGGTGCCAGCACTGAAACCTGAAAGAGATAGTTCGGATTTTTTTGAAGTGGGGTTGTATGGGGTACTTATCCATGGTCAGTGTATTACATAGAGTAGATGTCAGTCAGCACACCCCCAGTTTGGAGAAGCAGGCTAAAATATGTTTTGTTGCTGGCCCCTCCACAGCAGCCCATTGCTTAGCTTCCATGTCAGACTCCAGCCTGTTTCTCCCAACTTGAGGTGTGCTGACTGACATCTACTCTATGTAATACACTGTTTATGGATAAGTGCCCCATACAACCCCACTGAGGTATCCCTTGAACTTCCCTAGATTGGTTTCCCTTGTGCTGTAGTCGTTCCCCATCTCTGTCTCCTTATGCCCTGTCATCTCTTCACTGTTGGCTGTCTAATAAAGGCATAAAGGCCAAACAATGCCTATAAAAATCACATGCTCATGGTAACTTTCCTCTAGCTTTTTGTCACTTGTCAGATTATGGAAGACAAAATTTGACTGAGCCTAAAATGCAAATGTGAAAAATATTATTGATGTCAACTTAATTTATACTGGCTAAAGTTGTAATATAAGGCTTTTGTTTAGTATGCAGATGCTTTATTTAGAGACCCTGTTAACACTGACAACACTCAGGTCATGTCCTTTGCATTACTGTTTCAGGGGGACACATGAATTACACGTGATGAGTGATTTTTAATGGATGAGTGATTTCTGTCATTTTCCTTCAATTAAATAAGATGATAACTTTAAATAAAAACTAAATGAAAATTATTCTACTAAATGAAACAAGATACATTAAAAAGACATAATTCTGAGAGATAACACAAACAACACTGAGACCTGAGACATGCTCAGTTGCCAATTCTTAAAGTCAAACTTTTTGAAAATTGACTGTTGAAAAAAGATTTCTCAGAAGTATATTTCTCACATTGGAGGTATTTATGGGTTTTGAATCAGTGTTCAGACAATATTGTGGACAAAGGAAATTGGACGGTACAGTTAAAAATGTTTTTTTTTAGTATTTCTATATTCCCAGCCCTGGCTGTGGCCTTGCTCTTTATATATGGAATGATGATCAATAGTCATTTTTAGTTGGTAGTAGTAAGGTACTATATGTAACTTTTTTTTTTTTTTTTTTTCTTTTTTTTTAAAATGTTTTCATTTCTTTTGTATTGCCAAGCAACTGACAGGGGGAGAACCTGCAAACTCTGCACAGAAGGGCCCCCTCACCCCATTTATTGCTTTGAGGTGACAACACTAACCACTGCACCGTGCCACACTATGCATTCGGCAGATGTAAAAACTAATATTAGGCTATAAACACACTACAGTCAGGTTCTTCAATATTTTTCTGTAGTCTCATTCAGCCACTTGTTAGCAACCATGGTTTATAAGACTTCACATTCACAGCGGGGTATTTACTGACGAATTTTATGTTGTAGAACAAAACATGAAAGTCTCTTAAGCTTGTGTTAACCACAGACTTTATTTCAACCATCTCACCAAAGACTTATTCAAAAAATACAATGACTTTAAGACGAGAGAACCAGGAGTGCTAAAATGCTAACTCATTTCAGCTTTTAAATACTCATTCCTCATTCATAACAGCCTGTGACTGACGTCTATGTAAAACACTCAAGACCAATTTTACGGGACCAATCATTGCTGACTGCCAGGGGCGGACTGGTACACAAATTCAGCCCGGTCCAAAGCCCACACACTGGCCCACGCGTTTCTACCTCTACAGTACACAAACGCTGTCCTCAGAATAAACTTCATAAGAAAATCAGCAGTTATTGTTTAATTCCAGACTATAAAATAAATGCAATAATGAATTGGCCACAAATGGCTATGTGCTTATTATTTAACTTAAAATAAGAGCATATGACTCTATCCTAATGCATCTAATTTTATGCACAATATAACTGTCTGCCCTGCCCTGCTCCCAGGACTGGGAGCACCACCTCACGTTAATTGCATGATGCATCCACAGGAAAAAAGCAAGCACATATTTTCTTTTAGTACAGGTTTAAATTATAATGACTTAATGCAATACCTAGTAGGCTAGATGGACTTTTGAACCAGACACCTAGAAGAAATATGCAATTTGCCAAAGCCAACCTTGCACAGCACACGCACCGACGTTAGCAACAGTTAAAGAAGCAACAGATGGCATCTTTTCCTAAATATATCATTATGAAAATAATGTGGGTTGCACAGGGTAGTATACACAGTAAAATCAGACTATCAGCGTTTACATAGGTTACTTAGTGACTTTGTAATAAGCTTCTGCCACCGGAGACGAATTTTCGCGGAAAAAATCTGCTCTACGGCAGGAAATGCGTCATGTATTGCCAAACTGGTCAGTCAGCCAATCAGGGACAGGAGCTTTTCCTTTTGAGGAACTGGCCGGGCATGAGATAGTTGAGTCAGGAGCACAATGGCAGACGGACAGAGTTTAGAGATAAGTGAAAAACGGCCTCCCAAAAGAAAACGAGCTCCTCTGTCTGAGGAGGCGAGGATGCACAAAAAGGAGAGTGATAAAAGAAGAGGAAAAACAAGAGTAAACCTCAGTCAGGCATTCAAGAGATGGAGGGAGCTCCGTGACCAAAGAGGCTTCAGAACCGATGTCCAGCTAGCTTTCTTTCTAATGGATCAGTAAGTAACACGGCTAAATGTTAGCTAGCCGAGAGAGGACTGTACTGTACTGGCTGCTAGTTCATTCCTAGCTGGCCAGCATCACAAATCGCCGCAACCAGGGACTGGGTAGCGAGTGTTGGTCGGCTGACATCCTGTTGCCATTCTACGGCAGCCCTCGGACAGTGATTACTGATACTGTGCATATTGGTATAATTTACTGTGAGTTGTTCGTATTGGTACTGTGCATTCTGGTGTAATTATTTGCATTACTATTTGTTTTTTTCTTCAGATAAATCTGATAATTGTTGCTTGGTCTCTTTACTCATTTATTTAGTATAGTGTCCACACACCTTCTCATTCTACATATACATAGAGGTATACTGGTGGCTTCACAGCCTACATTTTATTGATTATCTCTGATCCCCATGGTCAATTTGGTCTTTGCGACAGTGCGAGCAACACCGCTGACACTAGGTGGCACCAAGCTAAAAAAAAAACCTGAATCCTGTCTGTTGCCTCTTTAATGCACAGGTATAATGGCACTGTCGGCTTTAACTCCTTCTCCGTCGTTAGCAACACCAGCAGCCTCAGCCCATCAACCAACGCCGCGGCCAAGCAGGTTGGTTATTTTGGAGCACTCTGCTGCCTCTTCTTGTGAAGATTTAAGTTTTTTTATTCAAGTTTTTTTCCATGCCACCCTTTCTTTTTTTACCGGCTTTATCCACTTATAATGGTCAAACTAGCCTGATCTGCCATGAGTAATGACTGATGACTGCAGCTGAGCCAATCAGATTTCAAGAAAACCGAGGGCCTCTTTCGTATTGGAAGAGGCTGCCCTTATCTCCTCCTTCAAGCATCAAAACACAAGATTTACACCCACGTTCCCTCTGAACATCTCACAGGAAACAAACAACATGGGAGGAGCGCGCATTGTAGTACTGTCAGCTAGCAACTAGCTTGACATTCACTAGTCTTTTTTTTTTTTTTATTTATTTATTTGACCACCTGGCCCACACCAGCCCACTTGGTGACTGCCCCATCGAGATTCATCCTGAATGTTCCGATGGCCAATCCACCATTGCTGACTGCAGTTCCCTTAACAGCCTCAGAGACAGGTGTCAAGGATTTTCTGAAAGGTACATAGGAAGGAACCTTTAAGATTCAGAACCTCAAGTAGTGTTGTAGCAGCTGAAGACATTAGTACACTATGAATATGTATCATCTGATTTCTTATTGAATGATATTGTTTCAGTGTAGATATACTCGAGATATAGTGCCACAGCTAACAATGTTTTTTTGTTTGTTTGTTTGTTTTTTTATCAGTGAATGCAGCCGGGTTTTCAGCCTTTTCTGCTCTTGACCCTGTTTTAGGCCCATGACCCCATCCAGCAATCAGACTGCTGTCAAGTTGTAGATTCGATTATGAATCATAATATATACTGTTGTAATGTAGTTTTATGTGTGGGGAGGAAATTCTCAGTGGACTGAATACAAGTATGCACGTGTGCAAACCATTATGACTCCATTCACTAAGATGGACGGTGAAATGTGGCTAAAAGCTCTGGAAAAAAGCTAAAATAAATAAATAAATAAATTTAAAAGTCCTTGTCAATATAAATGAAACTTGAAAGTTGCTTCGCCAATTCATTTTCTCTTAGAACTGTATCAGCTCTAACAACAATCACCCACTCCAATCAGCATATCATGTAAACCCAGGTGCTTCAGCCCTAGATTAATTTTGGTTATAAATGATCAAAAATAGAAGAAAGTACATCAGCAGTTCCCAAAGCTAAAGTTGTGTCCTTGAAGTGCTTGTTTTGTCTGATCAACAGATCAAATTCCAAACTGCACACAAAGACATGCTTTATTTTATAGCTCTTGATGTTTAATAATTTCCCAGGTAGTTTCCTGGAAATAAGACTTATGTGGTGTTAATAACAGGTCAAACAAAGCCAAAGGGGGTTTATGTCATTTTCACGGAAAGAACCTTGAGGGAACCGTTTCAATTCAATCCAAGCATATATTCATTCATTGTTCATTTACTGTTGGCAAACTTAATTCTCCAAATATGTTGATATTTTGCAGAGTAAGCTGATGTGCTGTACTCTAAAAATAAATAATACAAGTAAATTAATTCAGTTTTCCTCCACTTTTTCCTTCAGTCAGAACCTGAATGATAACCTTCCTATGAATTTACAGTACAAACCAGCTCTTCTCTTTGCACCCATAAAAAAGCTGTAGCAGAGAAGAGCAGAAACAAAAACAGCAGAGACCAACTGATTCAATTACTATGAACAATTCCTATTAACTCTTCTGTAAGAAGCAGGTGCCTGCACTACAACACTGCATCAGCAAGTTGTCAGTCGCAGTTGAGGGAAATCACCAGAGGGAAACTGAGTCTTACCTTCAGTGTCTGTGGAGTGGCAGCTGGGCAGCATGTGGAGCACATCCTGTCAGAGTCGACTGACTCCAGGAGACCTATAGTCTTATAGTTTGGCAGCAGGAGGGCAGGACCAGAGCACTGAGGTCTCCTCCCTGCACTCCTCACACTGCTTCACACACAAATCTCATCTCAGCCCATATCAGATGACTTAACATGCTGTCTCTGTGAATGAACTTGTTCTGCTGTGTTCTTACCAACAGGATATTCATCATAGTTAACATGATATCCATTTATGAAGGCTGGAACTGACTTTTAACAAGTGCATACCCCAATACAACAGCGCTACAATAAATCATCTACTTAAAGAGGTTATAATGTTCAATTTGAGTTGATTCAACAGTCATTTTAAAATGATTTATTTTGTGGTGCTGTTGACTTGTATTGAATTTTACTGTGATGTGTTATGTGATTTGTTTCTCTCATTTTGTCCACCCCACTTCTGTCAGTAAGTACAATTGTCTGGTCCCATTCATTCTGTATGGGACATAGGGTGAGCCCTGGTAAAGTGGGGCAAAAGAAAACAAAAAACAACAACACTGACCTAATCACTAAATAGAAAATAATAAACATGTCTGCGTTCAAAGAAGAACTCTCATTAAATCAAAAACAGTGCCATTTGCTATGTATGCCCTTAAAAAGGTAAACCCATCTCCATCGTGTTTTTCTTTTCTCTTGACTATTTTACCAAAAAAAAAGAGCATTTTGGTAAAATAGTCAAAAGCATCTAAAAAAAATGTATATGCTTATTCAAAAAAAAAAAAAAAAAAAAAAAACTACAATAAACTATTAAAATCGTTAAATAAAATTAATAATTCTTCATTTTCTTATTGTTTGTGATAAACAGATATGCAATGATGATTGCTGGGTAATGATATGTATGTTAATGTTATCCAATGTCAAGTGTCTGATCATGTGACAAGACAATATGTGTGCTATGGCGTTCACTATTGGGCCAATCAGTTCAGAAATGTATTCACATAAACTGATAAAGAAATCGTAACAGCAAGCACTGGGGCCCAACATAACTACCTCATACCACTGGTGTAGAATAACCTACTGTGCAAAAAACAGAAATCAAATTAAGCCTGTGAATTAATTTAAAAAAAAAATCATGAAGGTCCCTCTTTTTGAATTTAAATTAAATAAATTACACCCATTCCAAAATACTGTGAGGGGACAAGGGCGGAAGGGAGGGAAGTGGTGGGAGTCTGCTGTACCCACACACCTCCTTTAAGAAAAAAGGTGATGTTTATTGTTGTTGTTGTTTATATTATTATTATGTATTCACTATGCCTACACTTGAATAAGAATGTATTTGAAGTGTTACAGTTTGCCAGTATATGTGCCCCACTTTAACAGTAGCACCTGGTAAATTATGGTTTTGGGTTACTGTGTGTTTGAGGAAGATTCATCCATTTAATATTTCTTTGATTTTTCTTCTGTATAGTGTAATAGAGCTCTGAGGCTATTTAGAATAGTATCCTGTGGAGGGCTAAGACATTTGAATCATAACTAAAAATTATGCAGAATGTAGAAAGTGTCCCACTTTACTAGTATTCTACCCTAGGTGAAGTGTGGAAAGTGACCCTGAGAGCACGCCATGCTGCAGCTTCAGAAAACACATGCTAACAGACAAAACAAAAGGAAATGAAGGAAACATCCTTCCTCTGTGAAATGAGGAAACAAAAAATACAGCAGTGCTGCAAGTCACACAGAACACAACAAGGATAAGCTAATGTTGCAAGTTTGATTTTAGATTAAACATTGTGATTACATGATTCAAATGTGAATTGTTAAGCTATCAGTGTAATGTACAATAATCAGTCCGTTGGAGTATGTTCAGGGTTTGGACTTTAATAGGAGGCATACTGGAGAGACCATACATGCATTGCAGCCTCTGTAAACACCCTGATGTTGGCGCACGTGCTCAGCCTCTACACAGGCTACCTTGAGTCTGTGATCACTGCGCAACATTAACTAATTCCTTTAAACTCACTACATTATAATTAGCACAAGGCTTGGTTACAGCCCTACACTGTATGTGAGTAGTAGTGGCAGGTGGATGCAAATCATGTAAGAGATAATCTGATGAATGCTCCTTTAAAGCCACACTTACCTTTCTGGAAATTTTACACTTCTCTTTGTTTGGGTTAAAATGCTATTAATAAGCCGATGGCACACTATAATGTAAGTGAATTCCACCAGAGATGAAAACTCATAATTATACCATTCTTATATGGTTATAAGAAAACTGGGGGGAAGAGCTAGCCCCATCAAACCAGCTGTTCCCAGCGGCCTTATGGCGAACGTCCGCTCGCTGGACACAAAAATGGATTACATCCGACTGTGGAGATCCACTCACCGAGGAGTGAGGGACTGCTGCGTCCTTGTGTTGACTGAGACATGGATGAATGGTAACATATCAGACACCGGTGTTGAGCTAACGGGGCTGACACTACATAGAGCAGACAGGGACGCTACATCATATTGGTAAGCTCCATGGTGTAGGCCTATACACAAACAATTCATGGTGCTGAGATGTGAAGAGGATCACCCAGTTCTGCTCTCAGGATGTGGAGTTTTTGACTGTGAAGTGTCGACCCTTTTCATCTTACTATTGTTGTACTATGTTCTTTCTTATATGTTACACAAATTGTTTTTAAAATGAAATGCCAGTTCGTTTTTTTGTGCTGCACATAAAAATGACAAATAAATCAGTTCAGTTCAGTTCATAACATTATATATGACAACACAGCATCCAGTCTCTAATGGCTAACGTTAGCCTACTGTAGCGTAGCCTCTGAAACATTAACGTTATCTTCCTTGTGTATTTCCACTTCCTAGTAACGTCAACGCTACCATCTAACATTAGCACTGTTACCTTATTCTAAAACTCACCAGTCATCACTGGTGGTTGAATTTTAAAACTCTGTTTGTCTCACGTTATCTTGCAAATGGCTATGTCTACAATGAGGAAATAATGGAGGAGGGGGGAGTAGGTCTTTGGAGGGAGGTGGAGTTGCAGGAGGATGGGACTTTGGAGGGAGGCGTGGGTTGTGGATGTTCAAATTTTAAGTGCTGTATGAAATGCAAGAAAGGTAAGAGTTCCTTTAAATAATGACAAAGTCACAACTCTGTACACACTTGTTTTTTAATTGCAGACATAAATATTTGCAGCAACAGAAATATATTCTATGAGATTTTGTTTGAAAAAAACAAACAAAACGACAACAACAAAAAAATAATACCAAAAACTTGTTCAACATTATATACTTTTGACAATAAATGATAGTTCACCAGAGGCACAAGCACATAACTTAACTTGCTGAATTTAATCAATTCAGGGACAAGTTTGGATGGATGTGAAAAGTCTCCTGTTTGAGTCACCAAAACAACAGGTGAGCACCTGTATTCAGGCTCTTAAAAAGTCAGCAAGGTATACGATTTGTGTACATGAATATAATAAATGGAGCTAAGAGAAAAAAGGGTCCCAGAGCAAAGCAGCAAAAATGAGGAAAACTGACATTTATCTACATGTAATGTTCCCATTATGACAAGCATTTCTCAAGAAAGTTAGATAAAAATCACCACTACGACATGACCATGTCTCTAGAGAGAGCTGAGTGCAGTCTCAACAGCAGTTTTGCTGCCTTCCATTTACCTAGTAAGTCATAATGTGGAGCTGGGAATGACAAAAGCAGTACCTGAGTACCTGTCCATAACAACACATTACTCTGTCTTTTGCTCATACAAACACTGTAGGAACAATTCCACAAACAGGAACTGTTCCTGTCTGTGGAATTGGACGGGGCCATGTGTATGACTGTTCTAATGAGACACAAATAGGACAGAAGTGCTAATAAACAGCATACAACAGCTTTCACTACTGCTAATGCACAGATCTGCCTTGGATTTTGAGGTCGGACTTGGTGAAGTTCCTCCAGCTTTCCGGAGATTTAACTTAAAGGGTCGTCGTTCCAATTGAAATTTCCAATTGGGAACTGGGAAATTCTGACTTCCCAGTGCTATTGGAATGCACCATTTAGGTCACATGTAAATCTTGGCCTCATGCAACCCTAGAGGAAAGGTTACGAGTCAGAAAACAACAGTATCCATCCTTCAGAACAAATATGGAAGTCCTCAAAAATGTTTTAATCAAAAAGAAAAAAAAAAGCGGCTTTTCTTTTTGTGTAAAACCAGGTAAAACGATCATCAAATAAAGCTATAGAACCTTTGTTTTTATTACCAATACAATGTTGCTCAGATCTAATTCATGCATCTCTCCCTTTTCCTCCTGATGTCCATTCAAATGCAAAGGATTGGATGTGAATCCCTTGTGTTACTGTTCACTGCTCAAGTATTCTGCTTCACTAGAAAATATATCACAGTACAGAAACTAAAGAAGCTCTAACTTCTGTTTCACAGGGACTGTAAGGAAATGCCATTTCTAGCTTTCAATCATCCTGTCACCAAGTCAGTTTCCATGCACACTAGTATCCTGTTTTTACAGATCTAGTGTGCGGGATTTGGTGGCATCTGGTGGTGCGACTGCATGTTGCAACCAACTGAAACTTATCCATGTTATAAGCATGTGGAACTGCGATACTCAACATGTTTTTCCTGGGGGGCACTTTTGTAAAATGCGGCCCCCCGGGGCCAGTCAGCAGCCCCACACATGTATGCCTGGGTGTTTCTAGGATTTGAGGACATTCAAAGCTTGACTAGGACTTCTGTTAAGGACCTGGGGATCCTCCCCTAGCATTTTTTTTTATAAACAAGCTCTATTATCATCCTTTACTATGTACCCTGGCACCTTACATTGTGTTCACACCACAGTAACTCACTGCCTCCAGTCATTTCAGTGAGGGGAAGGCAGCAGAGGAAAAGAGGTTTTGAACATAGACGGTTGTCAGGGCAACTGACAAGCAGCTGTGTAAAAACAACTTAATGTATGTTAAAAGTACAAATAAAACTCTCAGTGTGAATCACTTTAATTTCACTGTGAACTGAAATGTGGTTGGGGGGTGACAAGGCACCCTATTGAAGGCTAAATCTGGCCCGTGGGCTGTAAGTTCAGTATCACTGATGTAGAACCATGGTGGCTGACACGTAAATGCAAATGGCCCTATCTACAGCCTGTGTTTGGTTTGTTCATTCTGGGCTACTGTAAATAATTCAAAACAAGTGATTATACATGAATTAAAACATAGTCAGGAACATTATGTTCCATTTCTGCCAATGTACGATTCCTCCTAAATCCTACACAGTAGAGTCTCCTTAAGTTCTAATCGTATTCTGGGGAACTAAAACATCATTACTGCTTCTCACTCTGACTGAGCTGTCATTATGAAGAGGGCAGGCTGTTGAGAGCAGCTTCATGCTGTCTGAGTTTGGCCTTCATTCGAGCAATCTCCTCCTCTTCTGCCAGCCCCTTGAAGTCACACTCCTGTAGTGACGTAAAGGCACGAGTTGCACTCTGA
The DNA here is from genome assembly GCA_035609425.1 of Epinephelus awoara. Lineage (NCBI taxonomy): Eukaryota > Metazoa > Chordata > Actinopteri > Perciformes > Serranidae > Epinephelus > Epinephelus awoara. The sequence continues at coordinate 38,831,289 of CM069301.1, read as the reverse complement.
GACTCTCTCCTGGTCCAGCTCTGGTTGCTTCTTTGCTCTGCAATACCAACTATGCTATCAGGTTCACCACTGCCAATTTGAATATAGTCAGCTTTCGTATTGCCCAGGTCCTGTAGCTCACGTTCACCACTGTCATTGTTGAACATCTCCTCCTGCTCCCCCTGAAGCTGAAGCCACGCTGGCCCTGTGTCTGCTGCTTTCTCTGCAGACTGCTCTCCATCAGCATCCTTATGACTGTCCACTTTGTGTACACTGTCAGTGGACTGAAGGACACTATGTGCAGTTTTGGATGAGGATACATCACTTACTCTGTGTGTCACATCTTTCTCCTTGTCACTGTGGGTTACTTTACATGTTGTGTGTTTCTCTTTGGGCCTGTGGTCATTAAGCAGCTCCTGAAGGATATAGGAAGTAGTGGACATAAGGTTAATGTTGACTTGTTAGGATTCATAGTAACAGTACATGATAAACCAAATCAGTCGACAGCAGAGGAATACAACTAACTGTACATGAAAGCAGAAACCTGCCATATTGTAGACATACTGAGTCATTTCTGCCAGGTGTATTGATTATTGTAAATGAACTGCATTTTACAATTGAGACACAAGCCATATTGTCTTCTGCCTATGTTTGGTAACTAAATAGACAAAACTAACCTATACTAACATCTAACTCAATATTCACACGGGTGGCAACAGGTAGGTTGGCTCAAGAGTGGTTCAAATCCTCTCTCTGGCAGGCATTTTTCTGAATTTTGCTTGGTGTACCCTAAGGCTACCCCCTATTCTTTTCTGTGTTAGTGAGCACTTCTTCTTTTCCAAGATAATCCATCCAACTGACAGGTGTGGCATATCATGATGCTGATTTAAACTTATCATTACTACACAGATGTGCCTTGGTATGGTCACAATAAAAGGTCACTCTTAAATAAGCTGTTTGATCAAACAATACAATGCCACAGATGTCTGAAGTTTTGAAAGAGTGTGCAATTGGCATGCTAAAGGTAAAGGTAAAGTTCCACTGATTGTCACACACCTGAGTGTGTGAAATTTGTTCTCCGCATTTGACCCATCCCCTGAGGGAGCGGTGAGATGTGCTCGGGAATCATGTGGTGATCTAACCCCCCAGTTCCAACCCCGGATGCTGAGTGCCAAGCAGCATCTTTTCAAAATGGCTTTTAATGTGTGAATGATGTAGTGTGGACTTTACTGTCTACTTGTCAGTCTATTTTGTGATTGTTTTAACCAATATAAAGTGTCTTTGAGTACCTTGAAAAGCGGCCTATGAATAAAATGTATCATTATTATTATTATCATTATTAATGTCAGATGCTGGGTATGGGCTGGTATAAGCTATAGACAATTAACACAGGTGCATTTTATTGATGACAGTTTGAACACACAGAGATACCATGATGATGATATCCTGAGATCCACTGATATGCCATTCACCCTCACCATGACCTCATGTTGCAGCATGATTATGCATGGACCCATGTTAGAAGGATCTGTACAAGATTCCTGGAAGCTGAAAACATCCCAGTTCTTGCATGGCCGGCAGACTCACCAGACATGTCACCCACTGAGCATGTTGGAGATGCAAGGACAGCGTGTTCAAATTCCTGCTGATATCCAGCAACCACACACAACCATTGAGGAGAAGTGGGTCAACACTCCACAGGCCACAATCAACACCCTGATCAACTCTATGTGAAGGAGAGGTGTCACACTGCATGAGGCTCATGGTGTCACACCAGATACTGTCTGATTCTGTGGTGTATCTGTGACCATAAAAATGCATTTCTGGAGCACTAGTCAGGTAAAATCTTAATATATGTCTATTTTCAAGATCACACTGCATATTTTAGTGACCTGTTACCTGTGGGGGAACAATGCTGTAGAATCAGCATCTTGATATGCCACACGCTTTGGGGGATCTTGGAATAGGAAAACTGCTCACTAACATTTTTCAAGTTTATGACCAAAAACGTGTGAAAAATGGGAGCAGGGACAAAAGTTCATTCATTCTTTCATTTTCTGTAACCACTTATCCTGACACAGGGTTGCGGGTGTGCTGGAGCCTATCCCCGCTGACATTGGGTGAGAGGCAGGGTACACCCTGGACAGGTCACCAGACTATCACAGGGATGACACACAGAGACAGACAACTATTCATGCTCACATTCACACCTACAGGCAATTTAGAGTCACCAATAAAGCTGCAAGTCTTTGTATTGTGGGAGGAAGCCGGAGTACCTGGAGAAAACATGAGAACACAAAAACTCCACACAGACGGGCCTGGCCAGCTGGTGAATGCACCCAGAGCCCTTTAATGTAAGGCAACAGTGCTAACCACTGCACCACTGTGCTGCCAGAAACAGATGTGTTGCATTTAAATATTTGTTCAGTGTATTATCAATATACTCACCCGGTCTGTGGTGGAGAGGTGATCTTTTTTTATGAGACGATCCTTTAACTGTTTTGAGGAGGTCTGGGGCAAAATAACACGCAGTTTCTTCCTTTTTGGCTTTGTGTCTGCAAGTTCAATAGAAGCCTCCGAAGAGCCGTGCTACAGGAGGACAAAGAAATCTCAGATAAATGTTACAGCACACAAAATCATTCCATAAGAACAACGGTCAAATTTCTGCTTTAAACTTCACTGTCAAAAATGTGCTTTATGGTAGCCATTTTCAATAAGCCGGGCAACAGTGTGACGAAAGGTAGGTAAAAAGGAGGTGTTAAGTCCCACAAGTATCCAGTTGAGGTTGAAGCACTAATTGCACCACACAATTCAAAAATGTAGCACAGACAAAACAACATACTGATGTTTACCTATTCTCAGAGCTAAATTAGTGGAGTTAATAGTGACAGAGTCTACCAAGTTTGCACCATTTTTTTTTTTTTTTGATACAACTCCAAGGAGTCACCACAGTCTTGGGGCTCTTACCAGGTGCTCTATAGCCACCCTCATTGTGTAGCCATAGTGATTGCTATGTCAACTGGTTCACTACTTTAATCCAGACTTGCTGCTTCTTCAATTGTTGCCAGGCAACCACCCCATCACCTCCTTATCCTAACCTTCCTGTGTAATCAGTCTACAGTTTATTTTATTTAATTAATTATTTTGTTTATTTCACAGTAATTAGTAACTAGTTCCTAAAATGGAGAGGCAGAGGGTACTTGCTGTAGCTCTGGCTGAGGGTGAGAAGCTGTCCACAAATAGTTTGATGGGTACAAGGAAACCGAGATCTGTGTGGGTACTAACTACAGGGAGTCCATTGGTCCTGGTGAGTGACTGAACATCACCAGTTTCTCCTCTATTGTTCTCCTCCAATGGCCAATGCAAGGCTGACATTTTTGGCTTTAAGTAAAATGTCACAAGGATTGTCCTGAAATTTGGTACACATACTCATGTGCCCCTCAGGATGAGTTGCAATACATTTGTTTACCTTCTGACTTTCCATCCAGTGCCATCATTAGGTCAGCTTTTTAATTTGTCCAATATTTTAGTTTGTGACCAAATACCTCCAAAACAAAGACATTTCCATCAACTGTTTTTGAGCTACATGCTAATTAACAGATGTTAGCATGCTAATTAAGATAGTGAGCATGATGAATATTATACCTGCAAAACATCAGCATGTTATTATTTCCATTGTGCCCCACTGTGCCTAAGTGCAGCCTCACAGAGCCACTACCATGACTGAAGACTCCTTTACAGCCTTGTTTCACTCGCTTGTCAAATGACCTTCCATGATTTCCTAATTTTACTTTTTTTTGTTTTACTGATTTGTTGCTGTTAAACTAAAATGTCATGTTACCTTCTTCTGGCTTTTAGATGACAAGTCTGATGCTGAAGGAGTGGAAGACAGAGACGCTGGCTGTGGATCACGAGTCTCTCGTTGACTCCGTCTTTGACTGGGCCTCCTGGCGGACAGGTAAACGTTTCCATGGTAAATGAAAACAGCATCTTCGTATGTCTGCGATGCTGTGCCATGAGGTAATGGGGTGAGATGAGATGTGTGTGTGGAGACATTTTTTCCAGGTATGTTGTCCTTCAGCACCTTGTAAGCTGTGGGATTGGCGGAGACAAAGGACATTTGGAAGGGACCCGGCTGAGCCCTAAACTCTTTGCCCAGCAGTGAGGACATGTTCTCCACCACACTGTTCCCTGTGTTGGTGGCACATTTCTGGCCTTTCATCCGCATGATTACTGGACAAATCCATATGCCTTCTGCAGAGTCTGTGAGCTTTCTGGAGCCCTCAGAGTCAGACAGAGGGAGGCCAATTCGTCTAAGCACTGACTTTGGTAAGCTCCGTATGGGGATGCTTTTCACCTCAGCTTCCACTGGGATGTAGATCTCTAGATTGGCAAGGAGCTCCATGCTCTGTGTGTTTACCTGTGTACATATTAAGAGTTATATTATGAGTTAATGATCCCAGTAACACCAGCAGTTCCCATTTTTTCCTCCCAGCTTAATACTAATGTTCTGAAATGAAATTAAGGGATGAGATTTAACCATATTTTCTTACACGCTCATTCTATATTCCTTGGCTAAACAGTTCTTGCAATGATTAGGTACTTTACAAGTTTAAATGATTCTTTACATCAAAGTTTTAAATAACTGATAAGCGATTTCATTTGACAAATTGACACTATTTTCTGTTTCAGACAAAATGAAAAATGTGAATATTCACAGGTAATCAATGTAATCCTCAACTGCTACTATTATTTACTTCCATTGTGCATTGTGCAACGCCCTCTGTTGATGACACGTTCTTGATTACAGTGGTTACACTAAAACTGGTGGAAACTGTGGTGTATATGGTTTTGCATAAGCTATAGCCTAAATATTATTAGAAAATGTGCCATATTTGATGAGTACAACATAATTCATGTTGGCCATGAATATAAGAGCCCTGCTTTCCTTCTTCTGCAACATGTTAGTGTAAGTTACATTAGTCAGTTTTTGTTACATCATTTTTAAATCAAAGCCAAGCAAAAACACTCCACTTGTAAGCTACAATTAGGACTCAGTATAAATAAAATTATGGCATTGACCCTGTTAGCAGTCTGAACACATCAAGGTTCCTACAGCTTAAGGTAAGTTAGATTTACGACTTCTGAAGACTTTTTTAATGCCACTTGAAATGGAATTTAAGACCAGTTTTACAATAACAACTGAAGGGAAAAAGGTTTGAACCAACTTCCACAAAGTGTACCAGGAATGAGCCCTAATACCCAGATATGAGTGAGCATTTTGGCACTCCATGTTCCCTCATCTCTAAGTCAATTATGTTTTTGAATGGGTGTTTAGTTAGATGCCTGAAATACGGTTTGTGGTTATCACAAGCTTAAGAGACTTCAATGTTTTATCTACAACATATAATACGTCAGTAAATACCCCACTGTGAATTTTGAAGCATTTATGTGTCTTAAAAATGGCAGTTGCTAAGTTAGGGATAATGCCCGACAGGAGGCCCTTATCCACCGGAGGAACTTCTGGGTAATTTTACGGGGGATGGGCCGTTGGTGCGTGTCTCCACCGCAGGAACCAGCCCCGAAGGACAGAGTTCCGGAACTTTTACAGGGGCTAAACAAGTCCCTGCTTCGGGGTAGGTACTCAGAACGGCCCTGAAAGACTCCTGGGTGAGGCTTGGGGGTTACTTGGCGCTGATTGGATTTACTCAAGGCGGGATGTGACGTTAACAGAAAGCGACAAAATAGCCGGCATTTTTAAAACTCAGCAGACGAGGAGTCGCATTTTTAAAACGAGTCGTAAAAAGAAAAGCAAAAAATGGAAGACAAATCGTACAACAAATGGACCGATGAGGAGGTCCAGGCGCTGCTGGCATTTTATGGCAACGATGAGATACAGCGGGGGTTTGAGTCATCTTGGCGAAACTAGAAGATTTATCAAGAGATATCAGCGCATTTAGATTCCTTGGGCATTCACCACATAGCAAAACAGTGCCGCGAAAAAAATCAAGAAATTGAAACAGGATTACAAAAAGCTGAAGGACGACAACAATAGAAGCGGTGCCAACAGAAAAGTCAATAAATGGTACGCCCAGTTAGATGCCATACTCGGACATCAGCCAGCTTACACCGGTGACCTGAGATCAAAGGACTCAGCTCCACCGCTGCAGCCGTCGATGACAACAAACCAGTTCCCAACTTTAGCTCTGGAGGATATCAGTGTCGTGTCGACAGCTTGTCCCAATAAGGTTTTTTCTGCAGGTTATATTAGCTTAACTACATTTACTTAACCGTTTGGATAACCTAACAAGCTAGTCTGGAGATGAGTAACTTCGGTTTTGAGACTCGTCTGATACCCTTTATAAGTTAGTTAGATGGCATAGAGCTTTTCGGGGTGAACATTGTGTTAGTGAATGATAAATGTTGCTATAATGTATCTGATCTGAAGTGTTAAATATTGGCGTTATTGGCTGGTTTTCCTCACCCTGCTTGGTAGTGTTGGTCATGTTGCTAGCGACGCTAACGTTAGCAGGCAATAGTCTATTGTTAGATGGCTAGCACTTAACCTAGTACTTAACCTGTGGGTGCAACACACTTGTCGCATGTTAGTACTGCAATGCAAATTTCTCATGTATGTCCATGTTTTTGTGTTTTAGAGCAACACTTGGAGACTTTTATGGAGGCCCTTTCCTGCAGTACCCCTTGCCTCTCTGAAGGGTCCAGACGATTCAGTGAGTAAATCATAAAGTTACAAGTCATTTAACACAGGATGATCTAACATAATACACTGACTTCACAGAGTGTACATGCGCAGATAAGCTTAAATACAAACTGCTGTTTTTTGATGAAGGTGGCACCTATCTAATTATGTTTTCTATTGTATTTCTCTACAGAAAAGATGAAGAGGGATATTGACATCGATGCCTTGAGGGACCTGGAGGAGGAAAGCAGGAGGGAGGCCAGGGAGGAGCGTGAACTACTATTCAAGATGCTCGCAGAGCACGAGGAACGGGCGGCTGCTGCGCGAGAGAGGGAGCAGATGCTGAGAAGACAGGAGGCGGAGGAATCCAAGCAACAGATGCTTGCATTCCAGCAAGGACTTTTGGCCATGTTTGGGATGATCTTTAAACCCCAGTCCCAGCCTGAGCCTGAGTTTTTATATAGTTTATAGTATATAGTAAAGCTTTTTGCACTGCTATTTACACTCTGGTGTTTTGTACTGGGACCCAGAAGAAAAAAGTTTTGATATCAAGATTTGTTTTATGTAATTTAAGTATTAGACTTGAAAGAAACATTTTGCATCAAAAAAAAAGTCAATGAGTTTCAATCGAGTTACAATGGGACTATGGGGTATTTTATGCTTTATCTCTAAATATATGAGCTACAAAGGACTTTTACTCCCCTGGAATTATTATGTGCCTGTCTTCAATGCTTAGCACTATGATGGATAGCTGTAGCAAGGTAGAGTGTATTCTTAATAGCTATACCAATGGGCCTGACGTTACAGTCAGGGTGCAGGATTGGTACCCTGTACCACTGAGTTTAAGGGCCTAGTGGTCCAACTGCACTCACCCCTCACTATCTATGATGTGATGAGGTGTAATGCTTGCTATGTAGTCATTTAACACTTGCCCAGGCACTAAGAAGTAATGGGGAGCCCTATAGTTGACCCATGACCTCTATGTGATGGACCCCAAAGACCAGGTATACTTTATTGTGTGTGGTGGCCTACGAAGGGTAAAGAACAGTGGAGTGAAGCTTGATAGATACTAATGCATGTCTGAATACACTCTCAGCAAGAATTGTCATTGTTTAAAGGAAATAGAGCAAGAAGTTTCTTGAAATCCCCCTTTTAGGTAGTATCCTACCATAGATGCATGGGAATGTACGTTCACCTAAGGTGTTCTTATTTTCCAATAAACCTCCAAATTCTTGCATACACATTACTTCAGAGTCTCACCAAATTTCTGCTTTCACACTGACTAACCTTTAAAATGTATTAGAAATTATGAGAAAAAAAGGTCATTCCCTTCAATGGCCTTCGGCCTGCTGAATCATGGAAATTGGTTAAAAAACCCGATGTCCTCTACAGAGGACACTGAATAAAAGGTGTATTTTGAAAAGGTTAAAATTATTCTGGATTTCTGAAATCTTTCTAAATTAAAGTTAAGACCCTTATATTCAGTAAACAAATTAAATATTAACAAAATAATCATAACTTTTGTCAGAAAATGATCAATTACCATTCTGACAGCAAAAAACGAGAAAAACGTAATGGCAGCCATTTTGAAAAGTGTGTGTGTTTGCCCTATTAACCCCACCCACATAATGTCTACATCATTAGAAAGCCCTGGATGTCCTCTTCAGAACACAATTTGACCTGAATGGATAGCATAAAGAATACTTCAGTTACACTAGTTAGACTAATGTCACCCACAGAGGACAAAAATGAATTGTCAGGACCCAGGAGGCTATAGCACATTCCATATATTTAAAGCCACAGTGTGTAGGAATTTCTCCCATCTAACGTTCAAATCATATATTGCATTCAAACAGATGGCGCACTCTAGCGCCTCACTGTTTCAAACACGTATTGCTACAACTGTAGCCGCTGTGTACCAAAAAGCTATAATAACACTGATGAAACCATGTCATCCGATACTACATGGAGTATTCATTCAGGCTCCTACACAGACACACGCAACGCGAGTTGACAAACCCCCTCCTCACCATGCTGGCTGTGTTTACAACGTAGGACTGTTGGGGTGGATGTAAATTGAAACAGCTGTTAGTGGCCAGCGGCACTACTGCCGCATAGCAAAGTCCCACTCTTTGAGCATAATGCAGGATCATGTATTATGCAGCATCACGGGAGACGGAATCCTCGTCGCCAAGAAAGTGCAAAAGGGAATCAAAAAGGCAGTGTGACCGGCGAATTAAAAAACACGAGGGTCAACATTGGGGTTGCCTTTCCCAGGTGGAGAGAGCTGCTGAAGGAGAAAGGTCAGCAATATTCAGTATTGCTTTATCGCCTTTTTTCATAATTATGTCCTTATAGTCCTCATACACTTCCATAAGGAGTGTTTGCCTCGCTGCAGAAAAAGCCTCTGCTCGCTCCTTTCCTTTGCTTTTTAACATTTTGCAACATTTTCGGCATTCGACTAGTGTGGGCTTTTTATTTTCCCTGGGCGTGTGCATGAGTTGAGGCATAAAGCCTGATTTATGGTCGTGCGTTGAATTGACGATGTCGCTACGTAGTTGCCATGACGCCGTCGTGAACCCTTCAAACTTCTCCGTCATTCCGTTTCGTCGCGGTGCAATTCACCGCCAGAGCGGTAGGAGGCTGCGTTCCTTTCCTGAGTGGTTATCGTTGTCTCTAGTTGATTCTTTGTTTAGCTTCCGGCTTTTCGGTCACAGAGAAATGAACGCGGAGCACGGACAGACGGCTCCAGCCGTATCTGTATCCGTATTGAACGTTGAGCATAATGGCATATATATAATGAGCCTTAACACTGCAACATCTACATGGCAATAGAAGATATTTAAAGATGGCGGGGATGGCGGAATCTAGAAATATGGAACCGGAAATGCGTGGCTACCAAGCAAACCAAACACAGCCGTGCCGGTCTGCGCTGGGTCTGCGTCGCCTCGACGTGTAGTTACATTTTTGGGGAGGTGCACGTCAGGCTACGCCGGGGGCTACGTCGAGCCTTCTGCGTAGCCCCGTACCCTACGACGTGGCGGCGACATCGATTCAACGCACGACCATAAATCAGGCTTAACAGGAGAGGCTTGAATTAGCATCAATTGGAGCCAGATTTCACTTGATAGAACAGGTTGGTGCTAGATTGGGCATTGGCGTTTAGTCAAACTTCAAGATTAACTTACCCCTTAGTCCGGATATTCTTAGCTACGCTGATGGAATACCCCCAGGCTACACGCATTCAAAAACAGATATGTAAATAAGAACAGGACTATATCTAGGCTTGTGCCGATTTCCAGTTTCACCGGTTCGGTCCGGTTTAAGAGCTCCCCCCGGTTTATGTCTACCAAATAAACCGGGTGGGGGGGCTTTTCACATCAGCAGCGTGTCAAGGGGCTATATTCAACTTATCTTGCATTGTAACATGCATTATGACAACAGTTTCTCCCTCACTATTGACAGTTCCACAGTGTCCCCCTCCCCTCAGGTTAAGAGTCTGGGTGTCATCCTCGACAGCTCACTGTCTTTCCACTCACACATCATTAACATCACCCGGTCTGCATATTTCCACCTACGAAACATTAACCATCTCCGCCCCTCCCTCACCCCTCACACCACGGCTATCCTGGTCCACAGCCTCGTCACCTCCCTCACAAATCCCTCCATAAGCTTCAACTGGTCCAAAACTCTGCAGCCTGCATTATTACTAGAACCCCCTCCTTTCACCACATCACCCCTGTCCTCCAGCAGCTTCACTGGCTTCCAGTCAAATTCAGAATCCAGAATCCCCATTTTACTTTGTGTCACTCTTGTCTGTTGTTTTTATTTATTTTATTGTGATTTTAATTGTGTTTTTGGTGCTCTGTAAAGTGTCCTTGAGTGTTGAGAAAGGCGCTTTTAAATAAAATGTATTATTATTATTATTAACTTAATAAGGTTTATGTATGTTTTTAAATGAAGTGGAGGAGCCTACAAGTGTTTTGTTTAGTTTGTCTCGGAGGCTCCACGGACTGCGGACTCCGCAGCTCTGCTGCTGCTCTGAGAGAAGTGTCCTTCTGCCTCTTCTTCTTCTTGTATAACCTTGTGTGTATTGGCGGTTAATACAGCATTACCGCCACCTAGTGGATTGGAAGCGCATTACACATATAATGGACTTTTGTTGGGAAAAATAGCTCAAATGCGACCCCCAGTGATAAAATTAGGTATATAATTCGATATATCGGTTCAGCTAGATATTTGGATAGATATTTTTCAAACAGAAAGACAACAAGAGAAGGCTTCTAATGTAAGTAATACACAGTTTATTATGTTATAGTTAGGCTTGTGCCGGTTTGAAAATTGAACCAGTGATGAGTAATTTAACCTACACATAATTTTATTTGCTACCTTGTTTTGTCTTGATATTCCCTCTCTCCTCTATTTCTGTGTTGGCCTTTTCTGTAATGTTGCTTTTCTCCTCCTCATATTTTAGGAGAATTAATAGGTTCGTTCGAGATGAGTCAGGCCTGCGCGGATTCGATCACCGGCGATCGGCGCACAATGCATGCCGGTTAGTTTTGTGTCCGACTTCATCCCGACTTGCTCTTGACAAAAGTGGACGCCGATAAAACCGCGAGAGCGAGGCGGCCATAGTTTATAGAGCCAGGCGCTGCAGTTGCTCTCCACTGACTGGAACCGCCTGGCTCTCAGCTGATCTAACAGCTGATTGGTTCAGATGTCGACTCAACAAGATGATGAATTAGATAAACTACTCATTTTTGTTGAATTTTAGAGATTGAGATTGTATTTGTCTGATTTGAAGGATTATTCTGTGAACAGAAAACATGTTGTGTGACTGATGGTGAAGTTTAGTTGTCAGAGACTGAATACATTCATCATAAACTATACAGAGTCTACTGTACTATATTAATATTGGACGGTTTAATTATTGAAGTATTTAGCAACACAGAGACTGGTGGTCAGTGGGATGTGAAGATTCTTTAAATAACATCAGTTGTGAAGCCCTGACTGTATCTGACTGAGCCTTAATGAAAGCTGCTGTCTTGTATTTTTTTTTCCTCTGAAAATATTACCTTTTAGTAAAGCACCGTTTATTTAGCCTGTGTAGTTGAGGAGACAGGTCAAATTGATATGATGCTGATTTACAGGAGAATTCATATAAAATGGAGGACAAACCATGAACATAAACTACAGATCACCTGTAAAGCATTTCAATAAATTAATCTATCATAATTAAAACAACTGGAGACTGAAAACAAACTGATATATGGGTCTGATCACTTTTTTAATGAATTGACATCATTCCAGACAGGATGTAAGTGTGTCTGTGACTTCCTGTACGGACTGGAGGCTGCTGGAAACTGTCGGGAAACGGTCCGACTTCACCGCAGCTTTTTGTCACCGCCCCCCGCTGCAGCCGCCTGCTCTCATCTACTTTTCAGGCGAGGTGCAGTTCATCTCCAACGAGCCTAATCTCTGATCCTACGATAAATACCATCTTTTCCTCACACACGGCGCTCTGTGAGGCTGCTCAGTGACGCTTAGTGACGCTACGCTTCTCTCATGATTGTGATTGGCCCGCTGCGTATGCGTTCACGGCTCTTGATATAACTTAGCAACCCTGGGTTGAGTTACCGAGTTGATATCCAGCACCGTGATACTGATTATCGTGATTGCCATTGTCAACCCAGGATAGGTCTGTGTAACCCAGGAAAGGTTGATCTCGCTTCGTGACACAGGCCCCTGGTTAAACTGAACTGGCTTACAGGTCTCAGGTTTAAGTGGCTTTGGGTTATAAACAACGTCACATTCAATGTTAATATATTTCTAACGTTATCTAGAAAATAACGTATGACGTGAAGGAGAAGATAGATCGTCTCGTACTTTTTAACAGACACAATTTTGCCTAGATGTTCCAACGAACAGATGCGTCACAATAAACTATTTGTAGCTCTCCACTCGACATGCTGTAGAAACTAGTTTACTCGGATTTACCAACGCCATGGTTTTCATAGAAACAAATATTATCGTCGATAACAAACTAAACAACAAACCCTGCTGCCGTACTTCTATGGAAAAGGCCCTGTGCTTTCGCTCCTACCTTGAGTTCACAGACGTCCCCGGCTTGTGTTGGTGATTTCCTGTATTTTCACTTCGTCAGAAAAACAACAGGACTTCCGGGTCGTATATTTCAGTATAAAAGCGTCACCAAAAATGGGTAAAAAAAAAACGTAGCCTCGCGTCACCAGGCCTGCGTTTCAAGTCGCATACTTCTACTATATACTTTTAGTATGTACTGCAGCTGCCCCTAAAAAGTATGTAGTGTAGTATGCAGTATGCATGCAGTATGCAAACTATTGGGACACACTACAGCCGTTTCTCAATACTCAAGTTCGGCAGTTCGGACTTGTGGACTTGGCAAGTTCGGACTTGGTAAGTCCACGCGAGAGTCCGGACTTCCCAAGAACGAGAGGACGGGAGTACAGTCATTTCTGCTTTTGGAACAGCAGCGAACTTGATGATGTCACCACCTCCGCTCGCCTTGGCTGTTGTGCTGTGTTGTATACATGCATTTAGAATAAAACAATATAAACACAGCCCAGCCCTGCGTCTTTTCATAGACATTGTAAGAAATTAACATGTATATGTTTTTAACGTTTCAACATATATAACTGACACACAAAAACATATAAACAGCCAAAATATTTTCATAAAATGTCTTTTAAAACCTTTTCCCCGCAGCTGGCTTCTGATTATAATCAAAAGTCAAGTGCAGGGGGAAAAGTTTGTGGAGAGTTGGTGGGTACTGTGATCGTGAGCATTGGCGAGATGGAAATCAAAAATCATTAACGGATCAGAGAAGGTGTCTTGGCGCAGTTATTGCAGCGTGACTGCTGTACCTGCAGGCTGAGGAGGAGGCTGCCCAGCTGAGGAGGCAGATCCCAGAAAGACAGCGGAGGTACCCAGGAATATCACAACAAAGAACAAAAACTCAGTCACAAGTAAAAGTGCTGCACACCAAATCTGACTTGAGTAAAAAATATTGTCAGCAAAATGTAGGACTACTTAAAATTAAAAGCTCAAAGTACTCATGATGCAGAGTGACCCAATTTCAAGTGTTGTGATCATCATATACATGAATATGTATTGAGTATTAACTGATCAACGTAGGCTAAATGTAAACAGCATTTAAATGTTGTCATGGTAGAACTAATTTTAACACCTTTCACTGGTGCACTAGTCTGATCTATAACAACACACAGCAACTTGTAAATATGAAACAACAACATATAAAACAAACTATCTGAACAGTAACTATAGCTTTCAAATAAATGTAGCTTGAGTTGAATGTACAGTATTTCCCTCTAAGTAAAAGGAAATACCCAAAGCACATCAAATTTGTACTTAAGTACAGTAGCTTCTTGTAAATATACTTAGTTACTGTCGATCACTGCATTTGTCTCATCATTATGCTTTCTGTCTACAATTTTATGGAGACTTGACAGTTTACTTGGTACAACAGCAGTTTAATATTGTATTAAGTCTGACATTTTATTGAAGTGTTGAGTTGTAGATTGTGGTGCTGTTGAACTGTACTGGATTACACTGACGGCAGTTTCTCATTTAGTCTGTCCTCACCAATATAAATGGGATCAAACAGGTCAGATGTGAAGAGGAAAAGTTTATTCAGCCACACTTAAGACATCAGGTATACAATTCATATCAGATAATCAATATTTAAAATGCTGTTGAATAAATACTACAATAAAGACAATTAATCTGCATCCCCGGTGAAATGGGTGTGGCGAGAACACATCCGGGAATTTGGACTGAACTTGGAGAGCTCTGTTGCTGTTCTGAATCCACCCCCCTTTAAGGGTATTAACAATAATAATACCCTTAAAGGGGGGTGGATTCGGAACCACTATTGCTATTTGCAATTTGAAATAATATGTATCCCCCTTTAACTTTCATTGTAGGAACAGATACACCATCTTCACCCAGATTATTATGGATGAGAAGAATTTTACACGATAGACACCCACACTTCTCCTCCCTGTACATGTTTGTAATGCAAACTGTCTGAAATAAGTCTCCCTTTACAAGCACTGAAAAAAGGTTTACATAATCCTGGTGTGTTATATGAACAAATGACAAGCAGGCCTAGCACTTGAATGCTGGTACAGTGGACTAGTCCATGCTGCCATCTGCTGGTGTGTCAACAACACAGTGGGAACGCATCTATTCTCTCTCCATCCACAATCCCAAACAAACATCAACAGGACCCCCCCCCCCCCCCCCCCCCCCCCCCCCCCCCCCAGCAGAGGGGGTTCTTGTATGTAGTTATATTAATGGAAACACACTGAGCATGGTAACACACAGAACGACATGACCCAAATATACCAATCACCAGCACCCTTATATGATTTTGGATGAAAGTGCATTACGTGACACTGTAAATGTAATCATATCACCCAAAATTCTGTTGGTGCCATTATTGCTTAAACATAATAAATTAGTATAAGACATTACTTTTGTACTTTTTTCACAGCTCTACTACATTTTTAATGATAGCAGTTGTAAAGTATTCTGTTTCTAATCAATACTAAATATTAACAACTGCTGATATTTTCAACATCACAATTCATAATTGGATCTGGAAAGTATTTTTTAAAACGTTTAAAAGGGTAAATAAGATGCCAGATTGCATGAATAAAGCACCAAATTACAGCTTGTTTATAAAAAAATAAAAATAAAAAAAATCCTGGGGGAGGTTCCCCATGGACCCCGGTATAGAAGCCCCCAATGGCCTCAATCCTAGAGACAGCCCAGCATATGGTCACACTTTTTGTATATGAATTGTTTTTACCCAGTCACATCATAGGCTGGTACTTTCTTGAGATCATGTGGTGGTGACGTGCGTTTAAAGAACACAGTAAGTATGAAGTTAAGAATAAAGTTTTTCTCCTCTTTTAAAAATCTTTACTTAGTGACAGTTTGATTACCTCCTTTGTGTCAGGATGTGGACACAGTGTGTGTATGCTCTAAAATCTTTTCTCTGTTTTTTGCAGAGATAATTAAAAAGAATAGTGTTTAATGCTCTCTCTTGTTTCCAACATGATTGCTAAATGTTCCCCCGGTCTCTGACCTCTGTCCGACAGCACCTTAAAAACCATAAAGTAATCTAGGTTTTATGCCACAGGAGCAGATTCCAGTCTTTCGATCGCAGAGTGAGGGTACATTTACTAGAGTAGGAGCACACCGGCTCAAACCGCGCTGAGATCCGCTTTCCACTTCCTTTCCAGAGCCACTGTTGCAGCCCTGGTCATATGACACCAGGGGAGAGCGGCTGCAGGATAGCCTCTACACTTTCAGCCTTACTTGGAGTACAAGGTAAGTCTAATAAGTCCACTTTTACCTGCAGGTTGTGTCCCTTCTGTCTTCTCACAGCTGATAAACCGAACACGAACAGTAGAGACAGTACAGACTGCTGCAGCGGACTGACAGCAGATGGATTGTCTGTCAAGCTTTGAAGCGACACCAGGGGAAAACAAGTCTTGGTCCGAGTCGGATTTTAGTCAGAAAATATCGCTAGCTTGCTGTTGACTTTTGATGTGGGAAGACACCATGCTGGGAAAAATAAGATGAAGTGCGCGTTTTGGGCGTCTATTCAAAATTAAAGTTGACACGTGATGCTGATTCTCAGATTTATGCTTTTGATTCGTGGCTCTACTAGACATGTTGACATGGTGTGATGTGCAGGGGAAGCATCTGTTTCCATTGCTGCAGCACATCTCTTCACCCCAAGTCTTGCCTGTGTGATGCCTGCTGTCTCTTTAAGACCCCCAGTCTGCTCTCATTGGTCAGTGTGGGAGAAGTTTGCTGAAATCTATTCAGTTGAACCCAAACCACAATGTTCTGAACTTCGCCAAGAAATGCTGTTCTGGCAGAAAGCCCTATAGGCAGACCTCTCCCCACAACCATCTCATCTTTTTTAAATCCTGTGCGTACAAGTTATTTATTTATTTATTTATTGTTTATTTGATGTGGACATCACAATTGCATTAGACGGACCAGATGCATTGTTTGAGTGTTTTAGCACACGTGCTAATTCGCAACACTCTTCCACAGGAGGCTTTTGAAATGATAAAAATAATGAATGTAAAAGGAAAAGAAAAGAAAAAAAAAAGAAAAGGAAAAAAAACGCAGTGTACAATAACATACAACAGTAAAAGAGAAGCAGTTTTTCAGATTAGAGTACATACATAAGCTACAAAGCAAAGGCAACATGATCCAGCAATCAACCAGTTAAAACTACTCATGTGAGCACTGTTGTTTTGATTTCAGCCATTGTTTGAGCCCTTTGTTAAAAGCATTACTGTTGGTCTCTAATTTTAGATTAGTGGGAAGAGTGTTCCAAAGTTTTGCCCCCTTTACAGAAAGAGCAGACTGACAGAATGAAGTCTTGTATCTTGGGACAAGACAGTCACCACTGGTGGAGGCTCGTGTGGTCGCTCTGTGGTCGCTCTGACGCCTGATGGCCAGTTCAGAAAACAGTACTGACACATGATTATTTAGACATTTAAAAAATTGTCAAAGGTGAGAAGGTTGTGTTTTCTTAAAATGCGGCAGTGATGCCATCTCATTGGTTTCCGGTCCATGATTTTTACTGCCTGCTTGTATATTGAGATTATAGGTTTTGATGTGGTTGAAGAAGCTTGTGACCATGATGTGATGCAATATGACAAATGGGAAAACATCATTGCATGCATGTACAGTTTTGCAGGTTGATGTGACAGGTTCCTTCTAATAAAACGAAAGCAGTTAAGATTTGGTCTAACCTTGTTACAGATGTACTTAACCTGACTATCAAACTTTAAGTTCTTGTCCAGGATGATGCCTAGCTACTTGACTTCATTCACTTCATCAATGATTTCCTTCTTAATCCTGACCTCAAATACATCATATGCGGGCCTATTACGCATGGAGAAGCACATGGATACAGTTTTTTTTTAACATTAAGAGTTAGATGGGATAACTCGAGCCATTCAGAGATGTTCAATAAGGCCTGCATCAGATGCTCACCTGCCAGGCTGAGTGTTTTAGTGGACACATGGATGACTGTGTCATCAGCGTACATCTGGCAGTTGACATCTGGACAGCAGCTTGGTAGGTCGTTGATATACATTGTGAACAACAATGGACCAAGAACAGACCCTTGCGGGAGGCCTACTCCCATGCTGTTTGCATTCATATGTGACTTCACCCCATTGACCCTGACACATTGCTGTCTCCCTTCCAGATATGATTTGAGCCACTTCAAAGCTTCAGGTGACATTTTGAATTGATTTAGTTTCTTAAGTAGGATACTGTGGTTAACAGTGTCAAATGCCTTTTTTAGATCCAAGAACACTGCCCCTACAACATTTCCTTTATCCAGAGAGGCTTTTGTCTGATCCGTAAGACCAATCCTTCCTGTTTCTCCAAAACAATTCAGCAAAATTATGACAAAGCACATTCCTCCAAAATGAGTGTTGTAGTATGATCAGCAGGAGACCATTAATGTGTGAAGTGATTTTGGGGAGACTACACTGCATAGCATTTAAACTATTGAATAATTTTCTCCAAAACAATTCAGCAAAATTATGACAAAGCATTTTCCTCCAAATGAAGTGTTGTAGTATGATCAACAGGAAACCATTAATGTGTCAAGTGATTTTGGGTATAGACTACAGTGCATAGTATTGAATCTACTGAATCATTTTCCTAATAATTTTTTTAGCAAAATTATGAAACGCATATTCTTCCAAGTGGGTGTTGTAGTATGATCAGCTGGAGACCATTAATGTGTGAAGTGATTTTTGGGGAGACTACACTGCAAAGTATAGAAACTATTGAATAATCTTCTCCAAAACAATTCAGCAAAATTGTAACAAAGCATATTCCTCCAAATTGAGTGTTGTAGTATGATCAGCTGGAGACCATTAATGTGTGAAGTGATTTTGGGGAGACTACACTGCAAAGTATTGAGACTATTGAATAATTTTCTCCCCCAAAAAAAAAACAAATTTTGAAAAAGCATATTTCCCCAAACTGAATGTTGTATTTTTACCCACTAGAGACCCCCTGGTGGTTGAAATGAAGGCAGTGGTACTACACTAATAGTGAATGTATTTAATTCTCCAAACTGAGTGTTGTAGTATGATCAGCAGGAGACCATTAATGTGTGAAGTGATCATGGAGACGCTACACTGCATAGTATTGACATTATTGAATAATTTTGTTTTATTTCTTTTCGGTGTTGCACTTTGTAGACAGTCCCTGCGCACTCGTTCCACAGTTGGTTGTGCATAGAGATCAATGTTACTGGCAGAGCTCAAAAGACGGCTTGTTCTGATGAAATTTACATTGTAGCTTGTTATCTACCTCACCAAGGTAAGAACGTAGTGTTGTATGTACTGCCACAACATCTTGTTTATGAGTTATTGAACCGCAAAGTCTGAATCTGTGAATATCTGTCCAACTTTACTGAATTTCCTGAACCTTAAATTCAGCATACAGTTTCAGAATATTGTGGTAGAATTTCAACTTAAATCTTTGGTGTGATACTTGTTACCTCATTGTTCTACCAGAAAACAGCTTAGGAAAACAGTGAGCCATGTGAACTCATTCATCTGCATTTATCATTAACCAGAGCACCTTTGTTGTAAATAATATGCCAGTTTTACTAAAATTCATAATTCATGTTCTGCAAAGTGTTAAAGGGTGGGTCCATCTGTGTTCTTTTCTGTTTTTCAAATAGAAACTCCTACTGCCCTTGGCAAAAAGTGAGGGTTAGGTATGTAGGTCATAGTGCTGATGTCCTATCCTCTCTCTCCCCCAACACATGCAGTTTTGCTGACAGTGTAAGCATGAAGAATGAGGAAAGTGTTTGCTCGGAAGATTTGAGCTTGAAGGTGGAAGATGGTGCTATTTTATTATTATTAAAGTTTTAGTCAAACATGTGAAAACACATTAAGGTTCACTATAATATAAGACTGCATTTGTGATGTATAGGTATAAACACATACACAAATTGATAGTCAGTGCAGTACCTACAACAGATGCAGTTGGCAATGTAATGCTGTGGACAGTAGATTTACTTATTTTTGTCAAAGGGGTCTGTTTCATTTTGAGCAGCAGCAAAATGTTTTTTTAGCCTTATAAAAAAAGACCACCTAAGAATATGGAGGTAAGTTTAAGTTAATGTTACATTGACATTATTATTATTATTATTATTATTATTATTATTGTTATTATTGTTATTATTTTTTACCATTTTAGCTTGCCATCTGACAGGAAACTGAAGCTGCTCTATGGCCTCTTCAAAGCCACCAGACTCCTGTGACAGAAACAGTAATTTTACATCACAGAGCACACAGGAGTTGCTGGTGTACTTGGTGCCTTAATCTTTTAGTTTGTTTGTGTTATTGTGTAACGTCCAGGAATGAACATGGTGTCATGCGGAAAGTTCATTAGGTCACTTGGGAAAACCTTTTAGAAGGGCTTAGAAAAATGACACTTGATGCTAAACTTATCTACTTCAACCAAAAGGAATTTGTAGATCTGAATACATCAGGAACACCACTGAGAAGCTGCAGAATGATATAAAAACCTAAAACAAACACAAAAAGAACGAAGCTGCTCATTTAATATTCTTGTAAGTAAGGCAAGGAGGCAGCACTAAGCAGGTTGATCACCCATAGTGATGGGCAGTCTGATTCTTTTTACAGTTCTGGTTCCTTCAAGTTGATTCATGTAAATGTATCAAAACTTTCAAACCTTTTGAGTTTTGATACATTTTGCAAAAGTTTACATCAATAAAGCCTATATCAATTACATTTCAGCATGCCACCATGTAAGCTTCTTTGAGGGAAAGCAGTACAGATGTCTCAGTAACCTCGTGCTGCATTCATGTCACCTCACAAACCAGTACAACAACCAGTTTAACTTGATCAACCATTAATGCAGCAGACTCCTCAGGAACGCCATCCTCCTCAGCATCGGTGGCTTCTAACTCCTCTACCAGCAGACCAGGATTGTATCAGTGTCTGCAGCTTGCAGAAAAAAAAAAAAAAAAAATTGTTGTACTTTCTGGGCAAGCAGAATATGAGTACTTGATAGAATGGTTCACTTGGTCTTTAATCTGGTCCACTCACAGGCAGTGACAGTGGTACCCTACAGTAGCCGTGGGTGGGAGGAAGGATTCATGAGCATGTGGACGTCAACAGGCTGACCTGGCACATATTGGACAATTAAAAGAATCATTCAAAAAGATTTGTTCATTCATTTTTGACCATCTCTGATCACCTGTGATTCCACCATTAGGGCATGCATGCGGTTCAATCCCCGGCATCTCCAGTTCACATGTCAAAGTATTGGGAGAGATACTGAACTCCAGATTGCTCCCAATGGCTGTTCCATCTGTGTGTGCGAGCACGTGAATGGTTACTGAGTAGCAGGTGGCACCTTGTATGGTAGCCTCAGCCACTAATGTGTGAATATGTGTGTGTGTGAATGGGTGAATGTGACATGAAGCGTAAAAAGGGCTATGAGTGGTTGGAAGACAAAAAAGGTGCTATAAAAGTGCAGTTAACTTACCATTTACCAGTAAGTTTTTCCTCAACTACAGACTATCGCAACGTTGATTAAATTGACCTGCCTTAAAGAGCGAAGTACATTCAGCCTGAGAAAACTTCAATGCTTTATTGGCAACCGCTAGTGTGTATTAGTCAGAATGGCCAATGCAGACAGCTATTTACTTTGTTGATGTGGATGTAAACTGTAAGAGAAATGTAACTGGTGCATGGAGGCATAAAACCTTGGGGCAGTTATTCTAGTTTTTGCACTGGAGTGGTGACACCTTGTCTGTAAATAAAGGAAAAACAAAAAAACAACAACATTAAAAGACAAAGTATTTTTGTCAGGAGAAAGTAAATAAAGGAATGTTGTACATCTTACCATCTATCACAAACTGATTTTCATATTCTCTTTGAAAGGAAAATGTCTGTGGCGAAGCTGGAGAAATGTCGAGAGCAGATTCGGAAAGCACTGGACAATGCAGTGGACTTCTGGCTCAAATACTCTCATGACACTATACACGGGTACTGTAGTTACACCTGAATGCTTTTGAATTGAAAATATTGTAGGTAATGGCTTTTTTAAATAATACCTCTAGCTTCCATGCCTGGCAGTTGTGTACATTTCTTTGCACTGTGCATGCAGTCTGTATTCCTGTGAAGAACGCTTGAACCTCTGCTTTGTGTTTCAGAGGCTTCTTCACTTGTATCGGGAGGAATGGGAAGGTTTATGATGAGCTGAAGTATGTCTGGCTGCAAGGCAGACAGGTAGGTCTTTGTATTACTGGTAGTGTAAAACAAGTTAACCACTTTGTGAAATGTGTTCATTAGATGTTATGTGAATGTTTTGGCTTGCTTCTTTCACAGGTGTGGATGTATTGTCGCCTGTACCGAACCATGGATCGCTTCCGCAAGCCTGAAATCCTTGAAGCAGCAAAAGCTGGTGTGTGTGAATGTAAAGCTTGATTCAACCAGTTAGGCCTGTTATTATTATCACTACTGAAGTGTCGAGAGTTTTTTTTTATCTCTCTCAGGCTGCATCACTTTTGGACTTTTGGTTATAGTGCATAGGTTCACAACATGTGCACTTTGGGAGATCTGATTCAATTGAACAGCTGTTTGAGTGCACCACAGAATAAGACTAGCACATGACTGGACCGTGTATGTATGAATTGCAATAGGAAATGTCCAAAATGTGCTTCTTGACTTTTTTTTATGTTTTTTGTTTCATATATACATTTATTTCAACACGTCATTGAGGTATTACGTTAAATACAGTCCACGCGTGTCTGTGTGAGCATGACACAGACAACACAGGAACAGCAGAGCTATGCTTCCCTAAATGACACCAAAATACAGTAGACTCCCTGAACATACTTTTTTATTACATATCTTGGTACAAACATTTACCCACCAGTGTGGCTGAAAGCCTTACTAGATTTGCTCGCTAAACGGGAAAAAAAAATGCGCCTCACCCAAATATGGTCACTTCTGGCTGGTCCAGTGTGTACAATTTAGTGGCATCTAGCAGCGAGGTTTCACGACTGAGAGCCAGTGTTTCGTTTACCCCATCAGGTCTATGGTAAAACAACATGGTGGACTCCGTGGAAGGAGCTGCTTGCATATGTACATATACACGGCTCATTTTATGATAACGAAAACACAACTATTCCTATTTTCATGTGATTATAAGCTAATGAAAATATAGTGTTAAATATTATATAGCATTTCTGTCATTAGATGCCCTTAGATTCTACACACTGGACCTTAAACACAGCCCTCCCCTCTTCAACTCAGGTCTGCAATGTAAGTCCCTGCGTGACTGGTGGCACAGCCATTGGCCACTATCAGAGTGTGCAATAAATTAGGAGCAAATGATTGGGAGTCATAAACACAACAGCTGTATACACCCCATGAGGACGTAATAGAGAAGTATAATGGCAGTCAATAAACACCCCACTGGTAGGACTTCACTCACTCACTCACAGAAAGACTGTGGCATTTCTAGGGCTGACCTCACCTGGTGCAGACCAGCAAAAAATGCCCAGAGAGCAGAAAAATGCTTACATTGCCATCCACAGAGCAGTGTTGGTTGGCTGAATGAATTCTGCACATTCATGTTCATCAGAGGATGAACGCTTTAGTTTTAATGAGCCAAATCATTTTTTGCCTCAGTAAGGCAAGGCAAAGCAAGGCAAGTTTATTTGTAGAGCACACTTCGTACACAAAGTAATTCAAAGTGCTTTACAGAAGAAGACAATGCATTAAAATCACAATACAAAATAAAAACATAAATAATCATTCTAAAATGAACTGTAAAAGAGAAGAGTGCAGATAAGATCCTTTCAGTCATATGCACAGTGAAATAGAGCTGTTTTGAGCCTAGATTTGAACATTGTCAGAGTAGAGGCCTGTCTCACATCTTCAGAAAGACTGTTCCAGATTTTAGCTGCATAAAACTGGAACCCTGATTCCCCATGTTTAGTCCTGACTCTGGGCACCAGCAGAAGGAGTCCCTGAGGTCCTCAGAGTCCGAGATGGTTCATATGGCACTAACATGTCAGAGATGTACTTTGGTGCTAGGCCGTGGAGAGACTTGTACACAAGCAGAGCTGCTTTAAAGTCTATTCTCTGAGCCACAGGAAGCCAGTGTAGAGACCTGAGCACAGGACTAATGTGCTCGTACTTCCTGGTTCTGGTCAGGACCCGAGCAGCAGCATTCTGGATGTACTGCAGCTGTCTTACGGCCCGTTTGGAGAGGCCAGTGAGCAGGCCTTACAGTAGTCTAACCTACTAGAGACAAATGCATGGATAAGTCTCTCCAAGTCAGGTTTAGACACTATACCTTTGATTTTGGCAATGTTTTTTAGATGGTAAAAGGCCGTTGATGTTATTGATTTGATGTGGCTGTTAAAGTTCAAGTCTGAGTCCATTATTACCCCAAGATTTCTAACCTGATTTGTAGGTTTTAGAGAGAGAGACTGGAGGTGACTGCTGACACTTTCTCTTTGTTTCTGTGGACCAAATATGATGACTTCAGTCTTGTGTGAATTTAGCTGGAGAAAGTTGTTTTGCATCCACACATTGACCTGTTGGATGCATGGATCTGAGTGTCGTCTGCATAATTGTGGTAGGACACATTATTACTTTGTATTAACTGGCCTAAAGGCAGCATGTAGAGACTGAACAGAAGGGGTCCAAGGATTGACCCTTGGGGCACCCCACAGGTCAAGGCCATGTTGTCTGAGACACAATTACCAATTTCAACAAAGTACTTCCTGTCTTCTAGATAGGACTTCAACCAATTTAGGGCATTGCCAGAGATGCCCACCCAGTCCTCTAGTCTTTGTAAAAGGATCTCATGATCGACAGTGTCAAAAGCAGCACTCAGATCTAGCAGGACTAAAACTGAGACTTTGCCTGCGTCAGTGTTCAGGCGGATGTCATTTGTCACCTTAATAAGAACGGTCTCAGTGCTGTGATGGGGTCTAAAACCTGACTGGAAAACATCAAAGGAGTTGTTCATTAGGAGAAAATCAGTAAGCTGTTGGTAAACAACTTTCTCAAGGACTTTGCCTAAAAACGGCAGATTTGAAATGGGCCGGTAGTTGTTCAGTACTGTGGCATCAAGACTGCTCTTCTTTAGGAGAGGCTTTATGACCGCAGTTTTCAAGGCCTTTGGGAATGTTCCAGATTGTAGTGACATGTTATCTATGTGAGCGAGTGGTGGTAACAAACTGCTCAGCACAGACTTTAGAAATCTAGTGGGTAACACATCAAGGCAGCATGTAGATGAATTCAGACTGGTGATGATCTCTTGGACAGTTTTGTCAGTTACAGGTGCAAAATGAGTCAGCTCTAAGTGTCTAGGTGGCTGCAGGGTTGCTATTGGTGTTGTGCAATTGATGGCATTTTTAATGGTCTGAACCTTGTCGCAAAAGAATACTGCAAACTCATTACACTTAGATGTGGAGATCAGTTCCAACGGCAGTTGAGCTGGAGGGTTTATTAATCAGTACTGGCCAGACTCTGGAAGATTAGCAAATTCATGGCTGTTGGTCACTCGGCCCAGCACTGTTTAGAAGATGGCTGCTTCAAGAAGCTGCTAGCAGGGCTTTAGCTTCATTTATGTTTCTCAGAAGATACCTCTTATTTTCCATTGTATTATTTTCTTACTATATAATGACGAAAACTCTGTCTGTGTGTGTCTGTTCCACGTTTTTCTCCTCACTGACTTGGTCAATCCATGTTAAATTTGCCACAGTGGTAGAGGGTCATGGGAGGATGCGCTAAAGCAACCGATTGAAATTACAAACTTTGAATGGGCATATCTCATGCCCCGTATGTCGTAGAGACATGAGACTTTGCACAGAGATGCCTCTCCTCATGAAGAACAAATTTGCCACAAGGACCCATAACATCCAGTTTTATAGCTTTTCCGCCATTTTGAATTTTTTAAAAAACACTTCAAATCGATCACTTCCTAGGAAGTTTGACCGATCTGCATAAAACTCGGTGAACATAATCTAGGGACCAATATCTAAAGTTCCCTCTTGGCAAAAGTTGGAAAACTTACTAAAAGTGGGCTTCTATAAGGCAATGAATAAAGGTGTATAACATCTCAAGGGTTTCACCGATCACCACGCAACTTTGTAGGCATATGACCACACATATCTGAGGAGACCCCTCCATTATTGACCCGATCAAACAAAATGGGGGCGTTAGAGAGCTAATTTCTTATCTAGGCCTAACCACCATATCGATTTTTACTAATCTTGGTAGATATGTAGAACAGGACGCCTCAAGGTGACTGGAGAAATTTAACTCTAATTGGCAACTGGGTGGCGCTATAACAACAGAACAATGCTTAAAAAATGGCTAAAATGCAACTGATCACTGTGGCTCCCCCTGTGCCCGAATGTTTTGGGTTGTTTTTCAAATTTTTCGTATGACTAAGTCATGGCATGGTATGCTGTACATAATCATGGAAACTGTCAGTGTGTCATTCTGTCAGTCAGTCATTCTCCCAATGCGCCCCACATTTAAGTCACTAAAACATGTAACCATCCCATTATTGGCAATGGTACTACTGTACTTTCAATAAAGCAGTCGTACTATCAAATTCATAAAAACTCTGTCTGAATACATTGCTCTTCTTAATGGGTTCAGTTGACTATTGTTTCTGCAATTTCCTATGACCTGTCTCCCAAACACACATCATGTCAAACTGTACGTGGGCAACTGTGCACTCAATGGGTATGGACTAGTTTTTTTTGTTTGTTTGTTTGTTTTTACAAACTACCAGTCATCATAATCCATCCCATGGAAACATTTGTAAATAAAAATATGTATTTAAGAAATATCTAAAGTTTGGCCAAACACAGATTGTAAATGAGAGACAAATTAGTTGCTCTCAGTTTATTCAGATTTACAGACCCCAATATATTTTCACCTTAAAAGCATAGGTGTTCAGGTGTAGTTGACATTAACATTTGTTTAATGTGACCCCAGAGTTTTACTCATCCACAGGTTAATCCTTGTCAAAGATGGTACAGGGCAGTGTCCTTTTGTAGACTTAGGTGATTAATGACAGTCATGGTAGTGTTTGCTCTGTCCTTACTGCTAATCATTATCAAGACACGACAAAGTGCACAACATGTCACCACTGTGGTGTCGAAATCTTGGATCTGCAAAATATTATCTTTATAGGAACTAAGAAAAACAGCCATGCTTTTAGCTCAAGCACAGTTTATTTGTGACGCTAGCTACGAGACTTTTAAAGGGTTTTACAGTACAATGGTACTTTTAAATGAAGTCAAAACATGAACTTTATTTCTACTACTTTCACATACAACTATCAGATATGACCTGTTCTGAATGTATATGTGCACTTTGGTGGTAACCTTTCATCAAAATGACCTTTTTTGAATCCTAAGTAGGGCTGGACAATATAGCAAGAATTACTATCATAATATTTGGTGATAATTGTACTAGTTTAAACAATATACTGATAACTACTGAAGCCTGAGGAAACCAGGGGGTTCATTCAGCAAAATTATAGAATATACTTTATTTAACATAAAAGATAAGAAAATAAACATTAATGTGCAATATGCAAACAAAGCTGCATTTAAAACATATTTTGAGATGAAATAATATGCTGAATATCATCTACATATAAACATTTAACTTTCCAACAAGCTTTAACTGCCTTAACAAAGCAATACAAGTTAGTGTGCCTTGTAACATGAAAATAATGGTGTAGTTATGGTATGGTACGTTTTTAGGTGATGTAACTGGCAGACATTTTCAGAATTTATAGAATCTTAGTTACATCTGTATCTCTCAATTTCAAGTCAGTTAAACCATTCACTATCACAGAATTTTCTCCCCATACAATTAAGTCTTAGCAATATTTTCCATGAAAACTAAAGCCCTTTTTAAATAGGAATTGTGCAAATTTGCAGGAAAGCCCAATCAGTCTTCTTTCAGCATTGGCAGTTTAAAAACAAAATCGGGGAGTGCAGTAAAATGCCGCCTGCCTATTTTTGTTCATACAGAATGTGCCCTTTTCGGGGCAAGGGGTGGTGTGAGCAAGTAAGAAAACATGTAGCTCAGCGTGTGACGTAAACAGTTACGTGCTCCGAGGGAAGCCACGGCTAGTCAGTCCTTCTGCAATTCTCGCATAATTTGGCCTGTCCTTCACCGTCCCCATCATTTGATGGTTAATGGCCTCTTCATTTGCGAGGACAAGGAGGGCGTGCAATTCTTTTTCTCCCCAGTTGCTCATCTTTACTGTCGTGTCTTTCAGGTTTGTGTTTCCCTCTTGCTACTAGCTGCTCATTCCTGCTATCAGCTGTTTCCTGTTTATCCACTGCCAGTGGGTCGCACGTGTGGCGTCATCAACAGCTCCTCCGGTGGTGGAAGGGCACCTTGTTCTTTTAAAACCAAAAAGATTCTGCCAATAATTCTACCCTATGAGACGGAAAATTGGGTACCTCGGATCAAATCGCCAATCCTACTCTGTGTGTCTAAACGCTCGCAGCTTGCCGGCAAAACGGCATCAGTGCCATCAGTCATCCTAGCATAGAAGCGTTTCAGCCTGAGGTCATTGAGAGAATCAATTTCTCTGCCTTTGTAGATAAGCAACATTGCCCTTTCCCCTGCAGCAGCAATTTCATCCTTGGTAGCAGATTGTTTTCGAAAAATGCTGGCCTGTTCTCTGAATGAGTCACTTTGTTGAACCAGACGCAGAGAGACCCTTTTCCCAACTCCAAACATGACATCTTAGGCTCAGACATGAAGTACACCTTGCCTTGCTGATAGAGGTGTAGCAGAAGAATGAGGAGTTCAGTGTTATCTCCAACAAGGGCAGTTGTTTGTTTCAATGCTGCTGTCACTGTTGTTTGATCTATTAGCACATCTGGGTCTCCCTGAACATTCAACGTCTAACCCTGCAAATTTTAGTCCCTTCCCCAACAGGTTTATGAAACCTTGTTTGTTTTCATTGTTTGACAGAAATTCTTGCTTTTCCAACCTCAGTATCATGGTTGACGTGATTGAAACCTTTCAACTAGTCTTCGTATTCCTTCTTTTATGGGCACCATCCTTAGTAGATGGCTGGCCGCTGTACCCATCAAACACAATCACCACTGACTGCCCATAATGTTTAAGAATGCAACCAATGTAAGTTTCCACTGTTGCCCCATATGTCTTCCCTATCCCCCATGGTATTCGGTGGAGTAGGGCCCGGTGATCAAAGATGTATAGGATGTCTCTTTCTGGTGCATCATCATGTGGCACAGTGTTCCCAATTGCTTTTGCAATTTGGGGTTTGTTTGCTGGGAGAAGCAGTGTTTTTGTTTCCAAAAGGGCAGATGGATACCTGCAGAATTCGTACTTGAAGGCTTCAGCTAACTCATCTGCAGTTTGAACTCTTGCCTGCATATCTGTTATGCAACCCGCAAAACAAACAGCGCTCTTTGTATTAAAATGCGTGGCCAGACGATGTCCGCTTACAACCAACTACCCCTGCTTGAATACCTTGCTGCCGTTTCTTCAATTCAAACAAACAATCAGAGCCAAAGAGTTTCTAATGCAGCTGTCAGTCATGTCAATCGCTGCTCAAACTGTGGTCAAACTGTCAAACTAGGCAGCACTGATAAAATACGAATCAATAATCTGTAACTGCATTGCATATTTCTCTCCTCATATGTCTTCAGTTTTGGTGTACTGTTTAAGCCATAAAATTATAAAGTTTGTGACTCAGCCATCATGTTTAAAACAATTATATGAAACCTTTAATTGTGTGTTGTTAATATTATTTTCATTATTATCATTAATTCTAGTTGTATTTACAGTGATATAATGGAACAGCTTAGACCCAGTTTAGAAAGGAGCCTCAAGGCACAGAATGTAAGAGGTAATTTTGGACCAAAAATTGGGTGTTAGGGCAGTAGACCCCAAAATACAGGTATTCAACATTAAAATACTGTCTCAGAATGTGTTTTATTGGAAAGATTGACCCCCAAAATTTTAGGTGTACATAGACCAGTATTAATCCCACTTTACCCAGACCGTGTTGCTTTTGACTTGAAAAAAAAAAGTTGCACTAAATCCATTAAAGCATACTTTTAATATGTGATACAGGAGGGTATTAGGACCAATAAAAACTATGAAACATTACTGTTGCAATTTCTCCTAGGTTGGGCCCTTTTTTACTAGTTAGATTGACTGGAGTATTAGAGTTTGGCAACAATATACTGAAGGAAATTTCAACTATGTAGCACTTTAAAACCCCAGCTGTTGGTTGTTGGTTTTATAAGCCCAGTCTGTGGTCAGTGATGGGTTTTTTAAATCAATCACTGGAGCTTGTGAAAGAACACAAAACACTGTTCTTCCTTTGTCTAAATGACATCACTTAAACAGGTAGATAAAGCCAGCAATTTTACATATTCATGTCTGATAAGGGTATTATACTCATTGCTCATATAGATCTGTCTAATCTTATGGTAATGTTGTGTTGTTCTGTTTGCATTGTAGGAGGAGCATTCCTCAGAAAGTTTGCCCGTGTCTCTAGCGGCACCAGTGGCCAGTGGAAGTGTGCCTTCTGCCTAACAAGAGATGGTAAAGCAGTCAAAATCCAGAGGACTATATTCAGTGAGTGTTTCTACATCATGGCCATGGATGAACTGAGCAGGGTCGTTGGTGACAAGGAAATGCAGGTACAAACAATAATAGATTGTACAACAATAACTAGATTATATATTATACATATTATTGCCAGATTGTATGGTGCTTGTTTTAGGGCCTCAAGAATACAGTGTTGGTCAGTCTGTCAGACTCTGCAGAGGATGATATTCTGACCAGAGTGCTATGAAATGGTATGAATATTCCTGATCCTCAGAGATGTTTATATGGTCAGTATCTCTTGAATGTGTTGGCAACATAGACTGTTAAAATAATGGACAAAGCTACTGTTTCATCACCCATTGGTTTGTGGACTCTCGTTTGAAGCCTTGAGTTTGGCATTTGAGCTGTCGCCATTTTGGGGTTTTTTGAGCCAGAAGTGACCATATTTGGGTGAGGCGTTGGCTCTGTGGAGGAGTGAGGAGTGGGTCTGACTGAGAAACCCAGGACACTATTGGCCTGTCACTCAAGCGGCCCACACTTAATTATGCTTAACTTTAAGACTTGATATAATGTAAATGGGTGTGTCATGTAAAAAATTCACCCCCATACAGTTGACACGAATGTTGAAATTTGCTAGAGCCTAAAACTGTTTTTTGTACCAGGCTGTAAATTACATGTCAGCACTAGAGAAAGGTCTGGATGATGCAACCATTATCATTCTGCCATAGGGAAAAAAAATCTGATGTGTTCATTGCTATCTAACTACATGTGTTATGTAGACACATCGTTCATCAGTGGTTCAGCTTACATGAGGCTTTTAGACCCTTTTAGTGCCGACATCACAATGGAGTCATTTTATTGGATAGAGGCAAAATACGACTCGCCACCACAGGGCTGTAGGCTAGGAGTCTGTTGTCTTGTTGTGTTATTGGGACCCAGAATAAAAGGAGTCATGGCTCAAAAATTGAATTTGATCACATACCAGCCACCACTGCCCATCAACAAAAACGAAGACAACTACTGTGTGGTTAAATGTGATAAGACCAAAAGACTGGATGGAGGAAATAATCAAAAATGTATAGTGTACAACTTAATATCAGCTTAGGAGAAAAGTATTTACTGTTGCAGGGATGAGTAACATTATGTGTATCAAGGGTTATCATGTCCAAATAATCGGAAATTGGGGAGGTATTAAGAGGAATATTGGATTTCTCTATAATGCTAACTTTTTAGCACATTAGCTAACATTAGCTTTGAAAGCAAAACAAACCGGAGGAAGCCATTCAGGTATCGACCTCCTTTGTAAGATTGGCATAGTAATCAACCACAAAGACGGCGATCCCACCTTCAGCATTCCTGTCAAATCATCCATCCATTGAGTGAGAGTATACGGGTTGGTCCTGTTGGTCAGTGTTTACTTTTTCAAGTAACACTCGTGGTCCCGAAGAGTGAGAGACCTGACATGGTGCGTTCATAAATGCAGTCTGTGGCTCTACTACACTAAAATGAGAGCCCTGCTGGTCGAACTAGCGGAGCGTTTTATTTCTATATGAATTCACAAATGGTCAGGTTAATCACACATTGACTCTGCTCGGCACTCTGATGTGTGATCTTCCCAGACAGAGTGCCCAGATTGCGCCCTGCCACTCCAAGAGTGCCGCACTCTGAATAATTGAACGGTACATTCAGACAGCACTCCGAATTTATGAACGGTCCAGTTTGTGCCAGAGTGCGCTCCGGCACTCGGAATGGGTATTTTTGAATGCATCACTTACATCATCTTCCTCCATTGTCTAAAACAAGCCAACAGAACTTGCTAGCTAGCGTTAGCTAATGTCTGTGGAGAATTGTTTTGCCTGCAGCTAAGCCCTGCTCACCAAAAAACGTCATAATGTTTACTAACAGTAAAAGGGTCTATACGGATGGTTCCATTTCTTGTTAAACACGCCTGAACGTGCTTAAGCCTATCCTGCCATCCTAACAGCATTATCATAGGCTGCATTCTGCTCTGTTGTGTTGCTAGCTGGAGGCTGAACAGATGATGGAGCAGTTGATCCACTGGGTTCAGGTGGATTCGTCAGGCCTGGGTCGGCCCCAGCTTCCAGGAGATGTTCCCACCAACAGTATGGCAGTTCCCATGATGCTGTTGTGTCTGGTGCGACAGCTAACTGAAGGCCGGGGTCAGGAGGTTGTTCAGAAGTACAGAGAGCTGGCTAGCTGGTGTGTACATGAGATTCTACAACACATCCAGGTATGGACACACAGAATATGACTGATGCTTTGTCATTGAAATGACTTCATAAAGTGATGAAATTTAACATAGTTAGTTTGAAGTGTATATATCAATATACCTTTTGAGTATAAAAGGCTGCAAAGTTCAGCACAGCACAGTTCATTTCTTCATCCTTGCAAAACAGGTGGTTCTAGACTTGGTGACGTTGTGACTACTTGCAGTTAGTGAACTACTCTAGATAGTGAGCTAACCGCTAATGCTGTGTTCACACTACGAGAGACATAGCAATAGGCTACAAGACATTTTCAATGGAAACCTGTGACATGATGCTACAAACTGAAGCCTGACACTTGTTGCTGTTGATAGGTCAATCAGTCAATCAGTTTTGTTGATAAAGCCCAATATCACAAATCACAATTTGCCTCACAGGGCTTTACAGCATACGACATCCCTCTGTCCTTTGGACCCTTGAAGCAGATAGGGAAAAACTCAACTGAGGAGGGATCCCTCTTCCAGGACAGACAGACGTGCAATAGATGTCATACAGAACTAGGGTTGGGACTTGTTAGGATTTTAACAATTCCGATTCCTTACTGATTCCTTCTTAACGGTCCGATTCTTTACTTATTCCTCTTACCGATTCCTACATTATATTCATTATACTTGCTATACTTAAACAAGTATATAATAAACACAAATGCAATCATACAAATAAAAAACTTTATTGTTGCACAGTACAATTAGATGAAAATACACATTTGTGTGTGGTGTGTAGGCTATTTCAGATTTAGAGCTTATATCATCTCCCTGAGAATATATAACAACAAAATTCTCTGATTTCTACAGGAACACTATTACCTCAAATTAACCACAGCAATGTAATAAAAAATACCTATATGCATTCATGCTTGGGTACTGTTATTTATGTGACAACACCTGAACAGAACACACACACACACACACATTGGCTGTTTGTTTCTACCGCTCCCCTCGCCTCGGACCTCCCGCCGCCCGCCCCTCCCTTGATTAAATGCTGAAAATTAAATAAAAGAGGGAGACAGGTTTTTCCTATTTTATCTTATTTTGTTATATTTCTCCCTCTCCCCTCGCTGGAAGCGTCGGACCTCCCGCCACCCGCTCCCGTCTCAAACACGGAGGTCTCCCTCTCCGCAGAGCACCCACCGCGCACGCCTGGCCTGTTAAATAGCCTGTAACCATAACAACTGTGTGACACAAACTCAGTGCTTTAGTAATTAAATAATGTCGGGCTCGGTCGGGTTCGGACAGAAATATGCGGCCCGTGCCGCACTCTAATGGAAATGTATGTGACGTTTTTTTTTTACAATCTAGGAACCGTTTGCAGGACCTGTTACTCCAGATGTGATGGAACCGGTTCTGGAACCGTAACTTTGGACCCGGTTCCAAAAAAGAACCGGATCCGGATCCAAACCCTATACAGAACAGATCAACATGATAAATTAACAGTAATCCGTATGACACAATGTGACAGAAAGAGAGACAGAGAGAGAGACAGAGAGAGAGACAGAGAGAGATGCAGGACAGACAGTAATGACAGTAGCTTACAACAACATTAATTAAAGTAATAATATTATAATTCCAATTACGACTATTGTGGTACAATATGTTGAAAGTACATATATATATTAATATCTGATAGTATACATATGTGACAATAATCATATGTGTATAATAACAGTAGAAGTATGACTAATGATAACAGCAGCAGCAGGAGGCATCAGGCAGGACCATGGCAGCAGCACAACCACACACATCACACTATCCAGGCACTGCTGCGGTGTGATGCTCTACTCAAAGATGAGCTGGCCTCAACTTTAGTAATGCGTTGAAGTGTCAACCAATCTTATGTTTCGTTTCTAGCTGTGTCACTGTGTTATTTAGCTTAGTTAGCTGACGCTATGCTGGCATTAATTGCCTTGCGGTGCACACAGAGTGGCAAAATGTGATATTAAAATGGGGCTCAGACACTCAAAAGCATAAGATTTTTTTTTTGACCAAATACAAACACTCAGCTGACGTTCAGTCGAGGAGCTTTGTCGCAGATAGCAGACACACACAAGACTGTGATGATGTTATTGTTGGCGAGTTGGCGATAATGTAGCTGGTTATGCTGTTGCGTTGTAGCTCGTAGTGTTAAAACAGCATAACACTCTAGCCAACTTGGAGCACTACTTTCACTACTCTGAAGTGATTGGCAACATTAAGAAGTGATTGATAGATGCCCCGCAGTCTTGAGCTTGCACATGCGCACACAAGTTTAAAACAGTGGCTCTGAAACAAATGCATGCACAGATCTAAAATGGTGGCTCTCCCGCTCTGCAGGTAGATCTATTGCTAGCTCACCTAGCACCACTGAGCCAGCTAATGTTACAGCTCAGCCGAGAAACACACCATTTATGTTTATATCTCATGCTGTTATGAGCCTCTCGTGCATGAGAAGATACACACTTCCTTCTGTGCAGTGATACTGTTGGTGGGAATCTTTCAGTAGAAAGAAAATAGTTCCTACAAAAAACTGCTCACAATAAGGTCTGTGGATTATCTTGAATAACCTGGGGCCTTATTTATAAACGTGGCAGACGCAAAGAAGGCAGCATACAGTACTTTCTACCCAAACTTTGGGATTTATAGAAAAAAATTAAACTTGACAGGAAAGTGTACAGACTTCCATGGAAGCTCTGACCCATGCGTACGCACAAAAACTGTAGACATGAGAAACTGCGACCCCTGTGGCAGAAAGATGAAAAGGAATAAGTGTTGTGAATTTGATATCACTGTGTAAAATAAAGAGAGATATGACCTCTCAGGTTTTATATATGAAGAATGCACTTGCAAAAACGGATAAACATGAATAAACAAACAAACATGTCTTTGACTGATAGTCCTTGGTGTGTACACATAAAAAACATGAGTTAGGAGACTAAATTTAAGCAGATATCTTTATTTTTAAAGAATGCCTCAGGTATATTCTATAATCATTAGATAATCTGATGAACTTTAGTCTGTGAAATAATGATGTGAACAGTTGGACAAATCGAGTGTACATACGCTGCTGCCGTTTTCAATGCCTTAGTCGGGCAGATACAAGTGCAGTGTCACTGTTATCATCTATTAGCCAATATATTGTGTTTTATAATGTCTATGTTTTATGCCTTTTAATTCTTTATATTGCTGTGTGTTAAATGTGTTGTATGCCATTGAAAAGCGCTGTGTCACTGTTAGAAAAAGTGTTAACAAATAATGTGTATAATCATCCTTAATAATATTTATCTCAGGTGTTCGTTGGCCAAAATTGCCCCTCTGTTACAATCAGAGAATTCCTTTTCACATGCAGTCAATGAGTTGATCGAGGGGTATGAAAAGCAGCTATCACAGCGTGCAAAGACGCACAATGGCTTATTTGCCACTGTTAGAGGATGTGGATGATGGGAGACTCCAGAGGGAGTGGATCTTCAGGGACCAGCAGGACCCACTGGCCAAAGATGATGAGTGGCTTATGAGCCAGTTCTGACAACCACATGCAGTGCAACTGGATCTATGCACTGCTTTGGGCTTGGCGTTACAAAGGAGCACCTGCAGGAACCAAGCTGTGCCGGTGCTGTGCTGCACAATGTGGCGCAGCTGAAAACATGCCACTACCGTGTGATGCCCCGACCCCGACCTCTATCCCGGGCATTTGAGCCAAATGCAGCTGCTGCGTTCCAGTGTCTGTATGTGATGCATCGTTTATGAAAACAAGACATACCGTATTTTGAGAAAGAATTTGAGTCAAGAAAATTATAATAATTATTATTATTATTGTTTGTTAAATAGCTATGGCAACTGTAACCCTCATTTAGAGTGTTTATTTCAGACAGTACACTACATTTGCCGTGCTCTCTTTGCGCTGTTTCTTGTTAATGAAAATTAATTCAGAGCGTTTCACTGGCCATTTATAAGCACTTATGGGTGGGGCAAGACGCTCCTTCACCTGCGCTGAAAGTCGAGTTGATTGTGATTCATAAAGGGACACAGGTGTGGGACATGCGTGCGCACAGTGTTATAAATCAGGATTTTTTTGTGCGTAAGAACTTTCTGTGCTTTGTTCATACGTCACCTATAGTCAGCTTTCCTGCGCATAGTGTTATGAATGAGGCCCCAGGTCATTATTTAAAATGAAAAAAAGATGAAACTGAATGACGAAACTGTGCTGATTGTATAGATCTTCTGTGCTGTGGGGGGAAGATGTGTGTGATACATAAATGTTTTCACAGACATGGATGAGAGAAACTTGACTGGTGTGCGGAAGCATACAACCACAGGGTGGTTATTTTAGTTTTGTCTTGTTTCTTGATACAGAGAGATGGCACAGCTATTCTAGAGAACGTGTCACTGGAGGGAGCAGAGCTGCTGGGTTGCCATGGCCGAGTGCAGAACCCAGGTAAGCACTACGCTGCCTGCTGGCCAATCAGCGAGACGATAGCAAACACAGAGACTGCATGGGAGAGCTTGACTTGAATTATTTTCCTATTCTTTGTTGCCTACTTCAACATTTTCCATTTTCCATTGGTCCTCCCCACATGCTAACCCCTGTTGGCTCAGGCCATGCCCTGGAAGCAGGCTGGTTCCTACTTCAGTTCAGTGCAGAGCAGGGGGACGAGGAGCTCCAGAGGACTGCCATTAACAAGTTTGTGGAACTCCCTTATCAGAACGGCTGGGACAAAGAGCACGGCGGCCTCTTCTCTTTCCTGGATGTGGATGGTCACTGCCCCACACAGGTGAACCAACTATTGATACACATGATGATGTTTTCCCTTAGATCATGGATGTTGCTGCATTTTCCTTGTACTAGATAGTGTTACTAGAGATTGTTTTCCTTTGACTGATCATCAAGTTTTAAATGCATCAGATCAGGTAGTCTGATCCTGCTTGTGTATTTGACAGCTGGAGTGGAGTATGAAGATGTGGTGGCCCCACTGTGAGGCTCTCATTGCCTTCCTGATGGCCTACAGTCAAACCAAGAAGCCAGAGCTGTTGGAGAGATTTTTCGAAGTTTATGAATACACCTTTGCCCATGTGAGTTTACACTGCAGTGTCAACAGGGCACAAAAGGACAAATGCACATTTCTCTTTCTTTTCAAGAGTGAACGATCAGCTCCATTACACATTAGGTTACTATAAAAAAAGAGTAATGCATTTGAATTCTTATTTGCTCCCTGTAGAATTTTTATTTTTTACATTACTTTTGCATTACACCATAACAACGCCTGCATCATCATGGAATTGCCAATTAATGATAAAATGTTAAACCTTCCAAAAGCCGACATATCAGCACAAAATAAGGCTCAATAGGAGAATCAAGGCAGCACTGCGGTAGGTTGTAAACTCCCTCAAATAAAACTACAACCCCAATTCCAAAAAAGTTGGGACACTTTCTAAAATGTAAACAAAAACAGAATAGAATGATTTAAATACTAAATACAGGCTTTATAAATAAAATTGATTGATTGAATTGAGTCCAAAAACAGAAGATAGAAGAAGATAAACTTTATTGTTTATTAATAACTCTTTATGAATTTGATGTCTGTAACAAGTTCCAAAAAGTTAAGACAGGGTCATGTTTAAGACTGTGTTACATCACCTTTCCTTTAACAACACTTGTGTTTGGGAACTGTAGACATTAATTGTTGAAGTTTAAGAAGTGAAATTCTTCTGTTAGTTACAGCGGTGGCTGTTAGCAGTGTAGCTGATCTG
This sequence comes from Epinephelus awoara, assembly GCA_035609425.1. Taxonomy (NCBI): domain Eukaryota; kingdom Metazoa; phylum Chordata; class Actinopteri; order Perciformes; family Serranidae; genus Epinephelus; species Epinephelus awoara. The sequence continues at coordinate 38,792,852 of CM069301.1, read as the reverse complement.
TAAGTAAACAGTCAGTTCGGTTCAGATCAGTTTTCTCTGACAGAGATGAATGTTTTTCACAGACTCTGTGAGAGGACACAAGTTTAAATCTCCAGACTAACACTGCAGATTAAGAGTGAATTCAGGCTTTAATTAAGTTATTTCTCTGCTTCTTAACAGTGAGATAGATAAGTCAGAGTTTACAATGAACCTGGGTTCAAATCCTAGTTGTCTTAGATTAGTTATTTGTGGTGAGAGCATAAATAGAGATGTGCTCATAAATCACCCTGTAAACCCATCAAAACGACAGTTTGCAAGTGTGTAGAAATTATTATAGTTGTAGAAACTGTGAACTGTGATCAACGGTAGTCGGTTGCTGCTTGCTCTGGTGTCGTTAAGTGGCCATGAGTGGAGCTGCCAACAGCCACCGCTGCAACTAACAAACTCCACAAATCTATTCAACAGCTCCACCATCCACAGTCAGACACACACGACTGATTATTTACTGCTTAATTACAGCTCAAAACTTGCACCAACAGCTGACGCTGCTTCAGTGTGAGTGTATTTGGTGGCTGGAGGTTACCAGCCTGTCGCTCATGCGGCATTTGAAGGTAATTACAAGCACTGCCTTTATTGTGTTTAGAAATTAGATAGTCCATCACTAACATTTTGACCCGTCTCGTCAACGAAAATGAAACATATTTAGTCTGAGTTTTTATTTAGATCTATTTTTAGCTTGTCGTCTCATTTTGGTCAAAGATAAAAGGTTGTTCACGAAAACTTTTCATCATAGTTTTCGTCAATGACATTAACACTTGCCGATTGAGCAAGCACACTAAAGACTTTTGCCTGCTAAGCAGCTAACTTTTGCTTTAGCCCTCTGCTAACTTTAATGGGGATAAAATAATGTAATCATGCGACTCTTCTAGACTTTGGAAATGGCAACTTACTGAATGGATCAATTTCTGATAGTGAAATGAGTCATTTCACAGGGGTTGTGACACACAAAGAAATCCCCCCACTGATGTCTCTTTCCAAATTCTGTGGGGAAAAGTCTTTTTGAGCCCGGTGACATCACATGATGGACCTGGATGGTGTAATTCCATGGTTAAGCCACCATGGGGAATGGGCCTTGAATCCCAGTGCTGTTCCTAGGGGCTTGGTTATCTCAACACTGTCAATGTGTGTTACTGTAATTACAGAGCTGCAGTCAGGACATGGTTAGCCAAGCTTAGCATAAAAACCGGAAACATTTTGTGGTTAAAGAAGGAGTTACATGCCTGAATACTTTCTTGATGAGTAACGTCCAGGTGCAGTGAATGTGTACAACATCACTGAGTGTTGTCATCACAGTTCACTCTTTTCCAAACTGTAAACTTAATGACTAACTTGGGGCTTCCCATAACCTAAACTTTTAACAACCCATAAGGTCTTTGCTCTCACTCCTGTTGTGCATTTGTGGTGTGTTTCACAAACCACAGGATGTTGGACATAGCTCGGTGAAATGGTAAAAACGTGTTTCATACAGTATATGCTAGGGCTGGGTGGTATGGCTTAAAATCAATATCACTGTATTATTTTGGGGGGATGCGGTGATGATATGATATCGCGGTATTGTCTTCTCTCTATTTTTTACACCTTAAATAAAATAATTTAAAAAGCCATACAAGTCTAGGATGGAAACTATTTATTGTCAGAAGTAAAACAGTTGCTAATCCATCTATTATTGTGTATAAAACGTTATTTAGTATGTATAAACGTTAGAGGGAAGAGGGAGGGCGGGCGGCTCGCAGGCCCCCTTCTCCTGCAGGCCTGTGTTTGGGGCGGTTAGCCAGGCCACCTCCATCACGTAGCAAGGGAGGTGAGGCAGGCCGGCCGCTGGGCCCCGTTTTGCTGCTGTAGCCAGAGTACTGCAGTATGAAGGTAACAACAAAAGCAGTACTGCGGCTCATGTTTACTGCGGTAAGTTACCGTCACTGCGAATACCGCCCAGCCCTGGTATATGCCATTAAAACTAACACAAACTTCCTTGCATTGCTTATCTAAACACATACTCTGCCTGATTTATGGCTGATGAAAGTGTTATTAAATAGCTGTTACTTTTCTTCCCTGCCAAGAGGGCCTCAACTTGGAATTATTAAACCCCTAAGCAGGGCCAAAATATAGGTTCATACTAAAAGTACAGCAGAATACAAGACCCTGTGGCTACACCTTAAATTACAGGTCATTGCATTCCTGCAGTGCAAAAGGCCTAAATGAGGGTGTCAGGTTTGGTACGATCATGCTTGAACAGAAACTAATAATAACCTGTGCTCATGCTATAGCTGGAGCCTGCACATAAGAGCTGCAAAGGTGAAATAGTTCCAACACATACCTACCCACCACCCAGATTAAACAAATAAGAAAGAACATGTTGATGAGAGAGCCTATGAGGTGTCAGTGGACATAGCCAGGCTAGTAGTTGCCCCCTGCTTCCAGTCTTTATGCCAAGCTAGGCTAACCAGGTCCTTACTACTGTTCTGTAAGTTGCTTTGGATAAAACTGTCAGCTCAATAAATGTAATGTAATGTAAATTGCATAACGTTCAACTTAAATGCGTGTTTTTTTTTTTAATATACAAAATACATACTGTATATTTGTATGTTTCAGTGCAGTGTAGGCCTGATACACTTATTTGTGTCTGATTCTGTACAGTTTCCTGATGGTCAGTGTGGCGAATGGTTCGGCTATTTGACACAAGAAGGGAAAGTGGCACTGGATTTTAAAGGAGGCCCCTTTAAAGGTAAGAACATAATTGAGATGGAGAATTAAATGAATGCCAAAGCAACCTAAAAACCTGGCAGATGACCTGGATGAAATGCTACTGGAACACAGAGTAAAACAGATCAGCACTGTAGCTGTTAGATGTATTTCTTGGCCGATAACAGCGAAGTCCCATCATTTCTGTTGTCCTGTTTGAGCTGGATATGAAACTAAGGCTTCATCTTAAAGGATAACTTCAGTATTTTTCAACCTGTGTATTCCCCATGTGTATGTGTGGGTATGATTCATAGGTACAACTTGTTCTAAAATTGGTTCAGTATTAAGGGAGCCGGATGCAGGGGGCAAATGCGTCCCGTATAAGTTTGCGCATTAAAAGTGTTTTTTATCTGCACTTACCGGTTCAGATTGCCAGTGCTATCTCTGTAAACTGTAAGTGATTAAACATCCTCAGCAGGAGGGGGGCCAGCTTTGTCCCCAGTGGTCGAAATGAGGGGGGATGCCAACCCCTTTGTTAGAAAATTGACCAAAAAGCATCCCCCTTGTTAGTCTATAATCTGTGTGTGCAGGCACAGATGTAATTTGAGGGGGGAGCACACGGAACATGGCCCCCCCACTTTCCGTATTTGTGTCCTCCATCCCTCGCACTTTTTTACAGCCTTAACGTGATAACGTGTGTTTCCGAGCCGTCTTTAAACGCACCATGAGAAGACTGCGCCAGGCGGCATACACATGCTGACCTGTTGTGATCTGAGTCAATCACAGACCAGACATGTGCTGCTGGGCAGTGCTGCTGTGTGTTAACTATGTTCAGCAAACCAGCCTGCAAGAAGCAAAAAAACTTGCACAGTTTCTTCCAAACAAACCGTGTAAATTGAGTAATGCTGTTGCGTGTAGATAATGTTAGCTAAATGATGACTAATTAATAGATGCCATTATATCAAGTTAAGCTAGTTAACAAGAACACTAATGTTAATGTTACCTATGTTAAATTGCTTGCTAGCTAGTTTCATGCTAGGAATAAACCCACTCCTCCTTAATTTCTGCGCAGAACTTGTGCTCACTATTGCTTTGCACATATTTTTTTAATCTTTATTGCCACAATAGAAAGAGCAGGGTCAGGGAGGAGACAGTGGACCAGAGGCCAGCAAGGATGATCATGCAGGGTCTTCACAGGTGAGGAGAGATTATAACTGGCTGAGAGAAAATATCTATAGCATAAAAGTCACTGTGCGATTAATTTCCACAGCTTTGTCACCACTACTATTTTTAATTCTATTTCTAAATTTTGCTTTGCACATTTATTATCTATATTATTGCAATAGATAGAAGAGGGACAGGAAGAAACCAGGCAGGTATCAGGACAGGGACCTGACAGCAGCTCCAATTATCAGCCCAAGGCTTCACAGGTAAGGAGAAATTAAAGCTGGCTCAGGAGATCTATAGGATAAGAGTGACTCTAAGATTAATTTTCACAGCTATTTCAGAACTACTCTTATTTATGCTCTAAAATGTTTTTTGTCTGTATTGCAAAAGCAATACTACTGCATTATTTGTGTTTTTTTTTCAAGGCAGCAGGTATAGGTCATGCCATTTTTCTTTATCTTGATTAATTTTGCACATCTGTGCTGTCATATTTGATGATGTGTGCACGCAAAAAAATCAAAGCTACATTGCATCCCCCTTGTTAAAAATTAATAATTCAACTACTGGATGTTCCCCTTAGCTTTTGATGTGTACAATTGTTGGTAATATTCCTTAAAGCGCTTATTTATTCTACTGGGATCACTGATAATATCCCCAGCTGTTGATTTAATTTGATGTATGGATCTGCTCCCTTGCAAACCCTTCAACTGTCTGGCCAAGAGTTTCTGGGGCTTGTCCCCTAATTCAAATGGTTTTTGTCTTAGTTTAAACAGTGTACCTGGTCAGATAATATGTTATTATATTCATACTTCAACTTAAGAATATTCTGTAAAATGCTAGGATTAGAGGAGGATTTATAGGCAGTTTCTAATTGTGTTAGTTGTTTTTCAATTTCTAGAAGGAGTTTTTTCTTTTCCTTTCTCACTGAAGTTTCAAAAAAGATAGTATGTCCTCTGATCACAGCCTTAAAGGCTTCCCACAAGGTAGAGTCTGTAACTTCCAAGTTATCATTGGTTTCCAAAAAGTCTGAAATCTTAGCAGAAATGAACTGAGAGAACGATGAATCAGAGAGGAGCGATGGACGAAAGCGCCAGCTATACTGCTGTTTCTTATGGTTAAGGTTGAGATATCAATGATATCAGAGAATGATCAGAGATCAAAATATTATGGTACATTGTGGAGATTACATTTGATATCAGGTTGTCAGGAGTCAAGTAAAAAATAATCAATTCTAGAGAAAGATTTATGTCTCTGTGAAAAAAAAAGAATAATCACTGTTTGTGGGGTGTTGAAGCCTCCATATGTCAACTAAATGTGTGGATGACATAAAATTGTTTAAGACTGTGGATGCAGCCAAAGGCAGCTGGTTCCCTTGGGCTGCCCTATCCAAAAAATTGTAAAGTACACAGTTGAAGTCACCCCCTATAATCACATGTGTATCTGAGAGATTGGGCAGTAAACTAAATACCTTGATGAAAAAATTTGGTCATAGAAGTTTGGACCATATACATTCAAAAGTGTGACATGATATGAGTAAATGTAGCCCGTTACTAAGATAAATCTACCATTTGGATCACACACAGTAGAAACATGCCTAAATGGAACAGTTTTCCGGATCAAGATTGCCACTCCATGGGCTTTACTGGAAAATGTGGACTGGAAAATTTGATTGACCCAGCTGCATCTAAGCAGCTTTGCTCTTACAGGCTTAATATGAGTTTGCTGTAGGAATATAATGTCTGCAGATAGGGACTTTAAATGAGAAAAAACTTTAGCTCATTCAATTACATGCCCCAATCCGCGGACGTTCCAACTAGTGAAAGCAATGCCACCACCTCTAAAAGAAAGACTAGGATGCATAACTAATTACAGTGCTATATGATGCCCTTGAAAAACGCTGGTAACAACTTAAACAAAAACACAGTGCAAATAACAACATTATGAACTCTGCCTCCCTCCCCCCATCCCACTTTCCCAAACAAAGTGAGGGTGTGTTCCCCTTATACTCACATAGGAGCCGCCGGACCATAGGAAAAACTAGTCTAGCTAAGCTAACAGAAGAGCCCTTGCTCTCTCTCCCATACGTGCAGAAAATATTGAACAACAGTCACGAAAGAGTCCCGACCCACGTGTTTGCAGGATTAAAAGTCACATACCAGAATGTGTGTGCTAACAAAAGCGACATGAAATGTTCAGGATACAGTCTCCGCAAACGCCTCGGCTTCTTGTGGTGAAGAAAACATTATCGCCCTAGCATCCTTGAGCTTCTTTCAGACCTCATCAGAAGCCTGCCGCTGTTTTATCACATCCATTGGAAAATCTGGGAAGAGATGAATCGCCTTTTGGTTATATGTCAGGGGATATTGTTGACGGGCAAGCTGTAGTATCCGCTCCTTGATTTGAAAGCGATGAATCCCAGCGATCATTGCGCGCGGCCTTGCGTTTCCCTCCGAGGGCTGCTTCCTGAGACGGTGGGCTCGATCTCCCACAACTGGGCTGGGGAACTTGCTAGCACCTAGCAGCTCAGGGATAAACCCCGTCAGAAACTCAGCAGGGCGTCCATTCTCGATCTTTTCAGGCAGGCCAGTAATTCTGATATTTTGACGCCTAGAGCGAGCCTCGAGGTCAATCACTTTGGTGTGGAGTGCATCATTCTCCGCACGCATTTTCATGCAAGCTTGTTCAACTTGTGAGAGGCCTTGAACATAGTTGGAAGTAGCCTTTTCAACTTCTGTCATACGGTTCCCCAGACTCACCAAAGATGCTTGGGTGGATGCTAGAGTTGCTTCTAAAATGTCAAATCGTTCAGTCATCGTTTTGTTCATACTTCATACTACATATTGCCAAAAGAATGCTGCTGGACTCTGCATTGGTCTCCTTGCTTGACTCGGAGTCCGCCATAGCAAGTTCTGCCAACGTTAGCTCAATCTGTCGATTGAGCATCAGCCTCGTTTGGACCTTTATCCTGCTGCTTTCCTTGATCTGTCTTCGATTTTGGCATTGCATAGCTTTTAACAGTGGGTTAAATTAGCAGAAGGTGGGGTAAACTGACCAGATATTAAATGAAATACAGAATTATTTAAAACAGGGAAAACGTTATTAATGTTATTAATGTTATTAATTATTATCATAATTTTGACCAAACCAGAGCTGGTGATTATTGGAACAGTGGACTAATTAACTGAAGGACTAACAAGACTAACCAAGATGGTTTTAGTGAGTTTTATTTATTATTGATATTATTATTATCACAAGTTAAATAGGCAATTAAGCCTGGCATAGTTTGGTTAAAGAGCAAAACATACATTCATAAAGAGTATGGTTCTCTATTTATTAAGGAAAAGAGGTGTAAAATGACACATTTTTTTTTACTTTTTGCGAGTTTCTTTTCTGTATATATTATACAGTAAAAGCTGAGAGCTTGGGTAAAGCAGCACTAATAACTTCATATACCATATATACCCAGAGAAGTTCCAGGAAGGAATGACAAATTAGATAATACCTAAGCCCATCATCCATCCATCCGTTCGTCCCATTCTTGTGAACATCTTATCTCAAGCAGGCCTTGAGGTATTTTTTTCCCCCAAATTTGACACAAATGCCCACTTGGACTCAGCGATGAACAGATTTGATTTTTTGTGGTCAAAAGCCAAGGTCACAGAGACCTTACATCCATCTCAATCATGTATGAATGTGATATCTCCAGAACACCATGAGGGATTTTCTTCAAATTTGACAGAAACATCCTCTTTCAGTCAAGGATGAACTGATCTGAGTTTTTGGTGTCAAAGATCAAGGTCACTATGACCTCGTTTATCGCACTGTCATGAAGTTGGTATCTGAAGAACACCTTGAGGGAATATCTTCAAATAGGCACAAATGTCCACTTCGACTCAACGAGGAACTGATTAAAATTTGGTGGTCAAAAGTCAAAGGTCACTGTGACCCCACATCTTTATCATTTCTGAATGCAATATATCCAGAAAAAAATTCTCTAGAATTTCTGGCACAAATGATCACTTGTACTCAACAATGAACTGATTGGATTTCAGGGGTCAAAGGTCAAGGTCAGTGTGACCTCACAATACATGATGATAATATTCATGGTCACTCTACAAGAGGTCTGTCCTCCTTCACGGCTCTCCTCAGAGGAATGGCAGTGAAAGAAGTACAGCCGCATCATGAGCTTCATAATGTTCTTTTCTTTAGTTCTATCTGTGTGATACATTTGAGTTAAATTGTCAATAACTCGGTCAGTATTGAATGTGCTTGGCAACCAGTGACACACTGTTAGCTTTGGGCCATCAGCCACACACATTTATCACTGCAGACAGCTAAAACATGCACTGCTAGTTGTATATGCTCAGGCTCTCTTCTGTCTTACTTGTATGAGATTTTGTAACTGCCACAGTGTGTAACAACTGTCCCTGCCTTGTCTCCCAACATAAGCTGTGTATGAGTGTGTTTGCTATGCGCACCTGTACAGTATGTGATAATTACCTCTCATACATCATTGCGGCTCAGTGAGTTTGCCCTCCAGTTCCTGTTCTCCTCGCATTTCGGGAGTTTTACTCTTGCGTAATGATCTTCCCTGCTCTTTCACAGCAGCATATACATATGTTAATGTGAGTGGAGTCTTTCATCTTAATCATTCAGACGGGGTGTGGAGCAAGAGAGGAAGTATTTAAAACCTTTACTCTAGTAAAAGTAACTAATACCACCCTTTAAAAGTACTCTGTTACAAGTTACAGTCCTGCATTCAAAATTTTAAGTTTAAGTATGTAATTATACTCAGGAAAATGTACTTAAAGTAATACAAGTAAAAGTACTGTAAAAATGTATGTGACTGTTATACTACTATATATGATCTCATTAGATGATTGTGACTCACGCATTCATGTAAAAGCAGGAATTTATTGTTGTAGTTGGTTGAGGTGGAGCTGATTTTGAACTTTTAACTAATCATTATTTTCATTATGGATTAATCTGCTGATTATTTTCTCCATTAATCAAATCGATTGTTTGGTTTGTCAAAATAGCCAAATAGTGGAAAAATGGTGTCACATCTACCCAGAAACCAAGGAGACACCTTCATAATATTTGTTTTGTCCAACCAACAGTTCAAAAGCAAAAGCAGCACATTTCTCATTTGTGAAGCTGAAACCATGAAATGTTGTAGCATCCCTCAAAATAGTCTGCAATGAATATATTGTCAGTTCATTAACTGACTCTTAGTCAGCCAGCTGTACTTGTATGTTTTTATATGTTTCGTGTGTAAAAGTCCAACATCATAAAGCAACTAGTAACGAAAGATGTTGGATAAATGAAGTGGATTAAAAAGTACATCATTCCCTCTAAATAGTAGTAGAGTAGAAGTAGAAAGTGGCATAGAAAAAAAGCATACCTGAGTAAATTTATTTAGTTACATTCTAGGACTGGGTGCACTGTTAAACAAACACCTGCCGACATCACCTCTGTATTTATACTGAGCCCTGCACCATATGTCAGATTGAGTTAAAATACGACACACAGGTTCAGGTGAATAGGTTCTATGAAAGCCTCAAGAACCCTCAGGGTCCACCTGACTAGTAGCCTGGTTCCAGACCATAGACCCCGCCCACTCAACTGAGTAGGCTTGCATCTCTGGTCTGGCATACTGCAATGAATTTGCAATTTATCTCGTCCAAGCGATGGACAGACCAATGAACGCTGTGGGTAGGGGCAAGTTTAGCAATTAGCCAATCAGTGCCACGCTAATGGCCACTGCTGCAGATCCTACAGACCACATTAACGATGCTATCGAGGTATTTCGCCACTACTCGCGTTAATGGAGGACCAAATTAAGGAAGCTGCTAAACTGGATTTAACGGCGATGCAGCTGGGCGTGCACGACGACAGAGACATTTTAAACGGGCAATGCTCACTTGTTTTCGGCACCCCCGAGGCATGGATACTAATGATGTCAGATTCTGGGTGAGTCGTTGATCTCTACTGATTGGTTAGGGAAAATCAAATTCCCTCCCCCTTGTAAATTGCCTTCAATGGAGGTGATTGACTGACTGTCTGGGAGCTTCAGTCTGACACTTAGGCTACCTGACTAGACCATATTGAATTTTTTGAAAAACAAATATTTGACATCTCCTCCTAAAGGGTGTGGATCATCAAGAGACAAAGCTCTCGTCTCGATGATATTGACCAATGAACTTTAGAGGGGGCGTGGCTCAGCCCATTAATTGATTTTACTCCTTAACCATTGAGCCAATCATCGAAAAACTTGTTGGAAATATCTACATAAGTAACTGAATCATACCTTGAACGTTTGATTCAAATTGACCAATAGGGGGCACTACACAAGCAGAAAGTTGATATCACATAATCAGTCAGAGACATTTGAATGAAATTTGGTTTTCATCATCTAGGATCATGTCTAAGTTGATGCCCAAAATTTGAAAGGATTGCTTAAAGGGTGCGTGGCTTATTACATTAAATCTAAATTTCAAGACATTTCACACTCCATACTTCAAAAAATCATAACAAATCACCAGTGTGTCCTGCAACATACATACATTGGCATCATTATAACTCACAGGATTCACAGACAAAACGCTGGACACATTTTCCCCACAAATACAACATGCTAATGTTATTATCATAAGCCTATAGCATTTTACATTGTATAAATTAGCCTAGCAGCTAGCAGGGATTTCCTCTAATCATATGAAGCCAGGGACAACAGCGACATTTAGTAAAGGTAACATTACGATTTGGCTCCATTACAACTCAGAAGGTTCACTGGCAAAACAACTGTCTGATACTTAACACATTTTTAAGACAAATACAACATGTTAACGTTATTTGCACAAGCCTATGGCATTTTACATTGTATAAATTAGCAGCGGCAAGCAGTTATTTCCTTTCATGAAGGCGCAGAACGTACGTGCTGGTTGGCCATCGGCTGTTGTCTTTGCAATGTGTTCATGTGCTGAGACATGTTGATGCCAGACTATGTAGCAGGGGGCCTTCATTACCACTTTTTCTAACTTTACTAAATAACCGAAACTGACTCAAGTGACACTTGAGGACATTTAGCCAACTTCACACAGCTCCCTCTGGAGACACTAAAGACTTTATACTACTGTGTCCACATATGCAGTCATACTCCCCAACACCTGGGAATACACACTGAGGAGGAAAATTGGTGGAATTTCCCTTTAAGGCCTATAATATTACAGTTTATACTGTGCTTTAGTGATGCATACGGTATAACCTAACAACTGATGACAAACTAATTGCCACACAGTGGCCGTGCTCCCCAGGGCAGCTTCCTGCTCTACCTGGTCAGCAAGATAACTATGTTTCTCCTCTCTCCTCCTCTTTAGGGTGCTTCCACGTGCCTCGCTGCCTGTACATGTGTGAGCGTATTCTGGATGATCTGCTGGCAAACAAGGACTGAGCAGTCTGACATGAATGTTGTAATTACCAGACTGAATCTGATTTGTCTGTTTACTGAATCACACCACAATATAATCAGGTTATGAAGCAAATTGCACTCATTTTTGACAAGGCATTGCTGTAAAGGTTGTTTAATCCCATCACAAACATCCAGTCACTGAGAGGCTCATAAAATCTCTTGAGAAGCTATATTACAACAACAACAACAAAGCTTATTTATATATTTAGTTTGTATTGACATTAATGTAAGGTACCTTTCTTGGGTCTTGTACTTTGCACCTGTCTGACATCTTGTTTTTAAATGTACATTCCTGTGTCAGGGCTAATACTCATTCAGGCTCATGCTGACATCTACAGGCAGTTTAGATTTCCCTCTTCACCTGGCTGCATGTCTGCAGAAACAGACACAGGGAGAACCTAAAAACTCCATACTAAAACAATTGAGCATGCTTGATTGATATCCAACCCAGGGGCTTTCTTCTGTAAAGCAACATTGTTCACCACTGAGGCCCCATACTGCTTTCATCATACATAAAACATTAACACCAAAAAAAATCATTTTTGTAAAGATACGCCTTCTTCATGCACTCTTGAGACAGCTTTGAAGACTTTTTAAGGAACATGTATTTTTTACATCCTATTCATTCCAGTTTGTTCTTTGTTCAAAGCATGCAAAGCAAATAGCTATTCAGACATACTGAGGAATCATAGTGTATGTTAAAGAAAGATGCTAGAGTATCTCAGTGCTAGTGACATGCTTCTGATTTGTAGACTTACAGGCCAATAAATGCAATGTATATTGAAATATTACAAAATTAAATATTAATTGTGCAATGTCATGTATGCAAATTATGTCATTGCAATGCATTCATTTGTACTTACACAGTTACTGATGTTGAAGTTGACAGGTGAATGAAGAACATCTTGTGAAGCCAGCAGAAAGCAGAATTTAACTGTAAGGAAACCAATCTACCACACTATGCAACAAGATTCACTTAATGACTGAGACAATTTTACAAATGATAAAAAAAAGAAGCTTTATTTATTTATTTATTTTTATGCCTCTGTGCTGGCCATAGCTGTGGCAAGAAACATTTTATTTTTGGGACATCCGTCTGCCATGTTCTCATGAACACAGTATCTCAACAACACCTTGAGAGATTTTCTTCAACTTCAACATCCACTTGGGCTCAACGATGAACTGATTAGATTTTGGTGTTCATAGGTCAAAGGTCAAGGTCACTGCATCTTTGTCTTGTCTCATTCTTGTGGACACAATATCTCAAGAGCACACCATGAAGGAGTTTTTTTTTATTTGAGGCAAGCGTTCACTTGGACTCAACAATGAACTGATAAAACTTTGATGGTCAAAGGTTAAGCTCACTGTAACCTTGCTTCTGTCTCATGAACATGATAGTTTCAGAACACCTTGAGGAAATTTCTTCAAATTTGGCACAAATGTCCACTTGGACTCAACAATGAAGTGATTAGATTTTGGTGGTTGAAGGTCAAAGGTCAAGTTCAGTGTGACCTCACAGAATAGGATTTTGGCCTTAACCTAAGAATTCATACGCTAATTATCACAAAAAATTGACACAAATGTCTAATAGGATAAAATAATGAAGTGATGACATCGTATATCCAGAAGGTCAAAGGTCAACTTCACTGTGACATCATAATATTGTGCATAAAACACTTTTCTGGCCATATCCAACATCATATATCAGGAACAGAAGAGGGGAGATAGAACTGATGACACTCATCTGGGTGTCCATTTTGAAACTGTGCTGATTGTATAGATTGTATTGTGTTGTGGTGAAACATCCATGTTTTTACAGACATGGATGTAAACTGTCAGAGAAACTTGACTTGTGCAAGGAGCCATACAATCATGAGGCAGTAATTCTAGTTATGAATTTGTTAAGTTGATATGGCCAGCTTCTAGTGAACTGATATGTATTGACACATGGAAAAGGCGTGGAGAAGTATATATACATATACATATATATATATACATATGAAGGGAGAGAGGTAAGTTTACATACATACATACATACATACATATATATATAGATAGATATAGATATAGCTATAGATATATATGTATGTATGTATGTAAACTAACCTCTCTCCCTTTATATATACATATATATATGAAGGGAGAGAGGTTAGTTTACATACATACATACATACATATATATATATATATATATATATAGAGAGAGAGAGAGAGAGAGAGAGAGAGAGAGAGATAGATATAGCTATAGATATATATAATATACTTTCAAGGTATGAGAGAAGGAGAGAGGTTAGTTTGCCCCATATCCTAAAATTTACCAGCTGTAGTGACTCCTCAGTACCTGAGGGAGGAACGACTTTGTGTTCTTCATTTGTTCTAAACTACTCTCAGTATTATAATGTCAGGAATATATTTTACTGACAATTTAGATTAGTTTGCAGTGAGATCTTATTGGTTTTATATAGTGACTTTGCTGTTTGTACCATTACTGCACTGGACACAACATTTAGTTATAAAATATTAAATTCTAATACTGCTCTGAATTTATTTCTTATTTAAATAATTCCTTGTACAATTTACAGTAGCCTATTAGTTCTCTTAAAAATTGCTTTCACATTTAAGCAAAATTGGCACTGTGACTGAAATATTCTGAATCAAATTCATATTACATCAGACCATATCAGAAATCTAATCATAGTGGGACCTTGTGATTTGAACTGGTTAAGGCAATCAGAGCCAGCCCTACTTACATTCCTTAGTTTTTTTTTTTGTTTTTTTTAAAAGGCCTTGCGGCCCCCCACGAGGCTTTAGCGACCGTAGTGGGGGTCGGGACCCCCAGGTTGGGAACCAGTGGATGAAGGAACAAAGCAGATCTATGAATGGACCCACGTTTCTGTTTAAATGGCAGATAGCAAACAGCTTGACGGTGCATACCGCCACCTACTGTACAGGAGGGAATGTGTAACATCACATCATTTTACCCTATTTCTTACTCCTCACCGTCCTGTTATTACAAAAGGAAACATACCCTGGAAACTCCTGCTCTTGCTGTTCTCACAGCACTGAGCGGAACCTGAACATGTCATGTTTAAGCGGATGTTAGTAGAAAGGATATTTGAAAAGCTACACCAGTGTTTGGCGTCCATAAATGGAATACGACATTGGAAAAAACACAAGCGAATCATCCTCAGCCCAAACACAGAGTCTATGGTTACAAACAAACACTGTTCGGCGAATCTAACATCAAAGTAAGCCTGAAAATGACCTGGAATACAACGCACGTAACATACCGGAAGTTTCATGTAACGGATGCGTTATAGAAACGGAAGTTGAGATGTGGACCGCCAGAAGAAAACTCAGTATAAAATGTTGTTGGTGCTAACAAAACGGTGGCTAAATTTGTCTGTGAATGACCATGGCGACGTTATAGACAGCCTCCTCTTATACTTAAGAGACGGAAGTAACGGCGCAAATATGTAGCGTGCTTTGGCGTTGCCAGTAACGTTTAATTTTCGTGTCTTTCTTGTAAACACACGTAACGTTAACGTTAGCATGTTCCAGGAATTACACTGAGTCGAGACTCAGTAATGCTGCTGTTGTCGTTACGCTGAATGGCTGGATGGGGAAATTACGAAACAAATTTCACGTGATTTCATGAGTCATGTATCCCTCAACGAAGGCAATGGATTCGGTTCACAGGTAGAGTTGAATGAAACTATAACACACCCGATACAGGTCATAGCATTTACAATATATGACAAGTAACATTTATTGGAGCAATCACAACGTGTGGACTAACAGAAGGTGTAAAACAAGCACAGTCTCCTCTGTTAGGTTTAGCAGTGTTTTTTCCTGAGGATTGTAATACTAACAATGAAGTGAGATTAGTCTGTCAGAGAGGTATGTTTGCCTGAAGCCAGAGTTTTCAGTGTCACGAAGGTGGCTCTCTTTTAGCCTGGCGAACTCACCATGCGAAGCTGAGGTACCTTCAAGTAAATGTCATGAGAAGCATTAAAAGGAGGCAGAGAAGCATGAAACATTTTTCACAGAATGTCTGTCTGCTATTGTGTGGATTCAGTGATAGTTCAGCAAAATGACAAACGTTATTTTTTTAATTAGTTACTAACTACAACTTTAATTTAATTATTTTCACCTGTGCTTTTTCTACTGTGACAAGTCAAAATCGTCTGCTGTGCAAATGCCTGTTGATCTCAACCTGGGCCCTATTTCAGAGAGCAGGATTAGTGAATACTCTGAGTATGTTCAGCCTGAGATGAGGGAAACTCTGACTTTTCCGTTTCACAAAGCCAGTTCAGCGAAACCCTGAGTCAGTTACTATGGCAACATACTCTGTGGAGCTAACCTGCTGACTCGCAGGTTCGCTTAATCTAAGTCTGAGGTTATTCGCCTGCTGTGCATGTAGCTGAAAGGAGAGAAATGGCGTGTCCTTTTTTGAATAAAGTTGTCGTGTTGTGCGTTAAAAATTTACTGCAACAAATATTGAGTGTAACATCAAGCTGCTTTAATGCTGAACCACATTATTATTGATCAAGCTTCTACACATCCGACAACCCAAGTTACAGAGCTTCCGCTCAAACTACTTCCAACCTTTTTAGAATAAGAAATGTATTGAATACCACCACAAAAGTCGTTAACATTGAGGCACAATTTATCTAGGGACTGTTGTGTAAAGAGATGGTGATTAGACCCCGTTTGGTTGTCTTATCGTTCCCGGAGGAGTGTCTATATGAAAGATACAGTTTCACCCCCCATGCTGTCATTTACCTTTAAAAATCTGTTCTACCCAGATTTATCAAATATTACACATCGTGGATTCGCATTATCATCGGAACAAATTCTATGCATTGCCCTTTGATTCTTATAGGCAGCAGCAGTTTTCTTAATAACTTCAGAAACACTGAACACATCAGTGAGAAAGCAGTTTGTCAGGCCATAAGAAAAGTGTCTCTGACTCTGGAAAGACTTTTGCCTGTTTTTGTGGTTTTCCCTGGGCATAAATGAGAATGGATTATCGCAGAGGAATTCCACAGAACTGCAGGTTTGTCAGTGTCGATATGAAAATAATCTATGCGGATACATTATGCAATGATTCATGAATACTTTTCATATATTCAAAGATTCCACGGTGTTAAAGGCTGCATTTATGGGACTCAACATCCCCATCGTAGCTCTATCTGAGAATAAAGGAGATTACGTGAATAGGAAGTCATTTCACAGCAATTCAATTAACATGACTAATATTGCAAGAATGACAAAAGTATAAGCAAACTTTTTACCAGTCTGAACAATATTTTGTGTTTGATTTTGAGTTGCTGCCCAGTGCGTTTGGGTCCCATCAGATTACAGCTGAATATGATGATATAGCAAATTCTATTAAAATATGTAAATACTGTTAAGATGTAAAAGAGTTCATATCTTTTCTGTATATTAGACAAACATTAACACGTCACATTACAAAGTGTCACTTCACGTTACCTCTTAACATGCTCTGTAATCTTTTCCCGTCATCACGCTGTTTAGCTACAGCTGCCGTAATAGATTTTTTTGTTTTTCATGTCCGAAGTCTTCATTTGCGGTCATTAAATTCTCCAGTTCAGTTGGGATTAGGGATGGGCGTGATTAATCGATTAATCAATAATTGATAATTGATCGTTAAGATTGTTTTCGATAACGTGAAATGTTGTTGATCTATTGCTTAGTGTGTCTGTCTTGAAACATTACAAAGTGTCACTTCACGTTACCTCTTAACATGCTCTGCAATCTTTTCCCGTCATCACGCTGTTTAGCTACAGCTGCCGTAATAGATTTTTTTTTTTTTTTCATGTCCGAAGTCTTCATTTGCGGTCATTAAATTCTCCAGTTCAGTTGGGATTAGGGATGGGCATGATTAATCGATTAATCGATAATTGATAATTGATCGTTAAGATTGTTTTCGATAACGTGAAATGTTGTCGATCTATTGTGTAGTGTGTCTGTCTTGAAGCAATGCAACGAATTTCACTATGTGGCAGCAATGAGACATTTCACCAGCAGGGGGTGATATTTAACTATTTTTAGGAGACAGAGAAAACCTCCACTGCCTCCGGGCTGCTGTAGAAATCAAAAGGAAACATGAAGCGGTCAAAGCGGAGTTTGGTGTGGGACCATTTCAACTTAAAAAATGATAAAGTCCAGTGTTAATATTGCGATGTTGTGTAGGTTAGTGCGTCAATACCTCTGCATCCCTGCAACTTTGGTCCCGTCAGAGGGGGTGTTTCCAGCTGCTGGACTGACTGTAACCAGGCTGCGCTCGCGTCTCACTCCTGAGCATCATAACATACTAATATTCCTCAACAAGAATCAGTAGGAGTTACAGTACTTTGTTCGGAGTGGACAGTTGCCACCGCAGCCTTTATGTGAGTCACTTGTTATTGTTTTATGAGGCTCTCGTTAAATAGGCATATTTGATTGTGAATTACGTTTGAACTCATTTGAACTTTGAAGTTACATTTTGTCAAAAATTGTCAGCCATAAGTAATTTTTTTTTTTTTTAAATTTATTATCGTTTGATATGATTGTTTTTTGGAATTGTGTCTAAAAGAGGCTCAATTATGTTCAAGAGCACAGTAATGCTGGCTCATTAATTTGTGTGAGGTTTGGCTCGGTGCCAGATGCTCGGCTGCCGGAGAGCGCAGCATGTCTTTTTTGTTTAACAGTTAAACATTTAAACTTTAACTGCTTGTCTAAGACGATTGTTTGCCTTGTCTACGAGGATTGTTGGACTATATGTAGTTCTTGGAATAAATATTTCATTGAGGAAAAACACGCTATCTTTAGTATTTTATGTCATGGACATTTAATCAATAATTGATCGCTAATATTTCCGATTATCGATAAGGGCAGTTTCTTCAAATGCCCATCCCTAGTTGGGATGAAGTAAGTGGCTCTGCTTTTAACACTGCTTTCTGCCACTGAGAACCATGTTATCTGCATTCCATTGATGATGGCTTGTGGTGCTCACTGTGAACGCCCTTCCCTCAGGCTGAACATACTCAGACTTGATTGAACTAATTCTAATCAGATTTTCTGGAGCCGTAAAACTCAGATTTTCCTAACTCAAGCTCAGTCAACTCGGAGATCGGGATTAGGCTCAGAGTTTGATGAGCCTGCTTTCTGAAATAGGGCCCAGCTCACTATCAGAAAGAAAACAAACAAGAACATTTCCAAAAATGTTAAATGTTTCGTATAGGACTGCACAACTGCTGCACTGTAAAGATAGAACTGTATTATGAATGCTTTTATGTGACATATTAACAGACCAAATGTTGGGACCGTTGGCATAAGGCAGCTACGATGGGCCCCAGTGGACACTTTTATGATGGGCCCCACTGCACACTATAATGATAGGCCCCAGCATACACTATTATGATGGGCCCTAGTGCACACTATCACACATGTTTTTTCTTGATGAAAAAAAAAAGAGACTTGACATCAGACAACATCAACATACACATTACCCAGCAATCATCATTGCATATCTGACAAAAATATCAAAGAAAATAAGAAATGAATCATTTATTTTAGAAGTTTTTATAGTTTATTAGTAGATTTGATAGTTTACGTAGAAAAAGCATATCATTTTGTTCTAGAGGGTGACTGATTATGCAAAACAAAATAATTAAGTAAACCATGATGATGATAAATGTGTGTGTATCCCTAATAAGACTGACCACAAATATTTTCCCTGTATGATCCAATCTGTAGCATTTCATTAACTCACTGGCACTAAGTGTTTGGAGAATATTTGTCGTATCTCTTTATCTTTCCACCATCTTCTCCTCCACCTATGAAACTCTTAAGCCTCTTAAAAGTCCTCCTTTCTGCTCCTAACAGTTTTTCACCTTAGGAGCTCTTTTAAGGACTAACCCTAACCCTAACTTTTATTTTTACAAGGACTTAGTCTTAACTTTAGGGGAAATTCAAAGAAATTTTCTTACTAAAGTCACTAAACCAAAACTAATTTAGTGAGGGAAATTCTGTCAAAATTCCAGAAATTTGACAGCAGATTATATTCTCAAACCAGATATACAAATATTCCATCTTTAGTTTTGCATTTGGGGCATTTTGCTGAGTTATCTTTTGAAATTGTATGCATCTTTATAGGAGTAAGATAAAATTTATGTCTAAACTTAAAATTTGTGTTCCTGATTTAATTACTTGTAAATGAGAAATTCTTTCACACATTTTTAGAAGGGTATTTTAATCTAAAACCACCTTGTGACGTGTTTCCGTGTTTTATTTTGTTTTGTTTTTTCTGTCAGTGGGACCGGTGTCTTCTACCAGGCAATGCCTGCTGTCGGAGCCGATGGAAAGAACATCATGAAACTGATTCCTGTACAAATTGTCAATGGACAGTTTGTTCAATCTCAAATAAGTCAACCTAAAACGAATCCTACACCACAGAAAGCTGTATCCATAAATATTGCCTCAGCGCCTGTTCAGGTGGTAAAGAAGTCAGCTTTGAATCCTTCTGCCGCAGAGCAAATTGTCAGAAAGCATTTTTCACTCATTGATGTCTTCCCTAATCAAGCAGATTTGAATCTTGGTCAGTCACTAAATAAGCACCCACTGCAGCAACAGAATGTAAATTTGATGTCCATAGTACCTCCAGTGGCAACACCTGCAACAAACAGTGGGAAGTTAGGAAGAGTTTCAAGTCAGCTCCCAGTCACAGCATTCTCCAGAGGACAGTGCCTTCAGATTCCTTCTAATTCACAAGTCCCAGCATCTGAACGTCCTGCTGGTATCAAGAAACAGATTTTTCCTCCACCACCCAGCTCCTCTCCAAGTCAAAGCTTATCTAGTCTGGTGTACGTGCCACCCATCACAACTGTCAATCGAAGCACGACTCCACAAAGTGATTCTCCACTTCACTCACTCGGGTTGCTTTGTGAGACATCAAGTAACACTTTATGTGGAACTCCATCCAAAGGATCAAAACCACATTTAAAATTAATTCCAAAAGCTTCACAAAGGCCTAACAGCCCCATAAAGTGGGTCATTGAAGAAGAGGAAAGCACAACAGCTCCAACTCTTGATCCTGTTAACTCTTGTGTTACTTCACAGATTCTTCAAATTGTTGCAGAGAGAGAAAATGCTAACAAGCACTGTGACATCATTCAAAAAACAGTCTCTTTGTCGAGCGGACAGAGACAGGAAAACAGGAACGTTGTTTTTGTGGCCAAAAATCGCAGCCTAGCACATAAAATGGGAACAAGTGACTCACCCACAGCAGCACAAAAAAGTTTTGAATTCAACAAAATCATTGTATCTTCATCCCAACAATCACTTGAGCCAGTTGCACCTCAGATAAAGCAGGGTCTACAGGTTCTCATTCCACATGAATCAGATGAGGTGATTGACCTTTGTGACGATGATGGTCATGATGACTCATCTCAACAGGCAGCCTCAGCTCAGATGTCAGCAGTCACTCAACCGGATGAAGACAATGTAATATTTGTGTCATATATTCCACCCAAAGCTGAGTCTGAGTCAACACAAGATTTGAGACCACAAACACAAGTGCCATTTATAGAGGAAACAGATCAAACGGACACAAGAATTGGTGTAACACAACAGAAGAACCTGAATGGAACGATTGATAATGAAATCTGTGCCCACAGAAGAAGAGCAACTGACCAGAGTATGTCATACAACACAGTAAAAAATCTTAGACACGTTTGTGATTTGCCAGTGATGAACATGCACAATAATGAGGGCTCACATATTAGCAGTCAGCAGATCACCTCCACCCAACAGCTGGAGAGGATGGAAGTTGATGTTGAAACAAAAAGTCCAGCTGATCCCATCATGTCTGACAGCAGCAGTGGAGTATGCTCCCTAATAGAGAAGGACACCCACAGAATGGAGGTGAGGACACTTCTATTGCCTTTATGACTTTGGAATACTCTGTAGTTTTTATGATTAAAACAATCTTCTTGCAGGAAATTATGTAACTGTGTCATTTTAAGATTTTTGATGCATTTGGTAACTTATTTGAAAATACCTTTTTGACACATTTGCTGGAACTGTCACTCTGTCCACACAGTGATACATGAGACAGATAATCTGTGAAAACAATCAGGTTCCTCCTCCTTGCAGTGCCCACTAAAATAACCAATCAAAGTAAGGGTTGATTTAAAATAATCGATTCATCTGATTTAAACCCATCTTCATTAGAATTACCCAATATCGCTTCATAAAATCCAAGATCATCTTTTAATATATGCTTTTTTCCACAGATGTGTGAATCTTTAACCCCATTAATCTGAATAATCTGAATTGCATGTGATATTTGAGTTTATCTTGTGATCAGTGTTGGGCAAGTTACTCTCAAAATGTAATATATTACATATTATTAGTTACCATCATTTGAAAGAAATAAGTTACTTTACAATATTAGTCTCTATGCAGAGTAATAAGTGACTTATTACACTACTGTTGTTACTTTGACCAAAATGAGCTCAGAAGAACTAATGTTAATTTTAAAGAAATGAGGGTCATGTTTTTTCACAGCAGGTCTGACCCATTCATGCATTCACATACAGTAGATACCACTTTGTATTAAATGAAAAACATTTTTAAGAACCATTACATAACCAAGTTTTTTTTTTTAATTAACGAAGAGCATTGGACACAGGGAGGGTCAGGCAGAGGATCAAAGTCTGATCATTCTGAGTTATGGATCAATATTTGTTGGCCTATGATATGAAACACAATAAACAAATGTTGAGGTTAGCAAAACAAACAGAATGGCGAGCGATTAAGTCACTATGACAAGCACAAAGTAAAACACTGGAGCTGGAAGAACCACCTGGCAGTTACCAGTGTGCCGGTCAAAGACAACAGCACCGAATGGGACTGTGTGCCGGTGTTGCTCTGCAGTTGTAGGGGATGTGAATTGAAACACATCCGACATATACTCGCATCACCCAGATGTGCCAATTAATGGGAGGAGGAAAAAGTGATCTGGAGGCCAACTCCCTATCCCTGCTGCTTTCAGGCATCATGAACAATAAACAGTTAATTTCGGGTGGTAACTTCTTACGTAAATATAATAATATTAGCCAAAATTCTGTTGGCAATGCGTTATATACTTCATTACTGCTAAAAGGTAATATATTACTGTAATGCATTACCCAAACACTGATTGTGACTGCTGTTTCAAAATGACTGTTGCTGCTCAAGAAACAGCATGTAGTTATAAAATATTTAGTTTTAACCCTGTTTTGAATTACTTCTTTTTTTATTTAATAGTTCCTTGTAAATGTCCAGTATACAAAAATAGCAAAAATTGATATTGTAACTGAAATATCCCCATTAAAATCAATATTAAATTGAATCAGAAATTGAATTGAATTGAGACTGTGTGAATCAAAATTAAATCAATTCAGGAAATCAGTGGCGATACCAAGCCCTAATATGAGCCGAAGAGTTTCGAATGCAGCTGTCAGTCATGTCAGTCACTGCTGGTGAACTGCAGTCAGACTGTCAGACTAGGCAGCACTGATCAAATATGAATCAAGATACTGTTACTGCATTGTCTTTTTCTCACCTCAAATGTTTTCGGAAATATATTTTAGTGACTGTTAAGCTGTAAAATGAGAATGTTTTGTCCGGCCAGTAGGCAGTGTTTAGTTTAAGCTCGACTGTTTGAACATGGCAACAAGGTCACAAACGTTATTATTTTAGAGCTAAACATTTGGCGGAGGTAGTTCAGACTGTTCAGAACTTATCAATAGGGTTAGGCGATATGACCTTAAAATAATATAACAATATTTCCGGGTATTTTTGCCCTAACGATGTTCTTGACAATATGACAAATTAGTATTTAAAAAATTATTATTTTAAGAACATAGAATTACAACAGAAAAAGTGATATCATTTTATATGCCAACAGTTTGCCTTTAAATATTCAGTAAAAACTAAATAAAAATGATCTCTCATTTCTTTAGTTTGTGAACATCAACAGTAACTCAGAGTGAGATTCAGATTCTGTATACATATTAATAGTTCAACAAAATAAAATATACCAAAAACTACACATTTAAACAGCTCCAAAATCCAAAAAATGTAATATAATGTATATATCAACAGGTGACTTCCTTCTCTTTTAGCAAAATCCTTGATGATTGAGCTATTGTTTTCCACCTGGACCTTCGTGCTTTGCCATTTCTCTAATCATCACGCTGTAACCTGTGACAGGCTGTTATGATACCATAACTATTGGACTTTCACATATATGTAGTTTTCTGTTGAACGAGCGTCACATAGGTTTACATTACCAAAGGTTTATGACAAAATCACTTGAAAACACGGGAGTGAGGAGAGAGGGAGACGCAGTGCAGCTGCCAGAAGAGCCGCTGAATGAGTTCCCTCTGAGCGGTAAGTCGCTAAAAGTGCCTGAGAAGTCCAGGGCTGTTCATAAAACATTCAGGACACCACAGTTTATTCCACACTACTGAAGCTGCTCCTCTTTTTGGAACCACTGCAGAGTCATTAATAATTCCGCTTTCAGCCATGCTTGTTGTTTTCATGAGTAATGGTATGATGTCTATATGTCAACAAGTAGAAATACAAGTTCTACACGTAGAAGCTATTGGATTTTGGAACTTCTAAATATTGATGTTGGTATCAGCCTAAAAAATCCTGTATCACTGGGACAGTCATGTGACTTTTTTGTCTACATCTCATCAGACTTCTGCCTGGGGTCTGTCATATTACCGTTACTTAGCTTTGACATCCTACTATGGACTGAGGGAATTATATTTTGCGTTTAAGTGCTAAACTAAAGTGTTAAACTTTATACAGCTGTCTGTACAGAGCCTAAAAGAGACTCTTCCAGGGACAGTGCAGAAAAGTCAAACCGAGTCATGCTTGTTAATATAACCCAGTATCAAATATTACAGGGTCTTCTGTACAGCAGGATTCGTGAACTATTTGTCCGAGGGCCAGAACTTTCCTAAGCAGACACTGTGGGGGACAAACTCCTCATTTAAGTAGCATATAGTAGAAGAATTTTGTTTTAAAAAACAAACAAACAAAACAACAATGAAAAGTTAAGAGAGCTATATTGTTCATCCACATTCTTGCATGAAGATATAGCACTAGCTGCATTCCATTTATAAATGAATAAACTTGCGCCACCCAACCAGCAAACAATATGGCTTAATCTACCACCCAAACCCAACCTAATCCGCATCTCCAAACTTCATGCATTATTGTAGCACCTGAAAAACTTATGACATTCCCATCAGCCTCATCAGTTCTAATCAGGAAATGTCTCATTAAATGAGGATGGGGAACATATTTAGCATTTCAATATTGTTATCTTGAAATGTTAGCAGGCTGACATTAGCATTTAGCTCAAAGAACCACTGTGCCAGAGCTGCTAGCATGGCTGCAGACTTGTTGTCTTGTTTATTGTTTTTTTTTTTTTTTAAGAGTTTTTTTTTTCTACTTGCAGAGCTCTGTGAATCCCACAGCGAGTTGGACATCCTCACTGGCACCAGAATCCCTTCAAAGGTCTGATAATCTGCTGAGACAGATATTTGGGATAACAGCCAATGTGAAAATTTGCCTGCAGAGGATTGATGGAGCTTCAGACTGGTCTCTATGGAGTGAGTCCATAAGGTCAGGTCACAGGGAACCAGAGAGTTGGTTAAAAGAGAGAGAACTTTTTTTAAAGGACCTTTACAGTCCACAAGACACTGACAGCAGTAATGGTCACATCAATGTCAGAAAAGTAAAAGTAACTGGACAGGAGCTGTCAGAAGACTCTGCCTCTCCAAGTCCTCACACAGACATCGGACCTCTCAAATGTTCACATTTCAAACTGAACACACAAGCTCTCTGTCTTTTGAGGAATAAGTGCCATTCAGGTAACACATCTCTCAAAGGAATATCATGTGATGTTGAAACTGAGCCAGTCATTGGCTACATGGAACCCATAGATGAAGATTTCCTCAGCACAGATGAAAATGACATCCCCAACTCACAGGACACATCTAGCCGGCCACAAACTCAGACTTGTGCAGATCTGAATACAAACACAACAAGGAGAATGGGAAGAACGAGGAAGCGTACAGTGTGTCCATGTTGCATCCCTTGTACTCAAAATCCTGTAGTGAAGTCCAGCGCCAGGTCCCACGAGCCAGAGAAGTGGGCTTGGAGGACAGAGCAGACAAATAAAAGAGGGGAAAGAACAAAGGCTCTAAGAAAATATGTAAAAACATCTGGAAGGATCAGCTGTCTAACAGCCAAGAGGAAGCACAACTGTAAGACTTCTGATGAGGCTTCAGCCAGTAACAGTTTAACCACAACATCCATGGACTCCGATGAACTGAAACAATGTGAACAGATCAGAAGACTCAAAGAGCTTCTCAAAGAGAAAGAGGCAGCTCTGGAACTGTTGAGAAACAGCTCGGGCTTGAAGGAGAACCTCTAACATTCTAACAAAGTTAAGCATTTATTTTTAGTGGATCCTATGCTACTGCTTGTATTTCTTCCTTTTTTTTCCAAGATTATTTTTCTGGGCTTTTTACCTTTAATGACAGGACAATGTGTGAAATGGGGAGACAGAGAGAGAACGGGGACTGACAGGGTCGTGAGCCGGATTCGAACCCGCGACTGCTGCAGCGAGACAATGCCTCTGCACATGGGGCACCGGCACTATCCACTACACTACTGACGCCCCACTGCTTGTATTTCTTTTTCTTGAGTTAACAGGGACTAACGTGAGTACCACCCTGGCTTCAGTGCAGTGTCATGTACACAGGGCTGTTGGGGAATAAAGCGAATGTAAGCATATGAATTGGTTTCAATGGTTCTAGTCTGGCATATGGGTCACTGAGGTTTGTAGTTCATCCACCATTTTTATGATTTTCATTTATCGTTTGCTCGGCTTTAGTTTTACAACTACAGCCCTGCATGTACATCCCTGGATTGTTTCACAGGTGTATGTGCTGACCAAGAGGTGACAGTATTGAGACTGAAAAGTTTGAGCTTGTTAAAAAATACTGACGTGTATATAGGTTAAAGGGCTGGGCGATATAGGCAGAAATTCATAACTCAGTATTTTCAGGCTGAACAGCAATACACAATTATGCAAAATGAGCTACATGTTCAGTTGCGAGTCAAAGCCACATTTGAGATGTCACAAGTACTTTTATAAAAACAGACTGATAAAAATAAAATACAAAGACAGGGATTTTATTTCCCTGTTTGAAAATACACAGCTGCACAACATGCAAATGAAAAATGATAAGACATGACATGACATGACATGATAACGATAATGTTGAGAAGTTGTTTTAAAATGAATCTAGTGCTAGAATTTGATTTAAATACTTTTATTTATTTCAGCTTTACATTTATTTATGCACAGAGCATCAACAGAGAGGCCAAGGGCAAGACACTTTGTGCGTGGTATATATGTCTTGCATATGAAATGTCTGTGTTGTTGCTGCATTTTTTTTCTGCATCCAGGCACTGTCTCAATGTCACACAATAGACTACAACTACTGAGAAGAATGGCAATGCACTATGACCCACCTCACACACAAACTAGCAAACAAACACTCACCTGACACAATCAGGCAGCTCTGTCTCCCATACATGAAGCGCAGCGCTCAAACGCATGTGTGCTACTGTGGTCCTTTCATTTATCCGGAGTGGGATGGAGCTGTGGGTAGAATGTAAGAGAGGAGAGATGCACGCTGGTATGCATTATGTAACACAACTTGACCCTGTATCAATATGAACAGTATTGTCTAAATCTATATTTTGCTTGAAAATATATCATACATAATCGGTATATCGCCCAGCCCTAGTAGGTTATCCCTCCACTAGTATATGAGCGTTACCCTCATCAGAGTTCAGCACAAGTCTGAGGAGAAACACTCAATCCATCAGCTGACAATAAGGAAATGTTTTCTTCATTTTATAAAGTGGCTTACTTGGTCAGTTGCAAGTTTGTATCTGTACAGGGATTTATTATATCTGTCACAGTGATCTCAACACAGTTTAAAGTCTTTTATGTAGCCTAATTTCTGATATCATTTTAGTACTTTTAACTAGAAGGACATTCCAAGAGCACACCTCTGCCAAGGCCAAATGCCCCATTTTGCAATATTAGAGGTGCAATATATGACATTCAGCACAGTAATGGAGGAACAAGCTAATATTATTCTGGGTAGCGAAACGCCACTGCCCTGCCCTGCACACTGGCCGGGCTGGCGGTGCATAAAAGAGCAGTGCTCATGAGCACCCCTGTATGATCTATTAGCTCTGTCAGCACTGTTAAGCCCTGTTTCCGCCAAACACTTAAGGTATATTACCTTTGGAACCAAAAAAAAAAATCCCGCTCAGACATGATGCCTAGACTTTGGGTCCATTTTGCGTTTCCACCGCAGACAGTACTCTCAAATTTTGGGCAGGGTTGTCACTCACTGCTCCGTCCAGCACTCGCTGTACTTCCTCTTCACAGGTGACACAGAGGGAAGTCTGCACCTCATTTATCATCCACAGAACCGGGTTGCACGCCGACATTTTCAGAACAAAATAGAACAGACAAGTGAGAGTCTCTCTCCATGGGATATTAAAAATAGCGGATTTGTGCATTTAGTCCTTCTCAGGCAAGCACGGGGCTTTAGTGTTGCCGGAGCTCACAGGAAAGATGCTCCACAACACTTTTTTTTCTCTTCAAAGTTGTCATATTGAAATTTAAAGTGTGCCGAAAGATTCACTTGCCATGGTATGAACAGAGGTTACATAAGCTTCTAAACCAGGCACAACTCAGCCCTGAGACAGAGTGACCGTCCACTATTTACCAATAAACGGACTGCAGTGTTTCTAGCTGCACATTTTAGTACCAGATCAATGTGCTGGGTACCTCAACAGAGGGGTGAGCAAAAATAGAGACAGTAGGGAACAGTGTACTTATTCCATTGGTACCATCCACAACTTTGGAAACGCAGAAAATGCGTACTGAACTGAACTGAACCTTACCGGACTGCTTGGTGGAAATAACATTGTCTATCTTAATGTATACTTGTGTATTTGTCATTATTTTGGTTTTGTTCAAATTTAGTGATAATATGTTTGAGTGAAACCACATTTGAGTTTACTAATTTCTGATGTGACAACCTCCAAAAGCTGCTGTAGATTGTCCCCAGAGCAGAAAATATTTGTGTCATCCGCAAATAACACAAATTTCAATGTTTTTGATATTTTGCATGTCATATATGTATAAAACAAACAGTTTGGGCCCTAAAACTGACCCCTGTGGGATTCAACAAGTTTTGTCCATGCATGAAGATTTATGTTCACCAATCTGCACAAATTGGTGCAGCTTTAAATACTGGAACTACTTTTGCTGTTTTCATTTGGTATGGAAATGTCCCGGTTTTGCAGGATAAGTTGCAGATGTAGGTTAGTGGGTTTACAATTCCATCGATGATTTTCCTTCATGAGAGTCATATCAATTTCAATCCACTTAGTAGACATTTTATTTTTACACTTGCTTACAATACTCAGGATTTCCTTTTCTTGTATTGCTCTTAGAAAAATTGAATTTGGATTTCTATCTCCTCGATCATTAACATCCCACCCCTCTTCTAGTGATGGATCATTGTTGTCATGTTTGCTGGTGATGTCTGAGATGAGAGGTGTGTACAATCCCAGCCAAACTATAAATGTCACATTGCAAAGTGAAAAAGCACTGCGTTTTCACTCTGCTGAGGTTAAGAAGAAAGTGCCGGATACATCAGGCAGCACTGAGAGAATCAAGAGGAACTTCTGTCCTCAAGCCATAAGGATACTGAATAATGATCCTGCCTTATCCTGAACACTGACATCTATGTTTTACTACCACTACTATATATTAACAGAACTAACAACAGTTACACTTAACTAAAATAAGATTTACATGATTTCATGAAACAAATAAACTGATTGATTGATAATTGGTGTATCTTTTCAGTTATTCAGAGTTGCTCCAAAATGTATGGGGTTTTTCCTCAGTCCATGCTACACCCTTTTCACCAAGTTACATGAAAATCAAGCCAGGTGGTTTTCTGCTGACAAACGCACAAACCGAGCTGCAGGGTGTAGCCATCATTTCATTGATGCATTGACATGCACATAATGAAGCAGGTGTACAGACCTGTGCAGCCACAACAATGTGACATTATACATGAAATGGTCAAACATATAATATACATATACATGTATATATATATATATATATATATATATATATATATATATATATATATATATATACATGTATATATGTATATGTATATATATATATATGTATATGTATATATATATATGTATATGTATATATATATATATATACATACATATATACATATATATATGTATATGTATATGTATATATATATATATATATATATATATATATATATATATACATACATATATACATATATATATATATGTATATATATATATATATACATACATATATACATATATATATATGTATATGTATATATAAGTAATGTAACAAAGTGTGCATGTAGTTACATCTGTATTGATGCGCTGCTTCAGCCACCGGCTGCCGTTGCTCCGCCATGATGTTTTGAATCTTGCCGGGCAGCGACCACGTTGCATTTAAATAGGAGACTGGTGATGGCGGTAACATGCCGCGCAACGTCTACAATGAAGTAGAAGACGAAGAAGAAGCCTGTGGTGCATTTTGGGTAAGTAGTAGCCCTGCAGTATGCTCTGCCATCATACTACAATGTAGGCGTGTTTAGCAGGGGTGGTAGCATACTACTCCTCCCTACTACGGTTTCGGACATACTACATACTAATTTGGTGTACTACAATCTATATTACTTGGCCTTTCGGACGCAGCCTATGTCTGCTGCTTCTTCTGGCGGACCAGGTGCGTTAAGTGCGTCTTTATAATGCATACCGTCAGCTATTGCATCGGAATTGTAACGACGAGCTACATTCACAGACAGTGAGTCCCATTATAATGTGTTTATGAGCCAGGTTGAACAGGTAGCGCCAAAAGCAGAAAAATCTATATGTGGCGGAGATAATTTATTCATGGCGCACCACCACAGATAAATGAATGTATGGGAAACTCTGGCTGGACATGGAGTAGCTCAGGTATCATCAGCATCAAGGTGTCAAACCCGATGACAGACGGGTACCTTCAAAAGAAAATGTTTACTTCCCTGATCATGTTAAAACAAGAAACCTCAAGGAAGCACCTATTGACTCAGAGCGGTAAATTGATTTTGTCCCACCATGTCCCACAGAAGTGAAACAGCAAAGGGTGACAGGGATGGCCACTGTCATAGATCTTTTGCTTCTGTGGCATCCCCTGTGGATAAACTGTACTGCCAGTGGAAACAAAATTACTGTGCTTCTTACAGGGTTGCAAACCTTATTTTCTTCTAGGATGCTGAACCAACTAGGAACAATACAGAACAGGGAAAGCTTGAAAATAAGAACATGCAATACTAACACCTGCATGACGTTAACACAGTGTCATAAGGCCCGTTTCCACTTTAGAAGTTCCTGGTACTATTTGGGGGACAGGAACTACTACAGGAACGTCCTCTCGCTCAGCCCTCTCAACCGCCGTGTCTCCACTGAGAGAGCGGAGTAGGATGAAGGTTCCTGTGAAGTTACCAGGTTCTGGATGTGATGTAATTGTTGCGTGACCATTTTGACCGGAGCAACGTAGCGGCGTAGGGACGCTGTTAGCTGATAGCAGTGTCTGTAATAACTCACTAAACTCACAAAGTGGCCCGTGAAAAAAATATTTTGTCTTAGTTACAACATGATTGAGCTAACTGGAGTAGTTTCATGTCGTTTCCGACAACAGGAGGCTTTTAACAGATGAAGTCCTGATGTTAGCTTTGCTGCTGCTGTTAGCTGTCCCTGTCAGCTGCAGCTACTGATGCTTTCTAGACATCGTGATTTCCCAAAACTGAATAAATACCACACATAGCAACACAAAACTGCTTTGCTAGCTCAATCATGTTGTAACTAAGATATCCGCCGAAAAAAATATGTTTTTCTTTTTTTATTGAGTTTGTTTACATGGCGGTGGAAGCTATGAACGAGCTAACCCTCGTCTGCTGAGTTTTAAAAATGCCGGC
The DNA here is from genome assembly GCA_035609425.1 of Epinephelus awoara. Lineage (NCBI taxonomy): Eukaryota > Metazoa > Chordata > Actinopteri > Perciformes > Serranidae > Epinephelus > Epinephelus awoara. The sequence continues at coordinate 38,761,289 of CM069301.1, read as the reverse complement.
TATTTTGTTGCTTTCTGTTGACGTCACATTCCGCCTTGAGTATATCCAATCAGCACCAAGTAACCCCCAAGCCCCACCCAGGAGTCTTTCAGGGCCGTTCTGAGTACCTACCCCGAAGCAGGGACTTGTTTAGCCCCTGTAAAAGTTCCGGAACTCTGTCCTTCAGGGCTGGTTCCTGCGGTCGAGACACGCACCAACGGCCCCGGCCCCGTAAATCTACCCCGAAGTTCCTGCGGTGGAAACAGGCCTATAGTTACCATTTTAACACCTGTAGGACCTGAAAAACACAAAACAATTCTCATAGAAAAAAAAGGAACAAGACAGCATCATATTGTCATATAAACTTTGCTGTTTTTTGGGAGGACAGTTGTGGAGGAGTGCACAGAGACGTTAGTCATGGTAGGTGTCATCTTACCTGCTGCATACCATATTGACATCTGTATGACCTGAAAAACACACTGAACACAAGATATTTCTAACAGTAAACAAAAAACACTGCATACATGAAAAAAACATCATCAACGGGAGCATCATCAGAACAAGAGAACAAAGCATCTTATGAACTTGATGTAGAACATGGAAGCAGAGCATTATATGAACTTGATGCAGAACATGGAAGCAGAGCATTATATGAACTTGATGCAGACCATGAGAACAGAGCATTATATGAACTTGATGTAGAACATGGAAGCAGAGCATTATATGAACTTGATGCAGAACATGGAAGCAGAGCATTATATGAACTTGATGCAGAACATGTAAGCAGAGCATTATATGAACATGATGCAGAACATGTAAGCAGAGCATTATATGAACTTGATGCAGAACTTGATGCAGAACATGGAAGCAGAGCATTATATGAACTTGATGCAGAACATGGAAGCAGAGCATTATATGAACTAATGCCCCTAGGGGAGCTTTGAATCCTTTGGCACCGGGATTGCGGCTGTTCATGATGTCAAAGAGCCTGTCAATCATCTAAAAGCAAATATCTGCATTAACTTTAAGCATCTAAAATCATCTCCACAACAGTGTTTTAAACAGGTATCATATCAAATTAATACTAATCTATTCAAAATTGAAAAACTACTCATTCCCGTATGTTAAACATGCAAGTATTTGGAACTTCCCTCGACTCCCTCTATGGCCCTATGTACATCCCTAATCATATTACCTCAATGAATTCAGCCGTTGCTTCACAGTTTTTAAACTGTGAGTAGCCCAGGTCCCTCAATGTGCGGAGAGCAACTGCTACTGAGCAACTCAAAGTCTGTGCTGCCAGGAACACCTTCATCCTTTGGTTGTCGAAGTGGACATGCTTGTGTGTGATTTTGTTAGTGGCATGCAGTCTGTCCTTCATCTGAACATCACTGAGTTGACTGATGTACTTCCAGGCCAGTGGTGTTCATTATTGGGCTGTATGCCTTCAGAATCAGAATCAGAATTAGAATTTTTATTATTCACAGCTCACACAAGTACAGACAGGAAAATGTAAAGCTTCACGTGTAGTCATAGTTATGTAAATAGAAACACCACAACAATAAAATATAATAAAAAGCAAATAAGCCTAGAACAACAATCAGCATTTACCTGTAACATGTTGCGTGCAAGCTTCAGCATGTGGCAGGCGTCCATCATGACAAACACTCTCTCACCAGTCACTGGATGTGCAAAAGAGGTCTTTAGTGGTTCGTGAGGGTTTCCTTTGAGCTCACAGCTGAGTTGGTTGCACATGCTTATGTTAGATGCATGTCCATTCATTGTCATGCACACCACTCTCAGACCACGAGCATGAAGTTCTTCCAAAGCATGAACAACTAAGACCTTCAGTGTTTCTGGTGAGAGAGCACTGGTCAGATAGTAAGCAATTGGAGCTTTCCAATGCCCTTGTATGCCAACCATCATAAACACGAGAGCCTCAGAGGCAACATCTGTCTCATTAAATCCAACCCCCATATCCACAAACCCTGACATTGTTTGAGTTTGGGGATTGTATTGCACATGTTTTTTCATGGCCATGGCATCCAGCATCACTGTCACCCATCCATATTTAGTCTGGTCTTTCTCGTATCTTCCTCCCAGCATGTCCAGCATCATCTTATTTAGGCCAGGCTTAGCGTCGACTGAAATTAGCCACCTTTGTTAAAATAAAAAGTAGTACTTTAACCACTTTAACCCTTACAGAAAAAAACTAAACTGTGAAAATAGCAATAGCGTTATATGATGTGATGATTTGATGTGAGCTTTTAGATCAGTAATTTTCATTGTTTGTCACAAAACATAGTCTGTAGGACTAAAGTGGTTAATGTATTTATTTAACAATTAGGCAACATGAAGAATACTGTTGCAATGTATGGGTATGCAGGAGAGGAAGATGCTGAGACTTTCTCAGGTACTATATGCCTGTGGACCATGAAGGTGTAGCGTGAGAGCAAATTCTCTCTGTCAGGACTGCTGGCAGGCCATTCCATGCTCTCCACTCCCAAATTCTGGAGGTAGTCTCTGATAAACCCCGCTCTGTGGAGGCGAGCGCTGTCATCTTGGAGGAAAGAGTTCAGTCCCAGACTGTGGAGATATGGGATTGCCACTAGTTGCACAATTTCATCTCGATATCTCTCTGCATTGAGATTGCCTCCAATAATGAAAAAGCCTAATTTTTCCAGTGAGGGAGTCGCCACCCCACACCATCACACTGCCTCCACCAAGAGATCTTACTCTATCGGTGCAGCAATCAGCAGTGTTCTCCGCGTCTTCTCCACATTTTGACCCTATGATCCAACTGCCATAGGCAGAATCTGGACCCATGGCTGAACATGAGCCAGTGCACGTGTTGCCAACACCAGCGCAAATGGGCCTGACAGTGAAGGGCAGTCATGGCAGGCCTCCCAGCAGCCCTATGAGACTGGAAGTTGACTGCGTGCAGTCTGTTCTGTATTGTCTGGGCAGAGAGCTGTCGGCCATATCGTCCTGCAAAGCCTTAACTGCAAATCTGTAAAAGACTGCCTACGGTTCCTAAGTGCTGACAGGATGAAGAAACTGTCTTCTTGAGGTGCTGTCTTCATGGGACGCCCACATATGGAACTTGGCCTTCAGTTTGCAGATGGTACTAGGGCCCACTCCAAATAATGCCGCAACTTGGTTTTATGGAACACCAGTTGAAGTTGCCCTGTCACCAACCCATATCCAGATCAGTTAAATGTGGCATGCTGATTCTTGGAGCAGACACTAACTGACCACTGTAGCAGAACCCATGCTCACAGGTGCTGGCATTCAGGTGCCAATCAGCAGCAGATACATTTTTGAAGGAGACATAATGCTAGGTCACTTATGTGAGCCATTAAAGGGATAGTGCACCCAAAAATGAAAATTCAACCATTATCTACTCACCCATATGCCGATGGAGGCCCTGGTGAAGTTTTAGAGTCCTCACATCCCTTGCGGAGATCGGCGGGGGGAGCTGCCAGCACACCTAATGGCAGACGGCGCCCCAGACTAACGTCCAAAAACACAAAATTGAATCCACAAAGTATCTCCATACTGCTCATCCGTAGTGATCCAAGTGTGCTGCAGCCGCGACATAAAAAGTTGTTGCAAAAAACGTCATACGAACTCTGTTTTTAGCCTCACTGTAGCCTGTAGCTCTGACTGCCTCTCTGTGCACCGCACTCACGTGTGCGCGCTTTTGTGTTCTTGGACATTAGTCTGGGGCGCCGTCTGCCATTAGGTGTGCTGGCCACTCCCCCCGCCGATCTCCGCAAGGGATGTGAGGACTCTAAAACTTCACCAGGGCCTCCATCGGCATATGGGTGAGTAGATAATGGCTGAATTTTCATTTTTGGGTGCACTATCCCTTTAATGTAGTGAGAAAATTCTGATAATAAACTTACCTGGCAAGTTGCAAAAATATTGATACTGAAAACAGATGAAGGCAAATTAGGCCATGAAAGCAGATGAGGGAAATGTGATGCTAGTCTGTAGTGTGCTCGATTTGTGTGTGGCTGACACAAGTGAAGCTGAAGAGGGAGGAGCAGGGGCTCAATTCAGATGCAGTTGTAAGACATATAACACACTTTTAAATTGGGCCTAATTTAAAGACTAAAATATAATATTATTTAAAAAAACAGAAAATAACATGTCTTGCAAAAAGGGTTCTTATCTAGTCAGAGTGCAAAAGGGCAGATGCTTGAGTTCCACCCGGGGTCTATCTGTGCACGTGCCTGCTGCACATTGTATGCCTGTCATCCAGCCCAGCTACCTCAATGTGAGTCCAGTGTGGTATGTAGACTTTCATTAACTGAAAGAAAAGTTTCTGAACATCATCCAGGCAGCAATTACGTTGTCATCACAACATTATTATGAACACAATTTAGTAATAAACAAATTTACTTCTAGGTGATACTGTGTTTTCTACGTTTGGTTCGTTTCTGTCATACTGTCCCTGTCACTGTGAGGGAAGTCTGCATTTTAATAAATGTATATCAGTTCAGTGACATGTCATTTAAAATCTCATGTCTTTTGTTTTTACTAATAAATATGTTCATCTGAATGCACTCATTTATATTAGTTGTATAGTTATATTTAGTGTTTGCTGCATTAAACAAACCACACACTAACCACTCATTTCTAGTTTGGTAGTGTTGATGGTGTCCCAGCCTGCAGTCTCTTTCTGTCCACTAGATGGAGATCATTCTCCAGCAAACAACATCCACAACTTTACCATCAAAATCAGAGAGGAAAGTTTCATATTTTCAAATTAATACTATTTTAGGGTGTAATTCACCAACTGCCTGGCTGTTAATGATGAGGAGAAAGAAGAGGAAGAGCAGCAGACATCCATCATAGCAGTGTTTCTAATAGACATGATTTGAGCTCGGGGATCAGTGCTCGTCAGGCAGCATCTGCTTCCACCGTCAGCCATATTCTCCATGGAGGAGGAAACCAGATTATCCAAATGACAGCGGTGTAAATGAACTGGCTGGTTGTCAACAGGACAGAGAATATGCCACCAGAGTGTTGGGACTCGATGTTTGGGTGTAAACACTTTTGAGTGATGCCAGCTGGTCTGGGGCGTGAGAAAGCTCTAGATAATCATTAATATGTTGAGTTTCACTGCTAATGCTCCTTTTATAGAGCATCTGCTTGGTTTCAGCAGGGTGTTCTGCCGATACATACTTGTTTGACTTCAGCAAAGCGTTATCTTTACATTCACAGTTTCATAGTTTGTCTACCTCAGTGTTCCACTAACTTTTTTTATGCACACAAGACATTTCTCTCAAATTTTAGTTGCAAATGTATTAAAATCCATGTTAGTGAGCACTTCCCCTTTTCCAAGATAATCCATCCACCTGACAGGTGTGGCATATCAAGATGCTGATTAAACAGCACCATTTCAATCAGGAGAGACTCCTTCTTAGAGAAAAGAATATTAATTTTCATGTGGGCATAAGTATGAGACGTGAAAAGTCTTTGGTCATCAGACCCCATCGTGATGTCAGATACTTCAGGAGGGAGGATAAGACGTGGCAGATTATTGGAGACATCTTAAAGCAGTGAAATGCACACTCAGTTCGAGAAGAACCACTCTGAATGACATTCCTGCAGTCAGCATGCAGATGACAAGCTCCCTCAAAACTTGTGACAGCTGTAGCATTTTGTTGTGTGATAAACTTGCATATTTTAGAGGAGCCTTTTATTGTGACCACCCCAGGGCACGCCTGTGTAGTACTGATGCTGTTTAATCAGCAGCTTGATATGCCACACCTGTCAGCTGGGTGGATTATCTCAGAAAAAGTGCTCACTAATTTTAACAAATTTGTGAGTATAATTTTAGAGAAATATATTGAGTGCATAAAAAAGTCTGAGATCTTACACCTGTAAAAAAAAAAAAAGATACAAAAACAAAAGTATAGTGTTTACATTTTGTTACATATAGACACTTTTTCTACCAGGCAGTACATGACCAAAAAGAACAGTAATCTGTAAATGTTCTGCTTATAATCACTGTAGAGCAACACCACCTCGAATCATATTCATATTTAACTAACCTAATAGACAAAATAGACAAATATTCAGACATTTCTCACATTTTATTAGCATATATTAAAAATTAAATTTAATTAAACTTGATATTTACAACATCTGATTGATATAACCTAACTTTTAATATTTTTAGAAACTACAGTATGTTGGCACAAAGTTCTGTGTGACTGCTGGAAACTGCTGATATGTCTCCACATGTTCCTGAGGCCGGCCTGACAGCACAGGTATTACAAAGCATTACAGTCCACCACTGTGTTTGTTTCTGTGTATAATCAGGCTCTGTAGTTCTAGCTGTAGTTCCTCAGGTACACCAGTCTGTGAGGCTGGAACTTCTCCCGACACAGGGGGCACTCCGCCTGTAAACGCAAACACACATGTGACAATGTTATATTTGCATACATACACACACAAACTGATGTGGGAATACTCAAGCCTACATTTAAGGGCAGGTGCAGGGAGGCAGATTCTGTTAAAAAAAAATAGAATTAGAGCCCCGCAGTTGCATGCCTGTTTAAATCCATGTCTGTGAAAACATACATGCTTCACACACATCTTCCCCCCGACAGCACAGAAGATCTATACAATCAGCACAGTTTCAAGGTGGACACCCAAGATTAGAGTCACGAATTCAGTATCTGACCAAATGTTTACCCTTCTATTCCTGAGATATGACATTAAATAATGGCCAAAAAAGCATTTTTGGAGAATATCATGATGTCACAGTGAAGCTGACCTTTGACCTTTTGGATATATAATGTCACTGCTTCATTATTTTATCCCATTAGACCTTTGTGTGAAGATTTGTCACAATTAGGCATATGAATTCTTGAGTTATGGCCAAAAACAGATTTTGTGAGGTCACACTGACCTTGACCTTTGACCACAAAATTCTGATAAATTTATTTTTCAGTCCAAGTGGATGTTTGTGTCAAATTTAAAGGAATACCTTGTTGGTGTTATTGAGATATTTTGTTTCCACAAGGATGGAACGGATGCATGTAAGGACAACCCAAAAACATTATGCCCAGAAACATCGGCGAGGCATAAAAAACAAGTAACTGCACACTAGATTCGTACGACATCTATTGCACGTCTGTCCGTCCTGGAAGAGGGATCCCTCCTCAGTTGCTCTTCCTGAAGTTGCTACTGTTTTTTTTTTCCCGTTAAAGAGGTTTTTTTTCTGGGGAGGTTTTCCTTATCTGCTGTGAGGGTCCAAAGGACAGAGGGATGTCGTATGCTGTAAAGCCCTGTGAGGCAAATTGTGATTTGTGATATTGGGCTTTATAAATAAAATTGATTGATTGATTGATTGACTGATTGATGATGCATTAATGTAAAAGCAGGATTTTACAGTTGGTTGAGATGGAGCTCATTTTCAACTATCAGTCAATGATTATTTTCATTATTGATTCATCTGCTGATTATTTCTCCATTAATCAATTGACTGGTTTGTAAAAATGCTGGAAATTGTGAGAGATAGTGTCACACTTACCCAAAGCCCGAAGTCATACCTTTATAATGTTTGTTTTGTCAAACCAACAGTTCAAACCTCAACATAAAAAATACTAAATAATAAAAAACAAAAGCAGCAAAAAAATCCTCACATTAGTGAAGCTGGAGCCATGAAATGTTTTTGCATTAAAAACGACTTAGATGATTATGAAAATAGTGGCAAATTTATTTTCCGTCAATTCAATAACTGACTCATAGTTCCAGCTGTACTTGTACATTTTTATATGTTTCAATTGCAAAATTTTGATTTGTAAAGTAACTAGTAATTGAAGCTGTCAGATAAATTTAGTTGAGGAGAGGCAGACAGTGGCATGAGAAGAAAAGACTGCTGCGGCTTGTTATGTTATCTTTATAAGTTTGTGAATATGACTTGACTTGTGACTAACTTGACATGACCGATGACTCGACTGAACTTACTGGTCTCATAGCAAGGACTTGATGTGCTAAACTTTCACCACAGTGACTTGGGACTTGCTTGAGACTTGAAGGTTTTGACTTGAGACTTGCTTATGACTTGCACATGTGTGACTTACTCCCACCTCTGAATATAACTGAAAATGACAACCCTAGAAGAGTAGCAAAATTAACCTATAGACCAACATGCATAACTAGTCAAAAATATTCCCAGCAGTTAACTCATCAGTCGTTTACCATTGACATCCCTCTGGGAAATATATAATAGATATAGACCTTGAGCCATAATTGCGCAATACCTCAAAATGACTGTTGTCTTTTAATTCCCAACAATTAGTTATGTAACACAGTTTGAGATAGTGATTGAGTGTGACAGCAGAGTTAAAATAGCATGAATTGTGCTCATCATGAAATAAGCCTGACCTTGGTGTTGCACCACTCTGTGATGCACTCCCAGCAGAAGAGGTGTCCACAGGGAGTGGAGGTGGAGTGTCTCCTCTCCTCCAGGCACAGGATACAGCTGGGAGCTCTGGGGCCAGACCTGTGTGTGTGCTGAGGACTGGAGACAGATGGTACAAAGAGTTTGAATCATGGATCTCATTCTTTTACTGCTACACCATACCTCTACCACTAAATGTCCAGTAGTTCTCACACTGGCTTGATCTTGATCTGGTTAGTGCTGACTGGAAATTTTAAATCAGCATTCACAATTTTATTTATGACTCACTTAAGAGTGCTTGCAGACCAAAAGAAATGACCTGATTATAACCATTTCAATTGACTGTTGCCAGGTCTATGCTGTCCAGAGCAGACATCTAAGCAGCTACTGACAATTTTCCTCATGGAGGATGATTTCTAATGTCTTTGATTAGGACACTATTTGAGATACTGACTGTTCACTTCAACACTAAAAATATAAAACTGCAGAGTAAAGATCGGTTGTTTTAATCTAAAATTCTGTCCTTGCATTAAGACTAGACAGAGGTGGGGTCTAATGGCCAAAATTCATGGGACACAGAAGCAATGCAACATGTCTGCCATGGCATGCCCGCAGTAGAGCTCCACTGTAATAATCAACTGAAGTTAATACACTGACCATGGAAGCCACCCTTGCCCATGCGGGTATCATGGGGCTCTTTTCTATTTTCACTTGGCTGGTTTCTTTATTTTTCTCTAAAACTACATAGAGCTGTGTAAAAAAAACAAACAAGTGATTTGAGTGAATACTTCAATGTACCAGAGGAAGCTGCAGAACAACCTTGTCTGTGGTTTTACATTACAATAAATCAATCAATCAGTGCATCCTGTAGCTAAAATAATCCAGTAATTACTTTAGTACCAGTTAATGTAGCCCACACCTCCAAACCCTGAATAAAAAACTGCATTATCACATGTCTCATCTCAGTATGCACACAGTGAAGCTGACAGCAACCACATGCTACAGAGACATAGTCTCACAGGTAAAAACCCCACTCAGCCTCGCCTACACATCGTGTACTATAAGTGGACGTCCTACACATGTCCTCTGGTGTGGGCCTGGTGCTGTACCTGAGGTTCCTGTAGAGCTTCCACTCCTGTCTGGCTCTCTGCTTCTGTCTGAAGTTGTTGAGCTGCAGACACACAGTGATGAGAAGCTGGAGGAGAGACACCACCCCCAGCAGCCTGTAGCTGCTTCTGATGGTCCCATCATCGCTGCTGAGCCCCATCACACGCAGCTACACACACACACACACACACACACACACACACACACACACACACACACACACATTCAGTTAATAATAGACAGGCAGTTTAAAATCTGTAGGGGTGAGGAAAATGTAGGACATATTCAATGTATTTAGGGTTTTAAGTAAAAACAGTATCCATTATCTCTTTAAATGAAATGCAATAAGTAATCAATCATCTTTATTCTGCAAGGTCACAAACACGTATAGCTCAAACCAATGCAGTCCAATCCAACAGTCCAACATTAAATCCTCCTTCATGAAAGTAACAATGTTCTGTTTGTGTTAAAACTGTTTTAGAAAAATGTTGATTCAACTCTGGGATCACTTTGGGCTGTTTGTAGTGTTTTCCTGGAAGCTGTTTGTTAATTAGCCCACATGTTCTTACAGTGCCCGCCGTGGCAGAGGTAGTATGGTGAATGTGAAGGGCGCGGTCATCCATAGGGGGCGCCACAAATGTTGGGAAAAAATAATCAATGAAAATGTTTTACTCTTATTATTTTTTTTGCTCATACTGTTACTACAGTTATTTTGAAATATGACATAAAGCCACAGCAACTACATAGCAAAGTCTACCAAACAATAGAAAGGCCTTTTTATCAGGGTTCCTGTCGCCCTGACTTTATGAACCTTTCTGTGAAACTTTTCTGTTCTGTTCAATATCTCAATCACTGTAAATGCTGATTTTAGTTGTACTACTATTACATTTGAGCTGTAAAATTATTTAGTTTTTTCTTCCTGACATTTTAGATATAGTGAGGGTACTTGATGTCATTGTTGTGATTATTGCCATTAGTAGTTTTCATTGGTTTTGTTTGTTTTGGATTATTGTTTTGTAGTTTTCCTGTTTCCTTGTTGTATTTTGTTCCCTTTTTTGCCTTGGATTTTTAATCATATATTTGTTTTACACTATGATGTAATGTTTGCTTGTTGGGACCCCAGGAAAAGTAGTTGCTACCTTGGTAATGGCTAATGGGGATCCAAATAAATAAATATCAAAACAACGAAAGCTCTCTGGTGCCACTCAGCTGCCACTACACCGCTGAGAGGAGTGGATGTGGAGAGAAAGAAAATTAATTCAGCAGGAGAGCTAGTTATCGTTACCTCTAAGCAGCCGGTGCATGCAACAGACAGCTCAGGGAGGTTGCACTGATTTACATTGTGAAGCATTCAAGATCTATTCAGTAAGAATGAGGATTCGGGGAAGGTAAATCATAATGTTCTCACGATGTGTTCAATGTAATCTTGTAAAATGTAGCTTTTGGTGAGAAACTTGAATAAATCCAGCTGTTTGAAGGAGAAATGTGTTGATGTTTTCACAGCACTATAAAACAGATATTTGAGACAGAATTATGATGTATCATACAGCCTATGGTAAAAAGGCTTTCTGCTTATTCCTTCAAGATATTTTTCATGTGAAAGAAGGTTATGTAAAAAATTGTTTCATAAATGTGTATTACTGAATTTGTGCTCATTCAAATGTAGTGTAATGAAGGGCTGAATGACTTTAAAACTGTCGATTCATGTTTTTAATAGCGTAGATTTCTGTGTTTCCCTGGCACAAAAGAAGAATAAATAACAACAAAAGAAACATCAGTATAAAAACACTGATATCATTTATTGGCCAAATTGTTATTGAAATCATTTGTATCAGTATCGGCCCAGAATTTCAAAATCAGTGCTTCCTAGTTTAATTTGTACATCTTATTACTATTTTACAATGTCATGTATTATTTCATTGTTTATTCTTCCGAACAAGTTAATTTTATTTGATTATTGTAACACATGTACTACATGTTACTGACAGAAAATTAGCACATATCTTAATCATATTTTTTATTGTTAGCCAGGTTGTTTACTTGCATTTTGGTAATAAACATGTAGTACTTTGACTGTTGAGCTGCAGCAAATGTGGGTTTGGGAGGGTGGAGGCATGCCTAGAGCATCAAATGTGCTGGGACTGCCACTGCCATATTAAACATCAATTTCAAGGACTTCTCAGGGACTTTCCAGTTCAGTTCTCTAAAAGTCAAGGATCCAACACAGCATAGGTTGAGACATGGATCAAGGTTAATTACTGTTACAACACTGAGAGTTTACAGAAGATCACAGACGACAACGACAACAACTACATCAACAACAAAAAAAACAAAACAAAAAAAACTCAACAGAGACTTGAATGTATAAACACATCTTAATAGTTGTGCTGTTCTACAGTGATGCAAACAACAAACAAGAACTTTAATATCAAAGGGGAACTTTCAACAATGCATGTCTAAATATGTCTATTTTCAAACACTTTCAAGGCCTTGATTTTTCCCCTCAGATTCAGAAACTGTCGAGGAGCTGTGGAAACCCTGTATGAATGTGACAGACAAAACATTAGACTGTGCAACTTCTAGCTAGGTCTACCTAAGTGGCACTAGACTTTTATCACAGGAGACATTTTGACCTTTCATAGTAGGAGAAGCACAGGTGTTACTAATGACATTAACACTGGCTCAGTTCTATTCAAGAATCCCAGTGAGTGTGACAGTAAGCACGCATGCACAATACCAGGATCTTGAAATTAAAGCAACAGCAGCATCGTTAATTTAATTTCTTAAACCTGTGCTTGTCCTGCTGTGACATGTCAAAATGGCTTCTGTGGAGAAAGTCCTATTGAGTGTATTTGGCACTGCATAAGAATCTGAGAGGTCCTGCAATAAACTGTGAAATTATGGGCAGCAAACACTCTTCAAGACAGAGTTATTCATTACTGTAGATCCCATACTGGCACCCTGCCTGCGCAACTAATAGTAAACTAATTAACTACAATGGTTAGGAAATATGTCCCAAAATGTTGAAAAGCTGAGAAACAACAAGCATCATATATTTACTTGGATTCTCTTCCGTTTGCATCTGAGCAAATGAGAGGTGCAGATCATGCAGTTCACTGTCTGCTATGACATATGGAAACTACACCAGACTTCTTTACACTGATTTTACCTCTGCCTTCAACACAATCCAGCACCATCAGGTGATCAAGAAACTACAGCCCCTCCAAGTTCCATCACTACCAATCCACTGAATCCATAACTTAATCTGCAAGAGACCACAAGCAATAAGGGGTGACAATTCACTGTCACGCACCATTATTCTCATTACCAGTGCTCCACAGGGGTGCGACTCAGTCTGTTTCTCTACACCCTCTCTACAAACAACTGTCAAAGTCCATCCAGTATTATCCTTTGGTTTAAATATGCTGATGACATGGCCATCCTTGCACTGCTCAATAAAAACTCCTCCACTGTTTCTGCCAATCAGCCTTCCATATACCATTTTAACTCATTGTGCGATGATAACTTTCTACACCATGACATTTCAAAAACTACAGAGCTGCTGCTGTAGCCCCTCCAAAACAATGGTCCATCCCTGGTCTCACCATCAAACGAGAGAAGGGAGGGGTGGTGGAGTCTCTCAGATAGGGGAGAGCAGGGTCGGTTGGGATAGGAGGACAGTTGGGACAATGCCTTTTTAGCAAGTTAAAAGGGGGGGGTGACATACAGCAAAGGGCCACAGGCTGGAGTCGAACCCGGGCCGCTGTGGCAACAGCTTGTACATGGGGCGCCTGCTCTACCCACTAAGCCACCAATGCCCCTATCGTCTGGCTTTTTTAGGTCATGGGAAAGATTACAATCAGCATTCACACCCGAGTCAAATGACTCTGCAGTAGTCCTGGGTCCTGCAGTGAGGAAAACACAACAGCCCTTTACAAGTGAGATGCAGTGATGTACCACCACAAAATCTGGTCCATCTCTATCCAAGCAGCACTTAAACATCGATCCAAATTAGCCTGAGCACTGAGTTTCAAAGAGAGCATTAATAAGTAACAGATATAGGACCTGTAACATTTTCACTGGCCTCCATGCTGCTGTCTACTGTTTACTAACCCATTTTCCGGCCAGTCTCTGGCACCAGCTAAAAAAAAAAAAAAGGAAACAAAGAGGCATACTTGTCTTCAGCAGAGCCATGTCTATGGGTCTAGTCTACTGGCAATGGGAAGGGATCTATATCCTATTTTTAGCAGGTTTTCCAGTGTTTATAAAAACCTACGTAGACATGTTAATTTTAGTAGAAAAGGGGTATACCATACCGTTTATAATTATGCCACATACATACTGACGGAAAGCTGATTTTCAGTTGATGATAGTGTACTTTTTTTTTGTTTTAGTCATTTTGCAAAAATGAAACAAACTCAGTAGCCTACATAAACCCAAAGGCTACATGTAGCCTACAGTAACAACAGTGAGCTGATAAATGCTACTGAACTGAAGGCTCAGAAGACAGCCACATTCCACATCAAAGTAATTATTATTATTATTATTATTATAAATATGAAAATACTACAATTTTACAAATGTTTCTGTCCCTCAAAGAAATGTGTGACCAACTGACATTGTAAAAAATAAGGTGTTCAAACTCAGAGAGCATTTTTTTTCTGTTTAAATTTTTTTTTTTTTTTTTTCCCAGAATAAGTGGACCCTACCCACTGGGTGTGCGCAGGTCAGGGTCTTTCAAAACCCGCATCTACCAGGCTCGTTGTGAAAGCCAATCCGCCCCGCCTGACCTGCATATATATGCATTAATTATATTCATACTCATATTCAAAACATCACCCGGACTGCATTCTTCCACCTTCGCAACATCTCCGGACTCCGCCCATCACTGTCCCAATCCAGCACCAAAATCCTGGTTCACTCATTTGTCACATCCCGCATCAACTTCTCCTCACCTACAAAGCTCTCCACAATTTAGCCCCCACTTACCTCTGTGACCTCCTTCAGCAATACACTCAACCTCTGCTGGACTCCTCACCATCCCCACCTCATGCCTCACTACCATGGGTGCCCGAGCCTTCAGCTGCTCAGCACCCAGACTCTGGATATCCCTCCCTCCACACATAAAACAGTCAGACTCCATCACATCATTCAAATCCCAACTCAAAACCCACCTGTTCAAACTTGTTTTTATGTTGATGTTTTGTTTTAATGATGTCTTACTGATCTTTTATCTTCTGTGCTCTGTAAGGTGACCTTGGGTGACTTGAAAGCTGCCTCCAAATAAAATGTATTATTAAATTATTATTATTATTAATTGGTCACCTGAACCTGACCCCCAAATCAGAAAACCAAGGCTGAAAGTTTCTAGTAAATACCCATCTCTAATAACAGCCTTTTTGCTGCTGGCTCTAATGTAAGTCATGTCCCGTAAATATCCCAGTATAAAATGTATTTTCTGTTTAAAAAGTATAAATGTAGAAGGACAGCAAGCACTCACCCCTCTGCACAG
This sequence comes from Epinephelus awoara, assembly GCA_035609425.1. Taxonomy (NCBI): domain Eukaryota; kingdom Metazoa; phylum Chordata; class Actinopteri; order Perciformes; family Serranidae; genus Epinephelus; species Epinephelus awoara. Next base: position 38,746,266 of record CM069301.1, on the reverse strand, counting down.
CTAACATACCACAAGGTTTGTTTTTTTTAATGACATAACAGAAGTACATACTTGACAGATTCAGTGAGGACAAAGAGGCACTTCCTTGCCTGCTTTTAGGACACAGTGTTAGATCAAAGTATTCTCAGAGGTAAATATTTTTACTGGGCATTATGACTGGAGAGATGTTAAAATGTCGGACTCCACAGATTTTCCTGATCAAAACCAGACAATGGAAACCCTGAACACAGCTGTGCTGATGATAAAGCTGCTTCCTGAAAATAGTAATAAAAATATTACCAACTTTTCAGCACAAGGTGAGGAGTTTCACCACTTGTCAATGTCATGTTGGTCAATTCCAATAATTCATTTTAAAGCCAACATCAGCCGATACCGATGACGTACAACTTATTATTGTGCGGCCCTATAAATTGTGTAACTAAAAGCTGGACCAATAAAAAAAAAACAAAATTAACAAACTCAAACTGCCTTTAACTTTATAAATCATAGTGAATACATTATGGAGGTGGTACAAACACTCATACTCGGATATTTGGTTGAGAGAGTGCATTTACATGAGTTAAGTATGAATGCAGACATGGCTATAGATGTTCATTTATGGCTAGGCCTACTCATCTATTTGTCAAATACATTGTAAAAACAAAGTTTTTTATTCAGTCTAATACGTGAGACATACAAATGTAAAAAAAATCACTTACGTAGCTGATACCAGCCGCCCTCTTGGACAGATGATAGAAAGAGCCGCTGATGTAGAATAGAGCCACGTGGAGTCGGTGCAGGAGGGTCAGGCCCTGATGGAGGACAAACACAGCTGGCAAGCACGCTCTCCTCTGGGGCTCTGACAGCAGCCCCACAGCCCTCTGCATCCATCTCCTCAGCCAAGACTCTAGGCTCCACAGCCCAGATGCTGCCTGCCGCTGCCTGACACGGCTGCGGCTCTCCTGTCCACATTCCAGCTCGTTCTCCAGGCACACCAGGACCTTGTCCAGGAGGTAAGGAAAGAAGGAATGGCAGAGGATGAAGAGGCCTCGTCTGGCCCGAGAGGGGATTTGACGTTTAGTGGGATCCACCTGGATGACATTGACATACTCCTCTCCCAGGGTTTGGTAACCTGGGGAGAAAAATGATACATATAGTTATTACTTAATCATAATACTATTAAACATACATACATAAAGTTGTTGCTTTAGTCTGCTACTACCTGAGAATGTTGTTAACCCATAGTATGCAAGGTCTGACAGCAGCTCTATCTCTCTCCTCCAGTCCAGCCATCGTTTGGATCCTACAGAAAGTTCAACAAACTTTAAAAGAGAACAAGAGCAGGATTTCCTACACAGACCAGACCACAGCAACAAAGCTTCAGATTTGAACTGCTGCTTCATCACTTTGATGTACAGTACATAAATAGCTTTTATTTTAATGATGACCAGTTCATCTTTGGTTTGAAAAAAATGGTCACTGAATTGAATAATCAAGACTTAGACATACAGTGTTAGGTTTGGGACTCACAAACATCCACACAAGCTCGGACATAGTTCACTGTTGTGTGGAAAATTGATACCAAATATCAGGGTATCTCCCACTGCCCCGGGCGAAGGAGTTCAACTTGAACTGTTCCAATGTCTCAGGGTCTTGTTCACGAGTGGGGGTAGAATGGAGCATGAGATGGATAGACAGTAAGGCCCATTGTCTGCAGTGATGCGGACTCTGTGCCAGACTGTCGTGGTGAAGAGGGAGCTGAGCTGGAAGGCAAAGCTTTCGATTTACTGGTCCATCTACGTCCCAACCCTTACCTATGGTCATGAGATTTGAGTAATGACTAAAAGAATGAGATCACAGATACAAGAGGCCAAAATGAGTTTCCTCCGTGGGGTGTCTGGGCTAAGCCTTAGAGATAGGGTGAGAAGATCACACATCCAGAGTAGAGCCATTGCTCGCATTGAAAGGGGTCAGTTGAGGTGGCTCTGACATCTGATCAGGATGCCTCCTGTTAGAGGTGTTTCGTGCACTTGAAACTGGTAGGAGGCCCCGAGGTAGACCCAGAACACACTGGAGGGATTACATATCTCATCTGGCCTGGGAACGACTCAGGATCCCCAGGAGGAGCTGGAAGGCGTCGGTGGAGAGACGGACGTCTGGAATTCTTTGCTCAGTCTGCTGCCCCAAATAAGTGGATGAAAATGGATGGATATCTGTGTGTCCTTTTACCATGCTTAACCTACGATAACCAATACCTGACTGTTTTTGTAACTTTTACTCTTCAACTCTGCATTTACCAAGTGACAAAGCAGCATTTATATCAGTTGAAATGTCAGAGAATCAGAATCAGAAATGCTTTACTGATCCCCATCAACATAGTGAAAGTAAAGCAGGGAAAATATAAAATATGCTACAATGTTAACACTATTAGGGATGCATAATATTGGATCTTTTGCTGACATCCAATATGCCGATATGTAACAACTCATTTGACCAAGAACCAATACACTTATTTTCCCTAACTTATTTTAGTGATCATCAAGTCTCTTCTGTGGTGGAATTCACTTCATATTACACATGCATACTCTTATGGTGATGGCCCACCAGCAGATGGAGACATGATATACAATACTTTTCGATGTATGTAATATTCATTAATTGTGCAAATTAAGAAAAAGCATGTTGGTCGGCTCTGATGGTTCATTTCAAAGCCAATATTGGCCAATACCAATGACGTGCTGATATAATTGTGCAACCTTTTCTATATGACAATGTATACAACTAGTGTGAAGTTAGAAATATAATATGTGCATAATGTTACAGTGTACAGCACAATATATACACCAGGAGAAATAAGAATAAGAAATATATTCGATACATACCATATGTGCAACATATGTTAAATATACATTCAAAAGGAAGAGTATTGCTGTTAATTAAGACAGTGTTATAAAATTACTGAACAATTATTGTAAATCGGTATCAGTTTTTAAGATATGTTGGGCCATTCCCAGTTTACAATCTACTAAAACACAACATGGACAACAGGAGCCACGACAGCGCGAGGCAGCATCTAATTTGCTGTAAAGCTAACGTTACATATTGGTTAGGTGAGCTAGTTAAAGAAGACAAACGGTAACGTTCATTCCCAGTGAGCTGAACTTGAACAAACTTACCAGCAAGTGTTTGAACAGCTTCGTTGGCGTTGTTTCTCAGGAAGCTTTGATAATATTCGTCCTTCTGACTGGACCGAATCAACTGGGACTGGTTCGCAGGAGCGAGCGGCATTGTAACCCTACGCTAACAACAGAGAGCTCATCTTTCAGTTTGACAGCATGTTGTTGTCAGCTCAGTAAAACACTTACTTGACATTAGCCTGTAGCCTACAAACTGCTGAATGCTCAGACTGATACACAGATACTGGGCTGCAGAAAATACACAGCACACCGATAACAGCAGCTAAATTAACTACTGTCTTGTTTCCGTGGTGTCACACTCAGTCTTCATATTCTGCATGGTCTGCATGGTTTTCATATTCTGTTCTGCGGCTCTCGCTGAGTCCAGGAAACAAATAGGAAGTTGATGCTCTGTAAGAAACAAAACAGACAACAGATATTAAACTCACAGTGCCCCTCACTGGCCGGAGGAGGCATTACACGCACACCTTCAACTAGAAACAAGCTCCCTTATAAAATCTTGTATTTCCAAAGAGGATATTTGAAAAGGAATAAAACTTTTATTTCATCATCATTTCACATAGATTTTAATGATTTAAGATATATTTTGCTGTCATTTTATTCTGAGGTCATAAGACAAAGCTATACAGGCACAGCACAGATAGACTTCAGGTGGTGTTGGTCTGTGGGTAAATAAGTGCCCTTTTTGCAGGACTTTTTTTTTATTTTTCCTTCTCTAATTCTATATTTTAGTTTTTAATTTTGGCCCATGACATCAATTGTCAATTAAATGTGTGTTGTATGCCTGACAATGAATTTTGTTTTCCTTTACATAAATCCACATTTCCACCATAAACTAATGCAGAAAACTTTACCAGACTGCAGGAAATGAAGTGTTTGAGGCTCAAAATTTCCTGGGGGAGGACCACCAGACATCCCCACTTAATATGTACTCCCAGCAATGTTCAAATGATATGACACCCTTGTCTGCCTCACTATATAGGTATTAAAATAAATTAACGAATATGTTAGCAAGTCAAAGATGTGATATTGTATGTGACTTTATCTTTTTATCAGTAATCATGAGAAGGTTGCCCTTTTTTCTTTTTTTTAAGCACCTGCCCACCATAATAATAATAATAATAATAATAATAATAATAATAATAATAATAATACATTTTATTTGTTTGGCGTCTTTCAAGGCACTCAAGGTCGCCTTACAAGTAAATAACAGAAAAAGAACAGTACAGTACCAAATAATAAATATACAAATAACAAACATGCAGAACAAAGAAATAGCAAAAAAATGTACAAGTAATAAATGTAGAGAACATACAAATAGAGATGGCTAAACAGATGGATAAACTATTGGGATTAACGGGAGTAGGCAGCTTTTTACCATCATAAAGTTTGCGACACCACACTGGTCGAGCTCATAACAGGGGAGGATGAAACAGCCTACAGAGCAGAGGTCCACAACCTGGTCACATGGTGTACAGAGAACAACCTGACACTCAACACCAAGAAGACCAAGGAGCTCATTGTGGGCTTCAGAAAGCAGGGTACCGACCCAGTCCCTCTGTCCATCAATAGAGACACTGTGGAGAGGGTCCACAGCTTCAAATTCCTGGGTGCCATCATCTCTGACCGACTGACCTGGTCAAACAACACTATGGCAGCAGTGAAAAAGGCACAACAGTGACTCCACTTTCTAAGGCTTCTCAAAAAAAGTGACCTATCTGTGAAGCTCCTGTTGCTCTTTCATCGCTCCACCATAGAGAGTATCCTGTTGTACTGTGTGTCTGTGTGGTGACTCAGCCCAAAAAAGATCCTGGGCTGCCTGCTTCCCTCCCTAGAGGAGAATGCCAACTCAAGACTGCTCACCAAAGCCAAAAAAAAATCACACAAGACTGTTCAACCCGGTCACTCATTGTTTGCACTTCTCCCCTCAGGAAGACGCTACAGATGTATTCCACCCTCACCAAGTCACAACACACCCCAGCTCCACCCATAATCATCAACAGATTCCCTGTACGGGCAATACGAAAATGCAATACAAAAGCACAGCCCATAGTTCGAGCAACAGCCCGGGAGCCAGCAAAATGCAGCCGTTTCATTTGCAGGGTGGGAGATCCAGGCACTGATTCTATGGAAGTTTACCACAGTTCATTTACACATACTTCTCACATTATTATCATAAAAAACAGGCTGAATCACATACTGATATAATTTGGTTTCTTATTTTACAGTTAATGTTACTTATCTTATGTGCATAGATTAATACTGGCACTGTAAACATTATGAGCTCCACAACAATCCTGTTCTAATGTGCTATATATATGTGTGTGTTAGGTGATTCATTGGTCTTCACATAGGCTGGTTGTCCTTTTCCTTAAAAAGAGAAATGAACAGATTTAATATGAAGGAGTACAAAGAACAAAACATTTACTGGGATGAAGCTTTCACAAGTTCAGAACCCATTTTGAAAATGGCCATATCGTTTGTTCTCTTGACAAGTTTTAGCCTAACTATGGAGTGTTACTTAGCTCCTTTTCCAATTCCCAGTCCAATTAAATGGCCTAGTTGAGCTGTGACCATAGCTCGATTTAACTGTGCATGTAAACGTACTGAGTTACTTAAAAGAAGACTCAGTCAGGCTCACAGCCAGGATTCTACAAATACTGAAGTCACAAGTTCCCCTGACACCAACACAACAAAAGTCTCAAAAATGATTTTTCATATTTTTTTCATTAAGTTACCTGTTTGACCATATCATGTGCACCTTTTATTTCTCAGCATGGATGTCTAAATGGTGTTCAATCATGCTTATTGAATGATTAAACATTGCACACTAATGCATTATGAATGTGCTGATAATACAACAGTACAACCTACTAAATATCCTAACACCAGGGCAATATTATGAAACAGTTTTAATGATGTTTTATGCCTTTAACTGCACCTCCAAAATTTGCATTTACTCCAATGTCGCAATTGCTGCTAAAAACTCCTTGTTGTAACACAGCAGCTATAAAGATCCACAGTACAAGTTGCTACAAGGCACTTCTCTACCAACCTGTGTAAGTAGGTTAAGTACATTCAGTCATTCATTCATTCATTTAAAGCTCGGGCATCTTTGCTGTGAAAGTTGCAGAACCAGTTTCTTTGTCTCCCCAGTGCAGCTCCCAGAGCCAGCTAGGTATACTATAACCACTACGGAGAACATCCCATTATAAGCCCACTCCTATCCTTTTACGGGGACTTTTCTTAGCACTTAGCACTTGTATCAACAGTCTGTCCTACCATCCAGGAAGTTGAACTTTGCTCTCAGTGAGGGGAGGAGCTGAGGTTTTCCTCTCCCTCCTCCCTTTAAGGTAAGAGCCACTTGTTACTTGTTGCAGATGGAAGGTGTATAGGGTGGGAAACACTCTGCTGTTTGGGCTAAACCACTTTCGAGCACACGGGGAGAGTCTGGGAATTCGACAGGTAAGACACCTACTTGACAGGCTGCATGCGTCGTGTGAAATTCAGCAACAAACTACAGTATTTGTTCGCTAAGCTGGTTTCAAGGCATCAGCCAAGACAGGATTTGGAAGGCTGATAAAGACACTAAAGTGATCACATCTGCTCTGCTTTGTGATTATCATGATTAATTGGACCTTTTGTTGCGCTTAAAAAGTTCTGAATCTTCAGAACGTTCCCCTGATGTTGATTCTGATTAGACAAGAGAAAAGTAAAAGTCTTTCTGAACCAGTCAGTTTAGGTAAAGGTTTTCTTTCAGTAGCACTGTTGTTTTAATGGATTCTTCATTTGATACATTTGGTGCAGTATATTCACCATATCTGAGCGGAGCAGTGCTGATTGTTAGGAGCCAACAGAAATACAGTCAGACTGTATAATGATAACAGATAAACATCACCATACAGACTCGTGTGGAGTTACCACAGATACGAAATCACAGTCACAGCTTCCCTGTGTTACTGTAGCATTTCAGTCTTATCAGGAGAGCGCTTGCTGTATATCCCTACACCATCTACACATAAATATAAAATACAAATATTTTTTAATTGGACTTTTTGTGCAAGTTATTACAAATATATTTATTTAGTGTTTCCCTAAAGCCCCTTTTAGATTGGAATTTTAAATTGTGCAGATTTGCAGGAAAGCCCAATCAGTCTTTTTTCAGCATTGGCAGTATAAAAACAAAATCGGGGAGTGGATTGTACTAACAATCCAATGTTCCTCTGCCTGTTGCTGCTCCCTCTCTCTCCTCGTCCGCTCTTCAGTTTCAATGAGCTCTGCTTCTGTATACGTCTGTGTACTCCGTGTTCAAATAAATACGGGCGGTCATCAAATTCAAATGGCTCATCCAGATCCAGTTGGTCAAAATCGGCTAAAACTTCAGCCATGACTACACCAAACAGAGTACCTCCTTGCGTTTGTAAGGTCACTCCAGCAGGTAACTTCCTGCAATAACTTTCACTCTCTGAGTGAGTGTTTTGACTTGCCACAACAAACATGTCTGAATTTTTACCCAATTTCGACCAACTGGATCTGGATGAGCCATTTCAATTTGATGACCGCCCGTATCTATTTGAACATGGAGTACACAGACGCACACGGATGCAGAGCTCATTGAAACTGAACGGTGGATGAGGAGAGAGGGAGTAGTTTTACTTAGGTAGCACATATACTAAAATTGCAACAGGCAGAGGAACATGTCTGAATCCAGCTAAAGGTAAACACAGACGTTCATTTCTCCTTTCCGTTATGTTGTTGGATAATTATACTAACAATGCGAGCCTATCTGTGTGAAAAAAAAAGCACTTTTAGTGGACGTATTTCGACGTTGTTTGATGCTGTCTGAGTGCCCTATTATTTGATATAGCAGCGCTCACAGGCTGCAGGCAGGTCAGCCCTAGCTTCGTACTGGAGAAATGTCAAATATTGAACATCCTATCATTCATTTAGACAAAAGTAGATCGGAAAAAAGGGTCCAGGTTGAAAAAAAACATTAGTTTAAGATTTATATATTTTATAATATAATATTATATAAACACATTTTTACATGTGAATGTTACATTTGACACACTGCCAATTAAAAGTTTGGATTTTTTTTTGAAAGTTTTAAATTTTTGTGTTGTTTTTTTTTCGTTCTTATATCTAACAGAGACGGCTGGTATAATTGGGCTAGCAGGGCTAAGCCCTGCCTATCTTTTACAATAACAACGAGAAAATTGTTAAATTAAAGAAAATACTATGGTAGAAAGAAAACCTATAGAAAAGAAAGAAAGAAAGAAAGAAAGAAAGAAAGAAAGAAAGAAAGAAAGAAAGAAAACCTATAGCAGGATTGATCTAAAAGGGCTGATTTTTTACAGCCCATACTCCTAAAATCAGCTTCCAATCATTGTTGTGGCATCGTGAGTGACAGGTGTCGTGACACACCCCCTTGATTTACTGTCCAGTTGGGCTAAATGAATTCAGCCCAGGCCACTGACTTTTGGCCAATGACAGTGCGTGGAAGTACAGTGAGGGCCTGCCCGCTGTTACTGTAGTGGAACAGTGAGCGTTGAGTCTTGCGAATTGCGTTAGCATCATGCTGACCGAGGTGGATTATTTTAAATGCTGTCTATCGAGCGGGACCTCATCCAGAAATCAGCGGACTTAAATGACTTGGTGATTAACCTGTTTGCATCCCAGAAAGGCCGTCAATATGAGCTTCTCTTCAAATAAGGTAGGCCCAAGTAGGGCTGGGCGGTATTCGCAGCGACGGTAACTTACCGCAGTAAACATGCTTTTGTGGTTGCTACGGCGGCAGAACGGGGCCCGGCGGCCGGCCGTCCTCACTTCCCTCGCTAACGTTACGTGATGGAGGTGGCCTGGCCGACCGCACCAAACCCAGGCCCGCGGGAGAAGGGGGCCTGGAGCCGCTGGCCCTCCCTCTTCCCTCTAAGTTTATACATAACGTTAATAGCTGGATTAACCGTTTTACTTCTGACGATAAATAGTTTCCATCCTAGACTTGTATGGCTTTTTAAATTGTTCTATTTAAGGTGTAAAAAGAAAAGAGAAGACGAAACCACAATATCATACCATCATAGCATCCCCTCAAAATAATAGCGTAATATTGATTTTAGGCCATAACGCCCAGCCCTAGGCCCAAGCCCTAACCTCTTATTAAAGGAGCATTACTCCTTTCCTTTCTTTACCTTTCCTGTCTGTGTGTACACCGGGAAATAGTCAGTGTGTGTGTGTGTGTGAGAGAGAGAGAGAGAGAGAGAGAGAGCTTTTGGTATCAGAACATTTTTGTAGTTAGCCTAATTCTCTAGTTTTGTTGTAGTGCATTGTTGCTGTGACCTGGGGTGAATTCCAATTCCTGTCTCAACCCTCAATCTTAACCCTCAATCTCAAAAATGCGCACTCCCGTGAAGTGCTAGTGCTGTCCCGATTCTCAGAGTGTTGAGTTGAGGGTCAAGAATAAGGGCTGTATGTCCCTCACTTTTAAGATTTTCCAGGACCACCCTTGGTAGTGAGTGCTATCCCAGAATCCTTTGCGCATCATCCGCCGAGCCCAGCCGAGCCCGGCCGAGTACAGACGATTCAGTCAATGCAAGATGGCGGCGACAAGCGTAAGGAAGCGGAGTTATCAATGTGAGTATTTTCCTCGTTAATAGTTGTTTTAAAATTATGATAACCATTGCATTATCTTAGTTTAACGTCATTTTATGGACTATAGACCTCTATGTAGTGTAACACACATATCTTTTGGCTAGCTAACGAAGCCGGCGCGGGCGCTTGCCCCTGCACGTAACCCCGGTTCTCTGATAACCGAGTATGCTGTCATTCAGTTACAAAAAGTCATTTTTCTCAGTGATAATGTAGTTGTTAAGTTGTTTTAATATACGTGAAATGTTTGCATTTACATTTTTGTAAGATGACCGGACGGTGTCATCTCCTGTAGCCGTAGAGTCTGCAGCTGGTAACGTTACAGCTGCAGGTTAATGATAGTGATCGTATTATCTGGTGACTTTCTGCTGAATAAGTTCAGTCGGTTGTTGTGGTACAGATTATTTGGTTGAATATCAACTTATAACCCAAAGAGTGAAACGTTAACGTGGATGAAAGTCACCAGATAACACTTGTGTGACCGTATAAACAGCCTCACTAGTTCTGCTGGATGTTGACTACAGTATTCATTGTGATAATACTTGCAATGACGCATGAAACTAAACTAATAACTTAACGAATATCTGACAGGTAGCCAAAAAAATAAAAGAAAGTAATGTTGTTATCTCTGTTCCATTTCAGGGCCACCAAACAAAACACAAGCCCTGATTCATTTCAGGGCCACCAATGAAGACAAGTTTACAAAAAGCAAGCAGGCTCCAAAAAAACTATGGGAGTGAGTAATTTGTAACTTGTGAACTGTTCATATTCATAACATAATTCTCGGGCACAACTCAATATGAAATCAACACAGCTGCAGACGGCAGCAGATTATTGTTTGGTAACTGCACATTTGTTTTGCTGCCCCTATACTGTCACTTTTTGGAAAGATTTTGTCGAGTATATTAATTGTAACATTATGTTTTATTTTCACTACTGTACAAAGATGTGCTGTTTGGATTTTATGATGTCAGCATTTCTAAACAAAAACAATTCTATTTCATTAATCTATTTATTATCTATCTAAATTCTATATTCATAAGAGTAGATTTTATAATAGAAAATCCTTGTTCAAAATTTTTATGAATGAAATGCAGCAATACTTAGAAACCATTCAGCACTCCACAAACTCCAAAGCTATAAAGACTCTGAAAATATGTAAACAATTTAATGGTTTGAGCTGCTGAACTTTTTATTTATTTATTTGTTTATCTTATTTCTCTTTCTTTTCTCTTAATCCTGGCATATTTGTTCTGTTCATGTCTGTCACTGCTTGTTTTGTACAAGAATTGAAATAAAGTGTTGGGGAAAAAAAATCATTGCATCTCTTTATTGATGACTACTGATGATGTATATTTCTTATTCTTTGAACTGACAGACTGGACAGAGTTTTGGCCCCCACAGTCTTAAGACGTATTTGCCTTTGAGGGGTGTCCCATTTCTAAGTCACAAAATAGCCCTTAACACTTGGTTTTGAGGGCTACTAAGATTGAGGGTTGAGCTTGAGGGTTAAGATTGAGGGTTAAGATAGGAATTGGAATTGGCCCCTGGTACTGTATCTCGGTGTGATGTTACTGCAACTATTGATCAGTATAGGCCATAGGCCTAATACGTTAGCCCTCCCACCCAATTTCACCACGAGCCACTACTGATAACTAATAACTATTTATCCACCTTATTCCAAGCCCTCATGATACCTCGCTTGATTTATGGGCCCAATTTCTGACGCTCCGGAACCGGAGTTTTCCAATGATAATGGTACATAATGGTAAGCTTATCCTTTTTTCTAGAACAATAGAGAGATTAAAAAATGTGAAACACACTACCTGTCACACTTTAGATGGGATAATGTGATATTACCTGTATCATCCCTCGCATGGATCAATGCACAGGCTGCCCTAGGCTGCAGCCTAGGGTCCACACATGTGTAAGGGCCCAAGATTGGCCAGACTCTTTCAATAAGTTTGTGCAAGATGGTCCAGGCCTGCACAGATTTGATGACCAGTGATCACCGCACAATGCATGCTGGTTAGATTTGTGTCCAGCTTCATCCCGACTTGCTCTGACCTCATGCGAAAGTGGACTACAAAATTCTAACGAAAATCGAGGCAGCTGCAGTTTTTAGAGCCAGACCCTGCAGTTGATCTCCACCCACTACAAGATCCAGAGCATGATGGGAAACGCCTGGCTCTCACCTGATCTAACAGATGATTGGTTTAGATGTTGACTACTTTCTTAAGCTGAAACCATTTCCCTCAGTGGAAATGAAGCTTTTATTGACTTTTATTTCAGAGATAAGCAACAATAAATTGTGAAGACAATACAGTCCCCACAAAATAGCATTTCAAGTTTTGTGTGGGATTTATCCTGGCTTCATATGAGTAAAGGAAATATTCGCTCGTCATTAAGCTAATTTACACAATGTAAAACATCATATGCTTGTGCTAATAACATTAGCATGTTAACTATAGTGAAGCCGATTTGTGTACTTCTAATTGTTGCTATTAAGCGATTTTTAATGTTGGTTTTTGGTGTGTTTTGAATCAACTAAACTTTATAGCACTTCACAAAAACCCCCACGCCAACTAGTGTTTTGGAGGTGTAACTGCAGAGTGACAGACACACCACCACATAAGTATAAAATGCTCACAATGGTGTAGGTCATGGTGTGGCAGTGGCATATGGTAGTGACAAGAACTCCACCAATGACAAATACCTTTGACTCTGAAATTTGTTTTCCAGTCCAGAAAAGTGTAAGTGACCCTCTATCATTATTGAATCACAACAGTGCAATGGGGCTCTGGGTATTTAGTTAGTCTGTTTTCTTTGCACCCTCTGCAGTCTACTTAGTGGTTGGACTGATTATTATTAAATTGTGATTTGTCAGTCCATATTCCCTGATCCAATTCAAACAGTGCTAACCCCTGGCTAACCTTCAGTTTCTATTGAAAAGTCTGAAGCAGAGCTTTGTTAAAGTAACACATTGCCTGTTAATTCCAGCTTGTTAAAGACATTATTTTGCACTTGACAGTGAAACAGGAATCTGTTCTTATTTAAATCTGCGCCCATTTTGATTCTTAGCTTCCAATTTCCCTTACGAATGAGGGCTAATTTCATTTGTTCTTATTCAGCTGTTGCTCGGAGGGTTCACTGTCTCTTTCAGTTGTCAGTGTGGTTGAACTATCGTACAGTGTTTAGTACTCCATGTACACAACAAAGCCTTCATACTAATATCTATTTGTAAAGAGGACTTTATACAGTTTAAAAGCATCAAATACCATTCAAACATATAGAGTACTCCTCTCAGACATCTGACTGGACCCATCAAGCTTTGGTGGCAGCAGATTCCAAACTTTTTAAACAGTAGTGTGTGTGAAATAAAATTATATAGTGTAACAGAGAATGTGAAGCTGACATCACACCAAGTTAATATGAAATGGTTGTTCAGATACAATATTTAAAGTAAAACTGGTGTGGCTGTGGCTCAGAGGTAGAGCGGGTCGTCCACCAATCGGAAGATTAGCGGTCAGTCTGCATGTCGAAGTATCCTTGAGCAAGATACTGAACCCTAAATTGCTCCAGATAATGCTTCCATCAGTGTGCGAGTGTGTCAAAAACTGAGTAGCAGGTGGCACCTTGTGTGGTAGCCTAGGCCACCAGTGTTTGAATGTGTGTGTGAATGTGACTCGTAGTGTCAAAAGTGCTTTGAGTGGTCGGATGACTAGAAAGGCACTATACAAGTGCAGGTCCATTTACCATTTACTTGTGTCTATATCAATATATTACTTTATTGATATAAATGTTAGTTGTAACAATCAGATTAATGTTATCACTAGTGAAATGGTGTTTCATAAGTGATATAACATGTGAAACTTGTGTTTTCATGTGATTTACTGAGTCATTCAGATGTGGAATTACCCCCCCCCCCCCCCCCCCCAAAAACAAAAAAAAAAAGAACAAAAAAACAAAAACAAATACCGGTATGCCAATATCATGTGAATTAATCACATTTGAAACATCAGAAAACCTGTGAAGGCACATACACAACTTCAGGTTCACAACACAAAGTTGCCAGCAGTGTCTAGGCCACATCTCATTTTTAAAAGAGGCCAGTGTCAGTATCATTTATTGTTGCTTATATTATAGTGATCAGAATTATAGAGTGTGTGTGTGTGTTTGTATAACGACATCCTTAAAGGACCCCATGACACACACTCACAGGCCAAAACAAACACATGCACTTACTCTTCGTCTCACCTTCAATGTGTGGCCATTTGCACTTTTGGCTGGGTGTGATTGAATTGCATGTAGTAGTTTATCTGAAGCTACTGAACTTAAATGAGTCATGACTTATCCAGTCTTAAAAATGCTGTTCAAGCACACTTTTTAGAACTTCACATATTTATGTCCCATTGGCTGTAGACTCCTGATTTCCACACCCTGCAGTACCTAGGGTGGGAAAGTCATCCCTCACACAATTATGTACTCACAGTAAATCTCATTTTACCCTGGGCTTAATGTAAGTAGTCTATCTGAGTAGCTTAAAAGCATGAGAGGATCCCTGCCACATTCTCCACACACTATTTGAAGTCAGAGGATATGTATCGTACCATATGGCTTTTTATTAGGCCATAAAGTAAAACAAACAGGGGTTTGTTTGGTGCTGATAGGACTGTGCACACTTAAAGTGAGTGTATGAACTGAATGCCACATAGTTCAAAACTGGCCTGTACCAGACTAAACACCACAAGTTAAAAGGGGAAAAACATTCAGCCTTCATATATAACACATTTTCCCCATTTATGCATGTTGATTCCAATATATTCTGTTTTCAGAATTTTAAAGATTTTACGTATCAATATAAATGTATTTGTCAAAGGGAGTACTACACAGCCTGTAAAAACATTAGAAACACAAGGAGAAAATGAGAGAAGTGACATTGCATGGACTGGGAGACCACTCATTGTGAAAAGAAAACCTGCATTACACACTGTAAACATGTAGTTTGTAAGATGTGAACTCTTACCAGGCAGGGAGGGTCTCATGAAATACACTACTGAGTTGAGTTTTTGACTTAAACCCTTCCTCTAATCACTAACTTTTTTCTTTATCTGAAGCTTTCCTTGGCCACCTCTTAGAATTTTCTGCCCACTACTGCTCCATTGCTATGGTCTTATTTACCTTTACTGTTTTTGTTTGTTTGTTTGTTTGTTTTCAAAATGTATTTCAAAATGTCAACATGCACATTGTATGTAGTATTGGAAGAAAACATCAGAATCACGTACACAAATAAAACATTAAGAAAACAAAAGGGCAAGCAGTGCTAAACAGAAACAGACCACAAAATAAAAAAATAATGAATCTCTCCATCCTTTTGCTCTGTCTGGTTGACATTCACTTCCGGTGCTCCTGTGCTGGAAAGTTGCCACAGGCACCTTACACCAAAACTCAGCATTGTGGGAACTTGTATGGCAAGGGCTTGAATGTGAAAGACGTTTATTTATATGGAAAGTCCTGCAGTGCGCCCCCAAACATTTTTCACAGGGGTGCCCAGATGGGCCCACTGAAAATTTTTGGTTGGCACCAAAACTAAAAGCCATAACTGAAGTATATAGACTAGTGGAAAACTATGTCAATATGAAACTTACCGAATTGCATACTGATATGCTTTTTTTTACAGTCACTATTAGTAATTATCTGATGTGCATAGACAAATACCAGCACAGTTAACATTTTGATTTCTAGGTATGTGGCATGTCTGTTTCATTAAAAAGACGTATGGATGGCTGAACGAGCCATAATGACAATCTGACTGTATACAATATATAGCCATATTTTAGCTGAATAACATTACTCAGATTCACAGTGTGTTTAATCGAGATAAACAAGTTCTTTTTAATTATACAAACTCACTGTCATATGGTCTCTTCGTAATCCACCACAAAGGTTCAGTTTACTCTAGGCAAATTCCAGACTGAAATATTATGGAGGGGAGGAGTTTCGCAGACACATCTGATAGCGAGGAGATTCCCATAAGAATGAAACGGACCTCTGGTTTACTTGTCTCAGTACACATATGTAAGTGGAAATGAGTCTCTCTCTCAAAACTGTCCGTCTTCCTTACTCTGTCTTTATCCCTCAGTCTGTAGCCCAGTGGTAAATCTTACAAACAGCTCATAGTTTAAATATATAGTTGCCAACTGTAGTTTTTTATCATACATTACGCAAACAGGAGGAAGTATTGCATTAATGGGGGACTATTTTCAGCGGCGGATTAATCCACATTTGGTGCTCTAGCAGTATGTGTGGCAGCAGGACAGTGCATGTGGGATTGAGTCAGAATAAACTGATGTGTGTGTGTGATCATGGTAATGACAGAACATATTACTCAGTGACAACAGTGTGGCTCACTGATGTGTTTTAATATTTTTTTGACAATAATGGAGCTCCATAGCACAGAGGTAGAAGATATATCAGGGTTTGATACACACACAGTACTCATTAGTAGATACATTTTTTTCATCTTTCACATGGTTTGTTGACAGTAAAAATGTCCACCTGAAATACATTTTAGATGAACTGTGGTTCATTACTAGTGCCTTCTGTGACTGTATGAAATCTTATTCCTCTCCGATATTAATATATTCAAAGTGTACTTCATCAAAAAGAGTGATGCTTCATTTGTATCTTTCTCAGTGGATTAAATCACAATATTGCCCTATTTCATTCCAATGAATATCAAGTAGTGGCTGATTTACATTTCAAGTCAAGTCAGTTTTCTATTCATACAGCCCGATATCACAAATCTGCCTCAAGTGGCTTTACCATCTGTACAGCACACAGCACCCTCTTTCCTCCGCTTACCCATGGAGACCTGAAAAGAGGATAGACTATACGAACATACAAAAAGCAAAACTGAAGCACATCACTAACACACATAGAAGAATTAAATAAAAACACAGAGGGAGAGAGTGACAAGAGGAGAGGCTGAATCTCCTAAGGGATTAAGATCCAGATCACAGGAAGGGCAGTGGGGTTGAGAGACAGGGGAGAGAGAATAAGCAATTAATTTAAAAGTTAAGGGAAATAGATGAGTTTTAGTTTGGTTTGAAAGGCCTCAACAGTTTGACTGTAGGATGTCCCTATGGAGGTAGAGGAAGAGACTAATTAATGTATATGGTGACTACTGCCCTGTCAGCATGCATAAGTAGGCCTCAGTTGTCTGGGTGTGCAAAGGTGAAGTGGCTGGTCTTGTCATACAAAGTGATGGAGAGTCAACTGGACAATATGGAGATATTAGCATCTTGAAAGCTGGACTATAAATGTGGACAGACAGGGAGAAACACAGGCAAGCCTAAGATGTGGTAAGATACGATATTCCTCACGATATGAAGTGACTGATAACAAGATCTGTATCATGGGTTGTAAAGAAATTCGTCAGGTTTTTATTTTGTAGACAATTGATCTGTATTTATAGCATGATGGGATGACAGCACAATGATGTGTGTGGTATCACTGCAAAGCTCTAGTCCTGCACTTTCATGTGATATGTGTGGCATTTCTGTGAGAGCCTGCATTTGCAAGTAATCCATCCAAGAGTAATGTGTGTGCAAAGCTGTATGAAAGCTCTGTTATTCATCATTTTAGTGTAACTTTGTCATTGTTTTTTGCTGTGAAAACTGTGGTCTGTTGGAAAAATTAAGGTTCCGCTGTTTCACGTGATATGCGTGGCTTCTCGCTATGACACACGGTTGCGGTTGCTGTGGCCGTGCTGTGGCCGTGCTGCTGTCTCCAGTTTTATGCCAGGCTCGGCTCCTTTCGAAGACTCCTCGCGAAGCACTCCCCCGGGGTTGCAATTGTATTGCAGAGTTTTGCACAGCAGCGACCGGATCTTTGCTCTCAAACCACAAAAAATGTGGTGGCACAACAGTCTCCTTCAGTACATTATTCTATGCTTTTTTTTTTATTTTCACATTGGCTAGTCATCCTGTTTAATTTGTCTTCTGATTAAATCAGAACCACTGAAACAAGTTGTAGGAAGCCTCTGCAAGTAATTGGTTGCTGGCAGACACTCTGTGCTGCAATAAAATGGTTAATCAGCAGTGCCGTGCACTGTAGAGCCGATGAGCTGCTGGTTCTGCCGGCCTGAATAGAATATAATGTCTATAGCCTTACTGTTGTGTACAGCATTTATAGACTGAGCTGAGTAGTGATGTGCGGGTCGACCCGTAACCCACGGGATCCGTAAATGGACCTGTGGGTCGGGCAGCAGTGATCGTCTGTTAAATCACTCTGTAAATGATATTTTGACATTATTATTATAATCTATTAATCTATAATCTATTACTGTCATGGCATCCGAAGGTAGGACTACTGATGTGTTGAGCAGGTGACAGTCGGCGGCCGTTTTCAAAACACACTTGTGTCACGCACTCCAAAAGAAACTTGTTGAAACTTTAAACAATAATTTATTGTACAAAACAGGGGAAACAAACGTTGACAAAAACGGTTCCATAATTCATATTAAATTCAAAAGATAATGAAGAAACAGCTACAAGTTAGAGGGAATAGTGATAAAGGGGTAAAACATGATCCACAGCCTCAGACGGATGCGCTCAAGCACGCCATGCGCACAAGCTCCGTTGGTAGACGATACTATATTTTCACATTTTTAACAATGCAATTTAAAAGTTTTGATTTTTATTGATAACCCACATTTACCAACAACAAAAAGACTACATTTAGCACCAAAAAATATGTAAAAAAAAAAAAAAAAAAAAAAAAGTAACAATAATAAAAAACGAATGTCGAATACCAAATTTTCATAACGAATACCCATAGAAAGGAATATTCGAATATCCGAATATTTGGGTACAGCCGTAGCTAATTTACCCTGTTCCTCTTCCTTGTTTCTTTTTTTTTAACAGGAAAACAACAGTTTAATGACTGAGTGGCTGAGCCAATCACATTTCAATAGAAACAAGGATCAGCTCAAATTGGGACTGCTTGTATCTCCCCTTAATATGCAAAATATTAGATTGACCAAGTCTGGCATTCCACTCTGTCCAACCTGCGAGGTGCAACCTGCGAGGGCAGGCTGCTGAGGTCAACTGCGTTTTATGGGGTAAAAAAAACCATTCCGGCCACTGGCCGGTTCTGCCTGGAACAGACTGTTGCCCGTGACCACAAAATACCATCTGTTTCTGCCCAAGCAGTGCTCAAACGTCGATCCAAATAAGTCTGCACCTGGTTTGAAATAGGGATGCACCGAATATTCGGTAACCGAATATATTCGGCCGAATATTGCAAAAAAACACACATTCGGTGTTCGGTAGAGTAAGTTAAAAGCAAGACCGGCGTGTTTTGATAATGCAATCAAACAGCGTGCCGCGACGGGCGGAGTCAAATGTCGGCAGTGTGGCGATCCGTCTGTCACCACATTCGCATTTGCGACTAAAAATAGTTTTGAGTGAGCAAAATAGGCTTAAATCATTCAGCACGCTGTGTGAGTACAGATTTCAACCACCAGCAGAAACAATAGGTGAATCCCACCGGTTGTGGGTTGAACGGGGGTCACAGACACAGACAGTAATGTATTCCTGTCAAATACGGTGGCCATCGGCTTACCGGCGACAAGAAGTCGGCTCCAATAATATCCTCTTCTTGGCATCATGACTGCCCAGTAGTACCTGAACAGCTGAGCCAGCCGAACACAGGTATGTGACGTGTCAGAGGAGAAACGAGACATTCACATTTCTGTCATTGTGGCAGGTAACGGCCCACAAACCTCACCGCACTTTAGGGACTGTTCTTTACTTATGAAGGGACTGTTCTTTACTTATGAAGGGGCTGTTCTTTACTTGTCAGGAGGGGGTTCATCTGCAAAAACTCATGAAAAACTAAACAACGATATTCGGTACTTGGTATTCGGCCAAGCGTTTAATATTATTCGGCTTCGGCCCCAAATTTTCATTTCGGTGCATCCCTAGTTACCAGGTAATTATACACAGGTGGGTGTATTTAAAGATAAATATAGCGGGAGCTAGAGGTTAACATGTCTCTACTCCATGCACTCTCAACCGGAAGTCCATTTCCATTTTCCATCATTCATCTGGCTAATATTTTCACCCTGTTGGAATTCAGTACAAGAATGTTTGCTTTAAAGTTCAGGGTAAGCTATGTATGCATGAGCCTTTATTATAGACATTTTACATGTTCAGAAGGAACCAATGGGATTGGGGCCTAGTACTTTAGACTGGGTGGGGAGGTCAGGAAGTATTGAGAGAAAAAGTCCAGACTGACTAGTGGGGGTGTCAGCACAGGACACAGGGCTCTGGCAAAACAACATTACGGTTGTCTGACAAAAAAGTGGACATGGATTTCCTTTTGCAGGAACACAAAGCTTGCTCATCTGGCAAGGATGGATTACTTTGTAATGCAAATGCTGTATCATACTGTTTACCTCACAATGGTCATGATAAAAGACAAATAGAATAGTGGCTGCTGTGATAACGGCAGAGCCTCTGATAATAAACAACGTGGCTCACCAATCCAGCCTCCTGTGCTGTTTTATCGGAGAGCTGTTTTCACAAAGGCTGAATCCCATCTTACACATTGTTGGGTTTAGTCTTTCCATAGAATGACATGTTCAGTAGGATCTGAGGACTGAGTGCCAAAGACTGGGTAGAGAAGTCAGACAGTATTGAGACATACATAAACCCTGTAAAAAACAGGCATGTGTGCTGTCACAAAAATTCACTTACCCTCCCCTCATACCATCAGCTATGCAGGATATTTCACTTCTGTTTCTGTCTATCACTATAGTGTGTGTGTGTGTGTGTGTGTGTGTGTGTGTGTGTGTGTGTGTGTGTGCCTACACAGTACACACATGCTGCCACGTGTTATTCTGCAAGTGGCAGCATGTGTGTACTGTGTAGTGACACAACCCAACAGTCATTATATTACAAACTCAATCACATCTTAAATACTGAGCAGTGGGAATAGCAGTTAATGTGTCTGAAGTGTGTAATTACCACTGCAGCACATCTAGATGAGAGTGACAGCAGGTTCAAACATGACAAAATCACATTAACATTCTGAGAGGTAGAGACCACACATTTCGTTCTTTCTTTGAATATGGGGGAATATCATCAACCTTTGCCCTCCCCAAAAACACAACAAAACAGCTCCAGTCTCCCAGTCTCAGCTAGATTGAAGAACACTTCATGACCTTTTCAGAGGTACAGTTTTCTTCCTACCAAATAATTTTCCACTTTCATCTTATGCATCTAGTTGCAAGTCACTCTGACCTTTTCAGATACGTTGCTCACATGCTGGCTGTTCTGGACCATCTGGTTGACCATATAGAAAGGAAAACCACATCTGACTTGGAAATGAGCCGTAAGATAACTTTATTTTTGACTGTCAAATATTTGCTGGTGGAGTAAGGCCTCGGCGCTCTGGAGAGGGATGTTTTTTTTTTCTTTTAGAGCTATAGCTTTGCCAAGCAATATGCCCCCCATGTAAAAGATTTCTAATCTTAGCACTTGATATTTAGTTTTAGTCTTAGTTGTTTTTATACCGTATATCATTTCCTATCCCATCTGCTATTCAGTTTACTACTTCAGGCTGCGGCCGGCAGAAACATTACACACGGACATGAACAATCATTTTTCATGAAAATCTTGATATTGATTTGGGGACAATGTCACGGCTGAATAGCTAGCCAGTCTTGCTGTTAAATCATATTGACTGTATGCAGTGATATTGACTTTATATTGCTAGCATAACGTTAGCTTTCTGGCTAATAGCTTGGCCAAAGGGTTCCATGAGCTGGGCAGACAAGAATATCTGCCATTGCTAGATCGTATCCAAGGTCCTATTTACCGGAGTAGTGGGTAGCGTTTTATTGCATAAGAACCTTAAGGGGCGTCGGTGCTTGTTCCAGGTATTAGGTAAACCCTCAGGTGTTACCAAGGAGTTATGGCTTGTGAAAAACTTTAGATTTTGACTGCAAAAAGCATAAAAATATAAATGAATACTGCAACTTTTTATTTCTTTGGTAAGGGACCACCGTGTTAGTGGATAATAATAATGCCATTTGTGGTGTCCATAATCACATTTAAAGGCCTTCGCAGAGGCAACCTTCTGATACGCACACCTCCACATCGGCCATTAAAAAGCGATAATTGACACCACGTTGGACGTATCTTTTATGTTTATAAGTAAGTCACATTTTATACAGTCAGCTCTACACTAGTTGTGTGTGCAAAAACTAATGAAGTTTCAGTTTTGTTTTTGTCTCTGAAGTTGAGTCCCATTTCTATTGTGTATCCCAAGTATTCTGAGGTGACAGCTCTCGCGCCATTGTTGGTGGTTCCACATGTTAGCATTAGCTTGTCTTTATAAAAAATGTTGCCTGTTGCTGTACTGACTTGCATGTTTTTATGGTTTGATGTAGAGATGCACGATAATATCAGCACGTTATCGGTATCGGCCAACGTGCTTTTTCTTATTTTGCACAATGAATGAATATTACATACTTTGAAAAGCATTGTATTTCATGTCTCCATCTGCTGGTGGGCCATCACGATAAGAGTATGCATGGATATTATGATGTTTATTCCACTGCAGGAGAGACTTGAGGATCCCTAAAATTAGGTTGGAAAAAAAGTGGATATATCGATATTGGTATTGATTAGTTGTTACATATCAGCATATCGGTTATCATATCCACAGTTGGTTACAAGATGTATTCTAATGCAAGGTGTAAAGGGGGTCATAGACCTACTAAATTCCAATAATTCAGGCAACAAAATCCACTTCAGAAGAAGAGATATTTTAGGTATACTCTCTGTCCTGCTTTCCTTGTAGAAAAAGGTCTTCATCAAATATTTTTTGTCATAGATGTATCAGTGTGTGCAGGAATTCAGTTCTGTCTTTGACATTTGATCTTTTGTGTATTACGTTCCCAGCACTGCAAAACAGACAAAGCAGGTGATGTGTGTGTTGCCTTCTCCTCGACATGCTGAATGTTCTCTATGAAGATGATAAATGATGATGATGATGATGATGATATTTTTTTAAGACCGTATAACTTCATTATTTCACATATTGAATAGACATGTCTACTCTTTGTGTTTCTGCCTGAAACTAGAACCTGATAGTTTTGTTAATCTGTGTCTGAGGTAATTCTTACTGTTGTCTGGATGTTATTGAGGCTATAATAATGTAAATGAGACTATAATAATGTTAATGAGGCTTTAATCTAGTCATTCCTTAAGACATAAACCTTGCACATGCATACAAAGTCCTAACATGCCCGCAGTCAGTTTTCTTTTTTGGGCGGAAAAGTTAACTATGACTACACTCAGTTTCTTGTCTTATATTCACTCTTATCTGTAACATTAAATGTTAAGAAAGTTTGTAAAACAGAAACAGATCACAGAAAAATAAACAAATAGGAGTCCGTCAAAATCAGTTTTTGAGACACAGATATTCAGTGACGTGATCTGAAGAGTGAAGCGTGCTTCATTTTTTTCTAAATTTTAGAAGCATTGTGGTAAAGCAATGTAACCAAATCAAAATATTGACATATTTTGGGCCCGTCAAAATTTCTAAAACAATTATTTCTCTACTGTAATTATTTTTTTCAGGAAAATAAAGACTTTAATTCTACACCTTTCTAGACGTTCTATGGATGTATTTTTTTTATTTTTAAATATTTGTTTTGATGAAACCGCTATACATATGACCTTTAATGTGGCTGTTACAATTGAACAATTTAAGTTCATAACTGACTTCATGACTACATCCAATTTTAGTTTTCCCTGTGAGAGATCTGAGGTGATCACTGACTGATGATATTATGGTTTTATTTTCGTTGAAGGTGGAGTCTGTGATTCTAAACCAAAACACTTACTGTCAAATTCAGAGAATGTACTTTCATACTCTGCCAGTTGTCTGTTCTGTGTATGCTGAAAAACAATCTAGTGTTCATACACAGCCCTGACCCCAAAATGGCTTGGACCGAGCCACGCAACCACACCGTGCTCATGCACAGGACAGGGGAATGGCCGTGGATAAAGAAAAAGGTAGTTGGAGTGAAAGGAGCAGTAAATTTGGCAGCACATTTTGAGGTGCAGAAATTCATAGTGCATTATTAAAAGGAGAGATGGCTGAGAAACAGACACAAAGGTACATGTCAGAGAAAGAAAATGGCTAGGATGAAGAACCGCTTTTGGTGGGGCTTTCCAAAGGTGGAGGAACCTCAGGGAGTTAAAAAGCATGAAGACAGATAAAGAGGTTGCTCCGTTATTGCTTTACAAGTGGGTAACATTAGTTTTACTTTTAAACAAAACTAATACCCGCTGGTCAGCTGTGGGTTTTGCTGTCTTGAGCTGGTATGCTGGCTCTGGGAAACCGTCTTGTCCTTTCTGCATGTTAGCTTCGCAGCAGCAACTGTAGAATGATTGCTAATGCTAACACTTACCCACAGCCTAACTAATGTTAGCTATAACACTTGCTGTGTTGCTGTTCGTTCTATGCCCTAAAACATCTGTGAAGACTTTTATAGCCAAAATATGCTGCTCCCTCATCTTGGAATAATCTTCAGTAGGATCTTAAACTGGCAGAGCTGATCACTGTGGGGGAATTTAAGTCGATTTTAAAGGATCGTGAAATTAGCTCTTTTAGTCAATGTAACTGTTGCTTATTTTAAAGATGTACTCACATCATATTTGTTCTTTTCCTACCTTGTATTTCATGTTAATTGTATATTGTGGTTTTTATTCATTTGTTGGGTATGACCGTTGTATATGTCTAACTGTCCATGTTGTAACTTGTATAAATGTTGTATGCTGCCCTCTTGGCCAGGTCACTCTTGAAAAAGAGATTTTCAATCGCAATGAAGCTTTTACCTGGTTAAATAAAGGATACATATTTATGTATCCACGAAGACCCCAAAGCACAAGTTTGCTACCGCGGTGAAGTTTTTTGGATTGATGGAGGTAGGGCTGTGTGATTGCCTCTAAATTTCATATTGTGGATTGCATGTATACAATCAATCAGATCCAAACTGACCTAGGTCCTCTCTGCTCATGCTGCACAATTTCTGCCCTGGGCTTTGACCCGTAAGTTGAATAGCATTAAATGCTTCAGAGGAGGAGATGAAAAAGAAAAAAGTAAAGCATACAGCATGTATGAAATGCTGTATTATTGAGTATTAACGTTGTCTACCATGGTACCAGTTTGCTGCCAGCTAACTGTAGTTAACTTGTTTGTTGATTGTTTGGTCTGTGACATAATGGGTCAAGTGGAAAGAGGTGTAATACTAACAAAGCTGAAAGGGGGCATATTGCCACCTATTGTGGAGTTGGACATACTTTGGTCAATGAATGGATTCCCCTCATGTGCTTGTATACTGGGACAGGGACAGTAGTCTAATTACATGGCCTCTCTCTATCTCTCTGGTGTATGTCCTTAGACCTTCAGCTCCGTTGCAGTAAGCCAGTCCAGTGTGTCATCGTCCAGGTCAATTAGACTATGATCACCATTCAGTGGCCGGTATATGGGGCAGCTGGTCATCACGTGTTCCACAGTCTACAGACCACAGCCCCAGTGCTAGCGCTTCTCCAGCTCATTACATGGCCTATGGCTATGGTTATAGCTCAACTTAATTGTGCATGTAAACATACCAACTGACCATTCACACACACACACGCTGATGGCAGCCATTGGGTGCAATGTGGGGTTCAGTATCTTGCCCAAAGATACTTTGATATGTGGACAAAAGGTGCTGTGGATCGAACAGCTGATTTTCTGATTAGTGGACGACCTGCTCCACATCCTGAACCACAGCCGCCTCTACACCATGATAGTAATGAAACGTAATACAGTGTTTCCCATACACTGATTTATTTGTAAAGGACAGTTTTTGAATTACCTCCTTCTGTAAGCTTTCTCGTCATAAATTTAAAAAATACACCAACAACTGATACATTTCTGTAATACTGAAGATATTACCTATCCATCTGAGGAGAAAAGAAAGTTTTATCACATTCCAAGGAGGTGTGACATACCCTTTTAAACTGACCCTAAACCTCTTTCTTTTTGTATTATTTTAGTGACTGGGACAGCATATTTTATCACTGATTAAGGTTATTGTAAGCATATTTATTGCACAATTTATTTGATACTTTGATATAATTTCACATGCACACCTCTCTTTTCCTGTTCATCATTATGAATTAAGACTGTGTAATTTTCTGTTAACTCATCATGTGAGAAAATAAAACCTGTATAGTTATACTGTCCCATTTGACCTCAGGTCACCCTTAATTCACCCTACGTAGTGTATATAGTGTACTAACAGAAGTATGTGATTTGAGGCACACTCTATGTCTTTATACAAAGTTTAGCCATGTCACTTTTTGAGGTAATGTGCCTTTTTCTAAAGCCAATCTACTGCCCCCCTTTCCCCATTTTACCCAGCTGGCATCAATCTTTCCACAAAGTCTTGGGCAAGTCTGTGAATTCACTTGGAAGTTATGCACCTTTCTGTTATAGGCCACTTTCACTGCCCCTCCTTTTAGCTAGTTGGAATGAACACAAACACACACCCTCACACACCTTCACACACACACACTTTACGTCCATGCCAAATTTCAGCCTCCTAGGGCAAAAACTGTGGCCGCCAAAGGGTTAGGAAATCTTTGTAGACTGGCAGACCAGCAGTCTGACTGACCAACCAATGCAGGGACCTTTAGTTGCAGCTAAAACCATAATTCAATTCAATTCAATTCAATTCAATTCAATTTTATTAATAAAGCCCAATATCACAAATCACAGTTTGCCTCAGAGGGCTTTACAGCATACGGCATCCCTCTGTCCTTTGGACCCTCACAGCGGGGAGGAAGTGTGCTAAGCAGTTAATGTTCACTAACAGGCATTGTCCACAACTGCACTATAATAAATCTACTGCTGTTTTAGAGAATTTTGCCACTTCCCTGTGCAAAAGAATAAAACCGCATCCATTTGGCATCCTCATTTGGCATCCTGACAGAGAACAGCAGGGTTTGCACACATACTGAGAAACTTATTTTCATATTTTATTCGATCTGTTTCATCATAGCTAGATCAACTTTAAAAGTGTGTGTGTGTGTGTGTGTGTGTGTGCGCGCCTGTGTATGCACGCACGCTTTTGTGTGCGACTTTCCCGCGATGAACACACCACATGCACTTTGTGACATGCTGCTGGCCAACTGTATCACCCCACCTTGGCAGCTATGATCATGAGTGTTGTTTGATGGGAAAAGCCGGTTCTCTATTCCTTTGTGGAGACTTGTTTTTTTTCCAGCAGGGTGTTGGTTTTCAGCTTCTTTCAGCTCAGTCACGGGGGATATAACAGAATAGAAACCCAGCACCTTAAAGACGTGAGAGATTCAACAATCCAAGCTCCCGGTAAAGTGTACTGCCACTGTTACTGTTGGTGCTGTGTGTGGGTGTACATTTACTTCAGCAGAATAAAACATTAACTGAAGTAAAGAATTCTTTTGGGTGTAAGATAAAAAAATGATATTATATTTCCTCAAAAAATGGATTAGGACTGAACATTATAGCAAACAAATGGAAATGATTCATCCTTTGATCAAACAAACTACATACTGATGATGTTGCTATTTCACAATTTTAAAAGAAAAAGCTATTAGTCATCAAAATGCAAAAACGTTTGTCCTCTTAAGAACATGAATGTGCTCATTAAATTTCAGAGCATTTTCCTAATAAGATTATCAATTATTTTTTATTATTATTGGTATTTTTTTTTTTTATCTGATTGTGGACCACAGGAAAAGGACATCAAAAATTATCAGCAATAATCTTCTGGGCACCATGAAAACCCATATCAAATTTCATGATGATGTGGTTGTACAGAAATCTTTAGGGCTGACCCAAAAAATTTGAAGCTTCGAAGCTTCGTTCGGTGGCATGGGATTTGATTGTGAATTTTTTTTTGAAGCTTTGGCGCTTTTTTCCCCCATTTTTGGGGGGAGGCCTTAAAGGCAACACTAACCTAACAAGCGCGCTCAGAGCCGCTCTGAGTCTGGTATCAGAGACACTTTTGATGCTCTGAGTTGCTCATCTGTTTGATTGTGCTGCAGTGTGCGCCGAGGGTTTTATCAGAGATATTGGATAAAGCGAGATACCCCACTCAGCTCACTTCCTGATTCAGTGAAGTCAGCATCACGCCCCCGTAGGAGACTTGCGGCAGCTCTGAATGTATTGTCAATGAGGAAAATGAACGTGATCACAATTTATGGTCAATTCTTTCGCCCTATAGTCACCAAAGTGAATATTGGGTTCATTTTCCACAAGCCACACATCTTACCAACATTCTGACACCAAAGCTGCATTTTTCATCCGCACAGATCAAGAGAAAGTTAACTTTGTTTGAGCCCTGTCCGTCTCAGAAAACAAGTTATCGTGTGATCTCATGGTCTTGATAAACAGGCAGTAAAATCAGGCACAAAATCAAACAGTGATTTACCGCTAGTAATAAATAAAAAATGCCCAAGCTTTGTGCAGCAATAGGCTGCAATAATAGGAAGAATGTATTTTCATTCTACTTGCTTCTCGATCTGCATACACAGACATCCACAGATCCTCTGTTCAACATGGTGGTGGGGAGGGGCGGGGGTTGAGGGAGAACAGGCTCTGATTAGAGGGAGAGCTAACCACGCCCACTTAGGAGATGGGAAGAGTAACCGTTTTCTTAACATTGGATAAGCCTACGGTGGGGTATCTCCTTTATCCAATATCTCTGATTTTAATTTAAGGTGCTCACAGACTCCGGAAGGAATGTCCGCAGTCATTCGGGCTTCCATAGTCAAGCGTACTTCCGCGTTGTAGTTTCCTGTAAAAATGTCCTTGAAAACTACATTGCAATTCTTGCACGTTTCTGTCATGGTGATGTGAATAATACATGCCGAGCAGTCATTTGAGTGACACTGGTGCGCGGAGCGGAGTCCGCACGGTCGTAAAATCTGAGCTTTGTGCGCACAGGGCCTGCGGACATCCGCTTTTAGTCCGCGCTGACCTCCCAATTTTGTCATTGATGAGCTGTACTGACTAATGCCAGCTTTGGGTTTTTATATTAATAATTTACATCAATGTGACAAAGCACCTTGGTTTGTCAAGTATTTAATAACCTAATAACAGACATTACCATTCTATCCTTAAAGCCACACTTTGTGGAAATTTTAATTTTCTTTGTTTAGGTTAAAGTGCTATTAATAAGCTGATGGCACACTAAAATGTAAGTGAATTCCACCAGAAATAAAAACTATAATTATACCATTCTCATATGGTTCTAAGAAAACTCAGACCAATCATTGCATTCGGACTGAATGCAATGATTGGCTGAGCGTCCTGTCTGCCTTCCCCACATGGAGGCCTCCGACTGACGTAAGCACTCGCATAACATCCGACTGTGGAGATCCACTCACCAAGGAGTGAGGGACTGCTGCGTCCTTGTGTTCACTGAGACATGGATGAATTGTAACATATGAGACTCCGGTGTTGAGCTAACGGGGCTGACACTACATAGAGCAGACAGGGAGGCTACATCATCTGGTATCTGGCATCTCCGTGGTGTATACACAAACAATTCATGGTGCTGTGATGTGAAGAGGACCACCCAGTTCTGCTCTCAGGATGTGGAGTTTTTGACTGTGAAATGTCGACCCTTTTCATCTTACTATTGTGCTATATGTTGCACAAAATGTTTTAAATTTTTTGTTTCGTTTTTGCTTGGGGTATGTGAAATATCATTTTGTTTTTGTGTTGCGCATAACAGGGCTCCAGACTGCGCCTAATTGCCTTTTTTGGAGGCCGTGTGACATAGTTTATGGAGCACCAGTGTGACTTACAAATCCACCTCTCTCCCCCTTTTTCTTTCTTTTTTTTTTTTTTAATAATTGCATTTCATGGAGGAGCGGAAGCGAGTGTCTGTGTGTGTGTGTGTGTGTGTATGTATGTGTGTCTGGATGCGCACTGCGAGACGGGGGGCGAGAGGGCGCTAGTAACCATAGCAACGTGCAGCAGTTTTAGTACGTGTGCACGTGTGAGGGGTTAAGGCCCAAGCAGATGTCCGCAAGCCCTGTGCGTGCAAAGCTCAGATTTTACGAGTCACCAGTGACTGCTCGGCATGTATTTTTCACATTGCGGGGATTTTTCATGGACATTTTTACAGGAAACTACAACGCGGGAGTGTGCTCCTCTTATAGTACGCCCGAGTATGTTCGGGCCTTTACACAGAGATTTCACAGAGCCGGTGTCGAGTAGAAGGTGCTGTGTCGTAAGAAAAAATAATCCAGAAATTCCTGTTGGTCCTGTGCCAGTTTCCCAAACTTCCGACGTCGATAGTTCAAAGGACGAGTCAGCAGGTGATGTCGCAGCACCAAAAAAGCCAAAGCCCTATCATTTCAGACAAGAATGGCTCACTGAATTTACGTGGCTGAGATATTGTAAAGAAAAGAAAGTGATGTCCTGCATGTACTGCTCTCAGTGCGGTCTGAAATTTGCGGGGAAAACTAAATTCGCCGACTCCAGCACACATTTCAAACATGAAACGCTGGTTAAGCACAACAACAGCATCAGGCATAAATTATGCAGGGACAGATGCAATGATGGAGCAAAAGCGCCGCTGCACACATCATTTAAGAGGCAGGGTTGTCTGTGTTTATTGCTAAATTATCAGTAATTAGGGATGCACTGAAATGAAAATTTGGGGCCGAAGCCGAATAATATTAAACGCTTGGCCGAATACCTAGTACCGAATACCAAATATCGTTGTTTAGTTTTTCATTAGTTTTTGCAGATGAACCCCCTCCAGATTCGTGTTGTCATGGTACCAAAATTGGGACCCACTGTACGATACCAATAAAAATATCACGGTTCTGAGTAGTATCAGGATACCACAGCAAACATGAGGCAGATGTGCCTTTTGTCATTTATAAAAAGAGAAATCACTTTTCTATAATACATCAATGATATTTCAATGGAATAAATTACTTATTGACTTATTCATACTTCAAAAACTGTATCAATAAGTGATTAACATAGGGGGGATCAAAATAAAATAAATAAATAAATAAAATAAGAATCAACCAGCCACCCTCCTCCCCTGACAAATAAAGAACAGTCCCTAAAGTGCGGGGGAACTGCCCATTGGCCCGACAGCCCATTGTTACGACCATATTAAACCCATTGTTCCGAAGTCCGTTCAGAAATCATCATGATGCCCTGTGGTTAAGGTCTGGTTAGGTTTAGGCACAAAAACCACTTGGTTAGGGTCAGGAAAAGATCATGGTGTGGGTTAAAATGAAAAAGAAAGTGACAAACACATAAGCCGTGAGCCTGCTCCGCCTCAAGCCTTTCCCAGCTGACCCAGAGCCGGTCGCGGTGCACCATGCACCCGCCGCGAGCCGTTCAGCATCGCGGACAGTCGGACTAATGGGCTGTCGGACCAATGATATGGACCCAAGTGCGGTGAGGTTTGTGGGCCGTTACCTGCCACAAAGAGAGAAATGTGAACGGCTCGTTTCTCCTCTGACACACCACATACCTGTGTTCGGCTGGCTCAGCTGTTCAGGTACTACTGGGCAGTCATGACGCCAAGAAGAGGATATTATTGGAGCCGACTTCTTGTCGCCGGTAAGCCGATGGCCGCCGTATTTGACAGGAATACATTACTGTCTGTGTCTGTGACCCCGGTTCAACCCACAACCGGTGGGATTCACCTATCATTTCTGCTGGTGGTTGAAATCTGTACTCACACAGCGTGCTGAATGATTTAAGCCTATTTTGCTCGCTCAAAACTATTTTTAGTCGCAAATGTGAGTGCGGTGACGGACGGATCGCCACACTGCCGACATTTTACTCCGCCCGTCACGGCACGCTGTTTGATTGCGTTATCAAAACACGCCGCTATTATTCGGCCTTGCTTTTAACTTATTCCACCGAATAACGTTACCGAATGTGTGTTTTTTTTTTTTGCAATATTCGGCCGAATATATTCGGTGCATCCCTATCAGTAATGCAGTTAATATAGACAAAATTATGAATAACCTATGTTGTGTCATATAGATAGTGCTCCTAAATTTTGTGCTGGTGCTCCTAAAATTTTCAGTAAGGAGCACTGCTGCTCCTAGTAGAAAAACTTATTCTGGAGCCCTGCGTAAAAAAGACAAATGAAGTTCATTTCATAATGTTATATGACAACACAGCATCCAGTTGCAAATGGCTAACGTTAGTCTACTGTAGCGTAGCTTCTGAAACATTAACATTATCTTCCTTGTGTTTTTCCACTTACTAGTAACGTTAACGCTGCTATCAAACGTTAGCACTGTAACCTATTTCTAAAACTCATCAGTCATCACTGACTTTAGTTGAGTTTTAAAACTCCTGGTTTGCGTTTGACTGTCTTGTTTGTAACGTTACACTCGCTCTCCTCTTCCGTGTATTTAACGTTACCTTGCCAACGTCTACGTCTATCATAGACGTAATGAGGACGTAATGGAGGAGGGAGGAGTTGGCCTTGGGAAGCAATTATTACAAATCATGTAAAATAAGCATCCAAGAAACAGCCCAACAAGCACACAAACCGCAAGCTCTCTAAAACCAATAATAAATCTGAAATAATAATTATGCTTACACATCTAGATTGTAAAGTAATATAACATTTAGCATGAGACACAAAGTACAGCTGAGGCTGACGAGCATTACATTAATTTTGTAATAAACAGAGTATTGGACAAATTCCAGTTTAAACTTGATGATGCTAGAAATAAATGTCAGGTGATCAACAGAGTTATTATTTGTCCCACAGAAGTGTTTCCTAAAAAAGTGCCCCTACTAGTGCTATACCTAAACAGTGTTTGGCGGTAACGCGTTATTAGTAACACGCTACAATAACGCTGTTAGTTTTGGCAGTTAGTTGGCGTTAGTTTTTAAATCCAGTAACTCTGTTACGGTTACCCAACTGTGCGTTACTTCGTTGCTTTTGGCCAGGTTTTAAAACGGTGCGCAGCATGCAGTATTCCTTCACAAACTGAAGTTCCATTTCACTAAAACATTTTAGCCCTAAACAATAAAAGAAAGTCAAGTCAGATAGAGGTATATGAATAGTTCTTACCAGAGCATCTTAATGAAACACGTCTGTCACCATCTCTGGAGTCACTGATGACCTGCTGGCCTCACCACAGTGCTGTAATGTTATATTAAGCGGTAGCGCTTCTGTAAAAAGTTACTTTTCTCAGTAACGCATTACTGTTTGGTTTAAGTAACTGAGTTACTAACGGAGTTACTTTTTAATTAAGTAACTAGTAATGGTAACTAGTTACTATTTTTCAGTAACTAGCACAACACTGTACCTAATTGACATAGTAATTCTTTTGTGACTGTTAACGACTGTAGTTTTAAACTGGAACCCATGGACAGCAAATACAATACTATATTAATACTAATTAAAGGCAGTGATTGGCAGTCTGCTTAAAGTTGTGTAGCCGTACCTACCTACTGTAGGCTATTTAATTGAGTTTCCTTATAGCAAAATGCTTAGAGTGAACTTGAGATATAAGTCTAAGACTTAAATTGTAAAAGGTACTAACGGAAGGAGGGCAACTGGTATGCGCTGCCCTTGCCAAGTAATAAAATTTGCCATCTATGGCTTCTAGCCTTCATTGTCATGCACATTATGTTAGATGCCACTGATTGCACACTTTCATGAAATCTCTTTAAATTATGCGCACTGAATGGATCCCATTGTGTGTGCATGTGTTGTGTGGAGGGAGCAGTCAGGTGGGGAATGTAGAAGAAAGAGCCATTGTGTTAGTTTGCCTTTGACTGTTGGCCTGTAACATCTGGCTACCCACTTTTATGCATGTGTGCATGCTAAATCCCTTAAACACATTAATTAAGTACAAGAACTTTTGTACGCGCACACACACACACACACACACACACACACACACACACACACACACACACACACACACAAAGGGGGTATTCTCATCAATATTTTAGATAATATCAGCTCCTATGGCTCCTGCTCTATTATAGCTTAGTAAAGCTGCCACTACAAAACAGAGTATAAGCTAGTCATAACACCCAATGGTCCAAACCACAAACTAAAACACACTCTGCTGAAACAGACTGACTCACCTGGCTGTGTACATTTTAGTCATGAGAGTTGTCTTGTGCCCTGACACTTTAACAAGAGCCACTGCGACTGGACCCCTTTTATGCAGACTGTAGCGTAGGCTACACCATGGTTTTGCTCTCCAATTCAGTTTAGTCAGGCTTGGTGTTGTGAAACAGAGGTGCATGACCGTGCTTGAGCTTGTCTCAAACTCGTTGTACTTAGCAACAAAAAGGGTGTTGACCTACAGTTTAATGTTACTGCCTACAGGAACTCTTTTGTTCCATTTCACAGTCATTACTCTTCATAATAGCTTTGCTCAACATGGAGAACATAGTGTAGCTACTAGCTGACACACAACATGCTGATTTATTAGACACCACTAGCTAGAACTGGTGCTAAGGACAGGCTAAGAATATAATGTGTAACATCTTTCACTAAATGATGATTATTATTATGATGAAAAATTTAAGTTTAGTGTTCACAAGCTAGCTTAAACAGTAATGAGTTAAAGTTTACCTGTTGAAGTGTTAAAGTTCTCCAGGAAAGAGTTGCTGTGTTCAGGGATTAATGCTATTTACTTTTACTTTATTTTAAAGACTTAAGCAGGATTCAGTCATACTTGTGCCTCAAATCAATGCCATACCTATGATGTAGGCCCTGCGTCAACGCAGAACCTATGCCATAACCTACGCCGTAGCCTGACGTGCACCTCCTCAGAAATGTAATCACAGCGACATGTACTTGCATTTACATTTTATTTACTTTATTTCACAGATAAGAAAATTGTGAAGGCAATAAAGCCCCCAAATAGCATTTTAAGTCCTGTGTGTGATTTATCCTGGCTTCATATGAGTAGAAATCTCTGCTAGTCGCTAGGCATGGATTTGTTGTTGTAAGTGACTCCTTTTCTGAATGCAGGGAGGGATTCAGCTAAGCATTCAGTCTGTCCATTTAGCTTGGACATGTACGTGTGGTGACTTTTTCTGCACAAGTCACACTGTTTGTCCAGGTTTGTAAAGAGAGCATCCCACAATTCATCATTATTATCAACATTATAAACTTAGCAATTGATCAGTCAGGAAGTATTATCTATAATGTTGCTATTGTCATTTAGTGTCATCAGTACCTGTTTACAGTAGGCTATCTTTTAATGTTCTTTCAAGTATTCATATTCAGATACAGTTACAGTCATACAGCAAAGTAGGGATGCATGATTTTAATTTTACATGTACAAATTTGATGATTTTGGAACTAACTTGGACTTGGACTTTAACAGCAATGACTTGTAACCTTACTTGGATTTGAGTCCTTTGACTTAAAACTACTTGGTACCTTATACCAAGCCAGAGATGAGAAATATCTTCTTCTTTTTTTTTAAGATTATTTTTTGGGGCTTTTTTGCCTTTAATATAGAAGACAGTGTGAAATGGGGAGACAGAGAGAGTGGGGGGACAACATGCAGCAAAGGGTTGCAAGCCGGAGTCGAAGTCGCGACCGCTGCAGCGAGGCATCACCTCTATACATGGGGAGCCGGCACTAACCACTAAGCTACCAACGCCCCAGAAATATCTTATTTAAATGTGAACCACAAAGAATTTTAGTTGAAAAAACATTATCCCAAAGATAATTTTGTTGTGTATAGCAATATACTAACTAGGCTACTCGATGGTCAACAAAAAAACATTATATATACATTATAAAAATACAGTATTTAAAACACTGGGGTCAAAAACTGCAGACACAAACATAACAACGTCCAACAAATATTAAAATGCCATTACATTTGTTGAAGAGCGGCTCATGCCTTGTTTAGGACTCAAAACTCAAAGTTAGGACTTGGGACTTGGAACTTGTCTTGGGACTTTCCTGTGACTGAAAAGTATGATAATATCATGGTAGAAATAATGTAATAATATAGTAATATAATTAAATATAATTAATATAAAACAAGTAATATAAACAAATTTAAGGCATAACGTGTGAACTATATTGTTCAGTTATATTAAAAAAATTGCAAGAGTTAGTCCTCAGTATGATATTGATTCAGCTACAGGTTAAGTAAGTGGTTAAGGCAGTAAAAATGTGAGAGGCTTGCATGTCCTCTTAAAAATATGGGATGCCCCAAGCTAGCCAAGCTCTGTCTTGTTTGTAGTGTTTGTGTAATGTAGTTGTTTTCTCTATCTAACACAGTGTGTCTGTTAATGTGCCAGTCTGGTAGTGTTGCTTGTCTGTCTTTTCTGTCTTGTATACTGTCTCAACCACTCTAGTTTGACTATTTTCTTTGATTTGTGTCTAAAAAGTTACTTAGTACCCAATTTCATCAGTCAGGCAACATAGTTTATTACAGTGCAGCAGTTACCAATGATCAAAATACATAAAAGCCAGAATTGTTCTCTTATTTATTTAACAGACAACACAGATTATTCTAATGATATATTGACCACTGAACTGGAAATGTCCCTGGTTTTCATTCAGTAATCTGGTCACCTTGCATGGGTTAGTTTGCAGATGTTAACATTAGCGCCTTTTACACTGCCTGTTTAAAGGGGAGCTAATGTTTTTGTCAACCTGGGCCCTATTTTCTGATCTACTTTTTTCTAATTGAGTGATAGGATGTTCAATATTTGACACTTCTCCAGTACGAAGCTAGGGCTGACCTGCCTGCAGCCTGTGAGCACGCGCTATATTAAATAATAGGGCACTCAGACAGCGTCAAACACGTCAAAATCACCACTAAAAGTGCATTTATTTCACACAGATAGGCTTGGATTGTTAGTATAATTATCCGACAACATAATGGCAAGGAGAAATGAACGTCTGTGTTTACCTTTAGCTGGATTCAGACATGTTCTTCTGCCTGTTGCTGCTCCCTCTCTCTCCTCGTCCGCTCTTCAATTTCAATGAGCTCTGTGTCGGTGTGCGTCCGTGTACTCCATGTTCAAATAAATACGGGCAGTCATCAAATTCAAATGGCTCATCCAGATCCAGTTGGTAAAAATTCAGACATGTTTGTTGTGGCAAGTCAAAACACTCACTCAGAGAATAAAAGTCTGGCTCTG
Source organism: Epinephelus awoara (assembly GCA_035609425.1). Taxonomy (NCBI): domain Eukaryota; kingdom Metazoa; phylum Chordata; class Actinopteri; order Perciformes; family Serranidae; genus Epinephelus; species Epinephelus awoara. The sequence goes on along the minus strand of CM069301.1, from coordinate 38,709,187 downwards.
AAATCTCACGTCTCACAAGATTTGAGTTGTTGCAGGAAGTAACCGCTGGAGTGACCTTACAAACGCAAGGAGTTGCTCTGTTTGGAGTAGTTATGGCTGAATTTTTACCTGAAGGTAAACACAGATGTTTATTTCTCCTTTCCGTTATGTTGTTGGATAATTATACTAACATTGCGAGCCTATCTGTGTAAGAAAAATGCACTTTTAGTGGATGTATTTTGACGTTGTTTGATGCTGTGTGAGTGCAGAGGTAGTAACAGCGCCTAAACAATGTCTGTACAAATAGGACAGCCAGCAGATTTAAAATGTAGCTATTTACAGTTAGCAGCTAACTCAAAGAAGAAGCACAGCACCCAGAAATGTCTGCAAAGTGGGAAAATAAGGAAGCTCCTTACCCTCCAACAGAGGATGGGATCAGCCACCATATAACAGAGAGGATAAATGACTGTTACTGACTTGTTTTGTTTTTGTTTTTGTTTATAAAGTGCTGCCAACGTGTCATACTAGAGGCCAACGCTGTTGTGTTACATGCCTCAATTGATTCTGCAATGCCGGCATGCTATATAAAATCACACACTGGAGCAAGATGATGCTGCTGTTGTTTGGTTCTGTGTAAAAATGCAAAGGCTGCATAAAAAAGCGACTTCATAGCGGCCCTATAGCAAGATCTCTGTGTGACTATTATTTCACTTTAAACCTGTGTTAAGGCAGAACAATGGTGCAGTGGTTAGCATTGGTGCGTAACAGCAAGAGGGTTCCTGGTTTGAACCTGGGTGGGGGGTTCGAAACCCAGGGTGGGGGAGCCCTTCTGCGTATGCCTGTTCTCCCCGTGTCAACATGGGTTTTCTCTGAGTATCCTGGCGCAGCTTCCTCCCACAGTCCAAAGACATGAAGGTGACTCTTATATTGGCTGTAGGAGGGGTGTTGGTGGCTTAGTGGGTAGAGCACGCACCCCATGCACAAGGCTGTTGCCACAGCGGCCCGGGTTCAATTCCAGTCTTTGGCTCTTATTATTATATTATTACCTTAATATGTTGCTATGGCAAACCAGTGTCTATCTACATATACAGTAGGCAAAGAGCAGCATGCTCATTCATTTAGAGTCGTGATTGCATCCATAATGTTTCTCCTTTTAGCTATGCTTTTGTTCTCCACCAACTTCTGAGATAAATATCTGTCTCTTTAGGTGCTAAATGCTCCGCTGTGTTCACCAGCTAGTTTCTTATTATGTCTGTCTGCTGTTTTGCTGTTGAGCAGGTAGTGTACAGTGGATGATAAAAATCTTTCTCTGACAGTAGCTGCTGGAAACAACTGAACCAACACAGTAAAGCTGTAGGCAGTAAAACCAAAGTGATGAACAAATGAATGCTGATAGAAACTAAACTAAAATACACAGGGAGGGTTTTCATTCACAGTTTATTATGGACTCAACACGGTCTCTCTGCAACACACCACTATCCTCTCTTTCTCCTCTACAGGCTCTCCATGGCATCTGCCCCCTGTCAGGCTCATGAAATAACCTGTGACTATGATACCATTAATAATGTAACTAATATTGATTATAGCTTTAATATATTGCAGCACTGAGACAGTCAGGCAGCTTGTTAGTGCCACATAAAAGCAAAGATTCATTTCCAGGAGTAATTTTTATGATGGGCTTGTCACTGGGATAACGCCAAAGGTCTTTTCTTAAGCTGATCTTAATGAGTACTGAGCATAATTGCAATGTATGGCACTCTGTTCAAAGATATGAATGCTATAAACATAAAAGGTAATTTGTGAAAAGCTTAATGACTTTGTCTGTAGAGTCACATTTGGTGGAAAATAGCCATTACTATAGTGTTTGCAACAGATTTCCCATCAGCCACTTGTCAACAGTGGCACGAGGTTGCATAAAAGGGGAGTATTTTTTTCACATGGACCTTATTTTCCTATGTTTTTATGTCCAAATGACTCGTTAGAGCAATAATTTTATAAACTGGTCCAGTATAGGGAGAGTGCTGCAGCTGGCAGCAGTGAAACAGGCTACAATGTAACCACTCAGGGCAGGGGCGCCCCATCACTGTACATCCACAAAACGTGCTTGTTTTTGCCACTAACAGGCTCAGATTGTTATTATGGGTGCCTTACAACATTACGGAAAGGACCCTACAGAGAAATGAAATGTTTTTCCGTGCCTTTCACTTGTTTCTGTCTGTTTTGTGTCTGAGTCTTGCTAGCAGGAAGTCCCGTTCTGAAATTTGAAGAGGTGACTTGTTCCAGGACAAAAACAGAAATGCGTATAGTTCCAGAGAGGAATGCTGCTAAAAGCTTGTTGTGTTGGAGCACAGAGAGCATATCTTACTCTTATCTACAACATTTTTAACTCTTAGCTGAATTTGACAGCGTGATAAAATCTGTAAGATTTCTGAACAAGATTTATCCTTTTGCAAGACTTGGACACGAAACAAGGGACAATGGTACAGAAAAATGTTTAATTTCTCTGTTGGGTCCTTTCTGTCATGTTGTCAGACACCCATAATAACAGTCTGAGCCTGTCATTGGCAAAAACAAGCACTCTTAATGAGCGTACATTGACAGGGCGCACCTGCCCTGAATGGTTACACTGCACCCTGTTTCTCGCGCTCTCTCTCACAAAAATTGTTGTTCTCCACGAGTCACTTAGGGTGCTTCCACATCAGGGACCTGGGCCAGGATCCTCTTAACCCCAAAGTCCAGTTCATTTGTTGAGTGTGAACACCAGTGTATCCCCCAGTGTTGGGGGTAACGCGTTACAAAAGTAAAGCATTACAGTAATATATTGTGTTTTATCAATTACCAAGTAATATAACACGTTACTGATAGGATTTCAGGTAAATGTTATTACATTAACAATTCACGTAATGCATTACCACCAGGAATACACTGTCTATTGTTTTGGTTCTTTATTCGTGCTTTATTCATCCACTTGTGTGCCGACAAAAACAATATCCCCAAAAAGTTGTTGTGTCTTGTGATGTCATTATAGGCTACATTATAGAAGTGTGCCAGTGACCAGCACATCTGGGTGATGCTGCACTGTACAGTATTATGTTCAATGTGTTTCCATTGATATACCTGCAACATATACAGCGTTTCCCATTCTGCTTCCTAAGGCTGCTGAAAAGCAGCGGGGATAAGGAGCTGGCCTCCGGTCTGTTTTTCCTCGTACTAGTGAATGGCAAAACTGGGTGATGCCATTGGATGTGCGTTAGCATGTTGGATGTTTTTCCATTCACAGCCCTACAACTGTAGAGCAACGGCACACCCTCCATTTCTTATGCACAACCCTCTCTATGGTGTTGTTGTAGCTGACCGGCACACTGGGAACTGGCTGGTGGGTCTTCCAGCTCCAGTGAATTAATTTGCACTTACGAGAGTGACTGACTCGCAAGCCAATCCTCAATTTTTGTTGGTAACACTTTACTTGAAGATCTCTACATAAGGGTGACATGACAGTGTCATAACTATGTCATGAACTTGTCATAAACATTATGTACGTCATAAGTGTTTATGACTGCTGTCAGTAAGTGCCATTATAACAATAATAATCAATATGTCAACTTGTCATAAACACAAAAAAGGATGCATTTCTTGTTAATGTCAAGTTGCCATGACAATGACATCTTCTAGTAATGTCATCCTGGTTAATGTCAAGTTGTCATTATAAGGGCATCCCAAACAAATTTAATGTCAACTTGTTGTGACAAAGACAACTTCTGGTAATGTCACTTGGATTATTGTTAAGTTGTCATAATCAAGACAACCCAAACAATGTCAACTTGTTATTACAAAGACCGAATGACACTTAATGACAGCAGTCATATTGTACTAAGGCTTGGCACAAACCAATCGTACCTAATATAAAAACACACATAGACATAAAAGCATGAGAAAATAAGGTCCAGGCTGAAAAGTACAGCAGTTCCCCTTTGAGCTCTGAAATAGTACTGAACCATTCTTAAAGGAATCATGGGTAGACTGAACATCCTGTTAAATGAATACAGTTCCGTGTCATATTTGAGCCGCTAACACAACACTGAGTGCAAAAGATTTGTTAAATGTTTCATATTACATGTTCCCCTTCGTGGCCTATTGATGGTTGTTTGGAACATGGTAGTATTTTCTAAATGAATCCATACTTTTCCATTACTATTTTACTTTTTACCTCCTGCAAACATATTTAAAAAAACAGCTTCAGAATGTGGTGCATCGATAAAGTGAATTACAACATTCACCTGAATTTAATGTTATTTCAAAACTTCAAATCTTAACCCCAGCCGAAGTGTTTCTGACGGCATGTTGGCGTCACCACTTCAGCTTCCAGCTAAGTCACACACACCTTCTCCCGTGTCCAGGTGGAGTGTGTATTTGGGTTTGATGGTAACAGGAACAAGCCCAGACCTGCAGCTCAGCCATTCTGACCGCCAACCTTTCAAGAACAGTTCTCAACACGTCCTCCAACCGGCCCACTACATCTAACTAACCCTGACTCACTCCCCCTCTACACATTACACACACAACAGACACATTCTTCAGTCCTTAGCAGGGCGGCGGATAACATACACAAGATTAGAGCTTTAAACTTTGAATGCTGATTTAAAGGAGCCTTTCAAGCTGCAAGGTAAATGTTCTCCGGTTGATCCAATCTTTATTTGGGTGGGTTTCTGTGAGTGATGGCGGAAGGCGTCAAGGTAGGTAAACAAAGGAAGTTTAGATAGAAAAGGTGAAGTGAGTCTGAAGTGGATTGTAACATGCTGGCAGCTGTCATTCTACATTGTACTTAGACTGAACTTAAGTCTCAAACCAGAGCAAACAAACATCTGGAAACCTTTTAAAAGCTTTACATGAATTTTTCATAACATTTTAAATCCCTTAATTAGACAGTTGCATTTGTATTTGATGCTTCTCTCTACATTCTTCCTCCTCTTTCCCGACTACGACATTTTTTTCGTCAGTTCACTCCCGGTTTCTCTTTCTCACAGCTATCTGAATCATTTCATGTGTGACTTGTGCTGTGATCAAACATAGCAGCATTGCTAATGGAATCTGAGGTCAAGTCACCCTCAGTGGTCCCTGACAATCATATGTCTTAATGCACATTGAGAAGGACACAGCAAACTCTGTTATGTCTATTATTGACTTTGGTGGTTTGTCTAACTGTCATATGATGGTCATATGAGCTTTATTGATTATACAGTATACTATACAACTAATTGATACTGCATTGGCTGTCCATGGGTACCTTAAGGGGAACTGCACATATTTTCCACATTAGTGTGTGTTTCCAGGTGTTGGAGAGTACTACTCAGACTCGTGCCTATGACCGAATCACAGCCATGACAATATACAGTACAACATCATCACTCCCTCTCATGTGATATTGCTTAAGTAATGGTAGCTCCCAAAGCAACAAGCAATAGCTCTAATATTAGTTGAGTAAGCACAGCATTAAGTGAGGATATTTCAGAAAATAGAGTCAATAACGACAATCAAACAAGAACGAGAGTTTGCACTCCCAGAGCTTCTCGTAGGAAAAGACGTTTTCATGGTTCTTCTGACTGGATTTGGCAAAAAAATGATTTCTCAACTGGCTCTGTTGGTGATAAAGATGTTCTCCAGTGTTTTTTACACTGATTGTCTGATTGTTTGTTTGTCAAGGCGAGTACTCCCGCCTTGACAAACAAGAATGTTGAGCTCATGTCCTCAGGATGGTCTTATCAGTCTATGGGGTCGGAGATAGTCCACCTCTCTTAAGATTTTTGCTAATTTTAATATTAATCACAATGTTTTCTGTATCACAAATGTAAAGAATATAAAATTAGTGAGTTCTAACACAAGTAATTAATACAAAAACTGAAATGGGTTGATTTCACCTAAGGCTACTGTATGCAATACATTAAAGGATTAAACTAAAGGGATCAAGTTTGATAGATTTCTCTGCTCTGACCAGATACTGCACGTGTAGTGTTTATTTTCAAGTTTTTGTCCTCATAAACCCTGTCAAGTGTTTCCTTCATGTGTCTCATGTATTTTTCCTGTCCCTCTGTCCATAGATCTGTCCGTCTCCTCTGCTGTAGGTGACAGTGGGTAACCCTGGTTTTGACCAGGAGGACCGGAGGTTTTTCTGAGTGATGCCATCTATCATAATCTGTTCTCGACAGAGGAAAGACTAGAAATCTCTTCAGCCCCTGCAGCTTCTCAACAATAATAAAACGTGTTATTTGAGGATCTTGTCAAGCATCTTCTCAGGAATGTGTCTGGGAATTTTCATCAAAGACCTTCTTTTGTGACTTCAATCACTTTTGAATATCGGATCGGATTGCAGTTTTTAAATCTGTTGCTTGGGGAATGTTTGACTCAGGATTGGTCTGACAGCTTGACAGCTTTAGAAAGCAGTCAGTCATTGCACTCTAGACAACCTAAGTCCCTTTTCACTGCTGCTGAACTTCAATTTTAGGAAGCTCTCAGGCTCCTATACCAGGATTACTCCTTCCTGTGATTTATTGAATATTTTTGGAGCTGGAATTTCTTGAGCTCAATTTTTGGATTTTAAGGCACTGACAGACGGAATCTTTATGGTGTGAGGTCAGTAACTGATCCTTGAAGTTCTGTCAACTCTGTGGCACCCGGAGTTATCCATTATTCTTCAGCAGTCATGGAGTCTGTGGCAGCAAGAATGGCCATGGTGACTGACTCCCCCAACCTGTCGCTGAGGTCGAGGACTACCGTGACAACTGATGGCGACTCTTTTGTGAGCACTGCCAGCCTTCCCTGCAGCCACTTCCTGTCTGCCAATGTCATCAATGTTGGTAAGTGTTTGCTTCTGTGACCTGTGAGAAGCCTGTGTATGGTGATGAGTGACAGTGTGTCGGGAATCGAATGTGTGAGGTATCCTGTTGTGGTGAGTTGTCTCTGGTCTCTGTTGTCTGCATGTTGTTGGTTTGCTGAAAACAATATTCAGTTTTACCTGCCTTCAGTTCAGTGAATTAAGAATGGTTGAAAACCTGATTATCCGACTGATAAACATCAAACGGACTTTAACGAAGACTTAAAATTAGACATCAGTGTCTGTAGTTTGATGCAGAGGTTACAGAGGGATGAGCTAGAGACCCACTTTACCTATAGAGGGTAAGGCTGATTGTGGTTCAGAAAGGTGTAGTGGTAAGTGATTGGATCACAGCCACTTGATGCATCTTGGGTTGACTGGATTTCCAGAAAAAGTCATGAAATTTTGTTCTATGTAATGAAATTGTTACAGCAGTCCTCTGTGGAAAATCATCCACGTAATGTAACTTAACGGCTAATTTATCTTCTGAAGCTGTTGACATAAAGTAATATGCATCGATGTGTGACATTTATTTACCATCACATACATTAAATTGTGGGGACCCTGCATGATTTTAAGGGTACTGATATTGTAATTTTCTTAAATGATACTCAGTCCTAATATTTGATCAGCACTGCCTGGTTTGATTGTCGTTAATGAGCAGTGATTGACATGATTGTCAGCTGCGTCAGAGACTCAGCTGTGATTGGTTGTTTGTCTTCAGCTGGGGTGGATTCTAGCAAATTCCATTAAATGTACTACGAGAGGGAGGGGAACAGATTATCAGCCTCATGTACCACTGTGTGGATGTTGAGACAGTTTCAGCAAATATAACAAAAGGATATTTTTATAAAAATGACCAACCTCAGCTTTAAAGCATGATACTGTAGTGCTGATAGTGCTATTCTTCAGAGCAGCTTTCACCATGTAGGCTGTGGATGGACTGTGGGGGTGGAGTACATGCTTTGTAAAGTGACCAACTACAGAATCACCAACCTGCAACTATGGGCACTATGTTTTCAAGCTCCCACCACCCCCTTACCCTGACCCATACATTGTAAAGATGTGTAGATGGACTTCACTGCACCTCTTTCTGGTGTGACCAGGCTAATTATCATCACCTATTAAAGAGGTGTAACATGTGGTTACACATGTGATTCACTGGTATTTTTGTTTTGACACTTGACATTTACCAAATAAATGGTGAAACATGTCTGTATTTTCAGTTATAATGGCTAGGAAACATTCATTTGTCATAGCAAAATTATGCAATGGAGCTTAATCAAGCACAAGTAGATTTCCATGCGGCAGAATTGAATACAGCATAAATAATGAAATAATTGCAAAGGTCAAGTAGCAACATCTCTGTTTCTGAACAGGCTGATTTCCTTGCTCTGCAGACCTGCTGGAGTAGCTCGGCTCTATTTGTCTGCATGGCTGAAAAGAACACAAATGTCATTCATCAGCAGAGAGTTTGGTGCAAAGCTCTGCTGCATGAACACAGCACCTTGTAAATTACATATCTACTTGTATTTTTGGGATGAAGACACACAGGATGATAGTAGAAGTAACATTTGACACACATATAACTTCCAGCTACAAAAATGCATCATCATCAGTGTGTCTCTGGCAGGGTTTGTATGGTCTGTAACTGAGAAGAACCGTAAATACAAATTGGGCTGCAACTTTCTGAAATTCATCCTCTGAATTTGAACAACTGCTGGGCTTGAGTCTGTATAGTCACCGATAACAATCCAGTCAACAAAGATATATGTAACTTGTGCCGAGGCTGGGGGCATCATGGGTTTGGGTTGTCTGTCCATACGTCCATTTGTGACATCCCATTCTCGTGAACGAGATATCTGTACAAACCCTTGACATAGCATTTTGAACAGTCTAATGGTATAACATTTATTCTTATTATAAAGATAAGGAAATACACTACAATAAATAAAAAACTACATAGGAATTAATTAATACAGACACAGACATAAATACAGGTATTATTAATTAATTTCCTATTTATTCATAATCATGTTGAAATGTGTTTATTTATTTCTCATATCACCTTTGGGCCCCTATATCCAATACTTTGATGTTGCAGGGTGTAATGAGGCTATGGGTCATTAGCAGGGCTGGAGATTTCACTTTCAGTCTTATTTCTTTGGCTCATCTAACTAATGATTCATCAGTAGCCGGGCTAAATAGATAAGGATAATATAAAAATGTATCTATCTCAAGGGAAATGGCTGTGCAACAGTGCAATCGGGAAGAATGCAAATACAAAGAATAAAAATAAGGTGCAAATACACACACAGATATATATATATATATATATATATATATATATACATATATATATATATGTATGTATATGTGGGTGTAACAAAGTTGTTTAGATGACAATGTTCTATAGATAATTTTATATGAAAATCTCTTCATAATTTGAGTGTGGCTACTGTACTCTGTCATGTGCTCTGCTACAACCTGTATTTATTCCTCTGGGTATGTGCTTCTCTGATGCGTAGGGTGGAGGGATTTGGTAATTACGCCTAATGCTGGGTGCAACTGAGGGCCTTGCTGCAGGGAGAGCTTTGATTGTCTGAATGCTTAAAGCACATGCTGTGTAGAGGTATGCAGTAGCTGTCAGCAGTAGGGTTCTGACAGGGCAGATGTGTTTTTTTTGCTTTAAGTGTTGCCAGAGATGGATAAGAGAGCACTGGCTGATGGCTGGTCAGTGACAGGTTATTTGTTTTCATGTGGTGTTAAACACAGTTAGCTTAAATAGGTATTGATGGGGACCAATGCACACCAGTAAAGCTCAGACTGATGGAATCCAGAGGTCTGGAGTTGTATGCTGGGCAGCATACTCTCCCATTGGCAGTGTTTGGAAGGTTACATTTAAAATGCATTCCACCACAGATTACTGAATACATGCCCTAAAATGTAATTTGTGACACATTCCAGTAGATTACTCAAACTAAGTAACAGATTCTAAATACTTTGAATTGTTTTGAGGATACTCGAAAATCTTCTTGCTGAGCTCATCTGTATGGGTCTTATATTTCCATGCCAAAACCACACAACAATCAGTACGTTAACATGACATTAGTGAAAATCAATTCATTGTGTTAGTCCAACTAAAACCAGACTTTAAAAATAAATATAAACATGTAAACATCCAAATGAAATCATACTCAATTGAATTTCTCGAAGTCGGACTAACACACCCAGATAATGTGATTGGGAGTCAAATTACTCCTGCATGTAGTGTATTAGTGTTGCACGGTATACCGGTACTAAAACAGTACCGCGGTACTAGAGTATTCCAAACAGTACTATACTGCATTTGGAAAATACCGGTACTTTGAAATTGATTCAATTCATTAATTTAGTTAATTTATTTTACTCATTTATGCACACAAACGCCTTTCTTGTTCCTATTACCGAAACTACCGAAAAGTATCGAAATTCATATTGGTATGGGTACCGAAACAAAGATTTTGGTATCATGACAACACTATAGTGTATACAGTCAATCAGACCCAAACTGGCCTAGGTGTTCTGCGCATGCTCCACAGATTCCGATGCAGGCTTTGACCTGGAAGTCAAAGAGCATTAAATGTATAATAGAAGAAGCTGGTAACAACATGGTGAAATCTACATCAAGAGCAGTGCATTTTTGGACAATGAGGAGACAAAGTTCATGCCATGTCAACTGAAAGTGTTAAATATTTAACAGTATGCATGAAGTGGACGGAGCTGTTAAGTTGTATCTTGGTCCATCGTGTTACCAGTTTGCCGCTAGCTAACCGTAGCTTGCTTGGTTGTTTGGTCTGTGACATAATAGTTGAAAGATCCAGTGCTAACAAGCTGAAAGGGGGCATATCACCATCTATTGTAGAGGAGTGGAACATATTACTTTGGCGTCTAACAATAACTGACATAAGGGTCATGTGTTTGTACGCCGGAGCAGGACAATCAGACGTACATGTTGCACAGAAAGATGAAGTTTCTCCTCCTCTTTCTCACCTCCCAGCTGATCCTCCTTTTGGTCAAGAACAGAGCTGGTAACTCTCACACATTGACCATGAGACTCTCACTACGGTGGCCAAGAGAGGTCACAACACACGCAAACCCCACAACACCTGCGACTCACACAACACACTCGCATTAATAAAACAACCCCAAATTCAGAAATCACATTACTCGATTTCATAACACATATGCTGCAAATCCTCACAACACAAGCAAATAAGAAAATGCTGCAAATGCTCACAACACAAGCAAATAAGAAAACGCTGCAAATGCTCACAACACAGGCAAGAAGCTGAACGCTTTATGAACAAATATGTGGTGGCGGGAACAGAGGACGCTGACAGTGTAGGGACAGAAGACACAGATCATGTACTCAGCTGTGGGTATTTTGTGTAGAATTCAAAGTTTGCAAAGGTTCATTTTTCAATTAGTATGAAGCTGAACTGGAAAACAAAGTCAGTTTCTCTCTCACAGGAATAGATAACTGTGTATTTTTTTGGATGGTACAAACAGCCACATAACATTGTCAGTGCAGCTTTCAGCCCTCCAGTAGCTACAATACTTTGTGCAACAGACTTCCATAGAAGTCCCAAAGCAGAAACAATCTGCACAGTAACATGTAGCAACCAACAAGCACTACCAGGCAGATGGAGGAAATGCTTGACTCTGTGTGTGTGTGTGTGTGTGTGTGTGTGTGTGTGTGTGTGTGTGTGTGTGTGTGAGTGAGTGAGTGAGTGAGAGAGAGAGAATAAATGTGTTAAAGACGATGGAGGGGAGGCTGCAGGTGTTTGAAGTTGGCTGGAAAAGAGTTACAGTATTTACCTAAAGCCCAAACCCTCCAATTAAGTCTCAGCTGTAGACTGATGCTGCCTTCAGAAGCAATTAGGAACCATCTGTTAAGTCCCCCTGTGGATGGAGGGCTGTCAATCAAAGTGCTCTGTGTTTGTGTGTGTGTGTGTGTGTGTGTGTGTGTGTGTGTGTGTGTGTGTGTGTGTTTGTACTGGTAGTTAAAGCATATTGCAGTCAGTAAATATGAGCAATTATGATACTGATGATGCTGTAAATTGATTGTGTAAATTAAATGGAGGCAACTTAAACGTTTCTAACCAATTATATGGCAAATATAATGCTAGACTACGTGTATGAAGAAATAAGTCCTTCAAATTTAACATGAGGTAGCAATGAGAATCATTTCTTTAGCATTTGCCACAGTTATTTCTCCCTTGATAAGAGCTTAAGGCAAATGTCTGGTTAAAGGGATTTAAACAGACAGCCAACAAGCATGTGTGTTCTGCACGTGTGTGAGAGGACATATACCAGCAGACAGTGCTAGTCTGTAGTTGTCATTCCAAAAGGGAAAGCAGAAAACTGTCTTGACACTAGTTAGCCAATTAACATATTAACAGCACAAACTAATGTTGAAAGAACAAAGCATTTACCATGTAGCAATGAAAAATAACACAAACCATCACTTCATTTTTGTGGGAAAACATACAACAGTTTATGAGAACAGCCTGTGATGAAACACACTGATGAAAGTTTAAGTATGTATAGCTTTGACACTGAAATGAAGTGCAGCATGGATCCAGCTTTGACTCATGGTTCAGCTTTAACTCAGTTTAGTATGACAGTCTCTTTAATCTTTCCTGTATTACTGAAACAAAAGTAATGTATTGATTTTCTGATGTTAGTGGAACCACTATGAAAAATTCACTCTCAGCTGACATCTAATGATTTTTTTGCCAAGCAACAACATGATCTCCACATTGCCTACATACTGAAATCCACCACAGAGCTGGACAACTCTAATATCTGTGATTTACTTTGGGTTCATATAGGCAGGGGTGCAGCTGAGGATAAATCCATCTCAACAGTTTTCCCCACATTGCGACAGAGTTTTCCACTGTAGTTATATTAAATCAATCTTTGGTACAGGAATTCATGGTATAAGGCTTATTGCAGTATTTATCAGACTAATGCAGATATGCAAACACAGTGTTTAAACAGGGTTCTTATGGCTGTCTTATAAACTGGAGCTGGAGAAAACATCATGTCTTTATAATCACATTACTAGATGTAGAGCATGGAGCTTCAAAATGAGGGCTTTAGCTGCACAGTTGTGTGTTTTTATGTTTGTTGCACTTCTAATTAACATAGTAAACAAGATTTAATCATGAGGAGGTGGAATTCTTGATTATGCCCTGCATGTTCTACTTTCTGTCAGTTATTTTGACCGAAAAAGATTTTGTGGCCAAATAAATGATATAAGATACTTCTGAATGTGTCTGCTAACAAGTATAGTGTATGTAGGTACAGCCTGATATATATTCCTGCTCTGTGCCACTGGTGTGTTAAAAACTATTAAAGACACATCAGTGAGCCACACTGGGTGACATGTTCCGTCTTTATTACCATGCGCGCGCGCACGCACACACACACACACACACACACACACACACACACACACACACACACACACACACACACACACACAAGCACACACACACACACACAGTTACTGTATACCTGCCAGAGAACCAAATGTGGATCCGTTCCTCACAAACGTGCTACTTCCTCTTATATCCTCTTATATGAGTTATTCTTCACCCACAAAATGATCATTTGTGTATCAACTCATGTTATGTTGAAGTTCTGATAACGAGGTAACATTAAAGCTATATCAACATATGGCAATTAGGGGTGAAAATCACTAGTTTCATTACGATATGATGTAATATCGATGCTTTGGACAACAATATGATATTTGCCGATATCAAAGTCTGCCACGATACGATTTTGATTCGATGCCATTCAGGGGTCTGATCATTAAATCGAAATATTGATCCGGATCGATAAGCCGCTGCACCCCTAATAGCAGTATAATCCAATTCACATAATCAAGTTGTATGCTCAGTATTTCCTAAGCACATGCGTTTTCACTCTAACATCACCAAACACATATGAGTAATGCACCTGGGCAAACGGGTGTGTTTGAACTTGTTCATTCCACTGAGCAGAGTTCAAACGCACGCGCTTGCCCAGGCATGCTACTTGTCCGTGCGTGAGACTGTGTAACACATTCTCACCTATGTCTTTGGATTTTCATGTCAACATATGATGTGCGTGTCAATCTATTCTTTTTACATGCATTGTGTCTTTTTGAAAAAAACCCCCAAAACTTTCACTTTCACAGGAAAGATACAGTTTCTGGTAGATACACACAGTGTTTTTCAAAATAAACGTATAATGTCGGTAAAACACCTCATGTTTCTGTTTATTTCCTTGTGCGACCAAAGCACGTGGTTAGCTTAGACAAAAACAGAATGGTTTGGCTCAAAATTCACACAGGACTCAAACTGCAGGCTCCTGAGTGAAAGTCTGGATTTTTTTCTGGATCCTCATCAAAGTAGTGGTATTTGACAAATTCAGAATGAAAATGGGCTGTACTGTGTGTGCAGAGCTGTGCAGGATACAGAATGGCCAATAAACTTAAAAATTAAAAAAAAATATGTAGTTGATTTTGATACAATCATCACCATCACGTATTGCAGTGCCTCCACAACAATTAACAACACTTACAAACAACATGTGTTATTAATGGCTTGTATGCCCTGGGTTTTCAGTCTCAGGCAACAAAAAGGTAGTCCTATCATCTTGGTGAAGATTGCTGGTGCCATATGCAACCTGGAGACACTACTCAGGACTTACAAACTTACTTTCCATCCACATATTTTTATGGTTAAATCTATATGGTCATACACCATTCATATTCTCCTAGAAAGTTACTAGAATTGAATACAATCAAAGATAAGGCAGTATGAAGCACAACACACTTTGTAGTAAAGATGGAAATACAATACATTATCTATCATAGTGTCAGGTCTGTGGTTTGTTCACATAGTATTTCTCTATGCAAACCTGGACAGGGGCTATGTGTCTGTGTCACTGAATAACATCCAGAGAGCTGAGGTCACAAATGATTCATGTGTAGGAAAATCTGAGATGTGATTAATGCACAGATGCTGTGCCCAAACAAGAGAGTAAGCCCTGGTGTACTGTGAAGCTCTTCCTCTGAGAAAATACAGATTATTATAGTACTGCAGTGTTTTCATAAACAGACCATATTTGATGTTATCTGTATTCCACATTTTGAAATTTTGAATATTGCCCCACTTATTTAAGCTGAATTGAACTTACAATGTGGGGATATTATTTTCATTAAGATTCAGCTAAAGCATTTTACACAGTCGGTTTTTGAACAGTATGTTCTGTTGTTTCCTTCCACTCTGCAGTACACACAGCCAGAGGGGGGCAGTGCAGCTCCCTCCTTTTTTTTATCCAGTTGCTCAGCCAGACGCTGATATTTATTTGAAACCACTCAACATGATTTCTGCAAAAGCCAGACAGAGCCTTAATTAAGTCATTGTCTTGACATCAGACACTTCGTAATGGAAAGCTGATTTCTTGAGGGAGGCCTTCCATTCATCTCTGTGTTTACTCTGTTGAATCTAAGTAAAGAGGTCCAGGGTTAATGAGCCTATTTCCTCACTGCTTGACCTGAGCTATGAGGGGCAGAGGGTCTCTGGAAACCATTCCACATCCAGTAATGGTTGGTTTGGTGACACTGGAATATGGAATTATATTAAAATGTTCATCTTGATTGATAAAGATGGAAAGACAGGGGACAGTGTTTTAGTAAACACCAGGGTTTTTTCTTCACAAAGTTTACATATCTTGTTTTTTTTCACCAGGCGATTTAATGGTGTATGAAAAATAATTTGGTGAACTTGAAACTAAATAACCTGCAGGTGATTACATTTGTCTTTCTATATTTGATAGTCTTGTGTTAGAGTGCTGACCTGTCCAGGGTGAACACAACCTCTTACCCAGTGAGTACTGGGATAGAGGCTCCAGCCTCCTGTGACCCTCCACATGATTTGTGGTTTAGAGCAGCACTTGCCAAGTCAAGAGTCCTGGGATAAACCTCAGGGGTCACAAGATGATGAAAGAGAGAAGGCAAGAAATGTGTCTTTATTTTGTCCAGCTTCTTTTGTATGTATTAGCTAATTATTATCCAGTGAATTGTTTATCTAGAAATACTTTTAATTAATTACAGTTTATGGCCATTGTAAAAGCTGGACATAGAAGTGAACATATAGCGTTGTTGTTGCATGGCTTTTTAAAAATCATTTTTATGACGTGAGTATACTTTTTTCTTATCTATTTCAAACCTGCCACGCAACAAAACAAATCCCACAACTCTGACTGTTCACACAGGAGCACACAGTGCATTGTTGATTTGGAAGGTCTTGAAGCCATCACAACTTATATTGATTCAATCATTTTCTGTCACTGCCTATCCTGTTAGGGGTCTGGAGCCTATGACCTTGGGCGAGAGGACAGGATGCCAGACTATCACAGGGCTGACACATGGAGACAGACAACCATTCACGCTCGCATTTACACCTATGGCCAATTTAGAGTCACCAATTAACCTGCATGTCTTTCGTCTGTGGAAGGAAGCCCGAGAACCCAGAGAAAACCCATGCTGACACATGCAAATTCCGCACAGAACGGCTCCCCCACCCCAGGGTTCAAACCAGAAACCCTCTGACTGTCAGGCGACAATGTTAACCACTGCACCATCATGCCTCCATTCTGAATTACAGTTACCTATTAAACTTCTCTCTGTGAAAAGATATTTACCTTGAATTTGCCTGGCTGAAAGTAGGCAAAGTTATAGTACCAACTAGGCAAACCAGGTAAATGCATTCAAGACATAAGTTGATTTACCTTTTAAGTTTATTTACTTTATTAATCCCCCTGAGGGGAAATTCAATGTTTTCACTCTTGCTTGTCAATTACACACAGGTCTAAAAGACACACATGCACAGACAGGACCTATACATGTACAAAGTGGAGAGATGTCAGAGTGAGGGGGCTGCCCCTTGGTCAGGCGCCCCGAGCAGTTGGGGGGTTTGGTGCCTTGCTCAAGGGCACCTTGGCAGTGCCCAGGAGGTGAACTGGCACTTCTCCAGCCACCAGTCCATGCTGCATATATTTGGTCCGAACAGGGACTCGAACAGGCGACCCTCCGGTTCTCAACCCAAGTCCCTATGGACTGAGCTACTGCCGCCCCATTTACTTGGGACATATTCCAAGTAAATGGAAGGAATGAGGGATTGATGGGGGCACAGCGGCTCATTTTTTTTTGCCATGGGTTTATCTGGTCATGCCAGTAGACACTGCTTTATTTTAAAGGCTAACTGGCAAAAAATGTTGGGAAGCACTGGGTTGAAGAATAGATTGGATAAAATTAATACTGAACACAATCAATATGAATGCTGAATATGCACCCTATATTAAAGGGAGACTGTAGTCAGCTCACATGGCTACATGAAAATATTCCCTTGTGTATTCCCTATTCCCTCGTATGTGTGTGCATGGACATGCACTTAAATACACCCCGACCCCCAAAGGATGGCTCGCCTTACATTGCCTCTCATTATCTCTCCAAAGCAATTAGCACCAATAGCACTTCTGGCTTGCTCGTTGCCATTTACCAACTGCCACACACTAGGCTACTGAATTATATAACACACTGTAATGGCAAAATATCCTTATGTGCATAATATGGAACGGGTGGTGGTGAGGTGTGAGCAGATAGTGAGGCGATAGGGAAAGATAATGAAGATGATATCATGCAGTATTAAAAAGAATGTAGAATGAGACAAAGGGTGATGGTGATCTAACCTACATGCACCATCAAAGGCTCCAGGGAATTTCTACCAGGGGAGCATGTTACTGTGTTTGTGAATTATGCATACATGTGTGAGTTAAATGCTGGAATGTGTAGAGCAGGAATTGCATGGGTTTAAGTGGGATTAAAGCAAAAGCTTTATTACAGTTAAAGGGGAACTTGACCGATTCTATACATGAAGATCAATGCACTCATCCTAAGCAGCTCTGTCTAATCTAACAAAATGGAAAAGCTGTGTTAAGATTGCACATATTACACACTTCCCTTACAAGTCGGCTTCAGATCTGCGCATGATGAAAGTGTACCTTCAGATTTGTCGAAAATCACTGCTGTTTTCACCAGACCAGCAGAGGAGAATGAGAAATGTTTGTTGCAGTTGTCAAGTGCTGAGGTTTGGCTGGGGAATATGGCCTATAAATCATATCACAATATTTTTAGGCTACATCGCAATACACAATATATATCTCAATATTTTGAAATCTCCTCTAAAATAGTGTAGAATACTGAAATATTAAACTAGTCAACAAACTACTGATACAAAAAGTTAAAGTATTGATATACTTATTTTGAAACACCCGCCTCATTTCTTGCTGGAAGTGACGATGTTTTTGCTGTGAACTTGAAGTTTCTGGACAACAGTTGTTGTTAACACTTAGCGGACACTTAAACTGTTACAGTGGCACTGTTAAATGCTAGAATTTATTAACTGTGAGCTGTAAACAAACTAACAGCTTTTAAGGTTGTATATCATTACATTTTGCAAGTCACACTGGTGCTCCATGGTGACAAAATGAGACTAAATGGTCGCTGAAGATATGAGGACACACGTCTCACTTTCTCACAATACCATTAAACTTGTTAAAAGTGAAACTTTAACCATGCCACCTTAAAACATAAGGATTTGATCCCTGCAAGCAGGAAACAAACTACCATCTCTCCAGTTCATATATTAATAACATTGGAGGGTTGCACTGGTGCTTAGAGGTTGCAAAATGTGACAGAATAAGTGATATGGAGCCCTGCAGATACATAGGCACATGCCACACCTGCTCGCACTATTGCCCCGGGAGACTGCTGCTGCTGCCTCCAAACCTCACAGCTGGTTTCATTACCACCCTATAGACCTTCCTTCTTACTCTTGCTGGTACCCTGCCATTGCATATCACTCTTTTCTCTCTTCTCCATCCACTCAAACCTGCCTGCACTCTTTTCTTCACCTCTCTTCTGCTCTCCCAGTTACTTTAATCAGTAGGCCCCAAGTATTTAGATTCACCCACCTTTACCACCTTTACTCCTTGCATCCTCACCATTCTGCTGTGCTCCCTGTCATTCCCTCCCTTACATGAATTCTGCTTCCCTCCCTTACATGAATTCTGCTTCCCTCCCTTACATGAATTCTGCTTTGCTTCCATCCAATGCATACCTCCTCTCTAGGCTTTCCTCAACATGCCCGTTATTCTCATTACAAATCACAAGGTCATCCACGAACATCATAGTCCATGGAGACTCCTGCATGATCTCGCCTGTCATCCTGTCAATCATGACTGCACATAAGAAGGGGCTCAGAGCTGACCCTTGATGTAATCCCAACTCCATCTTGAACCCATCTGTCACAACTACTGCGCACCTCACCATTGTCACGCTACCCTTATACATATCTTACACCATTCTTACATACTTCTCTGCTATACCTGACTTTGTCATACAAAACAACATTTACCCTCTTGGCACCCTGTCACATGCTTTCTCCACAAGGTTAAAATTGCAACTCCCTCTGACCTGGATATTTCTCAATCAAAAATCTCAAAGCAAACATCACATCTGTAGAGCTCTTTCCTGGCATGAAACCATACTGCTGAGTGCTAATCATCACTTCTACTGTTACCCTCACTTCCACTAGTCCTTCCCATAACGTCATGCTGTTGCTGACAACTTTATACCTCTGTAATTAGTACTGTTCTACACATCATCCTTGTTCTTGAAAGTCAGTGCCAGTATGCTTCTTCTCCTCTCTTCAGGCATCCTCTAACTTTGCAAGATTGTGTTGAACAATCTAGTTAAAAACTCCACTGTCATCTCTACCAAATATTGCCATGCCTCCACAGATATGTCATGTGGACCCACCACCCTTTCACTCTTCATCCTCCTCATAGCTGCCCTCATTTCATCCTCCAACCTCTCTTTCTTCTCTCCTCCTTACACTTTCTCAACACACTCTCCTCACTTGTCAGCACATTTCTGTCTCAGTCCTTGATCACCTTAACCTGCTGCTCATTCCTCCCAGCTCAGCCCCTCTGTCAACCTATCAGTACAAGTCATTTTCTCTTTCCTTAGTGTCCAACCAAGGAGCATTTAATTGCAGCAGTTTTTCAACCACACTCATGCCATAGAACCACAGCAAAACACACCTCAAAGATCTTCAGATGGGTTTAAACATCTGAACTGTGTCTACACCACCAGAACTGATTTTCTCTCAAAATAAGTTTTCCTGAAAGGAGCAGCACCTTAACACTGGCCCAGGTAACAAACAGTGCTATATAGCAACATTCTCTGAACATTCTCAAATATTACTGAAACACACATGAAAATGAGCTATATCGCTTATGGAAACGGACGGCAGTCTGTCGGAAGACTCCACTTGCCGATGCCGGTGTGTATTTCCAAAGCGCTGTCAATCACAAAGGGATTCAGCCTTTTAGACAATTCCTCCAATCATCATGCACACACCGAACATTCTCTCCCACCTACCACTCCA
This sequence comes from Epinephelus awoara, assembly GCA_035609425.1. Taxonomy (NCBI): domain Eukaryota; kingdom Metazoa; phylum Chordata; class Actinopteri; order Perciformes; family Serranidae; genus Epinephelus; species Epinephelus awoara. The sequence continues at coordinate 38,688,787 of CM069301.1, read as the reverse complement.
TTAGGTTCCTGGGAAGCTGAGCCTCCTTGGAAGTGATGATTTTGTTGCATTTATCCAATGACCATCTCGTTTTGCTGCATGAAAAAAACCTGCTCAGCGCTGTCTCACAGGAATGCTTGGAGGCTCCGCGTCCACTATGGTGACACGAGAATGTATGACAGGGAGGTTGCGTTTTAAAAGCTGGTGATAAACAGCTGACGTTTGAACATCATAGTCATGATGTAAAACGCATCCTAGTGCACGTTTAATGCAGTGTAAATTCTTGTTCTTATCCTCCCTGAACTCCACATGGTAATCTTCCTTCTTTAACTTCCACTATTTGATCTTTGGCTCTGCCTTCACTTTTTTCCTTTTCTTCATCTCCAAGGTCATCCTACAGATCACCATCCAATGCCCAATGCTGTTTCAGGTTTCACTTCTTTAATAAAGGCCAATTTATAGTTTCTGCCTCAGGGTGTCCACCCATGCCCAAGGGGGTCTGCATGGATCCCTATGTGGATGTCCACATGCAGCCAGTTTTTTTCTGGCCACGCAGACTGTATACATAGCAAGTGCACTGATTGCGCATCCTCCAGTCTCTTGTCCCAGACTCCATTCCAGTCTAAAACACTGCAGTCAAGCCAGCTTCAGCCGCCTCTCCACAGTGAAGTTAGTTTTACCTTGGATATTTGACAGACATGCACTTCAGTACAAGCAGCGTTTTTTTAGTTTAACTTTCGTCCAATGTCAGCAGTAGGGGAGCGGTAAGCTTACCCTCCAGCAATCCCATTTACTGCCGGGGGCTGACACAGACCTTCAGTTGTACTATGAATGGAACCGCATGCATGTGCATGTGCCTGCATCTGTCTGCAGCTGTAGAGCGGGTCGTCCACTAATTGGAAGATTGACAGTTTGATCCCTTGCTCCTCCAGTCCTCATGTCAAAGTATCCTTGGGCAAGATACTGAACCCCTGCTCCTGTTGGCTGCCCCATTATTGTGTGGGTGTGTGTGTGAATGGTCACTGATTAGCAGGTAGCACCATGTATGGTAGTCTCGATCACCAGTGTGTGGCTGAAGTCTGAATGTGTGTGAATGGGTGAATGTGACATGTGGTGTAAAAGCACTTTGATTTGTTAGAAGACTAGAAAGGAGCTATGCAAGTGCAGTCCAATCCATTTACCATTCAATGCAGAAAGCATGTTCAAGCCTTGAGACATAGCCCACCTATGTGCACCTTCCTTCACTCTTAGACATCATCATGTTCATCTCCCTCTTCTTGAGATACGTATTAAACACAACCATTTCCCCCCTTTTCACAATATCCACCGCCATCTGTCTTTCCACATTCCTTCTCCTTGACGCCTCTGTTCCCTTCACCAACATGCCCATTGACACCCGCTCCAATCACCACTTTCTCCTCCTAGCACCCTCTTCACCACCTCATCCAACGTACTCTAGGATTCTTCTTTCTTAATGGACATATGCACCAACAACATTCATCGTCACCCCTTGAATTTTCCAGCTTCATACTCCAACACTCTTGACCTCCAACACACTCTTGACATTCTCATTCAGTAATTGGTAAGCTGGGCCTTGACTGATCTGGCATAAAAAATGATGAGGCATGATTTATGATCTGCAGATTTAATTCGATTTGGTATAGTTTTTTTTGTCGGATGCCCTTCCTGATGCAACCCTCCCCTTTTGTCTCTGTTTTGGATCATCACTAAGAATGCATTGCCCTGAACATTACCTGTGACTGGGCTACCATCTGATAAAAGCATAACATACCTAAAATAATAATAATGAAAAAAATCTGTTTTTGCAAAGTGCAATACTGAATCATTTAACTACTATTTTAAAATTGATATCTTCTTGCCTAGTTGTATTGAAATACATGTAGTTAGTGTTTTATCGGAAATGTGTTTCTCTCTATCTTAATAAGATTATTTGAAATGGTTTCAGCTCTTTGAGGTAGGATGGGACAGAGATCACTACAGCTTTTTAAGACTCACATGCCCAAGTAAAATATTCCTTCTTATTGTAGCTGGATAACAATGATGCTTTCAGATGTAAGGTCTAATAAAAGATCCATGTCAACCTCAGGTATGAGGACACCAATAATGAGATCAGTCTCTGTGTTGGTATCTGAAAATCCCTCTCTTTTTCTATAAAGGAAACTTTTTTGCCATCAGTCACATATGATTAATATCTCTGGGTGAGTGCAGAATGTGGCATTTGACTCTGTTCATATTTGCCTTCAAAATCCTCGACTGGGGGGAGGCACCGGTGTCAGTTGACCCCTCCCTACTCTTGGCGGCTTTTTTGGTACTCCTACCATTCCTGCCCCCCAGGCCATGATTCTCATGTTATTAAATGTCAGAGACCTGTTTATGCTAAAACCTGGACTCACTTAACCAAGCTTATTACAGTCTGTAATTAAGAGATAACTTATCAAACCTATTAGCATGGGTCACTTGGCATTAATGTCACCAGCGATGACAAATGAAAAAGGGAGTCCAGTGGATTACCTGCACACGCACGCGCGCGCGCGCACACACACACACACACACACATAACCAATCCTGACTTATAAAAAACACAGGCCTTCTGGGTGCATCATAAGTCCTCTAGCAACTTCAGCTTGGTCTACATAAATACATGAATCAGGTCAGTATACATTTTAATGACAGAACAATCAATGCGGGCAGCTTCATCTGCGTCAGACAACCTTGGTGATGTTAGGGGGCCACACACCTTTCGTCAAGTGCAAAGATAATCTCTAACAGATACCTAATTTTCTTAACTGGCAACACACCCGAATCAGTCAGGGTCCACATTCTAATCAGTGTAATTGGGTGATTATTCTGATCATGGAGGCAATTGTGCTGCAACTGCAACTATTTCCACACCCCCAGACAAAGAGAAACATTATCATTCAATGGAAGTAGCATTTGTATCCACCTGATGAATGTCAGTCCAATATTCATTCTCTTTTAGCTTGATTTTTGGTCTCTACCAACTCCTGAGGGAAATATCTATCTCTTTAGCTGCTAAATGCTCCACTATATTCACTCATCTCTGTGTTTGTCTGCTGTTTGCTGCTGAGCAGGAAGTGCACAGCAGCCTCTTGTTATGTACTCTTAAAAATTTGACCTATGTTCAAAGAACAGTGCATACTATACAGAATTATCCTAAAAACATTGTAAAGACTCATACAAAAGTCTCTCTGTCTTTCAGTCATCACTTATTACCTACTAGAAGTGTGTGGTGGTGTGCTTGTCTGCAGAGGCTCAGCCCTCTGCCTGGACTTTCCTATATTACTTCTCATTTTGCTGTGTTTGGGATGTTCCTGGGCACACAAGCAGGTAAGGTTGGGACATTATGAAAGGTTGTGACCAGGTGTCAGACGTAAGCAGCATGCATGACCATCACCTTATAAATTAGGACACATTGCTCTCTCCTGCTTGATAGTATATGGTGCGACTCTGGCCTTGGTGTTACTTGTTATCGGATTGGAACCACATTTTTGTGCCTCCACACCTGCGATACCTGTGACTGGAGGCATTGTGTTTTCGGGTTATCTGTCCCATTCTAGTGAAGGTGATAACTTGAGACTGCATTATTGTTCACTTTTAATCAGCAATGAACTGATTAGATTTTGGTGGTCAAAGGTCAAAGGTCAAGGTTACTGTGATCTTGTCTGCCTTATTCTTGTGAATGCAATATCTCAAGAACAACTTGGGGGACTTTCTTCACATTTGGTAGACACATCCACTTGGACTCAAGAATTAACTGACTAGAACTTTGCATTGTAGGTCAAAGGTCACTGTGACCTCACAAAACATGTGTTTTTGGCCGAAACCCATATATTCATGCACTAATCATGACAACATTTCACCAAAAATTCTAACAGGATAAAAGGATGAAGTGATTAAATTTTATATCCAAAAGGTTAAAGGTCAGCTTTACTATGACATTACAATGTTCTGCAAAAACACTTTTCTGGCCATTATTCAGTGTCATATCTCAGGAACAAAAGAAGAGATATTTGGTCAGATACTGAACTGATGACTCTGGGTGCTCACCTTGAAACTGTGCTGATTGTATAGATCTTTCATGGTGGCGGGGGGAAGATGTGTATGAAGCATCCATGTTTTTACAGACATGCAAACTATAACTGCAAATTGACAAGTGTGCTGAGGCATGCAACTATTAGGTGGCAATGCAATTTCCTATTGCCCAGAGATGGTCTGTTGTCAAAAACATTTTCATTATTAATTTTTTGTCATCTTGTTCTTGGCCAATTAGTAAATGTATTAAAAAGCCTCAGGAAGTAAGCTGCTGTGTAAACACCATTAAGGGGTTGAAATTCCCTATACACTGGTGTTCCTTAGGCAGATTTGTAGAGGAGTGATAGGGGACTAGTAGATCATCAGAACAGTAATATGAGAAATAAACTTAAAAAATGAAAAACAATCCAAAGGGACAAAGAAATGACAAAATACCAGCCCCATTAAAAAGGAAGAGGACACACAACCACGAGAGACAGATGGGAATGGGAGGAAAGCAAGGTCAGACATGAAATATAAAATAGGAACAAAAGAATAACAGAGAAAGACAGTCAGAGAGAGATGCAGAGAAAAGGGAGGATGTCTGCAGTGTTCTCTGTAGGGCTGGAGGGGATGTGCAGCATCTCCAACTGGAGCAGAGAAAAGAGATTTGTCCTCAGCTGCACCATCGCCTTTATGAGCCCAAAATCACTGAATGAGACTGCAAGCCTTGGATAGGTTCCTAACCCTCCGAGTGTGTGTGTAACTATGTACACACTACACACAAAGCAATAGAGTACATTACATTTAGCTTGAAGTGTGATATTATTTGGAAAAATGTGTGTTTTAGAGTGGAGAAGCAAACGTAGAACAGGACAGTCTCGCTGTACTGCATTTCTAATTATATCACTACAACATTTTCACAGTCATTTTGAAATCTCAGCATATTAAATATCAACTAATTAGGTCACTGTTGAGATAACAGCCAGCCTTCCCTGTCTTTTACACATGTTTTAAATCATCCATCCATTGAAATATATATCAAAAACCAAAAAGGAGGGCTCAGGTAGTACAACACAGTTCAGAGTGTGGAAAAACCTCTAACCTCTGTTTATCCCCCTTAAATGAAGGCCTCTAGTTTCGCAGACCGGGAGAGGCGCAGCGCACCTGTGCTTCACCAACTGGGTGTGGCCAGGCGGATTTTGCAAGTTTGGCACACCATGCGCACTGGCGCAGCTACTACTCTTTCCCACCTCCGTCCCTCCTACCTGCGCAAGTCATAAAGAGGGAGGAGAGAAGGCGTGGAGTGAGTTTTACACACATCACACCACTCAAATGAGCCCCTCTCCTCGCCCTTAAATGCGCCGCGCGAAGGTAATGAGAGTTTACTCAATTTGCCATGGCAGAAGAGAGCAGCAGCGTCAGACAGCCAAACTTCTCCCAGGAGGAAACTGATGTTTTGGTCCGGGAGGTCCAAGCTCGCAGTGTCCGAATATATGGAACTGCGAGCAGACCTCCACGGGCTGATGATGCAAAGGTAGCCTGGGAGGAGGTCACCACAATTGTAGATCAATGTTGCGTTTCTCTTCTTCTCTTTCTTTCTTTTCTTTTGACTTTTCTAAGATGACAGATGCTGAATATATACTCCCCATCTGATGCTGTGGCTGTTTGTGGTTGGCTGAGAGGGATGTGAACTCATTAGTTTGCAGCAGTGTTAATTAAATCAGGTTGGGTTTCCATTACGCGTGCCAAACGTGCCAAATGGTGCCAAATGGTGCCAATCCCCTTTGATCTGACATCAGATGTGACGGGACAGTCGATATAAAGATACATTTATGTGCTGATTGCAGATAGTTGCGTTGAATAGTGGTTTTGTGGGTATTTATTGCATGCCTGTGAGGTTTTGGTGATGTGTGCTCACTGTCCGCCAGTCAGCCAAACTTCCACTTACACCGCCTGCGCTGACAGTAGACCTGATTTTAGCTGGCGAGCTTTTAGAATACAAGTGCTAAGTAGAGGAAGCAAACCACTGATTATGCTTTTCTAAGTGAATTCCAATTGGATTTTTTTTCATGCCTCTGCGCCGACAGCCTCAGTCGGAGACATTTTGGGTTGTCCATTCATATGTCCCATTATCATAAACATGATATCTTAAGAACACCTTGAGGTAATGTTTTCACATTTGGCACAAATGTTCACTTGGACTCTATGATCAATTCATTAGATTTTGGTGGGCAGGGGTCGAATGTCAAGGTCACTGCGACTTTGTCTCATTCTGATGAACACAACATCTCAAGAACATCTAAAGGGATAACTTCAGATTTGACACCAGCATCCACTTGGACTGAAGAATAAAGTGATTAGAATGTGGTGGTTAAAGGTCAAAGGTCAAGTTTAATGTGACCTCACAAAACATGTTTTTGGCCATAACTCAAGAATTCATATGCTAGTTATGACAAAACTTCACACAAATGTCAAATAGGCTAAAAAATGAAATTTTATATCCAAAAGGTCAAAGGTCAACTTCACTGTGAAAACATAATGTTCTGCAAAAAACACTTTTCTGGCTATTACTGGGTGTCATACCCTAGAAACAGAAGGGAGACATTTGGTTGGATACTGAATTTGTGACTCTAATCTTGGGTGCCCACCTTGAATCCAATATATTCTCACTCCAACCTTGTCACGTATTGGTCATGGAGTTTCCGTATCTAGATCTGACTTGCAAGGTACCCTAGCTGCTTTGGCTGCAGACGTTCTTGGATGCCGCGTCAACTTCAGCCTGTTACATGCACTGTCTGTTTTCAAAATACACTTAAGTTTTCACAGGAAATGTACAGTTTTCATACAGTCTCTTTCAAAATAAACCCACTATGTTGGTACAACAATGCAAATTGATGTTTTTTTTCTTTAACAACAAACGCATGTGGTTACGTTTAGGCAACACATGCATGTGATTGGGTTCAGGCAATAAAAGCACATAGTTGGTTTTTGGAAAAAACAACAGGGTTTGGCTTTACAATTTTGCAGGATGTGAACACTGACCTCCTGGATGAAAATCATGGTTGTTGGACCCATCCACCGCCTCTCCCACCTGCCCGACTTTCGCTGCCTTAAGTTTAGTTGTTGTCCCTGCACAGTTCCCCCTGATGCCGCTGGCTGCTGTTAAACAATATTGGTGACCAGCCGCGTATCATGCTGATGTGAAAGAATGTCAAAAGTCACTGACCAAGTGCCAGTTTTCGACAACTTCGAAGTGAGACCGCGTTGTTGAAACTGTGCTGATTATATAAATCTTCTGTGCTTTTGGGGAGAAGATGTGTGTGAAGCATCCATGTTTTTACAGTCATGGATGTCAACTGTATGAGAAATTTGACTGGTGCATAGAAGCATACAACCATTAGTTAGTAATTGCAGGTTGTAGTTTCTTTTTTTAAATATATACTATACTCAATTCAGGAATCTGTGTGATATAACAACCCAGTGGGTTTATGTTGGCCATCAGCTGTAAACTAAATATTTCATGAGCCTCAGCCACTGTCATTATGGAGAAGAGGGACAATTCAAACACTTTTTTTTGACATCAGGAACAAAATACAACTGTTAAAATCCCCTGACATTGAGCAATAATATGAAACTGAACTGATTTAAAATAATGAAAGTTTCATCAGGTTCCTACAAAGACTAATCTTTGACCTCTACTTGTCATTAGCATGCTGCATTGGCAGTTTCTCTTACTGAAATTCACCTTGGGAGCTGTAGTTGAATTCTTTGAACAACTTATATATTTCCAGAGGATCAAATAAGAATATGTAAAGTGAAACCCAAAGAGAAATATCACAAACTCCACTGTTCCCTTCAGCTCTATGGAGCATTTCAGGCTTCCAATCTGCGAACTCTGTTTTCATCAGCCTGGTTTCCAGCAGCAGCAGGCAGCTGGTGTCAGTGAAAGAGCTCAGATAAACCCAATGTACACTAAATACTCAGCAGCAAACAGCAGGCAGACAAACAGAATAGCTGGTGAACATAGCAGAGCATTTAGCAGCTAAAGAGACAAATATTTCCTTCAGGAGTTGGTGGAGACCAAAATGAGCTAAAAGAGCGTTAATATTGGAGTTGTATTCAGCTGGACACAAACAGCACTCTAAATGAAAGTTAATAAAACTCAACGTCTGCTGGCTGTGTTCTCATTCCAGCTTGTCAAATTTCCCTGCTTTGTCAGAGGAATTAAGTGTCTAAATAAGATGCAGTCGGTAACCTCCTGCATATGTTGTTGACGTTGTTGGACAGCATGTCAACTTCCACTTGTTAATGCATTGTGCCTTTTCAAAATATTATTCTGTTTTCACAGGAAATGTACAGTTTCTGCTCGGTACATACATACAGTCTTTGTCAAAATAAACGTATAATGCACACCTCGTTTTTATGTTATTTCCTTCAGTTTAGGCAACAAAAGCACATGGCAATGTTAAGAAAAACATTGGTTGTCACTAACATGTACATACTACTGTAGTTGTGACTAGTATGGTATTGTAGTAAAAAAAATAGTAAATAGTAGTATAGTGTAGATTGTTGTAAATGCAGCATGCTAACCAAGCTAGCGTTAGTGTTAGCTCCATCTGCTGGTGAAAATATGGTCACTTGTGGCTCCAAAAATCCAAGATGGCGATGGCCATAATGCCAGTCTTGAGCCTTCAAAATAGAATTTGACAAACCAAAAAGTGACATCAAGGTGACTACTTCGTTTATTTTATACAGTCTTTGCTACTACAGTGGCAAAAAAAAACAAAAACAAAAAAAACCTTAAATGTTGCTTTAAATTTTGCCCACAGACTTGTACCTTGCCTTTTTTTTGATGACTCACATAGGACAGCTCCATGACAGTCTTGGAAGTGCACCAACTGCCTGTCACGTAACATTATATCCAAAATGAACACAGTTTTTACTCATGGCATCCTTTATGCCTGAAATAACTTCTCAGTGTCAGTAGTTCTATATCCCCTTTTCGACAGTAGCAACATGTTTTATTGAAAATGTCATCCTCAGTACCTACAGCCTATTCCTACCCTGTTAGAAATAAAAGTCTAAGGGAATGATTATGTTGACAAAGAACTGCTTAAATGTTAAGACATTAAAAGATGGAGGAAAATATTGTGTAGATGGAGCATCGGCCTCACTTTCCCTTCCTCCCTCTAACATACAGACTCCATCCTTTATGTGAGCACATTAAGCTGCATCTGCTCTTCCAGATAAGCTAATGCTTTATGTATGTGTTGTTGTGGTGTGGTCACTAAATCATGCCTTTTATGTATTATCAGCTGCAGCTCATGCAGATCAACAGGAGGGTGATGTCCTGGGTTACTGTCTAATGGAGGTATTGTAGAGACAGAGTGGACGATGACAAGGGAAATCTGTTTTAATGTATGAATTTGTGACATATTTTCATGGTGAAGCTTTCATCATATATTCTTATCCCTGCAGAGCCCACTGACTCGTAACTTGCTCGTGGATGATGTTCTCAGTGTGTTTGGCTCAACATACTAATGAAAGCACTAGATCAAAAGACACAGTCACTGAATGATGATGCACAAGAAACTAAAATCAACAAAATCTTCAAGCAGTCCGATCAGTGCTCCATATCATGCCTTTGAATTACATGAGCTCATACACTTTTATCCACATTCTCCCTGGTTAGACACCACAGATAATGGGAGGTCAGGGTGGCAACTTTTCTAAAAACTTGCAGTGCATTTTACCATGTTGTTAGGAACATTTTTGCAAAGAAATTACAGTAGCAAGTAAAAACTGCAAAAATAGGTGCAAATTTATTTTGTGTAATTCATTAAAAACTGAAGGCAACTTGTTCCAGAGAGAATAATGCCAAACTGTTCTGGGTGTGTGATTTATACAACACTAACATTACCACTAATCATACATATTCATTCTGAAGGCAGACTGATCCTTTGGGTCAGTTCTATGCAGAGCATAAACTGTAGCCTATGCATGTGGCCTACGCTGTTGCGAGCACTTATACTTGTGGTGTGTTTGTATCTCGCAAGTACACACAAGTACACAAATCGGCTTCAAATTAATTTGCATGATTCACAGACAAAGCACTTGTCCTTTGCTGGACATATTTTCCCAGTGCTTAATTTGTAAAATTAGAAGTAGGGGAACACTTTGGGCCTCTGTGAGAGCAGTGTTCCCCCACTCCCAAAAGTGGGCAGCTCCAAATGGAATGGTTGTGAATGGGTGAAATGAAAACAATCAAAGCTTCCATTGCTTTCTGTCACTGATAAGCCCGCGGCCTCACTGATAAACACTTTAAGTTGGTTGAGTCAGCATTAATTTCATTGATAAAAACTATGATGAAAATGTATTGTAAATAACTTTTTTTCCATGAAAATGAGATGATGACAAAATGAAAATAGATTTTGATAATAAAAAGTAAGACAAAATCTTTGTTCTATTTTCGTTGAGCTGCTGGATGGATTTGTGAAGTTTGTCAGTTGTAGCAGTGGCTGTTAGTAGTTAGCTCCGCTTGTTAGCCGCTAAATGGGAGAAAGCGTATGCAATCGAATGCCTAGAGAAAGGGTGTTGTTGTGTAGTCAACACTCTGTTAATGTAGCGTATGTTAGCTACCTAGCTAATGTTATTGTAAAGACGTCATGGAAACAAAACCTTCATGCAGCACGTCATTAAAAATGTACTGGACTGTACTATTTTTAATGAAGCGCTTCCCAGTGCCCTACCACAGCTTTTCTGATGTAGTAAGACACCATGTGGACACACGCACACATAGTAGACCAAAAAGAAGTTAAGACATACAGAGAACGACTGCTGTGGTGATGGAGACAGGTAGCCAGATAGAAAGATATTAAAAAGCACTGATGATAATCCTACACCTTGATCTACAGGGGCAAAACAACTGAAGCAAACCTGAGAAAACACTTTGCCAGGGTGAAAACACAAGGGAAGATTAATAAAAATGAATGATAATGAAGGTTATGGAGTAAAACCTGATAGCACATGATGAGTGGAGCTAAAAATGAGTTTGCAGCCTTAAAGGAGCGCATGTCTGGGCTTGTGCCAGAAACGCCTCCTCACCGCTCAGATGAATCAATCAATGCCTTAATGCCACTCTCTTCCTCCTCACTCAGGTGACATCTGGCTGCTCAATCTGAGCTGGAGCTAACTAAGAACTTATCATTGTCCCCCCTGGACCACTGAACTGCATCTGAGCCAATTTAAGGGATACATGAAGTGCAGCTCCAACAAAGCCGGCGAAACATCAAATACTTGATCACATCAAAAAACACAAGAAAAAAAAACATCCACCATGATCCAATGTCCCTTAATTCCTTCAGCTTGTTGATTTCAAGAAAGAGTTGACATTTCCTTGTGGAATTAGATAAATGAGAACATTGTGCAACAAAATACTCTCATAGGTGAGGCTGCCCTACACACAGAAATACATCTGCGATCAAAACTGGCTCTCTGCATTCACACAACAGGGACGATGAAGGAAAATATCACACCAGTTTAAGTTGGCCTTGTGCCTGTTGTGCTGAAGTTGATCAATTGTCATTATTCTATTGGAAATGAATATTTTTCAGTTGGTCAATTCTGTACTTTATTCAAGAGAGACACCAACAACAAAGGAATTGTGAAGGGACACCATCACCAGGGGATTTGGGCTGCTGCTCGCTTCGGCCACCAGCACCTGTTAAAGAAAAGAAAGATGAAAACAGTTACTGAAAGCATGACATATAAACCAGTTGAAGTAAAATACCTTAAAATCACACTACCTGAGCAAAGCCAAAATAAACCCACAACTACACTTGTGCAAATAGTAGATAACTGAGATGAAATAAAATAACTAACCAAATGAACTGAGGCCACAGAATCAATCCGCCTCAGAAAAAGAAGAGAAAAGAAATGAAACAATGTGAAAACCAATAAAAGGTTACTGCTTAATGAGCAGTGTTAAGCAGGCGAGCCAAAGCAGTACTCTGAAGAAAGAGTGTGTGCAGGAAGAGAGAGAGCCAAAACAGCAGTCTGTCCCAGAGTGTGGCAGCCGGAGACGGGCGGCACACCGGAGCGCAACAACATAAAGGTGCACAGGACAAAAATTACTTAACATCTACAGCCAATTATGATTAGTATTGTGTAATTTAATACATACGGGAGAGCACAGGTGAAGCCTCGCAGTCAGCAGGTGGGCAAAAGCAGCGAAACTCACTGCTCAACGCTGTCCAGCAGAACAGAGAGAAGTTTTACAATTCACCTACAACTCAGTGCAACGAGCGAAAATTACCGGACAGGACACAAGTAGCCTACCTCATGGAAACTAAGCTGTGCCCAGCAAAAGCCCGCACGGACAAAGCAAGTGTATTTGACAAGTCTGGAATGAGAATGGGCTGGTAACACACAAGTAAAAAAGTAGTATGTTCCTTTTTTAAGCTGTATACTTCTACTCCTTGCTTGAGTACGTTTTTTAGCTGCTGAGCTACACTTTACTGATCCACATTTGCTAATTTAACCTTTGTTACAAGAGGTAGATTAATCAGTGGGTGCCACATAGGGCTGCACCATGAAAGCTGGGGTTTCAAATCATCAGTCAGAGAACCTTTAGTCGATTGAAATTGCTGTCTTTTTTGTTTGTTTGTTTATTTTCTGTCTGTCAGCATGCATTCTGGGGATGATTTGCTCCCCAGACTTCGCTGCAGGGTGAGCGTTTCTCACTTTAATGCTACTCTTTGGTACAGGCAGCTGCGGACACAGAGGAAACTGCCCATAAGGCTCCAAAATAACATTATCTTCTCTACCCTGCTTAGAAGTGGTGAATTTACAGCTCACCACACAGTCTCTGGCTTTTGTTTGATATCTAATGTTGGCCAAAAACGTTTTTGCACATATACGATCTCTAGTCAGCACAGTTAGCTTGTTTACTATATTGTGTGTATGACACCATCACACTGAACATCTGCTGAACTGCGTTTAAATTCTCAAACTCTATCGGTACAGCACAGCCCTGGTGCTTTAGTAAATCCAATCTGATGCTCTACACTAAAATGTGAGTGCTGTTGTTCAAAGAAATAATGCATCCTATTTTTATATGTATTAGGAAACAATCACTTCATATAGGGCTTGGCATGCTGCCACTCTGAGCGTGTGGTGCTCTAAATAAACAATCAGTACTTTATGCCAAGAGCACTTCAAATTTACAAACGGTTCAGACTAACAGTAGTTCTGCTTCAAAGTGCTCCCACTGCAAGGGTCTACAGGAGTCCTGATGCAGAATGCTCCACTAAGGAAGTTGGACCTGATTCAACTTTTGTCGCAATGCAGTGCGACGTCACTCCCCACAAGGAAACATTGAGCTCAGCACAGCTGGGAGAGAAAATAATGGCTTCCTCCCAAAGGGAAGGAAGACTCAGAGCCTACAGGTGTTTGCTGGGCTGGAGGTGGGACTTCTGAAATACTGTAAGATCAGCAGAAGCAGCAGTGGCAGCATAGATTTCAGGTGAGCGTTGTGGCAGTAGGCGTGTAACAATGCTAATAGGAGAACTCCACCGGTTTATCATTACACTAATACAATATTGTCAGATGCAGGATGGACAGTTTTTCAAAAAAATCCTGGAATTTTAAGCCTTAAAAAGTAAATGGGTGAGTTGTATAAAATTCCCCTTTTCAGCTGTCATGAATGTTGAAATTAGCTGTAGAGACCAAAAATCATGTTAATTTCTGATGTAAGGTTGGGCATTTTAACATGGGGGTCAATGGGGATTGACTCTCCCTTGTCCACTCAATTGTTTTAAAATGGACGGATGGAATAAGAGTCGTTCAAAGGTCTGTAGGTTTGCACTTTCCCTCTGCTTTCTACTGTAAACTAGGCTCAGTGATTACCAGATTTATCTTTGTGATGGACACATTTAAATGATACCTCTGAGTAAAATGTCGAACATATCTCTCAAAGTGTTCCCATAAATGTGACTTTTTTATGCCAGGAAATTGTGATATATTCCCAGCGTATAGTTTTTACAGCCTGGACCAGATCAAGGAAACTGTATAAGTCCATAAAATCCTGCAGATGGAATCTCTCTGAGTGCCTCACTCAGATCAGTTCAGATGATGCTACACACACTGGTCACACCATTTAGACAATGAATATCTGTGATAATTAGGGGTGTGTGAAAAAATTGACATATAGCATAGTATTGCAATATTTTTATGTGGCAATATCGTATCGTCACACAGTGCCAAGTATAGATTTTTTATTATATAAATTTATAATATTACAAATACAAATTAAAATTGAGGTAGCCTACGAGAATAATATGCTCATTTGCTTTTTCAGTCCACTACATTCTGTTGCTGCAAAAAAGTGAGATAAACACACTGAAAACTTATTTTAGACAAAACAGATGTTGACAAAGTAATAAAATTGCAGTAATTGCAGTATCGTAGTGATAAATTGCAATATACAGTATTTTATTGCAGTACTCAGCATATCCCAACAATTGAAATAGTATTGTATCATAACTTAAGTATCATGATTTTATTGCATTGTGGATTCTCTGGTGATTCCCACCCCAAGTAATAATAATTCAATCCAATCACAAAAACTGTGGACAATTACCCGAGGCAACCTCCATCTGTTTTTCTGTTGCATCCATGTCAGCTCATATGTTCCCCCCTCCACTGGCGGTTAATATTTGTTCATCCTACAGCTCTATGGCTCACTGGTTTGTGCTGTTTGCAACATTCACCCTGTGGTCATCTATCAGTCAGACTGATATCATGCTTCAGGAGGTTAAATTTTATTGGCTGAAAGCAGTGGTGGCTCATTGGCTGCTCAGCAACCTTTGAGGTGTGTTGACAGGCTTCATTAGCCTCTACCTGGGGCTGAGACTGCTCCAGTGAAGAGCTCATGAGCTCATGAACACGGGGGAAGCGCCAATGTAAAAAGCAACAGTGAAACTAATGACTTCATATACACAACTTAAACAGATTTTGTGTTCATATCTCTTACCTCTAAAATATATGCTAACACGCTCAACTAACATTGTGAACATGCTAAACGATGTCAGTCTTAAGCTTATCAGACTAACGCCTAATGCTAATGCTAATTTTTGCAAGGGTAAAACAAGTTTCTTTTGCTAAGAAAAAACTGAAAACCCCATTCCCCAGAGGGTCTTTTAGTGCAGCCAAACATTGAATAAAAACTTTTTAGACAACCAAAATCAAAATGTTATAATTGATTTTCATGAATTGAAACTACATGGGCAGTATGGTGTTGCAGTGGGTGTCAGTGTTGGATCACAGAGGGTACCAGGTTTGAAGACAGCTGGGTCCCTCCTTCTCTCCAGGTGTCAGAGTGGGTTTTCTCTTGGTCCAAAGATATGAAGGTTAGATTAACTGGTGAGTATAACATTGCCTGTAGGTGTGAATGTGACTGTGAATGGTTGTCTGTATCTATGTGTCAACGCTGTGAGAATCTGATGACCTGTCCAGGGTGTACCCTGCTTCTCAATGTCAGGTGGGATAGGCTCCAGCCCCTCAGAGACCCTGTACAAAGATAAGCGCTTATGGAGAATGAATTGAAAATACACAGAAATAGCAAAAGGTACACCTATACTCTGTGAATCTAGTGTTACGCCATGGTAATGATACCTAACCAACATTACTTGTGACTTATGCACTTGACAGCTCAAGCAGCCATGCCCTTAATTAAGCACAACTTTAAGCCTTTATAAAATGTAATTGGGTAAATTACATATAAATTAAACCTGCATACAGTTGTCGGGATTGTTGGGATTAGATATAGAGACCAAAACTGTATTTTGTACCAGGCTGTTAACATGTTTATTTGTGCTGTAAAGTTGTGCATTTTAACATGGGGTCTATGGGGATTGACTTGCTGTTAGAACCAGCCTCAAGAGACCATTAGAAGAACTGCAGTTTTTGGCACTTTTGTGTTGGCTTCATTTTTCAGAGTTGCAGTTTGCGGCTTGACAAAAACACGCATCTTTTATTTGTATTGTCACACCTTTGAATGATTTCTAAGATGTAAAGCCAGAGCTGACACTGACCAAAATTAAATTTGAAGCTTGTACTCCATGTGACAGTAGTGAAACCTTAAGCTAATTGAAGGTTTTGCTGGTGGAGCAAGTAGAATTTGCAGTTCATTCATGTGTCCTCTGCTGGCTGTGTGTTAAAGCAGAACACACTGCTGTTATTCAATGCGGCTTGACTGAGGAGCACAAATGAGAGTTGTGTCAGATTCAGTCAGCGTTCTGGATTAAGCTGCTCCCTCTGGGTAACTGCAGGTGTTTGTCGAGAAAATAAACCACTGGGAAATGAATCATGCAGGAAAACAGTATAATTGGAGCATTTGGGGGAGAGTGAGCTCCGCTGTCAGGTCTATGTGACATCCTGCCATGGAAACAGTCTCATTTCATACCCCAACACCATGAGTGTTTGTGAAAGAATGTGTGAATGAATGTGTAAATGTTTGTGTTTTTTTTTTTTTGTTTTTTTTTATCCCTGTATAAAAATGCCATTAAGAATGACAACCAGTTACAAAACTGATAAAATTGCTTTTGAGCAGGCTTTTTCACAATTTACTGCCCTAAAGAACAACACCACATTGGAAAGAAACATTTAGAATACAAACCTTTTGCAACAGGCGGAGGCGGATTTCGGATTGTAAGACATCCAGGGTTTAGCCCAGATGGTGAATGAAATATGTGCAAAAAATTGGTGCTTTTGTTTTTAAATGCAACACCACAACCTTCAAATTACCACCACCTTAAAGCGGAAAAAAGTGACTGGAGAACACATAAATTCATACCCTTTAGTCAAGTCAAGAGACTTTATTAATCCATGAAAGGAAATTGTAATGTTACAGCAGCATCACTTGCAGCCACATACTGGATCGAAAAACAACAGTTATAAATAAAAGCAAATCAGTCACAAATAGTTTCAGGAATAAAAGAAGGCATCAGTGTTAAATAAGTTAAAAGTATGTTAAGATAATTGCACAACAGGGTCTAAGATAAGATTATTGCACACTATTGATCATTAAAAATGCCTTATGGCAGCAGGCAGAAAAGACTTTCTGTACCTCCTTGCATTTTGGTGGGATCAGCCTGTCACTATGTGTGCTCTTCCTAAAAACCTCTAATGCATGGAATGGTGATTCGGGTACTCGCCGTGAACACGGGCCATTCACTGACAGAAGAAGTGTTCCGCTTTCATCCATGGTCATGGAAAAAAAATGTTACCCCGGAGAATAATAAATAAGTAAACATTTGTTCTTCAGAGCAGGCCCAGGCAGGCCACGCAGCATGCAGGCTACTTTCCCACAGCTGCTGCCTCTCTGTTGGACTCCGGTACTGCAATTTACTCACGAGACGTTTTTTTCCCCAAATTCACATTCGGGGCTTGAGCCCAAGTAGCCACCCCCTAGCCCCGCCCCTGAAGGTCTCTGCATAGCCCTGTTTTATATTATCAACCTGGTTGACGTGGGGGCGTAAAAATTACAGGAGTTAGAACATTACTAATGGGAGTGTAAAATAATGTAATACTACAACATATGCAGTAAAAATCTGATTGAAAGAATTGAACCATGTGTTTATAAAGTGATGCAGAGCAGCAAAACAAATGGGAATAATCATTAAATAATTGAATGATATATGTTTAAACTAAAAAATGCTAGTAGCTGTTGGGATGTGCCCTCTGTGATGTACATCTTGACAGGAGACTCCACTCACCTATTTCTCAGTATCAACTTGTGTCAGTGCTCCAGATGAGCTGTTATTTTACCACATTCCGTACTTGTCTTTGCACACCCTGTACTTTGACTGTACCGTTCCTGTGTAAGTATGGGGCGTCCAGTGCACACTATAGGCATTCAATGATGCAACACTTCATACAATGACTGACATGTATTGCTGCTCATAGTACTGGCATGTCTTTAAGAAGAGCATCATGATTGATCATCAGTTCGTTTTTTCCATTATTCTTTCCAACGCATTTTAATATTGTGGGCTATAATGAACATTACAGCCTGTAGTGGATGCTAGCAGGCTTTGTGCTATTTGTCTTCCTTCCCTTCTTTCTCTTTGCCATCTGTCTCATTTTGTCCTTTTTCTCTTTTTGCTCCATCTTCATCCAACTCTCACAAACATATAGAGGCTCAGGTGCAAAAGTATGTCCGAACCAACGTGGTATTGTCTGGCACAGTATTATAGATGGTACTATAGCTGCAAATGAGTTTGAAACCATGTTCTGCTTCCATAATTGCCTAATAATTGTTTCAGCGTCTCATGTGATACGAATGCAGCATCGTCATCGCTCAGTGTTATGACATCCTTCCATCTGTCTCTTGTCACTGTAGAAGTGCAGTTTGGGAGTGTATTGCTTCCTACATGTTATTTATTAGAAAACAGGATATTGTCAGTTTCATAAAGCCTGTGAGCTCAGCTTATGCTGAGATTTGAGTATGAAAAAAGACCACTGAGGATTGATTCAGTCTGGAAGCTGAATGCTCTACTAATCAGTGAATGATGAGGAGTTTTATGACTCACCACCTCTCCAAACTCCTTCCTTCATACAAAAGTATTAAAACTACTGATGGAGATTAAATGGAACTGGATTCTGATTCCTGGTCTATTTTTCACCGCAAACAAGCAATTTAATTAAATCAAATTGGGTAACATTTTCAAAACATCAGTCACTTTTGTGATTTTTGAAGCCTACATGCAGTCACTGAAATGAAAAAGCTAAGGTTAGGCTATATAAACTTTATTATCCTTTGATATGTTTTGATTATACTTTGAACATTAGCTACTTCATTGAAGTATTGTTCATATGTTTCCAGATCCCAGCAAAAAGTTTGGTGAATACAATTTAGTCAAATCTGATGGAACTGGTGGTTATAACTACAGAATACAAATGTTTAATATTAAGAGTATTACTGGGGAACACACTGAATAGATAGGTTGGACAAAGTTTCCTTTTACTGAATGCACTTTCAAAATAACCTCAGTGTGGCACTGAAAGAGAAACTCCAGAGAAGGTTCACTGGTTTTGAATCACATCTAACGCACGTGCTGTGGCCGTGCTGCTCTCTCCGGTTTTACGCCAGATTCGGCTCCTTTCAAAGACTCAGTGCGAAGCACTCCTCCGGGTTTTTTTCGGACCTAATTGTATTGCAGAGTTTTGCACAGCGGCGACCAGATCTTTGCTCTCAAACCACAAAAAATGTGGTGGCACAACAGTCTCCTTCAGTACATTATTCTATGCTTTCTTTTGATTTTCACATTGGCTAGTCATCCTGTTTAATTTGTCTTCTGATTAAATCAGAACCGTTGAAACAAGTTGTAGGAAGCCTCTGCAAGTAATTGGTTGCTGGCAGACACTCTGTGCTGCAATAAAATGGTTAATCAGCAGTGCCGTGCACTGTAGAGCCGATGCGCTGCTGGTTCTGCCGGCCTGAATAGAATATTATGTCTATAGCCTTACTGTTGTGTTCAGCCTTTATAGACTGAGCTGAGTAGTGATGCGCGGGTCAACCCGTAACCCACGGGATCCGCAAATGGGTCTGTGGGTCGGGCAGCAGTGATCGTCTGTTAAATCTGTAAATGATATTTTGACATTATTATTATAATCTATTAATCTATAATCTATTACTGTCATGGCATCTGGAGGTAGGACTACTGATGCGTTGAGCAGTTGACAGTCGGCGGCCGTTTTCAAAACATACTTGTGTCACGCACTCCAAAAGAAACTTGTTGAAACTTTAAACAATAATTTATTGCACAAAACGGGGGAAACAAACGTTGACAAAAATGGTTCCATAATTCATATTAAATTCAAAAGGTAACGAAAAAACAGCTACAAGTTAGAGGGAATAGTGATAAAGTGGTAAAACTTGGCATTGATCCACAGCCTCAGATGGATGCGCTCAAGCGTGCCGTGCGCACAAGCTCCGTTGGTAGGCGATACTATATTTTCACATTTTTAACAATGCAATTTAAAAGTTTGGATTTTTATTGATAACCTACATTTACCAACAAAAAAAGGACTACATTTAGCACCAAAAACATATGTAAAAAAAATAAAAAGAATAATAATAATAATAATAGCATAAAAAAGTAGAATAGTAAGTAAAAAACGAATATTGAACACCAAATTTTCATAACGAATACCTACCCATAGAAACGAATATTCGAATATCCTAATATTTGGGTACAGCCCTAACTGTAAGCCCAACTCGTATCATACAACTATGCCATTAATTGCAAATGACACGCTATCATATAATTTTTAATTCAGTGTTACATTAGATAAATTAAGATTGACGTATTTTAACCCAGTTATTATGCATTACCTTTACTTGCGCATGTAAATCTGTTTGGTTGTCCCGCAGGTGTATCATGTTGCTCATGTTTGATCCTTTGGCCGCAACTTTTTTGCGGCATGTTTTACAAACTGGAAAGCCTTCGTCAATAAATGACCCCTTGGTCATTTTGTGATAGCCAAAATGATCCCACACGGCTGACTTTATTCGTTTTTTGGGGGGGAATGAGTCTTCATCCATACTTCATCACTCGGAGACGCCTATTCAGCTGTACCGCTTGTGTAACTTTGTTTTCGTTCCGTGCCACTGTGAGTGGTGCTGATCTGCCTACTGTATATGGTTCCGCGTCCCAGCATAATCTTTGGAGAGTGATGGTGTTGAGGAATCTTTATGAATAATTAACCGTGGCCTTTTAAATCCCGGTTAATAGTGAAATCCAAAGTAATCGTGACATCCCTAATCGCATTAAGACTTGAAGACTAGCTTACAACCCGATATCATTCCTAGGGCGTCAAATATGGATACTTTGTCACACCCCCTTCTGTGGGATATTGACGTCAAAGGCGCCCTTTAAGGTGTTTAGAAGACACACTGGGCTTTGAAGTAACTCTGATGTGAACTTATCTGTGGCAGTATTTGATGCTGAGAGGAACTAACAAAGTATAAAGAGTGAGAAAGTCCATATAGGGTGGAATGGAGGGAAGGTGAATGGGCCAAAACAACCAAAGACTCTCACCCAGGAGACCACAGTTTGTGTACCGTGTGAAACCAAAAATCAACATTGTTTTACATAATGTTATATAACTTACATATGGTTAACACGCACTGATGTCGCTCACAATGGATTTACGTCACAATATGTTATTGTTATGTAACAAACGTCCTTATTTTATCCTAAAATATGACCCTTTTTCTGAACCTAACCAAGTGGTTTCAGCCTGTTCTCATTACGAAGTTGTCAAATACTGCCACTTTGTCAATAAATAAAACACCTTTCACAGCAGTACAACACACACTATGGCGTCAGTTTGTGACCACCTGCTTTTGCTGCCTAAACCTAACTATGTGCTTGTTTTGACATCCCAGCGTTGGTTGCAGCATCCTGGAATGTCAACAGCAAACACAGGAGGATACCTAGCCCATAATATGTACATGTGAAAGGCCACACACCAGCGGCAAACGTCACATGTCAAAAAATATCCCCCTATTATTTTCAGTGTACAACCCCACATCACCAGACACACGTTGGTGATCCTGGATGCGCCATCCCACAGCACTTTACGCTTCTGTCCTTTTTACAGCCTCGCTGCCCCCGGAATGAAATGCTTTTCCCCCCACTTGCTCTCTGCTTGTACATACCAGCTCCTGTAGCAGCCAGGGGCGTCTCTAGGATTTTGACACATCCGGGGCTTAGCCATATTTTTAGACATAGAAACATTCTCCACATTCCCTACAGGTACCTGCTCTTCTGGACTGAATTGAATTAAGGCATCATCAAATGAATGACCCATTTTGAATTTAGTTTGCACCCATGTACTGACATTAGCTAGCTAGGTAACAACACATTGTTTTTCCATTTAACACATTAGCAGCTACAGTAAAAGAGGCAGGCTGTGCAGGATCCCTGTCTGCTAGCTAGCTGCTATCATGCATGAAAAAGAAAATAAACAAGATGGTTCGACGTTATAGCCTAACATTAACTTTAGCTACTTTCCCCTCTAGAAGAAGCCCAAGCTTAATTATTTTTAGGTACACAATTCTTGTACACTACAATTGCATTTACAGACAGATGCTAATAATAACACATCGTTTTTTCCCATGTAATATCAACTAGCTGCTAGCTAGCTAACATTAGCTACTTCCCTCTAGTAGTTCCAGCTGCAACACTCTTTTCGAAATTATACATTTTTACATAATTTCTATTCCCATTACCTCTTTGATTGCTGACCACCTTTGGGGGGAAAAACATGAAAATCTTTTTTTGTGACATCCCAAAGACAGCTGAACAGCTTGCTGTTGTCAAGTGCGCCTGCTGCCTGACACTGCTGTTTTGGGTGAATGACGTCACATGCGACCTGGAGGTGTTAACCACTTGTGTGCCAAAGCCAAAGTAGTGGCTTTTTTTAAAAAAAAATAAAAAATTAATTGTTACTCAAACCTGTCCAAAAACACTGTTTTATCGACGTATCAACATAAGATAACCATAGTTTGAGGATGTGATCTTAAAAAAAAATTATTATTTTTTTTTTTTAAATTAATATTCGGGGCTAAAGCCCCGAATGTTTTAGCCTAGGGACGCCACTGGTAGCAGCTCTGTTTTTCTTTCTCTTCTCTGCTCGTATGGGAGCTCTGTAGCTGTTGCTGTCTCATGTGTGACAACTGGTATGTTTTTTTCAGCTTTAGGATGAGAATGTGTTGGTGGTTTTGTTGCCTAAACCTAACCGCCACTGTTTAACAATATTTACCATGTGTTACAACACTTTCAGCTGTGCGTTATGCAGATAATCTAAAGGATGCCCTGTGCATGGCTATAAGATGCTGAGGGGCATGACTAAGTGTCTATATTTGATGACCTGGGACTGAGGACGGGTCTTAACTTACCAACAGGACATCTTGACAGATTTTTTAATGACGTTAAACTTCAGAAAAGTCTGATATTGAGGGCTCAGGTAATAGAATCGTTATCTGTTTACTGCTACTACCACTACACATGGAGTAGGTAGTCTGTCAGCTGGTGTGCATGGCAACCAAGGCTGCTGGAGAGAGAAAGAGAAAGAGAGAGAGAGAGAGAGAGAGAGAGAGAGAGAGAGAGAGAGAGAGAGAGAGAGAAGAGAGAGAGAGAGAGAAAGACAGAGACAGAGAGAGCACAGCAGAAAAAGAGGAAAATTAGGTTAGCACCATCACGGCAGAGTCATCCACACAGACAGAGGAGACAGACAGAAGAGAGAGGGGGCTGGGGTGGTGGTAGCAAGAGCTTGGCAGCGTATTACTCCCTGCTCTCTGTCTCTTTGGTGTCAGTTGCTTTAGCGACTCAGCAGCAAGCAGCATGGAGCTGGAGCCTCAGAGATTCAGTATGTAACCCTCTTTTACTACTTCTGCCTTTTGTTTGCGGCTGGTGTTTTTTCAATTCCATGTCGAACTGCCAAATATCTTTTTTCTTTCTTCTTTTTCTTACTTTTTAGTAACTGATATAGAAAGGTTTAATTGCGGTTATGGTTTTATTGGTTTGCTGTGATTGGTAATTTATTAAAAGTTGGATTACCAGTTTGCTCCAACTTTTATATGATGGACATGATGTATAGTTATTATAGATTTTAATTGGCTGTTTTTTGGATGTTTTAACCTGTGCTGATTCTGACAATGTATTTTGATTGACTGCATGTTGTTATTCATTAATTCATGTTCAAAATAATTTATATTCATGTTAATATCACCAGTTTAGAGTTTCAGTGTGTTGAGGTCTTCCACCTTAATAATTATGTAAGTCTGAGAGGGAAAAACAACAACACTTTTTATATGGAAAATGGGAAGAATCGGTTTTGGCAGTTTCAAATTAGAAAAAAACCCTACTGTTATTTGCATTATCCAGTAAACATTCATAAAAGCTATTTAGATTACCTGTTGAATCAGTTCTGCCCTCGTTAGATCTCCTCCATCCTGCAGGGCTTTGTTTTTGTTATAATCTTTTCCTGCGTTTCTTGTCACTTGTCATTATGGGTGTGTGAAGGTTTTTTTGCAGGCTGCAGTGAAGGTTGTGTTTGCACTCAGTGAATGATAAATTTGTGTCTGAAACAGAGATGGAACCAAGTCGCATTTACGCAGTTAAATCATTTTAATTTTTACAATTTGAAAAAACAGAACAAAACAAAACAAAAACATGACAGTTACTTTTGTGGATTTTAGGATCAGGAAGTGCTACTCTGGGTGAAAAATGCAGCAGAAAGAGAAGAAGTATGAGTATGTACCTATTGGGGATAAACACTAAAAAAGAATACTGGGTCAACATTTACTAATTTTGGGTTGTGGTACCATAACTTTACCCAGTACCAATGAATAAAAAAACCCTGGGTCACCAATCACACCCAGTTTTAATGTTACTGGGTTACTCAGCCATACGTGGTTATTTGTGTGGTTATTTTGACCCAGTAATGATGTCAGATTTACATTTCATTTAGATTTTTATGCCTCTGCACCGGTGCCAGTTGTAGCAGAAGGCATTTTGTTGTTAGTCTGTCAGTCCGTCTGCCCCGTTCTCGTGAACAGGATACTCTCAACTTCCTCACATCCATCCTAACGCGATATGTCAGGAACACCTGGAGGGAATTTTATTTCATCTGTCAGGAATCAACTGATTATAATTTTGTGGTCAAAGGTCAGTGTGACTTTACAAAACAAGTTTTTCGCCATAACTCAAGAATGCATATGGTAATTGTGAAAAAATCTCACACAGATATCTAATAAGATAAAAAGATGAAGTGATGAAATTTTCTGTCAAAAATGTCACAGTGACATCATCATGCTCTGCATATACCACTCTCTGTCAGTTACTCAACTTCATAGCTCAGGAACAGAAGGGGAGACATTTGGGTAGATACTGAATTGGTGACACTAACCTTGGCTGTCCACCTTGAAACTGTGCTGATTGTATAGATCTTCTATTGTGCTGAGGGAAAGATGTGTTTTAGTTTATAACATCCTAACATCATTCTCAACTGGTAGAAAAGACTTTCTCACATTCACATGCATGCAGTGTTTTTTGAGCTTTCAGTCTATTAGACCTACATCAGAGCATAGGTGAGGCAACAATGGACAGGCAATTAAGAGTAATCAATCTCAGTCAAATCCTTGGCATTAAGCAACACACCTGTGCACAACCGTGGTGGGAGACGCTCCACCTCCTCCAACTGTAGTTTTTTAAGTACTGAATGGCAAACTGTCTGACTGACATACACGTGGAAGCAATACTTGTCTTGTCACACAATACCAAAATACAAAAAGTGGGGAGTGGAACACAATGAATACAGAAAAGCATGTAAAATCACAAAGCACCCTATATCAGTGTCAAATTATAATACCATCACATAGTAAATGGGGCTTGGAGATGAATCGGGCTAAAGCCATCATTACTCAGAGATCCCCAAATCTATAAAACACACATCTTCTCATAGCAAAAGTAGAATAAAGGGGTATGAAAGGGTATCCGTGAGAACCATCATTAATCACAGCCCCCAATTCTGTGAAAAATGGAAAAACATCTTGGATTCCAACATAACAGTCATATCAAAATCCTCATTAAGGCCTGTATGCTGAAGCGCATCTGAAGCAGAAAAGCTCCCTTTGGCATATCTTTCTTACTGTATCTCCCCATCTACACAATTCAATGTGTTTAGTGCCCTGGAATCATAAAGAGAAGATAGTGTGAAAATGCAGTTTGGACTTACTGATGTTTCTAGCACCTTACCAAGAGCAAGCTAGGTGGAGCAGTTGTTCTGCGTCACCTATGATAATTCTACGACACTTATCCCAAGTTGTCGATGACAGTGTTCCAAAGGTAACCTAACCTTAAAGCAGCTGTGTGGAACTTTCCGTTTTTGTTGATTATAGCGCCCCTTTTGGTCGAAGAGGTATGACACCCACAGCCTGGTGTCACAAAATCATAAATGTTCTTGTGTAGCTCTGAATTTCTAAACTGAGGACAACTGCCTGCTGTATATTTGTGTTCATGGTCACAGTCACAGATAATTTTGTGGCGTTTGTTGTATCGTTACTAGACAAAAGCGGTTCACATCAGCTAACGTTACATTTAGCTTGCTTATAACTTCCATGTCGTCATATATTGAAGTGAAACAACGTCTAACAAGTTGCGGTATATTCCCTAAATAAAAACAAAAATGACATACCTGTCGATTAGGAAAAGGGCCAACTCGGGATCAGTTTTAAAACCTTTCAAATCTCTCTTCACTTGGTGAATGCCCGACCGAGGTTTACACGCGTTTGGGCTCGAGCCCTATCACTGTCCCGTTTAGCCTTCCTCTGTTCTTGTGTTCTTTTTCTTTTGGATGATGCTCCTTCTTTATCTGCCATGACATCAAAGTACAACCAAGTCCTTATAGATACATCTCTGGTAAAACTGTTATGTGTTATGTGTTCAGCAATGCCCGTTGCGTACTGCTTACTCGAAGAACACTCTTTGTAAACATGGCTGTTCTTCTTCTCTCAATTTATTAGCGGATTGCAAACAACTTCCAGGTGCATACCACCACCTACTGTACAATGTGTGCAATGTGTCTGAAATCATTCACTACTCCCTACTACATGTCATTTAGCCTGTTTCATAAATCCTACTCGTAAACATGGCTCCTTCTTCTGTGGTTTCTTTCTGTGGCCTGCGGGCGTGCAGACTTACTTCTGCCTTCGGGTGCAGTATTCTGGTTTGCTGACTTCCGCTGTGTCCTACCCAAGCCAGGCTACGCTAAATAGCCATATAGAGAAAGGTACGAACTAGGGACAGTTTTATAAATGGTAAAAAGTTCCACACAGCTGCTTTAAGTAAATTATTATTAACAGCATGGTCCAGGCTTACATCTCACTCATTCCAAAAACTTTAACAAACTAACTGCTGTGTGATCTTCCCGCTTCTCACAAATAAATCTCAAACGAGAGAAATTTTAAATTCAATCTTGGGAAATGGCTGACTAATTGAAGATTCTGTGCTTTCTGGTTCCATTAAAAATAAATAAATAAATGAATCACATGTTTTTAGGGGGTTGTTTGTTTTTAAAGAAGCCTCCCGGACCATAACAGGAAGATGATTCCACAGGAGAGGAGCCTGATAGCTGAAGGCTCTGGCTCCTGATCTACTTTTGGAGACTTTAGGGACCACGAGTAACCCTGCATTCTCAGAGCGCAGAGTTGTAGTGGGATAATATGGCACTATGAGCTCTCTAAGATATGACGGAGCTTGACCATTTAGAGCTTTATAAGTTAACAGTAGGATTTTAAATTCAATTCTGGATTTTACAGGGAGCCAGTGCAGAGAAGCTAACATAAGTCTACCACTTCCCTCTCTCATCCAAATGTAACTGCACAGGTGCTGCCCTGTTCTCTCTCCCTCACTCCTCTACAAATGCATTTGTTGACAGCTTAAATTTCGCCCTATTCTGAAATTAATTTATCATGAGTAATGCCCATAGAGTTATCTTTTAGTCATTCCAAAACAAATCACAGAAGTTGCTTGTTGGGATCTAAGCCTTACACGAGGCAGCCCTTGTTGTATCAAAATGGCTATCGAAAATAATTAATAATTATTAATAGTAATTATTAATCATATTAAATAATGTGACTTAATTTACATTAAATTATCTTGTGGGGCACCATTCCCAAAAAGGGAAAAATGATAGCTAGGTAATGATATCAGTCTCATAAAGTTCACTAAACTAGCAATTTGGAATTTTTATTAATAGTTTAAGAAATAACCATAACCAAAATTATTATATTAATAGTTAAGGTTGAAGGATTTTGGAGTTCTTGATATAGCAGAGAATGACTCTTCATTCACTCTTGTGCAGTATTAAACAGACAGCAGGTATGATTCCAAATATATTTATTCATAAAGAAACCAAAGCATCAAAACACACAAATTCAAACTAACTATATACAAGCATGAGGGTATCTGTGTGTGTGTGTGTGTGTGTGTGTGTGTGTGAGAGAGAGAGAGAGAGAGAAAGAGAGAGAGAGAGAGAGAGAAGGTGTGTGTGTGTGTGTGTGTGTGTGTGTGTGTGTGTGTGTGTGCCTACAAAACAAAATGGCTGGCAACAGAGAACTACAAGATGGCCAAATCAAAGATGGCTTCAGACTGTGGATGTTTTGCCTGACCTTGTGGTCAGTCAGGACAAAGACAAAATAAAAGTAGCGGAAACTTTGAGTCTCCTCATTGGGTGTAGCTCTGTTGAAAGCCAATTTGTAATTTGTCTATGTGTATGCCATATGTGTTGCAAAGGGTCTTGGTTAGTACAGAGTCTGTTTAGTTGCATGCAAGACTCTGTCTGAGAACAGCATTAGCAAACTAACCTCAATTAGCTTTGGCCAAGCCAACAAATCAATAACCTAACTGCAAACAATCACAACAATGACTCAGTAAACAGCATTAAATCACATACAACAAGTTAAACAGTCTTGCTTAGCCTGTACAGCTGTGATAAAGCTATGCCCAGTTGTTACATTACCAATCCTTGAATGGATGGAAGAGTTGCTTTGTGGTGTGCCTTCTCTGGTCTCCACGTTCTGCTTCTGAGAGAATGGGGGAAAGGTGTAGCAGGCCCTCCTGTGTGATGTCCTACCTCTGCAGAGGTTAAGGAGCAGGAGCCCGCCAGCAGCTCAGGAGAAAGAGGAGAAAAAGAGCCTGAAGAGCAGAACTTCTTAAGCCTGTGTGGTGACACAACATAGAGTCACATGAGTCACTGTGAAAGTACTGTCCAATCAAGTTTGAAGACTGGTTTCTTACTAAAGCCTGATTTATGGCCCTTCGTTAAATCAACGACGTCGATACTTCGTAGGGTATGTGGCTATGCAGAAGGCTCACCGTAGCCCCCAAAAATGTAACGACACGTTGAGGCGACGCAGACCCAGCGCAGACCGAGAGGGCTGTGATTGGTTTGCTTGGTAGCAATGCATTTCCGGTTCCTTATTTCCAGATTGCGGCATCCCCGCCATCTTTAAACCTCTTCTGTTGCGATGTAGATGTTGCAGTATTAAGGCCCATTTATGCTCAATGTTCAATACGGATACGGATACGGACTGAGCCGTCCGCCATTCACTGGCGGTGAATTGCACCGTGACGAAATGGAGTGACGGAGAAGTTCGAAGGGTTCACAACGGCGTCATGGCAACGACGTAGCAACGTCGTTGATTCAACGCAGGACCATAAATCAGGCTTGAGGTGTGACAATGATCCTGTGAGATGAGTCCCAAATGGCTGTCCTTTGTTTAAATAACAAAGAACATGCGGTCTCGGCTACCATCGCAGATGGCAAGACCCAGAGAAGAAACCTATACATGTCCAGTTTAGGCCTGCACAAATGACAACTCATCTGTGGTCCAGTGAATCCCAGCATGCTCATCTCTTTTCTGTACTGCAACCACAACAGGCTCCTCTTTACTAACTCTAGAGATCCCCTGAGATATGGGCTCAGTCGTCCAGAAGTAATCTGACAGGATTATTTAAGAATTGTTTTTCTGTAAAGAAATCCCCCCAAAATTGTCTATGTCAAAAACTTGACTTTTATTTACTAACTTATATTTATTTTCACTGTATATTGTTTAAATGGCAGTTGAAAGTAATTTTCAACAATTGCGACCCCCATGCTGTTGTCTGTCTCCTTAAATAAAAGCAATTATAGTGACCCCATGCTGGCTATTCTGCACTGTAAAATATTTGACTGAACATTTACAGTAAATTACTGGCTACAAGTTGCATTACTGTCACAGAAAATTACTGTTCATTTTTACAGTAATTATTTCTGAAATGACAGCTGTATACTGTGATCTCACAGTAGCTGTGCCTGCATGTTACTGTGATCTAGCAGTATGCTTCTGTAAAATTACTATATTTATCTGTGACCTCACAGTACAAGCCCATTGCATTACTGTGATATAATAGTATGTTCCTGTAAAATACTGAATTTAATTGTAGCATCACAGTTTATGGACATTTGATGACTGTAATTTAGCTATATGCTCCTGTAGAATTACTGTATTTCACTGTAATCTGACAACTACACTCCATATATTACCGTGATTTAGCAGTATGCTTCTGTAAAATTACTATATTTACCTGTATGAATTTCACAATATTTATTTAATTTTTAAATTTAACCAAATATTTAATTTGGTTAAATATCACATTAAAAGCCTGTGAGGTGATAATATTGTAATTTATTGTGAAATATTGAGCATCCATTATTAATGTTGCAAAGATTAAAAACCCCCCAAAAAAAACAACTTTTATCTGTCACCTAAGTGCATTTTTTAAGGAAGTTAGATAAATATGGGTCGTGGTCTAGATCTAAAACCATGTTACTTTTTTTCTTACTCTTTTTTTTTTTTTTTTTACAGAATAGATTAACAGTGAGACCAGAGATCTCTGATAGCTGTACATATGATCTAGTAGAGCAGATATTTCACATTACAAGTGTGTGCCAAAAAATCTGCCAGGATAAATGATCACTGTATGATCACATACTGGCATAGCCAGTATGCACTAGTATCAAGACAGAAATAAAGCATCAGCTTGAAATATTTAAGAATGGTTTATGTGTAGTTTATTTAGCATTTTGCCACAAACCCCACAATGCAACGCTTTTCCTTTGACAGATTTGTAAATTACACGTTTAGAGACACCTGCATTATGACACAAAATAGTGAGGATGATAATGTAATGACCAGCCCATTGTCATTCCGAAGTTGTCAAATACTGCCGCTTTGTCAGTGATTCTGGCGTCAGACGCCTGATGCCAAAAGCCACTTTTTGAGGTTATATGATACGTCACTGGGTGGCGTTAGTTTGTAACACAGCCGGACGTAACCTTTCGTGATGTTATGATAGTCTGCTAGTTTGCCAGATGGCACCTGTCGCAGCAGTACGATACACAATGGAGGTGTCAGTTCATAACATGGCCATATGCACCTGTGGCAGCAGTATGATATACTACTGGATGGCGTCAGGTTGAAACACTGCCATTAACAACGTAAAATAAGGAGCTGGAAAGTCCCAGTTGGACGGGTTAGATGTGTGGTGGATGGGTCCAATAAACCCCGGACTTTCATCTGGGAGTCCGGTGTTCTCTTCCCATGTGAATGTAGAGCCAAACCATGATGTTTTTTCTAAAGCTAACCACAAGCTTTTGTTGATGTCCAGACGTTGTTGGCAGCTTCCTGGAACATCACTGGCAGACACAGGAGAATAGTAGAAATATGTAGACATGAAAGTCCACTGACAAAGTGGCGTTATGTGACAACTTGGAATGAGAATGTGTTAGTGATTGAGGGCTCAGCTCTCATCACAGAGACCTTTGAAGAGACAGATGACTGCCAGAGTGTTAAATGTAATCCTCTCTGGATAAAAGTTATTCGACCTTCAAAGTTTAAAGTCAACCAATTTTTAGATAGAAATGTTTTTTTTCCTTTCACACTTCTTTTTAAAAGTCAGATCATGGTGTTGAAAACATAACACTATAATCCCCATCTGTGCTCTCAGTAGAATCTGTTTTATAACAGGAGCTTTCTTGATAAAGCCCTCAGTGGAGTTCTTCTTTGATATTTGACCGTGAGCATTGTGAGCACTGACTGGTTCTTAATGACTTTACCATAGCATCTGTGAATACAACCCTTCAAAAATAAACCTGACTTGCAATCTTGAGCAGTTTGGTAACCAGCTCAAGAGCTTTTTCCTTCCTCTTATGAGCATCTCAACCAGTGCTTCATGTGCGGGGATCTAAAATTCTACCCACTGATGGATAATAGCAATTATTTTTTCTCAATATTCAGATCACATTTTTTTGTCATGATTATTGGTCTGTGTTGGGATCAATACTGCATGTGAAATGTTCAAGTCAACAAAACTCAAATTATCGTCCACACTACCATGTTGTTATGTTTAATCAACACAGTAATAATTAGAATTTATCTTCACTGAGACACAACATTGCAAATTGCATTGCAGTTTTGAAAATCATCCATGATAAATGACACTAAAATATTGAATTTGTTGCTCGTTTGTTTTCAGAGTATGAAGTGCAATAATTCAAATTTATTTTTGCTGTTGACACGATACCCAAGTGTTTTTCTAAAAACAAGATCTCCACCATACAAAGCATGAGTTAAAATGTGATTTCTTGAATTTGAGAGAGTGAACTACATAAGATGCAATAGAACAAAGTTATTGATAAGGATGCTGTACACGCTTGTGATGTACTTAATGTAGAAGAAGCAGAAGAACTCCAACAGGAAATCCTCTTTTTCTTATGTGAATGAGTCGATTCAAAAACATACGAAAGAAAGATCTGACCTTACAGACTGCAATGAGAAGCAGCGCAAATAATGACTAGGGAAACATTGGGAATGAGTTGGTCTCTGACAACAAACTTTAGTTTTGGAGCCTGACTTTAAAGAGAGTATAGTTAAGTTTCACTTTCAATTCAGGTTTTAAAAGTGAGATTTTAGTGAAAATGCATGTGTTTCAGAAGTACTGAGCATACAACTGGATAATTGAGCCTTGGATAATAATGCACAAGTTGTGTGAAATGGGTGTTTTGCTGTTGTTAGATGCGGTTCCCAATTGATCAATATGTTTGCCTTTTTCTTACAAATGTAAGGTAGCCCAGCATTCATAATTCAGATGTTCAACATTAGCTAGCTCAGTGGTGCTAGGTTAGTGCGCAATGGATGCAATGTTGTCCTGTCTGTCTTTATGCCTCCACACTGGCCATCCATGTGAATACGCTATCTCAAGAACACCTCAAGGGAATTTCTTCAAATTTGGCAAAAATGCCTACTTTGTGGAAAAACTGATTAGTTTTTTTAGTGGTAGGTCAAAGGTCAAGGTCACTGTGACCTTGTCTGTCTCATTCTTTTGAACACGATATCTCAAAACCCCTTGAGGGAATTTTCTTAAAATTAGGCACAAAGGTTGGCTTGGACTCTAGGATGATCTCATTCAAATTTGGTGGTCAAGGTTCAAAGGTCCTTGTACCCATCTCATTTTTGTGAATGCAATATCTCAAGGACATGGATGTAAACTTAACAGAAACTTGTTTGGTGCACAGAGGCGTACAACTGCGGTGTGGTAATTCTAGTTCTTGTTGAGGTTTGTGTCATTCATTTATGTACTTGTTGAGTTATATGTATTTTAAAGGCCCATAGGGACGGGCATTGCAGACTGGCTTTGGCTTCATACTTGTCCCTATCCAACTAAACATGAAATTAATATAGAAAGAGCGATTTCTTGGAGAAAGGAACATGAATTAGAGATCACCACATGGAGCTCACTCTCCCTTCAAGTGACTAAGATGGATTTTTGGAGATGGCTGCTTGACATCTGTATGAAAGCATGGCAACAGAGGGGAAGATGAATGCTGCTGTGGAGAGTAAGTGGCGATGTTTGGCCTGACCATAAAGCTTTATTTGATATGATATGAGGGAGCTTTGATATTAGATCAGGCTAAAGGTCTCTGATGAGATGATAGGAGGAAGAGAGCAAGGGAGAAAAGGATAAAGGTTAATCTATAAAGATTGAACAATCAGAGAGAGATTGTAATTATGGATGGATGAAAGGATATGTGAGCACATTCAGAAATGAATGCATAGATGGGGATAAGATTGGCTGAAATCTAGATAGAGGAGCCTGAAGCTGCAGATGAATGAAAATCCTGATTATTGTTGGGATATATGAAACAATGGCAGTAGTAAATATGCTCTGCAATCAGAGACAAGGTCAGGAAATGGCAGCAGACTGGTCATCAGTTACTTGAATACACTGTCATCTGTTATTGTGACTTATGACAGCTATCAATGAGCAGTCAAGCTGTCATCTGTTTGAGTCGATGTGACGTATTGTCTGCTGCACAGAGGATTGTGGGTCAGAATAGCCAGATAAGCATGCTGGCTTGCATACTGCAAAATCAGATCGGATGTAGTGGAACATCCTGGTATTTTTGGCACATTGCATTTGACATACTGTATTGGGACATACTAAATCTTTTTCTGGCATATGGGGCATATGGGGATTTGAATGAATGATTTAAATTTGTTGAGTACAGGAACTGCTGGTCTACCACTGCCTCAATCACTTAGTTTGTTTGTGTGACTTTAGCATTTAACAGGGTTAGTTTGGAAGCAACAAAGTCACACTGTAACACAAACTGGTGGTAGACGAGCAGCTCCCATGTTCAGCAAGCTAAAATTACGTTTTTTGTCAATGGAGTCTGGTGGCTTTGACAAGAGAATAGGTGAAGAGCTGAAGCTGTTAGTGGCTTCACCATTGGAATAAGCTGGGAAGGTACAGCAGTGAAAATACTCTCCATTACAGGAAGCCCTTTGAGTCATGAAAAAAAAACTATAGATAGAAGCAAGGTCACCACACAGAAACATCAAAAATCAATGTTAAAGTTAAACTAAAATGACAAGTGGCATCCCTTTTTACAATATGTCAGATCATTTTTACATCCATTTCTTTGACTAAAAGGAACCGATGTCTGTTGAGATAAATCTAAGATGCTCCTTTAGCTTCCTTTAGCTTTAGCTTTTCCGCTCTGAGTTTAATTTTTTCAACTTGAGGAATTCAGAGCATGCCGGCAAAAACACCAGGCACCTTGAGTGCAGAAATGTGAGGCATGCAGCAACGGGAACACAAGCAAGCAAAAAACCTCCAGTCTCATTAAACAATCACAAAAATCAGCCTCCAGCTGTTAAAATGCTTTCTGTGTGGTAGAACATCAGCATCCTCACACATGCCTGGTATAAAAAAAAATCTGATACTAGAACAAATAACAGTACCTCTAGGATGTTGAGATGTTGCAATTGCAACAATCCCTGTGAA
The DNA here is from genome assembly GCA_035609425.1 of Epinephelus awoara. Lineage (NCBI taxonomy): Eukaryota > Metazoa > Chordata > Actinopteri > Perciformes > Serranidae > Epinephelus > Epinephelus awoara. The sequence goes on along the minus strand of CM069301.1, from coordinate 38,653,793 downwards.
TTCTGAGCGACTTTGCAATTTTATGTTACGGCAGCTTTACCGTAAATTTGTCTATTAAAAATGGGTGAAATCTCATTTCATTGTAGAGTTGCATGCAGCATAACCCCCCTCCTGGTTATTATAAGACTACAGTGACAGGGCTAACTGTTAGCAACACACAGCTAGCTACAGAGTCAAGCCATTTCGGTGCCAATGTGAGAGTACTGGCAATTAATACCTGCCCCACAAGTTCATTGCTATTGATAACACACTGAGACTGAGAAACTCAATTATTTTTAACCTTCCTGCATTGTTTTGTGCATCATGTCACAGACTTTAAAGTTTCTTTATCTGTAGTCTGACAGTGCAATGAGCTGAAAATGTTTCTGGTCATTTGGCTCAGTCATCATGACCTGCTCAGTATGCTTTTGTGAGTTCACAGTGGAATAAAGTGGCCCTGTAGCCTACTTTGTGTTATGATGGGGAAAACACTAATCTGTGTCTCTCCTCAACCTTCTGTTGAGCGATGTATGCATACGACTGAGCCTGGTTTGATTTGGCTTGGTGTAACGCGTCTCTCTTGGCAGCAGTATCTGTTTCAACAGCCAGCTTTCACAGTGACTTCTGAGAGAAGTTAGTAAATAGAGATGGAAGTTGTGTATGCTGGCTGTGAGACAGAATATAAGCTTCTACGAAAGGAAGGGATCTGACTACCGATGGCAGCTCTGTTGACACACCAACAAAATCCTTGACAGGTGGCATGCTGCATCGCTTCCTACAACAGACTCCCAGACAGCTTGCTCAGCCTCCAAGACAAGCTTTTCAGTCATTTAAAAATACTTAAATGAGGAATATTTTCTGTTAGAGGCAGATGAAGACAAAGGGTTTTGCAATATTGTGATGGATGGGAAACAAATTGGAACCTTTTTCAAACAGCTAAAGGCCTGGTGGGAGGGAACAGCCACATGGTTTGAAAGCTGTGTTTCCTGTTAGTTCATGGCTGGAGGGATGGCTGCAGGGATGTTTGTGAAGGCACAACCTGTTTGTGTCTGGGGAGGTAAAATGCATGCAATGGGGACAGAAACTCCATGGAAGACAGAATCTGTCAGCTTCTCTGTACTCCCTGCAGAGAGTTTTAGAGAGATGACTGTGATGCTTAAGAAGTTTTCTAAAAGGCATTTTCTCTCCCTCTCATGCATAACACAGTCGAGGAAATGCTAAACTGGACAACAGATGCTGAGCTCAGCCACTTTATCACTAGTTGTACAAAAGTAGATTCCCGTGTTGGGTTCTATGCTGCCTCTTCAACTTTTTGTACCCCTTCATACATTATATACAGAGCATTGTACTGATGTCTGCTTTGTAGCTTTGTTGCATGGAGTAATCTGGATGGGGTGTGCAGCACCTGACATGTTTCTATCTTTAGATTTTTCTTTCTTCTTTATGTATTCATGTGTGTATCCATAGTATTAATCATTTCCTTTTTGCCTGGTTTTTACACTTGCTTTTGGTAGATGTGTATTTCATCATTCTAAGCTTGGCACATACACAGACTGAAAATATGAGACAAGAATAAAAGGAAGCATTCCTTTTGTCTTGAGGTAGAAGGGTGCACTGGTAGAGAGAACTGGCATTTGATTCTGTGAAAGTCTTAAACGAGCCTGCTTGTGTCAGAAACAGGTAAAATAATCTCACCTTGTGTTTAGGACTCAAGGATCCTCAGATACAAACCAATATATTTTTCATTATATCAGGTATATGTTCTGGGGTCCCAAACAACCTCACAAAACAAAAGAAAGACAGAACAGTACAAGACACAACAATGACAAAACAAACAACCAAACTAACTAAATAACTTAGAAAGAGAGAAAATGTAAAGAGTTACAACCTTAGACTGGACACAAATCAAAAGACCAATGATCAATCGTTATAGAGACAGGAACCACTGGTCCGGGACCAGCTCTTTACCCTTGCAGGGCTGTTGGAGGGGTAGTGAGAGTTTGCCCATCCAGTCTACATGTGTTTTGTGAACTTGTAGAAGAGGCCAACTACTTTAGTGTTGGAATGGGGACTATCATGAGGATCTCATCAGAGCGGCTTACTGAATAATTTGACGTAAACCGAACAAAAACATTTTTTAGAAAATAAGGATAACATGATTGAGGTAACTGGAGTAGTTTCATGTCATATCGGGAGGCTATTAACAGATGACGTCCTGATGTTAGCTTTGCTGCTGCTGTTAGCTGTCCCTGTCAGCTGCAGCCACTGATGCTTTCTAGACATCGTGATTTCCCAAAACTGAATAAATACCACACATAGCAACACAAAACTGTTTTGCTAGCTCAATCATGTTGTAACTAAGACATCCGCTGGAAAAAAATATCTTTTCACGGACCGTTCATTGAGTTAATGAGTCATTACAGACACAGCTAATGGGGCTAACAGCTAACGGTTAGCCCAGCTAATCTACAATAACCATGTTATTATTTACAAAATGTGCACAGAGAAATAGTAATGTTTGTTCAGTCATTGTGTTTATAGACTTTACAAACATCAGATTAGTCTAAACTCCGCTGGTTTTCTACCTGGAAGTATTTGTAAACAACAAGGCGATTCCCTCTATTCAGCTGTGATCTGGCCCACTTTCTTCACCAATCACCAAGAAGACGCAAACCTCAGTTGCAATCCAAAAAGTTTTTGTGCGCCCTCACCAAATCACATGAATAAATAAATACATTAATTAATACATATATATAATGGAGATAGGGTGATAGTCTCTGATGTGACTGGTCATGATATGACTCAGTCACAACCCCACTGGGCTCTCTCGGACTTGTACTGGTCTGTCCATGCGCAAGTAATTGGTTGTGATAGGGTCATATTCTTGGCCTGATTGGACTAGTTGTGATTTGAGGTGATCACGACCCAATCGGGCTCTCTCGGACACGTCCGGGTCCGTCCATGTTTGCTGGGAAGTAGAGCCTTTAGGAACATATCCAAGGTTTGCTAACATTAGCATTATTAACATTAAAACAAGTTGCCAGAAGAAAATGTATATTTCTGCAAACCACTAATTTGTTACATTTGCACATTTCATATGAATCATATCAACAAGTGACATAGTATATGAACCGACTTTGGAGGGGATGGTGGATGGTGTGACATCTACGAGAGATGCCTGCCAAGGTGCAGACCACTGTTTAAGACCAACATCAAACCCAACTGTTTCGTAGCAAATTATTGCTGTATTTCCGGTGGCTTTTGAGGCACCAAACATGGGTGCTTTTGTTTTTCATGCAGCTTTTTAGGCATGAAAAGTGTCTTTGTTTTACTGAGACATTACTGCATTTCCTGCCAGGTTTGTGCCCCCCAAACCTTGTTTAACTTCATTTGTGAAAAGATTTTTTTCAAAAGTTTACTCTCACACAAGATCACTCCCTGTCAGTAGCTATGGACCCGTATCAGTGGGAATCCACCATAAGACTGATGGGCTTTTATATTATCTGGAGAGCTAATGTTTCTCCTCTGGGACTGGCCTCCTGCTGTTACCAATAATGATAAATAAAAGTCGAGCAATCATACTGAGAACACAATATCTCCCAACTCCCATCAGACTACTGTCATTACTGAAGTTCCATCACTGTGGGAGGCTCTGTTGTATTCAGTGTGTCACGGAAAGAAACAATACTCGGGAGACAGAGAGAAAAACAATGAAAACTGTGAAGCCCGAGGGGCAGTGAAGCTGCCAGTGACAGAGGAAACACACAGGCAGGGAGGGAATTGGGGTTAAAGGCGGAAAAAAGCAAAGTCTCTCTACCTCATCTCAACACATTTCCACATGCAGTGTACATGTCATGAGACTGGCCAATCAGTGTCACATATGTCACCTCATTCTGGCCGATAATGCTCAAATGTAACAAAGCAATGGCAAGGTGCATCATTCCCCAAATTTTCATCAAAATCCAGTCCAGTGGTGTCACCTTTGACAACTGATCCTAAACATTTTTAGAACACGATTGAAACACCTAGTACTCATTAGCTTCACTAAGTGATAGAGCATTTCACCTTTAAAAATTTAACATCGCTGAGGTATACCTAGGTTATTGGATGTTATTCTTAAAATATCCTGGGAGCTGATTACTTTTTTATCCCCCTTACCCACATGAATCCATTTATACAGCATGTTCAAGGCAGGACTGCTGTGCCATTATTCTGCCTCACTATTCTGTATAAAAGGTACTGACATGGAGGGGGGGCATTGTTGCTCTGCTGCTAAGCAGGCAGCGGAGGTAGTCACAGAGGTGAAGCTGCACTTGGTGGTGGGCATGAACTGTGTTAAAATTACGTTCTAGCAGATGAAAAACAATGCCAACGCAAAGTTTGTTAACAAAGTTGGTTAACAAACACACAAACAAAAAATGGTTTTGGTTAAAATAATTGCATATGAGATGTAAGAGATATAATGTCTGTATTGGCATGATCCACCCTACTCTCCCTCTGAATCTTCATGGTTCTGATGGTGTTCTGGTATTGCTCATTAGTAACACCCACCATAGTCGATAACCAACTTGGTAGTACCAGTTATCCAGGCGGTCGGTGTTAGGTGCAGTTAAGCCAGATAACAAAAAGATATCCTGGCAAAGTTGAACTGGCTCCGTAGTACAGGTCTCAGGGCGACTAGGGCAAAAAACACTTACTGACGGTCCAACTTCGACCAACATCTGACCATCAGCTTGGTGCGTCAGGGCCTCAATACATAGGGAATAGTGTACGCTGAAACACTGAAGTAATTTGGGAGACAGTAACATTTAACAGTAGCTGTCATCCAGAGTGTTGTGCCGAGTCATTCTCCAAGACTTAATGTCATGTTGCGCTAACTTCTGGGTAGACAACTGGGGATACGTAAAATTGATTGAGATCCCTCAGGTCCGGAGGACTCGGGGGCTCTGCACCATGTGCGGAGTCCACCCTGGTCTATCTGGGTTGGGGTGGTCTCTGTGGCGGCACTCCCTGTGGCCATCGGCTGTGGCGCCTCTCGGTGTGGGTGGCTCCCTATAGGTGGTTTTTCGTCACCTGGTGCCTCAGTGCCCTGCCATGTTACTGTACTAACAGCGTGTGTGTGTGTGTGTGTGTGCGTGTGTGTGTGCGCGTGTGTTATATGTGTTTATTTTGTGAAGCACTTTGTGTTGCATTTTTAATGTATGAAAAGCGCTATATAAATAAAGTTTGATTTGATTTGATTTGACTGATAAACCAAATATACCGGCACAGAAGATAAACAGCATACTGCAGTGAATGGGGTCACAGCAAAACATGCTTTAGGCATCTAAAAAAAAATTAATGTTAGTGTAAGTGTGCGCTATATTTAATATTAGCTGCAAATAAATATTGTGATTTGGAATATTGCATTACATTTACCACATTACATACTATAAAACACTTTAAAGAATTTTGTCAGTGTAATTCAGGAAGTGTTATAGCCTAACTCTGACACATTATTTAGATACGTCATTATTTAAAGCCATCAAATGTGTAAGAGGACTCAAATCATAGATTAACTATCGTCTTTTTCAACCACATGGCTGAAAAAAACTGAAGTTAGCAAAATGATCTGCTGCAGCAGTTGGATGATTTGTCTAAAAATACACTGTAATGAGCTTAATAAGTCTGCATTAAAAAAAGTTCCTCTTGCCAAGCTTGTTATGTTTTCACAGTGCTTTTTCTCTCTCTGCGCCCTAATTGCCAACTTGTGATACGTGACCTACGGTGTGTGCAATGATCCAAACATCACTGCAAATTGACGAGACAGAATTCATGGTGGGCTCGGTCCACACTCTGTGTCACAGCCTTAATTGCTGGGGCTTTGGCAGGGCGGTGGCCCACTGGAGTTTTATTAGCGAGCAGACAGCCTCCTCCACCAATATCACACCTCCCCGCTCCACACCCCACCTCACCCCATCCCCCTCATCGTCCTCCAAACTTCCACTGCCTGAGCGAATGCCTTGCTAAGGCCCACAATGAATTCAAGCGGCGATCTGCTACTCAGTGAAGTCTTGCTCTCCCCAGGCGATGAGGGGGGAGACTTAATTGGGAAGTCTGTCTGCGAGCAGAGTCCAGGACGTCAAGGGTTGATTCAGTGCCAACAAACCAAAACTTCCTGCACATAAGTGACCTCAACTAAGTTGTATAAGGACATCAGGACATTATCTAACTACTTCACTCTTCTGTAGCTGTGCACCATCACAGTGCAGTACTGCTTTATAGCTATAGGCTGCCATACTACATCACAGAGTGGTAGAAAAAATTATAATTTATTTCCAGTTTCCAGTTTCCAGTTTTCCAGTCGTTTTCAGGATACCTCATAAAAAGGATCAAAGTGTTGCTGTTGTTGTTGGATGAAGTGGCAGAGGACAGGACCAGAGTTACTAGCTTGGGGGCCTTGGGGCAAAAATGAGCAGTGGGCCCCTTACTTGCACAATGTAGTGTACAGTACATGCACACACTGCTTATAATGCAATCACAGAGCCGGTTAAAGAAATGGCAAAATGTCCCTCTAACAGCTGCAGTAACAGTATTCATTTTCCATAACCATTCCATTTTCCTTATCCTGTTAAGGTTTGCGGGGGGGCTGGAGCCCACCCCAGCTGACATTGGGTGACAGGCGAGGTACACCCTGGACAGGTCACCAGACTATCACAGGGCTGACACATAAAGGCAACCATTCATACTCACTGCCAATTTAGAGTCACCACTTAACCTGCATGTTTTTTGACTGTGGGAGGAAGCTGGAGTAACTGGAGAAAATATATGATATGGGGAGAACATGCAAACTCTGCAGGCCTCGGCTGGGCTTGAACCTTGAACCCTCTTGCTGTGAGGCATCAGTGCTACAACTACTGCACCACCTTGCTGCCAAAAAAGCTTAATTTATATTGTGTATTTTACTTCCACTCTCCCCTCCAAATCCCTTTCTGACTGCTTACTGGATATTAAATCTTGGCTTCGTACAACTTCCTCAAACTTACCAGTGATAAAACTGAGGTTCTCCTTGTGAGTACCAAATCTACTCTGGCTAAACTGCACAGTTTCACTCTAACCATTGATAACTCCAAAGTCCATCCGTCCCCTCAGTTTAAAAGTCTGGGTGTCATCATGGACAGTATTCTGTCCTTTGAGGCCCACAACAGCAATGTTACTTGGTCTGCATACTTTCATCTATGAAACATTAACCGTCTTCACCCGCCACTTACACCTCAGAGCGCAGCCATCCTCGTTCATTCTCTGGTTACATCCCACATTGATTACTGCAACTCTGTCCTCCTTGGTCTTCCTCTCAAGTCTTCATAAATTCCAGTTGGTTCAGAATTCAGCCATCCATATCATTACCAGAACCCCCTCCATAGATCATATCACTCCTGTTTCCAGCAGCTTCACTGGCTTCCTGTTAAATATTGCATCGACAAGATTCTGCTTCTCACCTTCAAGGCCCTTGATAATCAAGCCCCTTCTTACCTGTCTAAAGTCCTTCATATCTACACACCCTCCTGTACTCTTAGATCCTCTTCTGCACTCCAGTTCACATCACGCTCTGCCCTCTTAACTACCATGGGTTCTAGAGCCTTCAGCTGTTCTGCCCCCCACCTCTGGAACACTCTCCCCCACAACATTTGCAATACTGACTCACTTTCCATTTTCAAAACCCGTCTGAAAACACACCTTTTTAAGCTGGCATACTCAGTCTGATTTAATGGTGACATACATATTGATCATGATTTTATTGCAGTATAATGATTTTATACCTAACTTTTATTGTATATTACAGAATTGTTTGATTTTATGATCTATGGATACATTGCAACTAGTTTTTTTTTTGTTTGTTTTTTACTGTCTTGTAAGGTGTCCTTGAGTGTTATGAAAGGTCCCTATGAATAAAATGCATTTTTATTATTATTATCATTATTATTATTATTGTTATTATTATTTTTGTTAAGGCAGTGCAGTGCAGATAGAACAAGGAGGAGAGAAGGAAATAATTACAATAATTTTAAGAATCATAACTATAATAGTTGATAAAAGATTTACACACATCTCTGAAAGGCAACAGAAAAAAAGGGCTTTTGTTTGACCACCTTTAAAAGAACTGAACTGGGCGCATTGCAGATCCTTTGTGAGGCTGATCCAGACTCCAGGGGCATACCTCAGTGTTTGCACACTGAAAAACATTAAGCTGTCTTTGTGACAAAGCAATATTTGAATGCCTGGAGGTTTTTTTGTTGTTTTTTTTTTTTTACAATACTTAGCAATTGCTGGGGCCAGAATATCATATTTATGTCAAGCTGAGGTATGATGAGCAGCAGCCAGACTCTAAGAATGCTGTATAGAGTCCTGGAGGGGTTTAAAAGTAAGACACAAACCTGGCCCATACCTTTTTCTTAGCTCTACCCGGGCTTTTCCTATTGTGACAAGTCAAAATGTGTGTGCTGTAAAAAAGTATTGACCATTCATTCACCAAGCTAATGGGGTTTGGGTTTGAGTTGTTGGGTGTGTTGTCAAGTGGCAACCAGTCTAGACAGCCTAACAAGAAGGCAATGCTCAAAAAAACAACTGAATGGTCAATACAATGATTAGTACATTTGTGTTACTGCAGAATGTGCAGGAACCTGCGATTAGCATCTGGAGCGGGAAGTGTTTGGTGCTTGGCGATGCTACTCTGAGCTACAGCACATCTGACACCATCCTCACCTCTTTTCACTTTCAATCTCAGCCTATGCACTCCTGCCCACCCCCTGGAAACTCTGTACCCTCCCCTCTCTGGTTGTCATGATTTCCCTACACAGTGCTCAGTTAGCTCTAGTTGCTGTGCTCAAAGGGCGTCCCGTTTCCACCGGCACTGAATCTTTCAGCCTGCACAGGTGGGGGGAGTACATGTGCTGTGGGAATGGGAGAGGTGGTGTCCCTGCCTCACAAGATTACACTGTGTTTACATCACTGAAGGTGTCGCATCGCAAGGTACAGGCTCCGGTTGAAGCAGTGTTATGGCACACTTAAAACTAGAGCAGTGCTCAGAATAGGTGACTCTGTGACAGCTGTAAGTAAGACTTTGCAAGCACAGACAAACACAAATCTCATACACAATTGACAATTAGGTTTGCATTCAGAATTATTATAATGCCTAAATATCTTCAAAAACAATATCTTCTGTCTGCATGGAGCATCGTAATTAAGACACTGAGTGAGGAACTTGTCACCCATGGTAAGGTACAGTGCACTCTGATTCATTTTGATGAGGCTGAAGGTGGAGGGACAGCACACGTATAATGACATTATTTACATAGCACTCGTGATGCTCATGATACATGTAAATGTATCATGCACGTTTGACAGCTAGTGCTGCCCACCCCACAAAACTTCTCTTAAATGCAGTACCAGTCATGTATAAGTTTACATCAATAAAGCTAATATTCATTTTTAATGCATTTTAGCATGCCACATGGGCCATGTAAGCTTCTTTGAGGGAAAGCACTAGAGATGTCTCGGTAACCTCCTCAGCCTTGTGCTGCATTCATGTGATGTCAGAAAAACAATCTGAAAAATGGGTCCCCCCCATCATATTTCATGGCTCACCTGATCTGTTTCCTTTGCTTTTCATCATGAACATGTTATTTTAACTCTCAGAGCAATAAAATACAACCTACTGTCTTTGTTACGTCAATGTTGCTTCCACATTAAAACTTAAACCGCATTAACACACTAAACTTGGAAGAACAACTGTCCAAGGAGCACATGAATGCACCATTGGCCGTGGCTGGCGGAGATTTTGACCCAAGTTCGATTTAAATGGTCCTTGTTTATTTACAAACACCGTACTGTGCAGATATAATAGGAAAGAGAAGACGACACTTCTGTCACCTCATTAACCAGCACAACAACCAATTTAACTCGATCAACCATTAGTGCAGCAGACTCCTCAGGAACACCATCCTCCTCAGAATCGGTGGCTTCTAACTCCTCTACCAGCAGACCAGGATTGTATCAGTTTCTGCAGCTTGCAGAAAAATAACACAATGCAGTGAATTATGAACTCATTGAGCTATGTTACATGTGGTGAAAAGAATGCAAGGTGGTGCGAGAGGAACAAAGGAACACCTTTCTCCTCCACTCATGAAAATGAGCATATCTCAAAGACTAAAATAATGTACATAATTCAAATAACTAATATAAAGATAAATTGAAAAATCTGATGAATAGTTTATTGACTACATAACCTTTTCACTTAGATTGTACAAATTTTAGGGATATGAAGCATTTAAAGATACTCCAAGAGATGACATCACACGCACAAAGGGTTAAAACAATCTCATGTATGAAAAGTGAGATCTGAAATGCATCAAAAAAGATCTTAAGATCTGCATGGGCAGATTAAATGGTATGATCTGCATAAAATTCATATTATAATGTGATGTGGCAGAGGTGATACTATTTATGCATACTGTAAAAAGAAGTGGACCAAGAATTGACCCTCATGAAATACCTACCTCAATTAAGCACCACAAGAAGCTTTTTTTTTTATTCTACCAGTGAGATAGTCATGAAATTATGTAAGGCAACATTTATTTAATCCTTATTTTACAGTAACTATTATGACCAGTAGTATCAATACACTATAAATAGGCCCATAAACATTATTGATGACTGTCCAAGACATTAACTATATAAAAGCTTTAACAATCTTTTAAAATTAGAGAGTAAAGGCCCTGGATATTGGCCTTTCAAATTGTTTGTGCTTCATATTGTCTCTTTTTTCCCCAAGGCAAGACCGACAACCATTGACAATGCAAACAAACTAATCTCTATTCAAACTAATGTGCCACTCACCTTGCTTTAATTACAGTGAAGCAAAGTGGTTAGACAAGTAAATACATTTCTCATTATCTGTACTGCTCGCTGTTCCAGACTGATCATAATAATAATATTTTTTTTACACAGTGGAAAATGGCTTTCTGGCTGTGCTATGATCATAGTGTCTCATTTCTTTAGCTTTCATCTGCTGTTTGTTTGTTTTTTTTCTATCATTTTTATTTGTTTGGCTTTCAGTTGCTCTGTCTTTTGACCTGAGGACCTGTAACTAATCCAGCTGACAGGTAGAGGAAAGAGGAGGAAATGCACACTGTGTCCACCTGAAGCCGTACATATAAGGGCTGTCTTTGGCTCCAGCATTACAGTTTGGACACTGCTATCCCTGCACCCTGCCTTTAAGCAAACCAGAGAACAAGCCACTAAACTGAGATGAGACAGGACTCACCTGCCTGTAAAGACTGCATCGATATGTCTCTGTATGTCAGCTTTAAAGGAGGCTCATCCAGACAATCACTTCCATCCTCTCAGCTTTAATTTGTGATTTATGTGTTTTTTACTTTAATCCTCAAGGAGAAGAAATAATTAGTCCCTCAGGTCTACAAGGCAAATGGCTTTCCTAACAAAACCCTGCATGCTGCAAACAAACCACATTCTAATTTGCATTTACTTTACCAGAGAGTGTATATGCACCCTTTTTTCTATTGAATACACTACAGCTGCAGTATTGTGCAAAAATCTACTTGTGCTAAATTAAACTGGGTCCATGTTGGGCATATTCTACGTATGGGGGGAAACCATGCAATCCAATTACACACTGAAGCCATCTTTCACATGGATGACTCTGTCTACACTGTGCACATCTGCAACTACAGATCCTTTGATGCCACTATGTTAATGATCAGCATGCCAAATATAACTCAGTTAGAGTGAGATTAAATGCATACAACACACAAGGCAATGCTCTACATACAAGGCTAATTTATCACAGCTTGTCACTGAACAGAGAGGTGCATGTTATTTCTTATCCAAGAACAAGGCTGCAGTGTCCAAAGCTAAAAGAAGGTAAATAGCACTTTTCTGCTGCAGGGATTTTGCTATGGACTCAAAGAAGTTTTTAGGAACTTGTGCCTGGTTCACACTACACAACATTTCTGTCCATTGTGACAGTCACTATGTCACATTACGAGATTGTGGAGTCATAAAATCGTACCGACTTGGCCGACAGACATGACACACTACATGATGGTCCACACCATCGGGTAATTCTTGTCCTATTTTTATTACAATTACTGTTATTTCAGTCACTGTGTCTGTTCATGTGCCAGCCGAAATGTTATTGTAGTAACATGTAAAGTGCTACCAGATGGCAGGGGCTACATTTGAAGTACCGTAAGCAAACATGCAAGTCACTGAATCCTCCACAAGAAGTTCCTGCAAATATTTCACAATAAAAGCTTTTTTAGAAAATGAAGGGATTCTCTCAACCGAAGTTATAATGGGCTTTTAATTTTATATAGGTACAGGAAGTGTTGAGTTTGAAATGACTGTATTAACTTTAAGGCAACGGGAGTGGATAAAAAGTAAAATTATTAAAATACAGAGGGAATCATAAATAACAGCCCGTTTATAATGTAGTCCATTTCAAATGCTGGGAGCCTCTGCAGTTGTGGTAAGTAAAAGCCCCGTCTGTTTTTTTAATTTTCTTACTTTATGTCCGTCACCGCTATGAAGAAATAACATTCTGTGCTAGCTTGATGCTAAAAAAACCCCATTTCAAATTCAGATTGCTGTGTGCTTTAATGCTGATTGGCATGTTTTGCATAAGACTCCAATATGTAGTATTCTTAGCTACCTTGATATATTGACTGACTTACTGCAGGACCATTTTTTTTATTTTTTTTTTTTACAGAAAACTTTATTTCCATTTACAGTATTATATTTGGCGGAATGGCTCTGCCTCTCTGCATAAAGAGAAGGTGCAGAGAGCCTAAGGCAGAAAGAGCACACTTTTCTGCCCGTCCATGCACCTATGTGGAATGTCTGAGGTGGAGGAAGCACACCTCTCTGCCCTTCCACGGACAAGTGAGGAAAGCATGAGGCAGCCTTGTATACGGGGTGCCTGCTCCACCACTAAGCCACCGACGTCCCAAAGTGAAACATCTTGATTGCCCCCTGGTAGCTGGCTGCAGTATAGGTCATAAACCCCGCCCCCTTTATGTTAGCGGATGGGACATGGGCCAAACTAAAAGATCAAAGTACCATTCTGATAAGTTTAGTACTTAGTTATGTGATGCTTTACAAAGGGGGATGGACGTTATGACTGACAGCTGTGAATGCCAGTCAGTGCTCTCAATTGGTGGGAACTTGATACCCTGGAGGTCGCTACTGCACAAACTCTGGCTCCTGATGAAGTCACCAGTGCAAGATGCTAGTGGTTGTATTGGTGATATTTTGGTTTCATTTTTTTTTTTCCAGTGGGAGGAAGTGGCGAAGCACTGTCCATCTTTACACTGTGGTTCAGATTTAAAGGCCAAGAAAAAGGAATTAGTCAGCTGGAAGTCCTCCCAAGCAGAGCAGGGCACACATGCACATGTCCATATGTGTTTGTGTAATTTTAAATACTGCTAGTTTGGCTGTTTGCTGGCTGATTTTTCCCTCCAGAGAGGAAAAGAGGCAAAAATGATCCACCCACATTGGTTGTTCCTTTTTCTCTCTGTCTCTCTCTGTCTGCCTCTCATTTCTGCTGTTTGGTTTCCTCTCCTTTGTTGACTGGCATGGTCCATTGTATCAGCTTTGCTGGCATTGGCCTTGGGTTAGTAAGAGGGGAATGGCAGCCATTTGATCTGTGCCCCAGGAAAAAGCAAACATAAAATTTAACTGGACAAGACACACACACACACACACACACACACACACACACACACACACACACACACACACACACACACACACACACACACAGGAAAATAATTGAAAAACCCTGAACTAAACTGACTAAACTCTGCAGAAAACCAAAGTCCAAAGAAGCCTAGATGCACAAATGATTTATCAATGCTATTTGGCCAATCAACTGAATTTTTTAATGAAATGGATAAACCCTACCACACTAGCTGAATCCAGGACGGACAAAGACAAGTGCTATACAAGGACTTCCTCATTTCAGATCTCCTATTCATTAGCCAGGCCATGAAGAAACATCACAGATTTTTGAACATAGCCATTGCAAAAACTCTTGGAGCAGCCTGGAAAAAACACTGCTAATTAACATCTGTGTGTTTTGCAAACCTTTAGAATAATCCTGACTTGTCTTCAAATAAATAAAAAAACATGAATGGAATGAATAAGGTATCGCTCACCTGGAGCACTGCTTTAATCATACCTCATTGCAATATATGATCTTGTGTATTGGAAATAAATTAAGTTAATTTCTTAACTTACGTTCGGGAGCAGGGCCGTGCCTCAACCCCACCCCTGATTAAGTGTCAAGCTTACTTATACCTGGTCAACCCATCCTGCTCTGTTTGTCTCAGATTTCTCAAGAACAGACCACGCTTCACATCTGATAGCATTATCAAACTCTGACAATGCCGAAACTTAGGTTTGTGCTCTCTGGTAACTGTACCAAGGTCAAGCCGGCGTCAAACGAGATCTCTCCAACTCCCGATCTATCTCCGGGCTCTTCTCCTCCTTCCACGTGGGCCAAACATAGCGACCCACACAGATGAAAGAGCTGGCACCAACGCCGGCAACACCAGCAGTTTTCCTCCAGTACAGCCCCCGTTTATCCACCATGTCGCACTACCGGTGCACCCTCCTCTTCAATGGGGCCGTCTCCACATCCACAAACAGAGCCCGGCATTAGAGAATGGACCGTCGCCATTCACTTCCACAGCAACTACAACAAAGCAACTTTGTTCAAGCTCTTTTCAGCTTCCATAAGAACTCCAGCCACAACAATCTTCAAGCCTCCCGCACTTCCGGCTGCTGCACCAGAACCAATCACCGCCAGTGCTGTCTCGAGTGATGTCATTGGACTTAACACCAACAGAATTTTCCCTTGCATTTTCTCTGTACCGTGATATTATCTGCTCAGCTTTTCCTGCTCGAAGATCCGAGTTAAATGATTACTTGTCCATAGTGCTAGACATGGCCTTACATTTTGGAGGCACAGGATTCTATAGTTATCATGTTCATTTCGTCTTTGCAGCCCACATATCTCTTTTTTGCGAGCTATGTGGAGCCCCCTCCCACCCTGCCACAGCATGCACAGTCAGTGTTCCATCACCACGCTCCTGCCCCTCTTCCTCATGCAGCGCCTCAGTTTTTAAACATCTATCGTCCGCTGCACCCCCACCTCCAATCATCCCTAGGCCCGCAGAAATGCGCCCTGCAAATAATGTTCCCATGCCAAAGGGAGTCGACAAATGGGGAAGACCAATCCTCTACCAGGGAGGCAGGATGGTGTGCAATAACTTCAACCACCTGGGCTGTTCTCTTTCTAACTGCCGCCTTCTGCATGTCTGCTCCTTCTGTGGAGGTGCTCATGCCAGGAGCACCTGCCCCCAAAATCCAGCCTCATCCACAGACTAACTAGCACAACATCTCAGCACATCCATTAAGGTAAGTGTCCTTGCCACTGTTGTACAAAACCACCCACATAAACAATTCTCATCAATGGCTTCACTTACAGTTTCCATCTAGGTCTAGTAATAATTCCTTGCCCTTCCCACATCTGCCCCAACCTGCAGTCTGCCCTCTCAGAACCTCTGAGAGCTTATTACTTTTCTGTGCACCTTATCTTCGGCTGCAGAAACAGTCCCAAGATCTTCAACTCACTTTCAGAAGCCTTGTGCTGGATCCTGACCAACAATTTCAGACTCAGTTACATTCTTTATCTTCTCGACAATTTTCTAATTGTCGCTCCACCATCCTCACCTCTTCACCATGGGCTCACTACTCTCACACAAGCTTTCTCAGAACTTGGTGTCCCTCTCTCTGAAGAGGAAACCTTAGGGCCTAGCACCCCCATCAAGTTCCTTGGCATCAACCTGGACTCCATTTCCTTTCAGGCATCTTTGCCCATAGAAAAAGTACAGTGCATCACTCTGCTTCTGTCAAACTATCTTTTGGCAGACAGATGCACAAAACACCAGCTACTAGCCCTTCTCGGCCACCTCAATTATGCCATTTGCATAATTCCACAAGCCAAATCTTTCCTGTCCAATCTTGTAACCAAAGCCATCCCCTCTCTCCATGATAAAGTTGTTTTGGATGATGCATGTAAAATTGAAATGCATTTGTGGTAACATTTCTTTCCTTCTTGGAATGGCATTTCTTTCTTCTCTTCAACCTGAGGACATTCAACTTTACATGGATGCAGCTCTTTCTGTAGGTTTTCGGTGGTAACTATGGAGGGAAATGGTTCGCTTCTGCATGGCTTAGAGTCAAGGGCTTCAAGGCATGTCATGCCACTTAACTGCTGCCATTTCCCTCTCTGGACATCATGTCCATATGAAATTTTAACACCCATGATCATTTCCATCAAAAAATCAGGTCCTCCACCATCCAAATCTATCTGACGTGTGTGATATGTGAAGCCTTGGGCTGATAATTGGTGCTGCTGTCAGGTCCCTGTCCTGATACCTGCCTGGTTTCTTCCTGTCCCTCTTCCATCTATTGCAGTAATATAGATAACAAATTTGCAAAGCTATAGATATTTTCTTTCAGCCAGTTATAATCTCTCCTCACCTGTGAAGACCCTGCATGATCATCCTTGCTGGCCTCTGGTCCACTGTCTCCTCCCTGACACTGCTCTTTATATTGTAGCAATAAAGATTCAATTCAAATAAACACAAGAAGTTTGTGCTCTAGAAAAGGATCAACACTCAGTGAATACCCTCCTAAGCCCTATGATAAGCTATTATGGCAAGGCTTAACTATACAGACCAATGAGCAGTGATAACTAACATGTCTTTGGGGTCATCGGGTGGGAACCTCCTTTCACCAGTGTTTCGTCTAGTTGGTCCCACGACACCTCCAGGAGGCTAGACAGTGATCTCTGGCGTCCCAGAGACACTCCCCTAATGCCAGGTCTCACTGCTCTCCACACCAACCCAATAACCTCCTTTACCTTACTTACACATGGCTTTCTCAGCCCAAACAGCACTGCCACCTTCAACAAACCCAGGCTCCGTACATGCGAGCTCCAGGCAGAAGCAATGTTGATAATGCTGATAAGAGTTAAAAAAATGTGCAAAGCAATATAGTGAGCACAAGTTCTTATTAAGGAGGAGTGGGTTTATTCCTAATGTGAAATTAGCTAGCAAACGATTTAACATAGGTAACAATAACTAGTATAACAAGAATTAGTATTCTTGTTAACTATCTTAACTTGATACAGGCCGAGTTTTACGAGGGTGCATAAGCATGCATTGCACCCTTGTTTTATTTTATGTGTCTGCATGCTCAGTTGAAAAGAGTGAAAAAAAAAATTAATGTTGACATAACAATATAGAACACATTGATAGTGAAGTGTGTATTCTATTTGCCAGTTTAGTTTTAATGCAATGGTAATTAAATAAAATTCCTGCCTTTCTTCAGTAATGTCACTGTCAATGCTGTCTGTCATGACAAATGCGCGTGACTGCAGGTCACTCATTTGCGTCCAGTGCAGTTACCAGCCCAGCGGCTGCTGCACCAGCCAGACGCAGCTTTCTGCTGTTCCATTAACACCCTGTAACACAAATAATGTTAACAAGATCGCCATGGATAATTGAAAATGGTTCAAGTAAAACATGACCAGCAACAGGTCAGACAACGATTCAAATAGGCCACTCCCACACTTAAATAACCTTCCTCTTCCTCCTTACTTACACATGGCTTTCACAGCCCAAACAGCACTGCCACCTTCAACCAAACCCAGGCTCCGTACATGCGAGCTCCAGGCAGAAGCAATGCTGATAATGCTGATAAGA
The DNA here is from genome assembly GCA_035609425.1 of Epinephelus awoara. Classification (NCBI taxonomy): domain Eukaryota; kingdom Metazoa; phylum Chordata; class Actinopteri; order Perciformes; family Serranidae; genus Epinephelus; species Epinephelus awoara. The sequence goes on along the minus strand of CM069301.1, from coordinate 38,635,983 downwards.
TTTAAAAAAAATGTGCAAAGCAATATAGTGAGCACAAGTTCTTATTAAGGAGGAGTGGGTTTATTCCTAACGTGAAATTAGCTAGCAAGCGATTTAACATAGGTAACAATAACTAGTATAACAAGAATTAGTATTCTTGTTAACTATCTTAACTTGATACAGGCCGAGTTTTACGAGGGTGCATAAGCATGCACTGCACCCTTATTTTATTTTATGTGTCTGCATGCTCAGTTGAAAAGAGTGAAAAAAAAAATTAATGTTGACATAACAATATAGAACACATTGATAGTGAAGTGTGTATTCTATTTGCCAGTTTAGTTTTAATGCAATGGTAATTAAATAAAATTCCTGCCTTTCTTCAGTAATGTCACTGTCAATGCTGTCTGTCATGACAAATGCGCGTGACTGCAGGTCACTCATTTGCGTTACACCCTGTAACACAAATAATGTTAACAAGATCGCCATGGATATTCGAAAATGGTTCAAGTAAAACATGACCAGCAACAGGTCAGACAACGGTAATGATGGTGAGACAGAGATTCGACTTCAACGTGAAGTTAGCCTAGCTGCTGGGGAGCAGCCTTGTCCTGCTCACTCCTGCCCGAGCCGCTGTCTTCACCCCCAGCCCCAGAGCAGGCACCCGACTCATCCACAGCGCCGTGAAGAATTTTTCTATGTCCTACCACATTATACTGTTTGTGCAAATTTGAAATAAAAAATAAAATAAAAAAATAGAAATTCAAACTATAACAATCAGTGATGGTTTTGAGCTGACAACACTGATTGTTATAGAATTCCTAGTTTGAATTTCTGTGTTTTATTTTCAGGGTAAGAAACATCTGTTGCTAGATGGACTGATGGGTAGCCCAGACTAAATGTAGCCTTTTCTTTGTTCTGCTACAATATTGTTGCAATAAAGCACTTGAAAGACACTTTAAATATTCTTGCTTGGCTGGTATCATCCAACTTGAAATGACTGGAAAATGCATAATTTAGTGTTGAATAACATGCCGGGCATGTGCACCCCCTTTGATCTAAGATGCGCCTCTAGTCATTATTTTCTGGAACCGGCCCTGACTTGATATATTGGCATCTATTAATTAGTCATCATTTAGCTAACATTATTTACATGCAACAGCATTACTCAATTTACACAGTTTGTTTGGAAGAAACTGTGCAAGGTGTTTTGCTTCTTTCTGGCTGGTTTGACAGATACGGGAAGTGCGGGAGACATGTCCCCTGTGTCCCCCCCTCAAATTACGTCTGTACCTGCACACACATTCTAGATTAACAAGGGGGATGCTTTTTGGTCAATTTTCTAACAAAGGGGATGGCATCCCCCCTCACCCCCCCTTAATTCAACCACTGCTCATATCATAATGCTGATCAAAGGCTTGCGTAAACAGGAGCCCACTTTCACAGCTGGATGCTTGCCACTCACCTCTGACCATCTAAGCCTTTGTATTCGTTCTCTGTGCTAAGGCTCTATATCCCCTATGGTCGACTTAACCCTAGAATCCATGTTTCTGCTGGCTTTCATCGGCTTCCCAAGGTGCTCCAAATTTGCCTCTACTTCATCCACTTACAATCCTTCTCATCATCCCTGTCTTTCTGACATCACCATTCACGCTCCTGACTCTCTCATATTCACGCTCGGAAAGAGCAAATCCAACCAACTGGGAGTTTCTTTTCCTATTTATATTTTCTGCCTCAACTCCTATCTAAGCCCATACGAGCCACTGACCAAATACATCAGCTCTAAGTATGCAGCCAATGCTTCACCTCAACACCCTCTTTCTCGCTAAAGCAGGAAAAATGGTCAATCGATTCTGGTTCCAGGGACGTTCTCACAAAGTCCTCCGCATTTCAGGCATATCCTCAGAACACTACTCAAGCCATTCTTTCTGCAATGGTGCTGCATCCACAGTTGCAAGACTCTGACTCTTTTGGGGGCCAGTTATCAGCTTGGGTAGGAACATGCCTGAGATGGAACCCTCACATTGAGTCTCCCTCTGCCCAATCTCCAGTTCATCTTCCCAGACCATCCTAACAGAAGACATCCCTCTTCCACCTTCACCCCTACTTTCATCCATTCACCGTCCCTCAACAACTAACCCCTTCTGAATTCCAATTAAATAGTTAAAAGACATATTGCTGTGGCGTGGTCCTTGCTAGTGAAACAGTATCGAGAATATATACAGCTGAAATCGTTCTTTATCACCAAGGTTGATCAGACTGCTTGCAGCCTACCAACACTATTAGTTGGTAGGCTGCAAGCAGCCTGATCAGCCTCCTGCAGGATTGAAATCTGTAGTAATAATTTTCACTGTACTAGCAACATAAATATTTTTAGTATTTTTTTGCTTTTTTCAAATGTTGATTTTCATTATCTTCTATCTCTTATCAGCTGCTACAAAGTGGAGATGAGAAAGAATGCAAGGTGACATGCAAGGTGACAGGAGAGAATGTAAGAGAAACAGGGGAAAAGATGCAAAAGCAATGAGACGGAGAGCTAGATGAGGAAGGTTGGATGAGGAAGATGATTAAGTGATGTCCACTTTTAGGGAGGTGAGGAGGAAACGGGGGAAAATGGGAAAGAGATGGAAGAGGATGGAAGAAGTCGGACATGGTTTACTGTAGGATTCTGTACCCAAAGGGCCGGTTCATCAAAATTTAATGAGGAACGTTGTCTGTGTGTCAGTGTGTGTCTGTGCATGCGCTCGGTGTGCACAGTGATGGGGGTCACCATGAATAATACAGTGACAGCTCGATCCAGCTGAGTTCTTCATTAGGTTAAGGTGCACCGTGAAGCAAGTCCTCAGCCCAGGACGGCCTGGCCCAGCAGACGGTGTGAGTGATGGCTGAGACAGACAGGAAAAGACTGAAAGTCAGAGGAAAAATAGGTCTGAGAAAGTTAGAGGAAGACAAACGATAGATTTGCAGCATATGTGTGTGTGTATTAGAGGCAGTGTGTACTTTTTCCCCATGGTCATTACACACTTTGTCTCTTCTGCTTACACAGCTTCTTTCTCTTTGCCCTCTAGAACTGGCAGAAACATTCACAATTTCTGCCATATTCTTCTTTAAACACCCACAAGACAAGTGATGAGTCAAAACACACTTACAAGTCTTTTACTCACAAAACTGAGACAAGTCAGAAAACCTTTGCTGAGACAAGTCAGAGAGGGTCACTGCTGGCATTGTCTCCCAGATATAAACAAGCACCATGTGAAGGCTGAATCCATTGTATGTGCTTGGGATCTTGGGATTGATGCTCTTTTCTACAGTGTTGTGAAAACATATACATGCTAACATCCTCAGCCCTGAGACCAGACTCCAGTACTATCCCTGCCCTGATGTGCACTTTGCAGATGCTCTCCAGTTGTCTCTGCAGTTCTGGCTGCTCCAGTGTAATATGCAATCTCAGCTGGCAACATGTAGCCATGCCCCACATTTGAAAGCCTCATGGGATGTTACTTTTCATGCTCTTTCACATTATGGGTTGCTCAAACTGGCAAGCTGGCACTAATCTTATACAACAATGCTCTTCATTAAAGACACTATAAATTATGGACATGTTTTTCTGCATGGGCAGTGTGTGTACAGTTACATAATAGCCTTTAAACATGAAACAGGTGAATTTTACATAACTATATAATACACATAATAAGGCGGATGAAGGCTTATTGGTTTTTGAATAAAATCCCAATTTAATGACGCTGTAACATCAGCTGTGTCTCTGACAGTGGCATTGACTGAGTCTTCCTGCCACTGAAATGACTTCATTTTTCTGTTGCCTCCTGGTGATTTGTCTGGTTCCGGCTCTGAAGCCCCAGGGTTCACTAAAAACAAACTCTATGGACAGATTGCAGTCCATTAACCTGGCAATGAAAAACAAATGTCTCTGTGTTTGAGCCACCCTTTATACAACAGTCATTTCAAGATCCAAATGGAAGATTTACATTAAAGGGGTGAGATGTAAGATTTTACAGTTGCATCAATACTGTGATGTTTGGGATCAAGTTAGGCCAGGAATAAACACAGACAATTTTTGTTGAGCCCTTTGCACATGACTAAGTAACTGTCATTTGCATGTTTTTGAAACGGTTGCCCACCATCTATCCATCCATCCATTCATCCATCCATTCATTCATCCATCCATCCATCCATCCATCCATCCATTTTCCAACCACTTATCCTCTTGAGGGTCGCAGACTATTGCAGAGCTTGGTTGCCCATCATTAAAAAGTATTTCACTGCTGGAAAGATGGTCCCTCCTTAAAACTGTCTATGCAGCAGAAAGATGCA